>JARHVA010007098.1:77500-758742 GCA_037957365.1 Torreya grandis
TAATTATATCATGTCATGTATAAACATAGAATCATGTAGTATCATGTCATTAAGAGGATAGTGTTTCATTATAGTAATGTATATGTTGAATAAAGTATGTATGTAATATATGTAGTTCAAGGAATATAAATGTCATGTATAGATAAATGTATAAATTAGAAACACAATATAAATATCTATAAATAAGATTACATAGTAAAAGTGAATGATATAGATCATGACACCACTCAATGTTAGAGAGATCAACAAGAATGAATTTTAGGTCACACATAATCAAGGTACATAAATATGTCACAAAAAAATTACAATGGTTAGACACAAGGGGGCTTAAGGATGCTGTAAATAATGGACATAAAAAATTTCACATCAAACCAAGGCTAAGGGTCACATGTAATGGGTTATTAATATGCCATAAATAAGGGACATCAAAGACATCACACCAAACCAATAACAAGGGCCACATACAAGGGGACATGAATATGTAACAAATAAATCCAAAGGGTCACACTAAATATAAAATAAATTAGTTGACCATGTGATAGATTAATTCATATATGGATTTTATAAAAAATTAATTAATCTATACCATCCATATTAATTAATGTCATATCATAGTATAATAACATATCCATGTATCATTGTGCAAGATATGAGAAACTAGAAATACTTATATGGGAAATATAGGTAGATCAACATGTTATAAAGGTAATATAAAGATATAACATGTAATATTGAAACTTGTGGATCAATATGGCCCCATTATCATCATGGTCATTGGGTAGAGGAAAATCTGACATCTATATGTCCATGTGTAACATCTATATCCTACATTATACTCATATACCATAAAATACACATATGTATGAATTTAATATTCCATATACCAAACATGTAATAAATAACATATGCTAAATATTATAATTGTTTAATCATGTCATGCTCAAGTCTTAATTTTTTAATTTTTTGAATATTTGATTTTTTTTGTATTTTTCTTCATTATTTGATTTTTTTTTACTTTTGTAAAATTTAGGATTTTAAAAATAAGTATAATGATCCTATAAATGGGAGGATCCTAGGAATTTCATATATAAAAGAGTTTAAGGGTCTTATATCATGGGCAAGAGGTGCCACTATGGGTGGTACATGATAAGGTATGAAGTCATGTGGTGTAACACAGTTGGAGTGATCACTACTCATATAAATTGGTGTACAATGGGTATCTTGATATGGATAATGAATTTTTGGGGTCCACCATATAGTAGTATGATTATATATCAATACCTCTGTTCATTATGTAACATGTTAAACTATTTATAATGAAATTTTAATATGTATTGAGGATATGGTGACCTCTATATGACATGAGTAGCACTTTGATGTGATTGATATTGAATATATGGATATATAGTGGGCTTAACTATGTTATACTATATTAATTGTACAAATAAATCTTGTATATATGTAACAAATGACTCTATAAGATTATCCCAGATACGTGTACCAACTATATTTATATAATGATTTTTAATATATGTATCAACCATCTATGTATAATTATCTTAAATATGTTAATAACTTTATCTATATATTGGTCTTAAATAGGTGTATCAACCTATCATAATGGTTGTTGGGATAGAGGATGAGATACCACTAGTTATAAAGGGAATTCATACCCTACCCCATAACTATTACTACCATATTTTGTGTACTTACTTTAAACATCAATCCACATTATAGGGGACTACATAAAATATTTGTATATAAGGGCATACTCACAACATTTTTAAGACCCCATTACTTTGTATAAATTATAATGGTGTGGATAATATGGCAATCATACCTAAATAGGTAATATTATGTGCCCAAATGTATTCTATTTTGTTAATTAAATCCCATAGCTACTATTGATGTATCTTATAAATCATATTGTGTATAATCAAGCGAGTGTAAAATTATCATTTTGAAAATGTTCTCACTCAAAACATTTCCTATCATGATAATTTTAATGGGTTTTTCATCAATATAGGCTCATATTAAGCGTGAATTAAATATTTTATCACCATAAACTATATCACTTTCATTGAATGTGATGATATGACATTGTAATAAAGTATCATTGAGTGTACCAATAATAACATCGACTGGATGATCATATGTCACAAGTGGAGGATGCATGTTATATGCATAATTTACCTCTAAAGTTTCCTTAGTTTGTTTATCTCATGTTTAGGAAATGGATTCTTAAATATAATCAACTTCTGATTTCCATTGTTTTGTGGTCTACATTACTCTATAGGGGTGCCAAAATTGATAATATTTTCATCTATATAATACTCTATCTTATGTTTCAATTTAATGTATATGTTTATTCATTGTCATGAAATTTGATGATAATATAAATATGCTTTGATAACATAGTTCCTTATTCTAGGTTTGTTTATATTGAGGTATTTTATAGGAAGTAACATGACAAGGTTGCACTCAAGTAAATTTTTCAATAGTATGTGTAGAGGGGATGATAATAATGAAAATTTAATCTTTAGTGGAGTTATCAATTGTAATTAATTTGTAGGTTGTGACACTACATTGACTATAATCTTCACCTCATTATTTTTTTTCATTCAATTTGACCTTAAATATTGGCTTTCTTTGAAACTTCATTATTGAACTACTTATAAGAGTAAATCTATATGTGAATTTTTTTAAAGATATTAACTTGAATTATATCTTTATTACTATATGGTTTAACTCATTAAATTATTTGAATATCATGAATACAGTTGACTCATGGAGTAGTGCTAGCAATATTTACTTGAATATATCATTTAATTAAGTATCATCCACAACATTAAACATTTTAGATAAATTATTGTTATACTATAGTACATATTTACTAATTGGTTCATTATATCTTTTCCTAAGTTTAGTGATTTTTTCATATAAATATTCTCATTGATGTTAATGGAAAAATATTATATGAATTGTTTTTCCAAGGGGTTTAATACTCTCAAATATTTGAGGGTGAGATCATGGGACTATTACATTGCATTATACTTTAGTCTTCTTATAAATATTTTGGTTAATAGTTTATCATTACATGCATAGTCCAAAGATGCTTTGTTGAATGATCTAGATGTTTTTTGGGATCACCTTTTACCTTTGTATAATGTAATATTAATTGGAACAAATAATTTGGGAAATTTTAGGATACTATCACATGGGATAATGGGTTATGGATCAAAGAATTTAAATCCATGGAATGACTAGATATTGATGCGCCTCGTTCTAGATGCAACACCTTGGAATATAGAGCTATAAAAAATTTCTCAAGGAACACATAATAGGTTGGTTTGGTATTGAAACATGTGTATTCATAATGGGATGGGTAAAGGTTTCCATATGTATGAATATTTATGCAAATATATTAGAGTCCTTGTGTTAGACATAAACTTTAGGTGGATGTCACATAAGTCACTATATGTTTAGGCATAAGGATAGTATTATTAATATAGGTCTCAACACTTGATGTGCAAGATCGAACTAACTTTTTTTTATCATATCTTGATCTATATGAAATTAAATCAATTTGATTTTGATTCATTATAAGATATTAAATGAATTATTGATCATCCATAACATCTAGTTGATCTTTAGTATTTGTATTATTAGTTTCAACATTCTTAATAAGTCCATAAATAACTTGGACATGATATATATAATCCATATTATAAGGATAAAATTATCTCATATATATAATTTTTTGACTAGTAATAATATGCATCTTAGACTAGATATTCTAACAAAAATATTGAAAAAAGGATTGGGATTTCATTTTTAATTTTATCCTTATTATTGTGTTTAGATTTGATCATTTTTAACCTATTTGATTACATAAATGATCCATGTAAGATACACTATAAATGTATAGTAATATTAAAATAATAAATTCATGACTTGTGTTAACCAGTAATGTTCATTCAATATGGTCAATATCAATGTGTATTATTAAGGAATAGTTAGTAATTGGGTCTCAAAATAAAACCCTAAGGATTGAAATTTTAAACCATAGTAGGATGAAACCCTAATTAATATCTATAATTTAAGGTGAAAAACATTTTTAATGTATGAACATAAAAAATAGATCATGAATCCCTAGGACATAAAATATGAAAAATATTTTGTGTATGGAATAAAAAATGAGATTTTGATACCATAAGACAAAAAATTAGAAACCTTGGAAAGATGAAACCCTTAGGTAAACCTAGGATTTTTAAGTGTTCAATATGTTTTTGGGATCACCAATATGTTTTACCCAAATTTGGATTAATGAAATCAATACTAACCCTGATAGAATAGAAACATGCATAATAATTTGGATTAATAGATATGTCATTCAATCATACATTTGAATTTAAAATATAAAAAATAATTTCAATGGTTTGACAAATGACATATGTGAAATATTTTAAGTACAAAAAATGGATTAGTACATATATTTTTTGGATGATTGTCAAATTTTTAGTGTATTCTAGGATTAAAAATCAAGATAAATCAAGACTATCATTTTTTCATTTATGGAATCGATTCTCTATCTATGTAGGCTCTATTATAGTGGACTAGATCAATATCATCAATTACTACTAACATGTGTCAGTAATTAATAACCTATCAATAGATAAATAACAATAATTTTATGGTCACCTATGCCTATCTTTGTATGCTCTATATTTGTGATCCTAAGCTTGATGATTTATGCAACCCTAATAATTAGTCTCCTTTTCCTTCAAACCCTAGGTGTTCTTGTTAAGTATAAAAACCTAAAAATTTAGGAAAGTGTAATGGGTTGAGTTTACTATAATCACCCATATTTTTTGATTTAAAACTACCTATTTATGTGATAATAAATAAGGGATATAAAGGCAAACATATTTCTCCTACCTAGTGTGATTATGAAATTATTTTAATTCGCTATATGTATGTATCTAATGATTTAGATTTTTATACTTGAAAATTCTTGATTTGACATGGATTTAGAGTGATTCAAAAATGGCATATGAATACTAGTGATAGGTTTCTGATTTGGGAAAAATATGGAATATCTTATCAATGTGAAATAGTTTATAAATGTGATATAAATAAATTCTAACTCCCTTTAAATGAGACCTTTATTTTTTTATGTATGAGTCTAATTGGGTAATTTCACATGACACTAAATTTATATGTAAATGGGTTGAACCTAAGGTGATCTTTGATTTTGAAAAAATAGTTGTTATTTGGAAGAGGTCGATATTGACTAGACTAGGTCAATATTAATTGATGATATTGACTAAATTTGGTGGAACCAAACTATGTACAAGTGGAATAAACTAAGAGTCCAATGATATCTGTGCAAGATATTTAACATGTTTGAAATAGAAAGTGAGGTTCGTATGGTGTGTAAGATCAAAATGAAAAGTTTGAGGCATAATATAACATGAAAATGCATGATAAATGTGTGTCAATATTATCATTGTAAAGAACTGAAGAATATATTTTAGTATCTACACTCCTTAAACATAAATAGGAAAACCTAAAGTAAAATTAGATAATATATGACCTATTTTAGTGACACATGGAACAAATTACACATTTCATTGTGCAGGTCACTAAAATAGGTAATATTGATCCCCCTAGACATAAATACAATAGCATAATGTAAATTTAGACTCATTATGTATTGTTTGAGTGTAAAATGAAACCAAATAGTTGATTCATTATACAAGGAACTCACTTAGGGAATATCAATCCCCCTAAAAATAAGTGTAATAACTTAATGTAAATTCAAAATTAATATAACTTATTTGAGTGTGTTGTGAAAAAATCACTTGATTCATTACACATGGTACTTAAATAGTTTATATCAATCCCCCTCAATATAAATGTAACAACCTAATGTAAACTAAAAATTTATATGCCCTATTTGAGTCCCCTTTGAAACCAATCATATAATTAATTACAGGAGACTCCCAAATAGATAATATTGAGACCATAAATATAAATATGATAAAATATTGTAAATTTAGAGTTGACATGATTTTTGAGTGGCCCATCCAACTGACTACTTAATTTATTAAATGAGCAACTCAAATACTTTTTATCAATATACTTAAAAACAATATCATTACCTAATGTCAATTAGGAATTGATATTCCCTATTTTAGTGCCATGTGTTACTAATAAATTAATCTATTGCACAAAGCACAAAATTATGGCATATTGAGCCTCTTAAACTAAAATATGTCAACTTAATGTAAATTTAGACTTCATATTCTTTATTTTAATGCAATTTTCAATTAATCGAATTGATTTAATAGTTTTGGGAATATTGGAGTATTATTCTTAATTTAGTTAAAGGTTTGGAATGGGATATCAGTAAATAATATTTCAATAATTTAACTACTAATTTGTATAATTTAAATATATTTTTAACCTTTATATAAATAGAAATAAATATGAAGAAAATAAAACTTAGCTAAAAATTAGATGAAACGACTGAGACATGGTCTGGATTTTATTGTGTAAGACTATGACAATGTCATAAATCAAGATCTAGATTTCATTGTGTGAAAGGATAAGATCACCAAAATAGGACACCCTAGGGTCTGTTGCTATAGTCCTCTTCTACCATTGTTGTATTAGAGACCTAATTTTTCTAAGTTTTGTTTGTTTTCCCTATTGTGAGCTTGCATTTGAATTTTTCACTATTGAAGGTCTACAAAATTTCTTGTAGAGATGATTTAGTCTTTAAACCCTAGAATTAATTATGCTATAATCAATCTTGAGAAATAAGGTGGGGTTAGTGTGTGTAAGATGCACTAAACATATATCCACACCCCTTGTGTGGGCATGCTACATACATACCAATACTCTGAAGAGGGATCATGCCATATGTAGTTTTTCCACTTGATGTGCTTTATGCAATAGTGTTATGAAGATGCACAAATGCTAAATTGGGTGTGTTTAAGGTTCTTAAGGATTGGTGTGAGGATTTGGATGTGTTTGTATCTATATTATATTGTTGTATATAGAGAAAAAGAATTTTTTCCTCAATGTTATTTCTTATATTCTTGCTTGATTTTGTAATATTTGCCAACCCCTTTTAAATGAACTTTTAATGGGCGTTTATAGAGATCTATTGGCCATGGGTTAAATGTATTCACATTAGGTCGACAAGAAGAAGGATAAAAACTAGAAGAAAGTGATCATTGGAGCTAAAAATGTAATTAAATAGGAGCACCAAAAATGGACACCTTAGGGTCTGACACTATAGTCCAAATTGGGCACTATTTTCCTAAAGGTACAAGATCTAGGGGATGGAATTAGCATAGGAAATTCAACCTAGCTAAGTTGGAATCAATTTTTACAAGTCTATAGATGTTTGGGAATAAGTAAAAAGGTGTCTAGAAGGGTCATGAGAGCATGAAAGAGGGACCTATAGGTTCAGTGTTACAATCCACACCTAAGATACCAATTTTGAAATTTTATATGACTACATTTTCCTCTTATTTATTTTAGTACTGCAACAAAGCAAAATACTAGGATAAAGGAAAAGTAGAAAGTGTACTTGAACTTAATTTCAAGGGTGAAGTTAATGAAGTTATGTGATGATGGTTGTGCATAGAGAGAGCATGTTGTGAATTGTAAATCTATAAGAGAAATAAAGAGTAGATCAGTTCTTGATAGATATACTATATCTAAAATAAAAACATATAAACATTGGGTAAAAGAGAGAGGAAGAGAAAATAATAAATACACCTCATCAGGTATATGGATCAATACAAAACCTATTGTGATGTTGAGTGATACTAAGTATGTGTTGAATGATGTTGTAACAAGAGTAATATCACGAATGGAGTTGAGTGCTCAATTTTTCAAGAGTGGCTCAAGGATACAAAGGTTGGCCCTTTGGTTCCATCATCACCCACTAAGTGAAGATATGTGATCATGTGTGTGTTAATCAATGTTTGGACCATGTGTCAGAAAATTCTGAGTAGATGTCTCAAGAATACAAAAGGATAGCTAGTCCTTTGGCTCCATCATTTCCCCTTGAAGCAAAGTTATGAACTGATACTAATATTAATGTGTGTCATATGAGATGGCTCTTGAATCCCATGAATGCTCTATACTATAATAATGTCACATGGATATCCAAATGTATATTGAGAATTAAGCCAAATTTGGCCACTCCAAAAGGTGGAGATTAGGATTATATGAAATCTACTCCATAAATGGGAACTAAGCTTATATGAAAGCCACTCCAAAATGATTCCAACCACTTATAGATAGAATAAGGCACATAAATACTAAGAATACCTAGGTAATGTAGTAAACTTGGAATGAAAAGAAGTCAAATGTGATACACACATTTCACCTAATCACCAATGTTAGAAACATGGATTCTAATTTTGAAGTTCTACTAACAATCTAATCTAAAATTGGAAGTGAGAAACATCATTCCACATATGGTGCCCCCTATATCTAGATTCTCTAAGAAAAACTATATTGAAACTATTGATTCTAAACTAAACTATTGTTGATAAAACTATAAATCTACTTACTTTTATGTCTATATCTATAAAATATAGTTTTTTTTTATTTTTTAGATAGGAGCATCAAAATTAGACACCCTACTATTTGACTTGTAGTCCAAACTTGGTGCTATTATCCTTTACTAAAGCTAATGAATATTGTGTAATCATCACTATCTATCTAGTCTATTATGCCTAGTTTGACCTCTAATTGTTGTTATGAGTGTTTGGAAAAATGATTTTTTGACTGGTAGGAGCTCTAATCTCTATGACAAAACCCCTATTTGTTTCCCCTATTTTAAGGGTAGGAATGAAGAATTTGTAATGACTATCATCAAAATAAAGAGCCTTGCAAGTGTTTTACACTACAAAAATACATGATATAACAATTTTACGTGGCAATATATCTCAATATATAACATGGTTTATATGAGAGATTGTTAGATAAAGAAGGGTATGCCTAGATAGATATAACAATGTAATAACATGTGAAATATAATGAACTAGAACTAAAAGTCTAGTTTGTTGTTAGTTATTACTTATAAAGGATGGATGGAACATGATGTTCATCATGGCATCCAAGAAAGAAAGATAATGTATGATGTGGATCATGTCATTGCAAATAATTGAGAAGCAAACAAGCAAAAAATCATGTAAGGCAAGAAGTAAGAAGTATAAAATATTGGCCAAGGGTCTAAGAAAAAAAGGGACATGGGCACATGTCACTCAAACTAAGAAATCAAGCATTAAAGTCATGTTCAAATGCCACATACACATATAATTGAAAAAAAGAAAGGTTGGCATGAGGGCTACAATCTCATAAAAGAGTACAACAAAAATACATTGGAAAATTTCCTAAGGCACATACAAGAGACAAAATAGGAACTAAGAAACACAATCACATCTAGTTATGGAAATCAAGAAAGGAAAGTATGTAAATTTTATAAATACAATCACATCTAACTAATCAATTAAAGGAGTAAAAATATGTATGACATGTAGTACAAGACTAGGTATATACTAAGAAATACACAATTGATATAGACTAGTGAGTGTTGATAGAGTAATCTATGTAAACTATTAATTAATGTATATCATCATGATAACTAGAGTGTGTGGTGTAGGAATGATATAACTTAGATGGTATAGTCATTTATAAGATGTCCCCAATGAGTAGATATATCAATATGTGTCTCAAATGTAGAAATAGGATGCCCCCTCAATGGGTAGAGTGAAGCAATCATGGATCTAGAAGTCACTACACACACTCAAAGAAGATCAAGTGAAGCATGGTAATGTAGATAAATTGACAAACAATAGCATAGAACAATAAATGTAAGTCTAGCATGGTAGTAGAAGTGTAAAGCATGGATGATGCATATAACTAAAATGTTTTTGGTATTTTGAGTTTATTTAAATGTTTTTATATTTTAGAATTTTATACTATTTTTGGATTTTTTGATATATTTGAATGTTTTTATATTTTCATGTGAGCTATGTACAACCAATCATGAGGAAATTATATAGAATAAATTAAAAAGAAGGTATGTATAATCAACTAAGGATAAATAATACTAACTGATGAGTCTCATAAGAGACTCCCTATCATTGTGTATTGTATTGATGAGAGGGATAATGTGTGATCATGAAGCATGATGAAATGGCTTAGAATATGAATTTGAAATTTGTGTATGATATAAGTGCTTTGAAATATTTGAAATGGAAACAGACTGTGTGGTCCCCCTATAACTCTAAGAAGTGGATGCAATTATGGGTCTCTTAGGGACCCATCTGGTAGTAATAAAAACCAATGGAATAGGTGCTCTACATGTAGAGGCATGAGATGTCAATGTTACTACCCTAGGTGTAAATAGTATAACTTGAAACTATCTACAATCCTAAAATTGTGGCTACTCTAAGAGAGGCCTTTGTGAAAGTGTATGAACTATGTGTACTAGAAAAGAAGGCCTTAATTGTGTCTAAATCTAAAGTATAGGAATAACTATAACTAATGGAGGAGCTAAAAATGGTGACTATGAAGTAGATGATCGATCTGAAGTAGGGAGTGGTAACTCATATGGAACTCCACCAACTATAACAACCTAATTAGGATGAATGAATTTCATGCATTTATGAATTGTAAAAGGTAATATTCAAAGTTTTTGAATCCATGGTCGACCAAGTAGCATATTGAAAACACTTGCACTGGGAATAATAGTAAATAGTATAGCTATATTAGTTGGACCAACATGTAGAAGAAGTACAATCTCACCCAATGCACTATGTATGTGCCCACTAAATCTATTGACAATATGTCCACAAAGGTAATATCTTGCTCTAAATATCCCAAATTTTTCAATAATGTCATAGTGCACATGTTCATAACGGATATATTATCTATGATAACAATATGAATAGGATGATTATGAATGTAAGTTTTGGTAAAGATTGCATAATAATTTGAATCATCCTCAACTATCTCCTACTCTGAGAAGGAGATCAAAGGTCTAGCTAGAACTCTAGAACTATACACACCAATCACATTTTTCAAAGGATGTGACTCAAGTGAAGGTGCCTGGTATGTAGATGGTGGAGGATGTGCATGATAAGCATGGTGAAAACCTTATGTTTCCCCTATTTCCTATTTATAATGCTATGGAAAAGGATCAGATAAAAATTTTAGAGCTTTGTCTTATATTTAATTAGCTTGAGGAGGCTCAACTAGAGTTCCAAGATCAATAATATTGTCATCTATTAAGTCCTATATCTTGTGTCTCAAACTAATATATATATTTGTTGTGTGGCTTGGTGCCCTATGAAAGTTATAAAATGCATTCTAATCATATACTTGTGGAATAGGCTTTATTGGATCAACTTATCAAATAAGAGGGAGAGATATAACATTACATTCTAAAATTGCTATAAAACCCTAGCTAGATAAACTGGTAGATTGGTAAAGTTTCATCGAGGAGGTGTTGATAAAACCACTCGTTGAGGGGGATCTGAAGCTACACTAACTATAGGTTGATTCTAACTTTTGTTATCATTGACCTTGACTTTATATGGTACTTTGTTTTTACTCTTGTTTTTTGTTTTTGATATACTTTTGTACATTATTTTAACCATTGAAATTAATTTTACTTTCCTTTCCTTTAGTGTATGACATAACTCAGTGAAGGAAGAAAATATTTTGAAAATTATTGATTCATGTAAAGATGGTAAAAGACTCTATTTGAAGATATATTTTAAATCTTGATCAGCTATGAGGTTAGTCATATTAACTAGGATAGTCTTATATCAAAGAACATAATCTATGAGTTGTTCATTTGATATTTGTTTTTGTTGTGAAACTTGGGCATAGGAAAGCTTATCGCTAATGTTAATGCTAAAATGATCTAGAAACATGTCAGGTAAAGGATTTAATGTGTTGAATGATTGATTTGGTATACTATAGAACCATTTTAAAGCATAATCATTTAGACTCCATGTAAATATCTTGTTTAATATCCAGTCATTTGGCACATATTCCAATCATGCTACATGAAAAGATCTCAAGTGAATCTCTGGATCACCCTTGCCATGTATAGAGTGAGATTGGGTTGAATAAAACTTTGTGGCAAGGGTGTCAAAACAATATGACACTCTAATGGTGTATGTAGGAGAGAAAAATAACCCAAATCCTACATTAGTCTCGAATCACCTTGTTCAAGATGTAGCACCTTGGATTGAAGAGATTTTATCTCTTGCATAAGGGTTACCACATCAGGAGACAAAGATGTATTAACTATAGATGGTGGTGGCATATAAGAAGGTTTGGCTGATATAAGGTGTTGTTGAGACATAGTTTCCCCCATAGTGTCATTTACAATTGCATGCTCTAAGGAATGGAAGACTCAACTTGCTTAGCATTTTTAATTTCCATGACAGATTGTAAGATAAGAGTATGATCTCAAGGTTGTTTCCTGAGTCTTTTTTGAAAACATTGTAGGATTAAATCTTTGTTGAGGATAAATTCATCATTGATAACAAGTGGAAGTGGATCAAGATTTTGATATGGTGGATCATGAACATTGGTGTTTGTATGATCATTTTTATTCTCATACTGCTTAATGTAAAAATTATCCTCATGGAAATTGGTGTAATCTAGATGTATAGGATCTATAAAAATAACTTGAGCTAGTTGTTTATACATGGTATATAATCAAGTTGAAGGAATCGAGGTGAATTCAAGAGGGTTACCACTAACTCTTGTAGTTTGTCTTAAAGGAATAGATGTAAGGAGCTTAGGTGGCATAAGGAAAATAACTCAAATAATGGAAGAAAAAATTAAACAAATATAATCTAAATAAGGAATTGCAATATGCATAAAAGGATATAAATATAACAAACATGTAAGGTGATACCTTATACATAAATGGGACCTAGTATTTGCAACTAGGGTTTTGAAAAAATGATATTTTTAAAATTTACTATGGAATTTTGACAATTAAAGTGAATTTTTTATTTAAATATCTAGGTAAAAAATCAAAAAATTATTAGAAAAAAATTGATTTAAAGGGACCTAATATATGAAACTAGGGTTTAGAAGGAATTTTTTAAAAAAAATACTAAGGAATTTTAAAATTTAATGTGATTTTTTTATTTAAATATGCAAGTAAAAAATAAAAAAATATTTATAAAATTAGTAATAAATTTTCCTTAGGGTTTCTAGGGTTTTTATGTGTAAAAGGAACTAGTAAATTTAACTAAGGTTTGGAATAAATTATTTCTAAAATTACTAAGGTAAATTTAAAAAATGAATATGAATTTATGATTTAATATATGTAGAAAAAATTAGAAAATTATTGAAAAAATCAGCAAGGAATTTACCCTAAGGTTTCAAGGGTTTTTATGTGCAAACGAAGTGAGTTAGGTTCACCAAATGATTTAATAGTTTTGGGAATATTGGATTATTATTCCTAATTTAATTAAAGGTCTAGAATAGGAAATCATTAAGTAATATTTAAATAATTTAACTGCTAATTTTTATAATTTAACTATATTTTTAACCATTCTATAAATAGCAATAAATATGAAAAAATAAGACTTAGCTAAAAATCAGATGAAATGACTAAGATAAGGTATAGAATTTATTTTTCAAGACTATGATAATGTCATAAATTATGATATGGATTAATTTTATGAAAGGATAGGAGCACCAAAATAGGACACCCTAGGGTCTAATCCTATAGTCCTTTTCTATTGATGTTGTCCCAAAGACCTGAGTTTTTTGGGTTTTGTTTGTTGTTCCTGTGTAAGCTTGCTTGTGAAATTTTTACTATTGAAAGTCTACATAACTCCTTTTATATTTTATTTAGTCTACAAACCTTAGGCTTCATTGCATTTTGATCAATTTTGAGAAATAATGGGGGGGTTAGTGTGTGTAATATGCATTGAACATGTATCCACACCCATTGTATGGGCACACTACCTACATACCAATACTATGAAGAGGGATAAATCCATATGTAGTTCTCCCAATTGATGTGATTTGTGAAATTGTGTTATGAAGATGTAAAAATCCTAAACTAGGTGTGTTTGAGGTGGCTAGGGATTGGTGTGAGGATTTGGATGTGCTTGTAGCTATATTGGATGGTTGTATACAAATAATAGGGAAGTTTTCCTCAATGTTATTGCTTGTATTCTTTATTTATTTTTAAATATTTTCCAACCCCTTATAAATAAACTTTGAATGGGATTTTATAGAGATCTATTGGTCATGGGTTGAATGTACTCATATTAGGTTATTAAGAACAAGGATAGGAACTAGAAGGAAGTGACCATTGGAGCTAAAAATGAAATTATATAGGATCATAAAAATTGGACACCTTAGGGTCCAAAACTATAGTTCAAGTTGGGCACTATTGTCCTATAGGTGTAAGAGCTATGGGGATGGAATTAGCATGGGAAATGTAGCCTGGCTAAGCTGTAATTAGGTTTTAAAAGTCTACAAATGACCAAGAATAAGCAAAAAGGTGTCTAGAAGGGTCATGAGAGTATGCAAGAGGGACCTATGGGTTGGGTGTCAAAATCCACACCCAAGCTACCAATTTTGACATTTTATATGATTACACAAACTATTTATTGGATAAGGTACTCAAATAATGTATATTAAGTCCCGTAAACATAAATATAAAAATATTATGTATATTTAGACTCATTATACCCCATTTGAGTACCCTATCCAACCAATTTATTGATTATTTACATAGATCAATTAGTTAGTGTATATCAATCCCCCTAAACATAAATGTGACAACCTAATTTAAATTTAGAATTGATATGACCTATATGAGTAACACATGTAACCAATCACTCAATTAATTGCATGGGGTACTCAAATAAGACATATGGACACAAATAAACACACATATATAGATATGATATAATTTTTTTAAAAAATCATTCCTTATTTGAAATCCCATTGTAACTAACATCACATTATTCAATTCTTGAGGCACTCAATAAGGGCATATCAAGCCCCCTAAACATAAAGGAGGCAACCTAATGTAAATTCAAACTCAATATGTTATATTTTTATGCCCTGTGTATCTAATAGTTTTATGGGTTGCATGAAAAACTCAAATTGAACATATTAATCCCTATAAACACAAATACAATAACCTAATTTAAATTTTTACTTGATATGCCCTATTTGAGTGTCCCATAATACCAATCATATAATTTATTACAAGGGAACAAAAATAGGTCATATTGAGTCCCATAAACATAATTGCAACAATATAATGTAAATTTCAACTTGATATTCCCTGTTTGAGTTCCATGTGAAACTAATCACTTTATTGGTTACACAAGGAACTCAAATAGGGCATATTAATCCTAGTAAACACAAATATAAAAAGATAATGTAAATCTAGAATTGATAGGTCCTATTTTAGTTACCTATGAAAATAGTCACTTAATTTTTGGCATGAGGTTATAAAATAGGGAATATCAAGACCAAAAAACATAAATACAAAAACCTAATCTAAATTCAAACTCTATATGTCCTCTTTGAGTTCCCCATGTAGACAATCACTCAATTCACTACATGAGGAACTAAAGTAAGTCATATCAAGACATCCTTTAAATAAAAATATGAAAACCTAACTAAAATTCAAACTTTGTATGCCAAATTTTAGTGCATTATACGACCAATCACTCAATTTTTTGCATGAGGCACTCAAACAAGGCATATCGATACCCCCAAACATAAATGTGACAAACTAATGTAAATTTTGACTTGATATGACTTATTTGAGTTACTTATTAAACTAATACTTTTATTCATTATTTGAGGCACCCAAATAGAGAATTAAAAAAATTGATAATTATCTATGTGACAAACTAATGTAATTTTAGAATAGATTTATCCCATTTGATTACCTCATGCAACCAGTTTATTGATTCATTACATAGGGCACTTTAATAGGTCATATATATACTTTAAACACATATATGAGAGAATAATGTAAATTCAAACTTGATATTACCTATTTGAGTGCCTCTTTCAAATAATCAATTGATTTGTTTCATAAAGCACTCAAATAGGGATTATTGAGCCATTATAACAAATGCAAAAAACTAATGTAAGTTTATATTATATATACTATATTTGAGTTCTCAATGCAAAAAAACACTTGATTTGTTTCAAATGTTATCATATAGGGAATATTGATCTCCCTAAGAAAAAATGTGATAACCTAATAATAATTATGGACTTAATATGACACATTTTAGTTCCCCATCAAACCAATCACTTGATTCATTACACAAGGAACTCAAATAGGGGATATAGTGACCTAAAAATTAAAACACAACCTATGTAAATCAAAAACAATATTCCCTATTTGGGTGGCCCATGTGACCATCCACTTAATTCATTAATAAGGTACTAATTAGGGTATATTAGGCCCCCTAAACATAGATATGGAAACCTAATGGAAATTCAAAAATTAATATAACCTATTTGAGTGAATCATGTAAACAATAACTTAATTGGTTGTATACGACATTAGAATAGATCATATATATCCCCATAATCACAAATGCAACAGCCTAATGTAAAATTATTATCAATATTCACTATTTGATTGCCTAATGAAACTAAACTCTTTATTTATTCCACATGGAACTCAATTAGTGTACATCAATACCAATAAACATAAATGAAATAAAAATTAAATTTTAACTCAATATTTCATATTTGAGTGCATCATATAAAGTAATTACTCTATTTATTGCATGGGGTATTCAAATAGGGGACATTGAGACAATTAACAAAATTATGACAAAATAATGTAATTTTAGACTAGATATGCTTTATTTGAGTACCATGTGTAACTAATCACTCAAATAATTTCAAATTTTCATGTGGAGATTAAATTGGGCATATCAAGCTTCTTATACACAAATGTGACAACTTAATGTAGATTTAAATTAAATATTCACTATTTGAGAGCCTCATGTAATTAGTCACTTGTTTGATTGCATGGGGCACTCAATTAGAGCATATATATCCCCATAAACACCAATGTAATAATGTAATGTAAATTTTGACTTTGTATCACCTATTTGAGTACCATATGCAACCAATCACTTGATTATTTACACATGGAACTTAGTTATTGATATTTTAACCTTTTAAGGTTTTACTAATATAAATATTATGTTAGATTAAAGGGTTGAGTTATTTAAATTAGTGGAAAAATTTGTAATAAATAAGCAATGATTTTTTATATAATTTTACTTGATTTGAATATAAAAATAGTAATGAATAGGTGAAAATAGAGAATTATCTAGAAAATAGTTATTGTAGAATATCTGGGTGCTAAAAAATGGGTTACAGATAGGTCTAAGTTTCATCTATAGGATCCCTAAGTTAGATCCTCTCCTAGATAGTAGCTCCCTACTTGGACAATTGTTCCATGTAGCTTTAATGTCCTAAAAATGGTGCTAGTGTCTTATTTATATTACCATTCCTAATTTTGGGAGCACTTGTGCCTATGTTTTTGGGTTTTATTCCTACATACATGAAATATATAACTCTGTATTGTGCTTTTAATATTTTATTTAAGTTTTAAACCCTAATCCTCCTTACATGTATAACATGAGGTAAAAATGTGTGTTTTTTAGTAAGATAGTGAGGACATCCTCAACACCCTATTTTGAAGAGAGTTACCTACATACCAATACTCTAAGGAGGGATTATGTTTGATGTAATTATCCCACCTATTGCCTAGTACAAGTTCAAGTGAATGTTAGAATGATAGTGGTCTTGAATGCCTTGAGTGTGCTTAAGATTGGAGATATTTGAAATATGGGATTAAGAAAGTTGTAGATGGTAGTATGCATAATTAGGGAGGAATAAGGATTAATAAGCTTCATTTTATTTAGCTTATTTCTTATTTGGATAGGTTATTTATATCTATTTTCAATCTAGTGGATATAGGTCTAAGATTCTTGTATTTATAGTGTTTCATAACTTATGCAGATAATAAAATATGCTTAGGCTAACCTTAGGAGGGTTATAAATTTTAAAATTTATCAATTTGGGAGAGTTATAAAAGGTACATTAACAACATGTTGGGGAAACTAACACCATGCGGCTCTAGTGTCCTTAATGTGGCATTAGTGTCCAGATGGCAAGCCATTGGGCATGAAGGGCCAACATCTAGGAATGCAGGTTCAAGACTATATTTTAAATAACTAAAGATGTTTATGGTTTGCATAATGGATATAAAAGTATGATAAAGGTTCTAGGATGGGTTTAGGGATAAGCTAGGAATAATTTATCTCAAGAAACACTTTTAGCATCCAAATACTACTTTTTTGCGATTACATTTACACCCCATTTATGTTAGAAATGTAAAAAAGTGTAATGACTTGTATAAAGGTAAAGGAAGCATACCTAGACTTGTCTAAGAAGTGAAGCTCATGTAGATGAGTTTGAGTATGTGAATCTAGGTCTGCATATGTGAAACATGATCCAAAGTAGGATCTAAAATGAAACATGCATAAATCAATCTTTAATAAAGAGGTATTGAAAACAATAGACTATGATAAAAAATAAGTAACTAAGTAAAGATAAGCAAAGATATGATAAAATGGAAAGGAAATAATACACCTCATTAGGTATGTGAATCAATCCATGAACCTGGTGATAACCTCTATGTGTGTGTGTGATGATTAAATAGTTGAATAACTTAGACTAAGATGATATCAATCCCAATATGTGGGTGGCTTAATAACTCAATTTCATTTCAAATCCATAATTTCCCACCCCTACTTGGTGGAAGATGACTTATGAATAGCTTGGATTAGACTGTAAGTGTGTATAACCCTCTCATGTGGATAGATAAAAAACTCAAATAGGTTATGAATCCATCATTTCTCACCTATGTGTATTAAATACATCTAAAACTAAACTTAAAAAAGTGATGAAATTATCTAATTGGGTATATCTAATTGTGTACATCAGCTCTACAACCTCTCAAGTACATTAGATAGCTCTATGCCACTCAAGAATCCTAACCATTACAGATGGAGTAAGGAATGAAACTAGTGACAACTTATAATATGATAAAAATTATATATAGTGTAGATAATGACATGGAGTTTATCATTCCATCTGATCAAACTATGTTTAACTGAGCATATGGAAACCATGTGTCATGCACATGACCCTAATCTAATATCTAGGTAGACTAATTATGAATCAATTTATAATAATTATATTTGTGTATTTGAACTGATTGTGGGAGTGATCATCCCATGCATGATGTCCCCAATCTGATCAAAAGATATCAATTTGAGATAAAATAAGTGTATGTGATTAAAATATAAATATAACTATCAAACTTATATCTATGTATGTGTTATTATATTCTATACCTAGTGTACTATTTTAAATAATCTAAATTATCCTAAAGCTAAGGCTACTAGATAGTAGTGCAATGTAATAGACAATAGCACCATGTGGTAATAGTGTCCCAATATAGGTTATAATGTCTATTTGGTCTAAAATATGTGTGGTTGAACTAATTTTTAAGTCCCTATTTTTTCTTATCTTACCTGTGTATGATTTCTTGAAACTAAGCATGTGTGTTGAAAATGATATGTGAATAACAATGTACGAGCTTGATCTCTATGACAATCCCCTATGAATGCCCCAAATTTTTAGGGTAGTTTTGGAACCTTTATAAGAATCATCCTCAAAATAAATATCAATGAAAAATATGTTAGCTAGAGCATATATGATAATTACATGATATTCTAATGCAATGTGCAAACATAACATTAAAACATAGGAGAATTTGAGCATATGTATGTATTATAAGATGTATTTTATATATAACATTGTAAAATGGTATTAATATATATGTAATCAATGTGTATAACATCAAATATGAGTAACTACCTAGGGGTATGTGGCATGATATCCATCATGGCACCCAAGTAGGAAGGGTAGATGAATGAGGTCACTCATGACATTTAATATGGGTGTGTGTGTAACAAGTAAATACAAGTGTCATGGTTAATATGCATACAATAAAGCATACATACAAAAACACATAAGGCATGAAAATATAGGGAAAGGGGCCATAGTACAAGGGCCATGGGAACATGTCACTAAATAAGAGAATATAAGACATAAAAGGACATGTTTAAATTTACACATATGTAAGCATAAAAACAATTTGGATTAGATCCACATAAAAGGACATGTTCAAATTTACACATACACAATCAAAAAAGATCACCCAAGGAGAATGGGCACATGTCCAAGGCATACACAAATAAAAGTGTCATAGATCAAAAGAAAAATGGCATATTCAAATTCCCTCAAATAGAAGAAGCATAAGAAACATAATCAAGTCTAAACTAGGAAAGCTAGAAATGAAAGTATGCATGAATGTAACACATTTTTTTGTAAATGATAGGATGTGCATATGTTGAGTCTAACTAGTGATAGTCAGAAAAAAATATGAGTATGAGTAGCATTGATTAATATAAGGATATATCAATGTGTAAAATGGAATGTAAAGAATTCAAGGATATAACCTGGTAGTAAAAAAAGTGTATGATATGCCCCTAAGTGGGAAGATGTATCAAATGAATAAACTTATATCAATGTATATACCCCCAATGGGTAGATTAAATAAATTTTAGATTAGTTTAGTGGAGTTAAGTCTTGTATGTGAACTATAAGCACTTGACAAGAATAAGTTAATCATGTATGTATGGTAAAATTGACTATCCTAAGATAAAAAACATATGTAATGTATAGAAAGTATAAGAAATGTAAACATAAAATGCATATAATTGGTAAATTTTTTGTTTTTTGAGAAATTGTTAGCTATCCAAATAACACCCAATAGAGGTCATATTTATTCAAGTCTAACCCATACTTAGACTAACATGGGAATGGTTTAAGGCTATGGGATGCCTATAACTAGACTAGACCTCTAAGATGTTTTAGGAGGCTAGATCCTCAAATTTTATAATTTGGACCTTTGCTTATAAAACCTAAAAATTGGTTGGGGTGAAAAGAATTAAGAAGTTTGAACAAGGTAAAACCTATTTTAACATGTGGTGATGCACCATGAATTTATCAAATCCAATCTTGAACTTATACTCTTTATCACACTAATGGACCTATGAAAGAAGCTAATGAAATGATTAATATAGTCTCTATGTAACAATATTTCATATAGAGGTCAGTTTGATACACTTAGACTAGGGAGTAAATGAAAATGAGGTCTAGTTAAAGACACTTAAATTCAGTTGTCCATTATATTCTTGAGAGATAAATGCTAAGACACATTATATGACCTACAAATAAAGTTTTTGGAACTTACGTTGAGCTTGGACATGTAAAAGGAAGATAACAATCACATTTGCATATTAAACAAATAAAAAACACTAAGTATAGATTAGCAAATTATTATAAAATACTCTATTCACTACTCCAAGAGGTGTTGAATAAATTCTGGTAGAGTCTAGCTGTACCTCCTTGAGGGATGAAAATCAAGGCTTAGGAGCCAAAATATATATAATAATTGAGAGAGAGAGAGAGAGAGAGAGAGAGAGAGAGAGAGAGAGAGAGAGAGAGAGAGAATTTTGAGTGTTGAATGGGGTGATAATTTAGGAAAAAATCCACTCTCCATATTAGTTATAACCACCATTCTCAATTTATCATGGCTACCTCAACAAATGGTTGCAATAGTCACTCATTCTTTTTCCCATTTATTTTTATAATGATCTCTTTTTTAGTTATAATGGTGGGATCAAGTCATTTTCAAGTGAGTTCCAACATAGATTTAGTTACAATAGATATATCCATCTATTATGCTTCCATTTTGGCATATATTTTTCCTTATTGGCTCATTTGATCATGAGAGAGTAGAGGAAAGGGTCATAATCATATCCTTGGCAATGAAACTTGACATGTTTGCCTACATAGACTTATTTCAAAACCTAGAGCTAGGTCCACCATAGAAAAACACAACTTATATTGTCTTTTAATATAATATTTACACTTCCACTTGATGACCTTTGCTCTATATTAGGTCTGAAAGACCTATTTTGTGCTTGTGGAAATTTAATGGTGATGTCAGATCCTATAATGTCCATCTAGTTTAGCTCAAACTGAGATTGAGCTAGGTTCCTTTATTTTTTTACCATCTTAAGTTGAAATTTGCTCATCAATATTCATTGAAAACTTCTTTAGATTACCTTTTCTTGATAGGCCATAAAAATCTAACTTAGTTTATTGACCCATTAACCATCTCACATCATTGATCTTACTCAGTATGAATGTCTATTGTTCATCGATCTTCTACCAATTAAATGTGTTATTGATAATTATCATGCATGTATTTTATCTTGAGATTCATAAACCCCTTTGACCTCTAATTTCTATTAGATCTGGATGTATGATCAAATGTGTGTTTTAGATCAATTGGGACACACTGTTTGAAATCCAATGACTACTTCATGACCTTAAAATTGATGTCCATGTGATCATCACTTGACATCCATGTGGATGTATTTGATGACCCATAGATCATCAAATTTAATCCCTAAAGGATTTTTAAGTGGATTGAAGTTGAGTTCTACATGAATGTATCTCATTATTTGACTAAATTTGCATATTTATATCTTGAAGCATGAGAATCATGGAGGCTACAAACTTTCAAAATATGTTTTTGATGCTAAAAGGGATGAACCCTTTGATCTACTGATCTTGGAAGCCTTCTAATTGAATATATTAAATGCATAAGTTGGCTGGTCCATTTATGCCTACATGACATCCTGGTGATGGTCTAGTTCATTTGGCTAAGTATGGGAAACTTGGCAAAATCTAACTGAGGAGACAACTTTGAACATGCATAACTTCTACCACACTTTTGCAGATGATCTAAAACTTAGCACATAGAAACTAGGGATTAAGTTAGATAAACCCACGTGATCATTTTCTCTTCTAATTACTACACATATAATATATGGCCTCATCAATATTCTCACTCAGCATTATTTGAGCTTTTTTGAAAATGGCTAAGTATAAAAACATAGCATATTTTGTTTGAGAGGCTAATTTTGGATCCTCATATCTTATAATGCACTTTGGAAAATGAGATAAAAATTGGTGCATATGTTCCTAAGAATAAAATAAATAAACACATGTGATTATTTCTCCCTAACCCATTCACATGTGGAAATTATGATGTTAGCAAAGTTCCTACTCATAGTTTCTACCACTAGATGCAAGTGTCTCAAATAACACAATGAAGAACCAAATGGATCCCATGCATTTCTATATTCATTCCAAGAACTTTTGATACTCTATGGGGTCTCTACAATTCTAGTCCTATCTTCAAAAATTGACAAATTACACTTAAAGTGAACTTTAAGTGTTTCAAAAGTGTTACAAGTTGCATGATCCCTTAGGTCCACTCATTCCATCCAGAACTTACTTAGCTCTTGCTCCATTTTTTTTCTTCATGACACTACACTACATCCAAGAAAAAAATTAGTATGTGGGCCAAAATGTACAACATTTTTGGTGACTTCCAGGAAGCATGCTTGCTACGCTTGAGAACCCATATACTTGCATGACTTATAGACTCTTGGAACAATGACAAAATGATTCTTGAATACAAGAAACCTCTTGGAAAATACACAAATATCAAAACAAGAAAAGGAAAAAAAAAACAAAAAGGGACACAAAATAAAACAAGTCAAAATCCAAAAGATGTGATAAGGTAGGACATGGAAGAAATCAACAAGAAAATATCCTAATATGTACACTGAAACTCACATATACTTTCCTCTTGAATCAAAAGGAAAGTTGAGTGGTTGATTTTGGAAACTTGAGACACATTTTCCATATCTTGATGGCCTCTTCTTGTTAACTAGAGAAATTATATGTTTATGCCTTCTTAATGAGGTAGATAGGTCTCCACCTTCTATTCTGAGTTGTATGGACTAAAGGTGAGAGTCTAAAATGCAATCATCATGTTCCCAAATTCTTCCATTTTGAAATAATGCTACCAATTATTTTTCATTTATTAACTACCAATGATCTGATGTATCTCCCATTAGCCCTTTATTCTTCTCCTTATATACAATGGACTTATCAAGGTCTTCATCATTGACCTCTTTTATCTCTTTCGCCATGATGGATGAAAAGATCCTTTAATTTGATTCATGATCAGGAGTAATGGTCTAAGGTTTTAAACCAATAAACACTTGTTAATTATTCTCATCTTGATGTACTTTCTCTCCTTGTGAGTTAACTTGAGTAGTTGATTGGTCCTCAAAATAATCAATGGGAATTTTAAGGCCTTAAATAGATTGATACTCTTTGTAAATATCCATATATTTCTTCCATAAATCCTCATCATTGCATTGATTCACATATTCGTTAGATGGGTTGCACTCATCATTGGTCAATCCTACAAGTTCTTGAGAAGCATATTGATGTGGGACAAATGGTATGTGATCAAGAGGTTCTTGAAAAATGACCTTTTGGGACACATCTAAAACTTATTCTTCATGGATCTCATTTTTTACTTGCACTTGTATGTGAAACTCATCCTCTTGGACATTATGGAAGAATGGATTATGTTTATTCCTCCTAAGAGGTTTCCCAATTAGGATTTATTATTCTTGGTCACTCAAATCATCATTATCTTCTATCTCCTTAGCTGCATCTTCTTGAATTGACTCAAAAAGGAGGGGCTCTTTCTATAGGATAAGCACAATAGAACCATGAAAGTAATTAATAAGATGAGAAAGGTCCATAGAAGTAGCCATAGATACTTGAATTATATCCTAGAGCTATTTTTATTGTACCACATTCACCTCTTCTTTTTGTTGTATTGTTTTTTAAATGGCCCCCTATGAAAGAAGGGCTATGGGTTTTTGAGAAGAGATAAGTGGAGGCTGAAAGGTCTCTTATCTAACTTTAGTAATCACCAAATCCTCATTCCTTTACACACCACTCTAAATGTATTTCCAATATGGAAATGGTTTATATCCTTGAGGAAGGATAGGTGGGGATTGAGTAGATTTGGGTTTGCTTGATTGCATAACTTGACTCCAAGATGGAAATTTGGGCTCATGGTTCCCCTGCATAGTTTGAATTAAGGTCTGAGGAATGAAAAGATGTATGTGAAATTGAGGTGATATTACATTTATAGCTACAATTTTTTAGCGTAAATTATTGTATATAGCCTCAATTTTTATAGCAAGGGAGGCTTGAAAATCAAACCACAACTGCTCATGAGGGTTGGCTCTTTCAACACAAACATGCCTTTCCTCCTAGGCTTTCCCTTGGATATATTTCCATGAGGGGAAGATTGAGAGGAGTTTGGAGAATTATGAAGACCTTGAAACTCATGTGGTGGGGGATTATAAGTGGTGATGGGGAGTTTAATATGGGGTTGAGGTAGACTGAATAAGGGAAGGTAGGGTGGATGATGGGGTGTATGATGTTCCTCATGGGCTCCCAACTTCTCCTCAATCATGGAGATGAGTCCATATATGTTAATAATGTTACTAATATTTCTAGAATAACCCATCCTAATAAAATATATCCATTCCTCCTTTGCTTATTGAACTAAAGTCCTAACTCCTCTAATGACTTGTTTTGGAATTTCCTTCCCATTTCCCTTCAACATATTAATGTTTATCATATTCTTTTCTTGGTCTAGTAGAGATTTTTTAAGGTTAGATATGGAATGGATTCGGGTAGGATATTCAAGAATGTCAATATGTTTCAATGACTGATCATGAGGTTAATCAAGGTACAAGGGGAGTAGATGAGGTTCATATAGGGCTTGATGATCTTGGTAATAATGGGTTTTGTCATATGATTGGACTTTCTACTCACAAGGAGGATTAGGTAAATAATCATACATGTACAAATGATATAAGTCTTCATAATATTGGTGAAGATCATACCAAGAGGTATATGGGTCATTTTGAAACTTCTAGTGAGGAAAGGAAAGATAAATTTTTTTTTGTATAGGCTACCATAGCCTACAAAACCCAAGGATAATTAAAATAATGAATAGGGATATGATTCTTACCTTGAGATATATATGTTATCTATCTAGATAGAACCCTAATTAAAGGATTGATATATTGGGCTCTAAAATATTCACACTTGGACTAACATTGGAATGATCTGAAATGTGGGACACTTAAACTCAGATCAGACCTCTAGATTTTGGTGAGGCTAGCTCCTCTAATGCATCACTTTGCACTTCTTACTAAAATAATTAATGTTGGGATGGAAATGGGAAGAGATATATTGAAATGTAAATACTACTTTATTATTGGTGAAACACCTCTATTCTTGGTTTATCTAATCTATTTGAGTTCCTAAAACACTAATTAGACAACTATATACTAAATCTACTACTCCAAATATCTCCTATGCATCAGTATTTAATGAAGAGGTTTTATTGTATGATTAAATAATAAGTGAAATGATGGAATAGACATAATTTAAGGCACTAAACAATCACTAATATCCATGGTAATCTCATCCGAAAGACATCAAACACTGAACATGACCTACATAATCTAACAAGCTAGTAACTAGGTAAGAATTAAGACTTGACAAGGGAGAAAGATATTACACATATTCAAATAAAATGACATAAATAAACTATAACATCATGATGGAATCTAAAAATAGTCATTTTATTTATCTAAAAAAATTTATAAAACTCAATCTTGGTAGAGTCTAGTCTTGCCAAGAGAGAGATATCACTTGAAAATGGCTAAAAACCCAACATATATATCAAAATCATAGAAAATAAAAGTGATTAGAATTATAAAGAGAATATGATGTGAAATTAATGTAAAATCAAGTCTAATTTTAATTACCAAATGATAACAAATTCTTGAATTAAAACCCTTTTCTCTCCTTGACTTTCATGAAGCTTTACATTGGCATTAGAAAAGGAGTGGTGGGCCCAGCTTGACAAGTATATCTTCCTTTACATGAAATATATGACAAATTGGATGTCTTAAATTGATATTTAAGTGGTTTTTAAAGTGTTTAAAATCCTTTATTTACATGAAAACAAAGGAAGATACATGATCTTTCTAATTAGTCAACTAAAGCTTAAGACCAGTTTTCTTCACTAAGCTCCACCTTGCATGAAATGGGAATTCGAAGGTAGAATATTTGCATGAAAATTTATTTTTATATCAGATATGTGGCATAAAAACTCCATGTAAGCTCTTTGATTTCCATTTCAATGCCAACTTTCTCTTTGATGTTGATCAATTAGGCCTACTAGGCCAATTAGGCCTAGTAGCCTACTTTGTGTACTTTAAACTCCATCGAAACTAAAACAAGACACCATGAAACCTAAAAAAACAATTGTAATAGACCTGGAAAAAATTTTCTCATCATAAGATATGTGATTTTGATGAGAAAAATCTCATCATTCAGTCAACAGGGTTGAGTAGGCCCACTTTGCTCCATTTTCTTATAGACTGGCCATTTTGATTGATCTATTATGGGAAATTTCAAGAATATTTGAGACCAAATTAATATTTTAGGATTAATAAAAATTATTAGGATTCAAACTCCATTGATTGGATCCCACTGAACTACCATGTACTTCATTTTCCATGTTTTTTCCATAAAAAAACATGATTTATGCCCTGATCCGTACAAGTCCATATGTAAAATTGGAATTTATATAATCCTATATAAGTTTAATTAATGTTTTAAATTTTTTTATGTTGATCCATGATGATTTGATGGAAAGAAAACCATTTTTTTGTAAAACTAGTTTTTTGAGGGCTTAGGAGGGTTTTTAAGTTGAATCTACAAGATGATAATTCATGAAGTAAATACCTAAAAATACAAAAATATTTCCATTTATGTATAAAAAAATTTCCCTCATAAAATCCATGAAAATATTGGATTCCCATGTAAAAAATATACAAAGTTATCATGTGTAAGAGATTTGCCTATAAGGTTTTGCTTACATTGTGGGCTGCCTACGCTCTTAACAATTGTTCATAAATATCATCCACTAAAATAACATAAAATTTTCATTAATTATAATTAAATAGGGTTCATAAAATCATACAAATATATTTCGTCCAAAATCATCACATGGTGAAAGATACGAGCATCAGAGCAGGTGACTTGGAAGGGTGTCTAAAACTATAAGAATTGAATTTCCTCATGAAGATGAAAACGAATATTCCCATACTTATTAGTGACTAAAAACATATATAATGGGTCCATAAAATTCTATCAAAACATTTTTAATGTATTCTCTTGGTTGAAAATTCAAAAATGCCTTTTTGACCTATATGCATGTTTGTTTACAAAAGCCTATATGAGCATGATTTGCATATGACATAGAGTTTTTAAACTATGTAAAGGCATTATTATGATTTAAAACATTATCCCATGCTTTTAAAACTTTCACCTAGGCTTAGAAACCTCTGTGGCACTTCAAAATGTTCCTTTCTCCAATGATGACCTCAAATAGACATGTTGATGACTATGACAAAATAGAAAGCATTTTCACTTGTCTAACGGCCTCAAAACTTGTCTAGATTATTATTAAACTCATGATGACCTTAAAAACCAAATTTCAAGTCAAAAATCCACATTTATATGCCATAATCTTCAAATTTGTCCCTATTACATGGGATGTGACATCCTGACTTTGTTTTCATGTTGTTGAAGGTGTTTTCATGGTGTTTTTAGGTTTTAAAGGTAAAATTAATTTTAAATTAAATTAATATTCATATTAAGAGCTTGAAAAAATCCTCTACCCCTCTTTACTATAATGCTTAGATCCTTCTAGTAAGGCATTCTCAACTTTCACATAGTCAAATTCCATACACTTGGTTGTGTTTAGGTGTTTGATCATGGTGTTTCAATCATTATAAATATTTATGAGATCTAATTATGTCATAATATCCTCCTTTACTATTCTTAATACTCATCATTACTCGTAAAATTAAGGTTTTAGATTCCTAACACTCATATTCCATACACTTGGTTGTGTACCATCAACCTTATGAGGTGTAGGTGTATCTTTGTGTGACCTGATTGTATTTATGCTTGATTGAGGCCCAAAATTATGTTATAAACCTCATAATCATAAATTATTCTCTCTTATTTCCCTTGTGATCGATATGAAACCCTCACTACTCCCTTTGTGTTATCAACCTCCTCTTATAGATTGAAGACAGGTCTATAACTGTAGATTTCTTTTGACTGATAAGTTAGTTCCTAGAGTCCTTTACTTTATGATATTTGATGAATAAATCTCCTTGATTTCATTATGTAATTAATTAATCATGAACCTCTTAGCTTAGTCTATTTTAATCTTCTTTCCAATTTGAAAACATGACTATGTTTTGCATAAATATAGGTTTATATTTGATAGTGACTTTGACTATGTTTCCCAAGGAGTTGAAATCCCTTAAGACATATTGATGACATTAATCATCATTTTTTTCTTGAAACCTCTCTTTATATTAGATATTAACTAGCCAATAGGACACTTCCCACCCTTATTTTTTAGTTTGAAAAATGTTTTTTTATCCTTATGGTGGTTGTAGGTCTCTATTGAGGCTACTTTTGACTACACCTACGCTTGGAAACCCTCAAATAACTCTTTATCCATTTTATAATCTTGATGAAATTGAAAATATCAATTTCGATTATGTTTCTTGGATCAAATTAGCCTCCTTGAACTATTGAGAGTACCTTAAACAAGTAGGCCTTCATGATTGTACCTCTATAGGTCATCATGATACTGGTTGCAGGGTGGTATTTAGTCTTTTGAGTCACTTAGGCTTTTTTATTATGTTTATTTATAGGTCTATAATGCCATTTACCAATTATGAACACTTTTAAAACTTTCAAATACTCATAACTGCACATGTTCTTATGCACTTAGTAGTGTTTTTCACCATTAGGCCTTTAGGGTTTTGGCTTAGGGCACTATAGCCTAGCATTTGGAAATGAAACTTACCTTTTGTTTCTTGTTTACTTCATGAAGTAAGAATTGCAACTTTATACTCTTAATTTAGTAGTGTCTTAGGTTAAAAACCTCCATGAGGTGTCCTTCATAACCAAACACTTACTTAGTTGAAGCTTACCCTGAGTGTATAGATAGTGAAATAAGGGTCTCTTGTGTTAGAGGGTGTGAAAATTATAATATCAATGATTTTAATATGCTACCATGACACTTTTCACTTGATCATTAACCCTTTGAGAAGGCCCAAATTCCCTTAAAGGTCTCTATTTGGAACTTTCACTCACTTGGTTGTATGTTAATTTGCTTCATGCTTGACTTTAGGTCTCTTTTAGTTCATTGAAATAATTGCTCACTACACCAATACTCTTTAAATTCTTTGTTGAGGATATAAGTTCTATTCTCCCAATAGTATTTTTAAGGTTTCTATAACTTTTGACAAGCCTTTTAAATGACCAAGCCTTTAATACTATATGTATGACCATAGAGTGGCCTATAGGTTTCATAGTGGGATGTAGGTGGTTAATTTATCTTTTAAGGCTTTTTGACCCTTAGTATGCCATCTCCCCTTTTTACTATCCCATGAATATGAATAATTAATACTTGATGTCTCTTGAAACTAAAACCCCCTAAAATAATCAAAGAACCTTTTGACTATAGTGTGCCTCAAGGCAATTGTAGATTATTATTATTATCCTTTTGAGTCACTTTGAGACTTAATTATATGTCTTAATATCCTCAACCAAACCTTATCAGATCATATATAGACAAAACTCCAAATCACTATAAACAGTGACCTATGGCAGCATATAGTGTCTTTCTCCTTGACTATACTTGACTTATGTAAAGTGATGTCCTATGTACATACAATGGTAGCTTGAAGGTACATAAGAAGTTTTGAAAACTCAAAAGTGTTTAAGAAACTATTTATCATAGTGATCTTTTTAACTTAATAACCTATCTTTAAGGTTTAAGTCATTAGTCTCTCCATGAGCTAATACTTCACCCTTTTTACCCTACATTTATGGTGTTAGCTAGATATAGATACAATATTATGGCTTTGTTGATCCTCCTTCACATTTATGATGATCCTCATTGATTTTGCCTTCTCATGACAGTGAGTTAATGTTGTGTATAGGACTTCAAGTATCTCTCATACTCTTTTCCTCTTTGTACCCTCATGACCAAAACCCAACTATTGTATACTTCTATAAATGATCTTTTTATGGTTGTAGTTGTTACTTTACTTTTGCCCATATCCCCCTTTTCATGATTTTTGTTGGTTTAGATCAACCATTGGATCCTTTGGGATGAAACAAGGTGATGGAGATGGGTGTAAGGGTGGTGGGGATGAGAGAGGTGAATGAAACTCATGAAAGGAGGGTGAAAAGGCACAAAACACAATGATAATGGTATATCATGATAGTGGTATGGGGGGAAAGGAAAGGAGGTTGGAAACAAGCCCTTTGGAAGCATGATATGACCATTATAAGGAGTTGTAGACAAAATTGGACACATGATCATCATGACATATAACTTTGAAGGCCATTGGAGGAGGGAAAAGGATTGGAATTAAAACCTAGAATTTTACAAAAACCTCAAAATTTTCAAAGAAACCTTAAAATATGCTAATATAGGCCATTGGAGACACCTTGAGAGCACAAATATGGGCTAATAAATATATCTTTTAGTTAATTTCTTGTAAAACCTTGCTTGCAATGATGGAATCATGGAAGAAATTGATGCCAAAGACCAAGATAAGAAATATTGAAAAATCTCTCTCTCTCTCTCTCTCTCTCTCTCTCTCTATATATATATATATATATATATATATATATATATATATATATATATATATATATATATATATATATATATATATATATATATATCTTTTAGTTAATTTCTTGTAAAACCTTGCTTGCAAGGATGGAATCATAGAAGAAATTGATGCCAAAGACCAAGATAAGAAATATTGAAAAATCTCTCTCTCTCTCTCTCTCTCTCTCTCTCTCTCTCTCTCTCTCTCTCTCTCTCTCTCTCTCTCTCTCTCTCTCTCTCTCTCTCTCTCTCTCTCTCTCTCTCTCTCTCTCTCTCTCTCTCTCTCTCTCTCTCTCTCTCTCTCTCTCTCTCTCTCTCTCTCTCTCAATCAATCAATCAATCAATCAATCTATACTGTAAATTTGACAAGATAAATTTGTGAACTTTTTTTACCTTAAATTACATGAAAATTAGCTTCAGAAGGTCATATGCAAACCATGCTCATATAGGTTTTTGTAAGAAAATAAGCATATAGCCTAGAAAGGAATTTTTAAATTTTCAAGAAAGAGAATTATTTTAGAGTGTTTTTATAGCATGATATAGACCCCATAATGATTTTTTTAGGCATTTAGAATTAAGGGAAGAGTCATTTTCATCTTAGTGAGGATTTTCAATTCTTGGAGTTCTAAACACCCTTCTAAGCCACCTATTTTGATGCTCATATCTTTCACCACATGATGAGTTTATAAAAAATATATTAGTATGTTTTTATGACCAATATTTAATTATAATCATGAAAAATTGAGTTTATTTAAGGGTCTAATATTTATTAACAATCATTAAGAGCCTAGGTATCCCAAAATGTAAGTAAAACCCTATACGCAAATTTCCTTCACATGATAAGTTTACATCTCTTTTTCATTGGAATCTAATATTTTTAGGGATGCTAGGGTGTCAATGTGATATGAATAAATGGAAATAGTTTTGGATTTTGAGGTATATTCTTCACAAATCATCATTTTGTAGATTTAGCTTTAAAACCCTCGCAAGCCCTCAAAAAACTAGTTTTGCAAAAAGTTGATTTTATTGCCATAAAATCACCATGGATCAACATAAAAACTTTTAAAACATCAATTAAACTTAGAGAGGAATCCATAAATGACAATTTTACATATGGATCAAGGCATAAATCATGTTTTTATGGAAAAATGCATGGAAAATGAAGTACAAGGTAACTCAATGGGATCAAATCAATGGAGTTTGAAGCCTAAGACTTATTATTAATCATAAAATATTCATTCTTTCATAAATATTCTTGATATTTCCCATACCAACTCAATCAAAATGGCCATTCTATAGGAAAATGGAGCAAAGTGGGCCTAGTCAAGCTTATTGACTGTATGGTGAGATTTTTCTCATCAAAATCACATATCTTGTGATGAGAAAAGTTGTTAAATGTATAATAACATTATTTTTTTAGGTTTCATGGTGTCTTGTTTTAGGTTACATGGATTTTCAAGTGCACTGAGTAGGCTACTAGGCCTAATTGGCCTAGTATGCCTAATTGTTCAACATCAAATAGAAAGTTAGTGTTAAAATGGATATCAAAGAGATTACATGGAGTTTATAAAACACATATATAATATTAACACAAATTTTCATTCACATATTCAGCATTAAAAGTCCTATTTCATGCAAGGTGGATCTTAGAGAAGAAAATTAGTCTTAAGCTTCATTTGACTAATTGGCAAGATCATACATCTTCCTTTGTTTTGATTAAAATGAATAATTTTAAAAACATTCTAAACCACTTAAATCTTGAGTTAAGTAATCCAAGTTGGCATATATTTCATACAAAGGAACATTGACTTGTCAAGATGGGACCACCACTCCTTTTCCAATGCTAAAGTAAAGCTTCATGCAAGACAAGGAGAGAAAAGGGTTTTTATTAAAGAATTTTTAATAATTTGGTAATTAAAATTATACTTGATTTGACATGATTTTCACCTCATCTTCTATTTCCAATGCCAATCTATTGGATTTTCTATGCTTTTGATATATATGTTGGATTTTTAGCCATTTTTCAAGAGAGATCTCTCTCTTGGCAAGACCAAACTCTACCAAGATTGAGTTTTGTAACCTTTTTAGATAAATAAAATTTCTATTTTTATATTCCATCATACTTGTATAGTGTATTTATGTCAGTTGATTTGCATATGTGGAAGTGTTTTCTCTTTTGTCATGTCTTGATTATTACCTAACTACTAGTTTGTTAGATTATGTAGGTCATGTTTACTATTTAATGTCTTTTGGATGATCTTATAGTGGATAAAAGTGGTTGGTTAATTATTTGAATCAATAATATACCATCATTTCCCTCAGGATTTGATCATCAGATAAAACATCTTTATGAAATAATGATGTATATGAGATATTAAGAGTAGTAGATTTAGTCTATACTTGTTTAATTAGTGTTTTAAGAGTTCAAATAGAGTGGATGAACTAATAATATATGTGTGTCACCAATATTAAAGTAGGATTTTCCTTTTAGTATGTCTCTTCCCCTTTTTATCCCAAGAATTAGTAATTTAGTAAGAAGTGCAAAGTGATACATCAAAGGAGCTAGCCTCATCAAAATCTAGAGGTTTAATTTTAGTTCAGGTGCCTCACATCTTAGATCATTCCAATTTTAGTATAGGTGTGAAGGTTTTAGAGACAAATTTGTCAAGACTTCAATTAGGGTGTTATTTGTATAGCTAACAGTTCTAACATGCTCGGTGGGACATGATTTTAGCTATTAGAGTATATTTTTCATCGCATTCATCTTTAAAGCCAATTTTAGTACTCCACTAGTCCAAATATAAAGGTAAAAGGAATATTATTATTCATAACTTTAGTTATTTTCATGTATCTTCTTATAGGTTATGGCAACCTATAGAGCATATTATGGTCATTCTTCCTAGTATCAACAACCCTATATACCATCACAGTATGATCATTATGATCCATATGCATCTCATCCTCATCTAAATGAGCCATATCCATTCAAATATCATCCACCCTTCCAAAAATATCTAAATTTTCATGAAGAGATGGAGAAAATGAAGAGGGTAAGCCAAATGATTGTTGAGGATACATTAGCCTACAAATAAGAGTTATTAGATAAGTAATCTCAGTCCTAAAGATCAATACATCTTTTTGTCTCATATAAATATCCATGGATTGCATGATCATCTCATAAATAAAATATCCCAGTCATGCATTAAGCTATAATACTTTCAATTCTAGAGGCTCCTAAACCCAATTTTCCAAACTAGAATCAAATACAATAACCAAGCATAAGCCCAAATGATAAAATCAACCCTAAAGTCACTATTAAAATTCATCCATCACCCCTCCCTCATTAAGAGCACAAAACCTTTCCTTCATGCATATACAATCCAATAAATATGTAAAAAGAGGATGTGACAGTTTTTGAGGTTCAATAGTCTCAAGAGCAAAATCAGCCATTTATATCACAACCATTGGATCTATATCATCTCTTGGAATATTTCTAGGGGTCTACCATGCCACTCTTGGAATAAGAACCTCTTATTTTTGAGGAAAATGAAGAATATTAATCCAAAGAGATAGAAAAGGAAGGTGACTTTAGTGATCAAGAAGAAGAAATCATAATTGGAATACCAACTGGTAAGGATAAGAATGATTTCATATTTCATTATGCCAAAGAAGAGGAGTTGTAAGAGGTTTCTTAAGAGCTTGTAGTAGCATATATAGATGAAGTACAAACAAATATTTCTTTAGAAGTTATCCATGAAGACAACTCACATAGAGCCATTGCTGAGATGGAGAATATTGCTAAAGAAGACCATTGGTAGTAACTATACCATGATTTCTTAAATGAAATTAAAGACATTGAGATGACAGATTTTTATAATGAGATAGAAAAATAGGTTGATGATTCATTTGAGGATTAAACCAATGTTTTTAAGCTTCCAAAAAGTAATTCTATTCAAGAAATCCTAAAGAAAGACGAGTTGAAGCTTGAGTGGATAGATGAGATGCCATTCTCTACAAAAGATAAAGATGAAACAAGTGTAGTAGATCAATAAATTTCATATGAATCCATCCAAAAGATATAAATATATGATAAACATGTTTCAAATGGTAATAATACTAATTAATTTCATGTCTTTTTAGTTGATCATGATGAAGAAGCCTTTTGGGATGACTTAGTGTGTTTTTGTGCAAAGTTTGATAGTCCATCTCCACCTCATATGGAGATTGAACAATGTTTTATAATAATTACTATTGTAGTTGTTCATCAAGAAGAAATTAATGAATTTTATTTATGTATAAATACTTATCAATAGTATGAAGACTTTGACAAAACACCACGTCAAACAGAGTCTAATGAAGACATCAATCTAAGGATACTAGTTGAATTTCCAACATAATCATTAAATGAAAATGTGTCAAATCATAATCAGCCTATGAATGAGGTAAAGTTAACATTATTGATGAAATAATGAAAAATATGGGAGGAAAATGATTAGATCTTAGATCCATATCTTCAATCCATGCACCTAAGAATGGAAGTTGGAGTCCTAGCTACATCATCTAGAAGACATGAACATATAGGTTCTCCTATATACAAGTAGATACCATTAAGAGATAACAAACATGTTGCAAAGTTCCATGTTGCATCAAATATCTTTCTATTTGATCTTGGTGAAAAATTTGTAAATTTAGGTTAGTTGTTCTGGGTTTGTTTTGTTTTAATAAGTGAGTAGCACAAGTAGTAATCTACTTCCCTTTTATTATTTCCATATTTTCTTTAAATTAGTTTTCTCTACTTTCTAGTTAGTTGTGTTTCACTTCAGTCTTGTTGTGTCAATCCAAAAAGGTATTACAAAGACTAAAAGAGTTTATTTGCTAATAAAACTTGATGACTTATTTTGACCAACAAGCTAGTCAACCCTTGAGAGTCACCAAAATTGTTAGTAATTTGACCTGTCAAGGCCAAATTACTACCCTTATAGTATGAAACTTTCTTAAATCCAATCAATAACCCTTTGCAATTGGTCAAACTAATAAATTATGGCCTAAAAACATATATTTTTCTCAAAAATCTCAAAAATGGGTTAAGAAAAAGGTCATTAATCATTTTTAAAGAGATTTAAATATGTTTAAAATATTAATATTAACTTTTTCTAAAGTTTTATAACTTGAAAAGGTGATTTATTGTGTTTTATAAGCCAAAAAACCCCTATTTTACCCCCCACACATGATTATTTGCCTATTTAAAAGCATGAAAAAGGGTTAAAAGTCTAATTTTTCATGTTATGGCACGTAATCCATCTCAAGGATTCCATTTCAAGTGGTGAAAGTGAAAGTGTTACTTTCAAAGGGCAAAATTGAGCTCTTTTCCTACATTTTCAAGTAGTATAGATTTCATTTATCAGTGGTAGGGGATAGCTTCATCAGGACATGAGAAATATTTAGTAATAATTTAATTGTAATTTATATCCAAACATGCCCAAAACCAGTCCTCTATTGGCATTTTCCTACTTTGCACAAAGGAACCTACGTGCAGGTTTTCTAATGGTACAAACTACTGGAAGAGATTACAAGTAGGAAAATGCCAAGTGGTTATTGATGGATTATTTATGGATTAAGTTTTCTTAGGGCTGCAATATATGGATATAAATTACTTAGGGCTGAAAATTTCACCAAAATATCTATTTTTTAACCCATCTTTGGGATCTCAAGGTGTCTCCAATGGTCTAGATTAGCATATTTTAAGCTTTATAAATTTTGAGGTTTTTACAAAATACTAGGTTTCAATTTCAATCTTTTTCCCTCCCCCAGTGGCCTTCAAATTTAAATGGAATGATGATCACGTGTCCAATTTTGTCTATATATCCTTATCTTGGTCCTAGCATGCTTCCAAAGGGATTTTTTCCCACCACCATTCCTTTCCCCCCATACCACTATCATGATCTACCATTATCACTATGTTTTGTGCCTTTTTACCCTCCTTTCATGAATTTAATTCACCTCTCTCATCCCCATCACCCTTACACCCAAATCCATCACCTTGTTTAATATCAAAAGAGCTAATGGTTGATATAGACCAAAAAAAAATCATGAAAAAAGGGATATGGGCCAAGTAGATAACCAACTACAGTCATGAAAAAATCACTTATAGTAGTATACAACAATTAAGTTGTGGTCATGAGGATACAAAGAGGAAAATAGGATGAGAGATACTTGAAGGCATATACACAATAAGAAATTATTGTCATGAGAAGGCAAAAGAAATGATGATCATATTAAATATGAAGGAGGACCAATAAAGTAATAGTATCCTATCTATAGCAAACCAACACCATAATTTTAGGGTAAAAAGGGTGAAGTATCATCTCATGGAGAGACTAATGACTTAAACCTTCAAGATAGGTTATTAAGCTAAAGAGATCACTATGATAAAGATTTTTTTAAACATTTTTTATTTTTCAAAACTTATTAAGCACCTTCAAGATACCATTGTCCATACATAAGACATCACTTTGCATAAGTCAAGTATAGTGAAGGAAAAAGACACTATAGGTTGCCATAGGTCATTTTTTACAATGATTTAGATTTTTGTCTATAAAGGATCTGCTAAGGTTTGGTTGAGGATATTAAGACATATAATTACGTCTCAAAGTGACTCAAAAGGATAAGAATAACCTACAACTTCTTTGGGGCAAACTATAATCACAAGGTTCTTTGATTCTTTTAGGTGGTTTTAGTTTCAAGAGACATCAAGTATTGATTGTTCATATTCATGGGATAGTCAAAATGGGAGATGACATACTGAGGTTAAAAAGGCCTTAAAAGAGAAATTAACCACCTATAGCCCACTATGAAACATACAGGCCATTGTTTGGTCATACTTATAGTAGTAAAGGCTTGGTCATTTAAAAGGCTTGTCAAAAGTTTTAGAAACCATAAAAAAACTATTGGGTGCATAGAATTATATCCTCAACCAATAATTAAAAGAGTATTGGTCTAGTGATTAGTTATTTTAGTGAGCTAAAATAAACCTATAGTTAGCTATGAATCAAAGTAACCTACAACCAAGTGGGTGAAAGTTATAGATAGATAAATTTAAGGGAATTTGGGCCTTCTAAAATGGTAAATTATCAAGTGAAAAGTGTCATGGTATCATATTACAATCATTTATATTATATCGTTCGCACCCTCCAACATAAGAGACCCCTATTTCATTATCTAGACACTCAGGGTAAGCTTCAACCAAGTAAGTGTTTGGTCATCAAGGAGACCTCATGGATGTTTTCAACTTAAGACACTATGAAATCAAGAGTATAAAGTGTCAATGCTTACTTCATGAAGTAAACAACAAATAGAAGGTGAGTTTCATTTCCAAATGCTAGCCTATTGTACCCTAAGCCAAAACCCTACAGACCTAACAGTGATAAACACTGTTAAGTGCATAAGACCATGTATAGTTATGAGTCTTTAAAAGTATTCATAATTGGTAAATGGAATGGTTTACTTATAAATGAACATAATGAAAAATCCTAAGTGACTCAAAAGATTAAAACCACCCTACAACCACTGTCATGATGACCTACAGGGGGTACAGTCATAAAGGCCTACTTGTTTAAGGTACTATCAATAGTTTATGGAGGCTAATTTGCTCCAAGAAAAATTATTGACATTGATATTTTCAATTTAATTAAGAGTATCAAAGGGATAAAAAATTATTTTAGGGTTTCCAAGAACAAGTATAGTCAAAAGTAGCCTCAATGGAGACCTACAACCACCATAAGGGTAAAAACCTTTCTTCAAACTAAAAAATAAGGGTGGGTAGAGGCCTATTAGTTATTTAATATCAAATTTAGAGATAGGTTTCAAGAAAAAAATGATTAATAAGGTCATCAATATGTATCAAGGGATTTCAACTCCTTAGGAAACATAGTCAAAGTCACTATCAAATCTACACCTATAGTTATGTAAAACATAGTCATGTTTTCAAATTAGCAAGAAGGTTGTAATAGATTGATATAAGAGGTTCATGATTAATTAATTCCATAATTAAATCAAGGATATTTATTCATAAAATATCATAAAGTAAATGACTCCAAGAACTAACTTATCAATCAAGAGAAATCTATAGTTACAGACCTATCTTCAAGCTATAAGAGGAGGTTGATAGCACAAAGGGACTAGTGAGGGTTTCATATTCATAAAAAGGGAAATTAGAGAGAATTATTGATGATTATGAGGTTTATAAAATAATTTTTGGCCTAAATCAATAATAAACACAATCAAGTCACGCAAAGATACACCTACACCACACAAGGACGATAGTACATAGCTAAGTGTACACCATATGAGTTTAAGAAACTTAAAACCTTGATTTGAGGAGTCATGAAGAGTATGAAGGATAATAAATGAGGATATTATGACCTAATTAGAGATCATAAATATTTATAAGTACCAAAATCCATGATCAAACACCTAAACATAGTTATGTGTATGAAATTGACTGTGTGAAAGTTGAGAATGCCTTACTAAAAGGATCTAAACATGCTAGAAAGAGGGGTAAAGGATGTTTTAAAGATATTAATAGGAATATTGATTTAATTTAATATGAATTTGACCTTAAAAACCTCAAAAGACCACAAAAAAACCTTCAACAACATGAAAACATAGTCAATTATGTCATATCCCATGCAAAAGGGACAAATTTGAAGGAAATTTGAAGATTATGGCATCAAGAGGTGGATTTTGAATTTAAATTTTGTTTTTAAGGTCATAATGAGTTGAATAATCATATTTAAAATTTTAAAGTATGTTGAATAAATAGAAATGCTCATTTTTTTGTCGCAGGCATCAACATGTCTATTTGAGGTCATCATTAGAACAAGCAGCATTTTTATGTGCCACAAAGGTTTTTAAGCCTAGGTGAAAGTATTAAAATTATGGGATAATGTTTTTAAATCATAATAATTAACTTAAATAATTACAAAACTCTAATTCATATGAAAATCATGCTCATATATGCTTTTGCAACCAAATAGGCATATAGGACAAAAAGGTATTTTTGACTTTACAAGAAAGAGAATAATTTTATAATGTTTTAATAGAATTTTAAATATCCCATAACTATGTTTTTAGTAATTAATAATTATACAAAGAGTAATTTTCATCCTGGTGAGGAATTTCAATTCTTCTAGTTATAGACACCCTTCTGAGCCACCTGTTCTAATGCTCGTATCTTTCACCATGTGCTAAGTTTAAAAAAAAATATACTATTATTTTTTGAGGACCAATATTTATTTATAATTAATTAACAATTTAGGTCATTTTATGGTTTGATCTTTATGAACAATTGTTAAGAGCAAAGGTAGCCCAAAATACAAGTAAAACGCTACAGGCAAATTTCCTCCACATGATAACTTTGCCTATATTTTGCATGAGAATCAAATATTTTCAAGGATGTTAGGGGGTAAATTTTATATAAATAAATTTAAATATTTTTGGATTTGGAGGTTTTTACTTCATGAATCATCATTTTGTAGAGTTAGCTTTAAAACCCTCCCAAGCCCTAAAAAAACTAGTTTTTCAAAAAGTTGTTTTTCTTTCCATAAAATCACCATGGATCAAAAAAAAAAGAAATTAAACATAAATTAAACTTATATATAATTCCATAAATGCCAATTTGACATATGGAGCTATATAGATCAGGGCAAAAATAATGTTTTTTATGGAAAGATGTATGGGAAATGAAGTACATGGTAGTTCAATGGGATCCAATAAATGGAGTTCAAAGTCTAATAATTTTTATTCATATTAAAATATTTATTTATTCATAAATATTATTGAAATTTCCCCTACCATCTCAATCAAAATGGCTAGTCTATAGGAAAATGGAACAAAGTGGGCCTAGTCAACCTTGTTGACTAAATGATGAGAGTTTTCTCATCAAATTCACATATCTTGTGATGAAAAATTTGTTCCAATTATAATACCATTGTTTTTTGAGGTTTCATGGTATCTTGTTTTATCTTCCATGGAGTTTCAAGTGCACAGAGTAGGCTATGAGGCCTGATTGGCCTAGTAGGCCTAATTGATCAACATCAAAGAGAAATTAGCATTCAAATGGGTATAAAAGATATTACATGGAGTTTATAAACCACATATCTGATATTAATATAAAGTTTCATGCACATATTCAGCCTTCAAAGTCCCATTTCATGTAATGTGGAGCTTATTGAAGAAAACAATTCTTAAGCTTCAGTTGACTAATTGGCAAGATCATGCATCTTCCTTTGTTTTCATGTAAATGAAGGATTTTAAGCACTTTATAAACCATTTAAATCTTGAGTTAAGGCATCCAATTTGGCATATATTTCATGTAAAGGAAGATTGAGTTATCAAGATGGACCCACCACTCCTTTTTTATTGTCAAAGTAAAGCTTCATGTAAGATAAGGAGAGAAAAGGGTTTTGATTCAATAATTTGTTATCATTTGGTAATTGAAATTAGACTTGAGTTGACATGAAGTTCACCTCATCTTCTCTTTCTAGTTCCAATCTCTTTGATTTTCTATGCTTTTGATATATATGTTGGCTTGTTAGCCATTTTTCAAGAGAGAGATCTCTCTTAACAAGACCAAACTCTACCAAGATTGAGTTTTGTAACCTTTTAAAATAAATTAAATGATTGTTTTCAGATTCCATTATGTTGGTTAGTGTATTCATGTCAGTTGATTTGCATATATGGAAGATCTTTCTCCCTTGTCAAGTCTTGATTCTTACCTAGTTACTAGTTTGTCAGACTATGTAGGTCATGTTTAGTGTTTGATGTCTTTTGGATAAGCTTATAGTGGATATTAAAAGTTGGTTAGTGCCTTAAATTAGAACTATTCCATCATTTACCTTAGGATTTGATCATTAGATAAAACCTCTTCATGAAATACTGATGCATAGGAGATATTTAGAGTAGTAAATTCAATCTATACTTGTCTAATTAGTATTTTAAGAGCTTAGATAGAGTGGATGAACCAAAAATATAGGTTTATCACCAACAATAAAGTAGGATTTCCCTTTCAGTATCTCTCTTCCCCTTTTTTTCCCAACAATAAATAGATTAGTAAGAAGTGCAAAATGATACATCAAAAGAGCTAACCTCACCAAAATATAGAGGTTTGATCTAAGTTTAGGTGTCTCACATCTCAAATCATTCCAATGTTAGTCTAGGTGTGAAGGTCTCAGAGCCAAATCTATCAATACTTTATGTAGGGTGTTATCTGGATAACTAATAATAGACTAAGGACTACTTCAAACTACTTTTGAAGATGGATATGCTACAAACCTATTTCAATAGCTGAAATTGGTCACATTGAGCATGCCATAACTATTATCTATCCAAATAGCACCCAATAGATGTCATATTTATTCATGTCTAGCCCATACCTAGACTAACATGGGAATGGTCTAAGGTTATGGGATGCCTATAACTAGACCATACGTCTAAGATTTTTTATAAGGATAGCTCCTAATATTTTATAATTTAGACCTTTGATTATAAAACCTAAAAACTAGTTGGGATGAAAAGACTTAAGAATATTTCATAAGGTAAAACCTATTCTAACATGTGGTGATGCACCATGAATTTATCAAATCAACTCTTGAACTCAAATTCTTTATCACACTAATGGACTTGTGAAATAAGACAATGCGTTGCTTACTATAGTTTATGTGCAACATTATTTCAAATAGAGGTTGGTTTGATACACTTAAAATAGGGAGTAAATGAAAATGATGTCTAGTTAAAGAAACTTAAATTTGATTGTTTGCTATATTATTGAGAGATCAATGATAGGACACATTTTATGACCTACAAAAAAATGTTATCTCTTAGGTTGAGCTTAGACATGTAAAAGGATTATAAAAATCATATTTTCGTATTAAAAAAATGTAAAACATTAAGTAAAAATTATAAAATGATTGCAAAATACTCTATTCACTACTCCAAGAGGTGTTTAATACAATTTTGGTAGAGTCTAGTCATGCCAAACTAAAGGATGAAAATCAAGGATTAGGAGCATAAATATATATAAGAATTGAAAAAGAGAGGAAAAAATTTTGGCACTAAAAAGGGTCATAATTAAGCTTAAATACACTCTCCATAGTAGTTTCAACCACCCTACTCAATTGGTCATGGCAACCTTGACAAATGGTTACAACAGTCACTCATTCTTTTTCTCATTTATTTTTACAATGATGTTCTTTTTTAGTTAAAATCATGGATAAAGTCATTTTTGAGTGAGTGATGACATTGATGTGATTAAAATAGCTAGATCCATCTATTATGCTCCTATTCTAGTACTAATTTCTCCTTACTAGCTCATTTGATCATGAGAGAGTGGAGGAAAGGGTCATAATCACATCCTTGGAAGTGAAATTTGGTGTGTCTACCTATGTATCTTTGTTTAAAACTTAGAACTGGGTCCACCATAGACAAAATCAACTTATATATCCTTTTAATATAACTTTTATACTTCTACTTGTTGAAAATTTCTCTATATTAGGTTTGAAATATCTATTTTATCCTTATGGAGCTTTAGTGTTAAGTCAGATCTTACAATGTCCATTTGGTTTAGCTCAAACCAAGATCAAGCTAGGTTCATTTTTTTTGCCAACTCAGGTCAAAAACTAACTCATCAATCTTTACTAAAATCTCCCTAGGATTTCCTTTACTTGATTATCAATCAAAAGATGACTCAACTTATTGACCCATTAACCATCTTGTGCTATCGATCTTGCTCGATATGAATGTTTGTTGATCAATGATCCTCTAATAGTTAAATTTGCTATTGACACTTCTAATGAACACATTTTTTCTTGAGAATCATTAACCCTTTTATCCTCTACTCATCATTAGATTAGAATGTATGATTGAACATGTACTATTAAATCAAGTGGGACACATTATTTGAAATCCAATGGATATTTCATGACCTTAAAATTGACATCCACATTACCTTTACTTGATGTCCATGTGGACATATTTGATGTCTTGTAGACCATAAAATTTAAGCCCTAGAGGATTTTTTTATGGATTAAATTTGATGGTTGAATGAACATATCTCATTATTTGACCATCTTTACACATTTATATCTTAAAGCATGAGAATCATGGAGGCCCTAAACTTTCAAAAGATGTTCTTGATGTTAAATAGGACAAACTCATTTGATCTACTGGTCTTGAGAACCTTCCAAGTGAAGATATTAAATACACAAGTTGGCTAGTCCATTTATGCTCACATGATGTCTTGGTGATGACCTAGTTCATTTAGCTAAGTATGGGAAACAGAACGATATCTGATTAAAGAGCCAACTTTGAATATGCATAACTTATACTGTGCTTTAGTGGATGATCTAAAACATAGTGCGTAGAAACTAAAGACCAAGCTAAATAAACCCATGTGATTATTTATTCCAAAAAATACATGTACGAGATATGGCCTTATCAATATGCTCACTTGGATCTATTTGAGCTTCCTAAAAAATGTATAAGTATCAAAACTTAGTGTATTTTGCTTGATAGGCCAAATTTGGATCTTCATATCTTCTACTGTGCTTTAGTGGACGACCTAAAAAATGGTGCATATGTTCTTGAGACTAAATTGAACAAACCCATGTGATCATTTCTCCCTAACTCATCCACATGTGGATATTATGACATTATTAAAGTGCCTACTCATAATTTCTACCACTAGACCTAAGTGTCTTAAAGAACACAATGAAGAACCAAATAGATCCCACGCATTTCTATACTCATTCCAAGCACTTTTGACACCCTATGGGGTCTCTAAAACTCTAGTCCTATCTTTATAAATTAACAAATTACACTTCAAGTGAACTTGAAGTATTTTAAAAGTCTTGCAAGTTGCATGATCCCTTAGATCAACTCATTCCATCCATAATTTGCTTAGCTCTTGATCCATTTGTTATCTTCATGAAACTATACTGCATTTAGACAAAAACTTAGTATGTGGGATAAAATGGCCAATATTAATTTTCAAATGATTTTTTATATTTGGACATGTTTTTTTATTTTTCTATTTTCTAGATAATAGATACGTACAAATAAATGAAATTTATGTACAAGGATAAATAGATAATAAAATATGTACAAGGGTGTAGAAACCATGTGAATTTATTAGTGTCATGGTAGAGTCACTATTACCTTGACCTATTTCAAAAAAGGGAACTATGATCATGTGTGTTGTCTGAAAAGGAAGCTATGATCATAAATTTTATTGTGAAGACTAATATATGTCTATATCTACTTGTTTAGTGATGCTATGAATCTATGGCACTGCCTGTGATGCCCTATGAACTATAGGTGTCTTAGAAACCCGTCTAGTAGAAGTTGTAGGTGATGTGGGTGCCCTATGTTTAGAACATTAAGAACCCAATAATACTGATCTTGGTATAAATTTAATGGAGGAAGGTCCTATAGAATATGTGATATATCTATGATGTATGGGTCTCTCTAATAATGGTCTCCATAACACAGTATATTTACATTTTGATATCATAGGAGTATACCTCAACTAGACTATGTGATGTATGTATAATAACTATACTATGAGTTGTAATTGATAAATATGAAATATCTATTAATGGTGATATAATTATAACTAGAGACTATGCTAGAACTATAACTGGTGACTCTGTTAGAACTGTAATTGTTAACTACACTAAAAATTCATGTGGGATGTGTAGAGGATACTCATATAGGATACCCTCAACTTTGACCAATGAATTTGTGTCTATGCACTATATACATAAATGTATATTAATTGGGATGGCTCAGAGATAGTATAACCATGGCCTACTTAATAGCCTATAAAACATGTCTAGACTAGGTACTACTAGGAATTGAGTGACTATATGTGATGGTCCAAACTATAATGGAAGCATAATCTCCCCAATGGAGGTATTAATATACCCACTAAAACCACTAATGACTATGTCTATGGGGAATATATCCTACTCTAATTACCACATTTTTTTCAAAAGTATCATAGTGCACATGTTTATGCTTGACCCATTGTCAACCATAACACTCTAGATAGGATAGTGGTCTATGTATGCTCATATAAAGAGTGCATGTAAATTTGTATCATCATAGACAATATCTTACTTTTAGAATGTGATGAGTGGTTTAAATGGAACTATAATATGGTACATTCTAATAATGTTATGTAATGGATGTGCATCCTCTGTAACTATATGATATGAAGATGGTGGTGGATCTTCCTAATATGTGTAATGAACACCTGATGTTCCTCTTGACTCATTCATTATGTCTTTTGTGAATTGATATAAGAATATGTTTAGTTCCTTAGCATATATTTTTTATGCTTTTGGTCTCTTTATGGGTATGCCCACATAAATAATATTAGTTTCATTTTGATAATGTATCTTGTGCTTTAGGTTTATGCATATATATGTTATGTGTCCTGGTACCGTATGATACATGTATACTGCATTAGAATAATAGTTTGTTGGAAGAGTCCATGTCATATCAACCTCTTTAATGGGTGGGATATATATTACAATGAATTGTAAAATCTTCTATAAAATCCATGATTGTGACTATAGAAGGTTAGTGAAGACTCACCATTCAGGAGAAGATAAAACCAATCTGGGAGATGGCTTGGAAGTTGTGTTCATTGTGGCCTTTTGATCACTCTTGTTCTTAGTGGCCCTTACCTTGTATGGAGATTTTATGTAAGTTTTAATAGTTAGTTCTAATCTATTGGTATACTTGAGTTTTCCATTGATATGGGCTTAACCTCTCTTTCTTTGATTGTGTGCCATAAATATGTAAATGTAAGAAACTTCTTAAATAATATAGCTTTATGTAATATTAGTAAGACACTTTATTTAACTATGTCTTAAAGCTCTCTATTGTCCATGGGGATAATTAATTTGGCTAATATAGTCTTGTATCATAAGACATATTTTGTAATAGGCTTATTGGACTTTTGTTTCACTATGCCACTTGCGCATTTGATATATTGTTACTAATATTAATAGAGAAGTGTGATAAGAACATGTTGGATAAAGGATTAGATACTATGATATATTGATTTTGTAAATCATAAAATCATTATAGGACATAATCATTTAATTTTCATGGAAATAACTTCATAATAATCCAATCATTGGACACGTAGTCCAAGCATGTTGCATGAAAAGCTTTGAGATGATACTCTAAGTCACCTTTGCCATCATATAATGTAAGCTTGGGTGCCACAAAACTAGATGGAAAGGGATTTGACACTATGTGATGTTCCAAAGGTTTATGTAAGATAATATTATAATCCAAATCATGTGATAGCCTACTGGCTCCCTTATCAAGATGTAACATCTTAGACTGTAGAGTATTGTAAGCCTTCCAAGCTTCATGACCACATGAAGACATCATAACCTAGACTATAGGGTCTACTAAGAGTGTAGAGATAATATTAGATGTGAGATGGTGGATAGATGGTTTTTATTGAGGAGAACTGATAAGAGAGACATATTATGTTTCCATATGTTTAGGAATGATAGGAAAGGAATCAAAATGGACCAAGAAGCAAAATGCATCTAATGGAAGCTTGTTGATTTTAGGGATTATAATTATTTTTTTGGTCTAATAAGTTATCTATGTGATTAAATAATAGAGTCTTAATTATATTTCACATAGGATAAAAATAACATGTGAAATAAATAAGGAAACATGAAAGACATTTTAATTGATATGAAGGACCATGTATACTTATATCTATGTCATTTATGGGTTTATTATAAATTAGAGGAAAAAAGAATGAAAATGAAAGAGTAAACTTTGCACCAAAAAGTGATTAATTTCATCTATCATTATAATCTTGATTATACAAATTAGAATATATATGAATTTGAAATCTAAATTCTAGAAATGTAGACCCTAGGGTTAGTTAGGGATAGGGTTTGAAATTAGGTTTAGTTTGTAAAATATTTAAATTATATTTAAATATATGAAATCCTAATGTGATATTGATTAAATGATTTTAGGTATCCAAAATAATAAATAGGATTTTTCACCATAATTTATTGCACAAAAATTTAGAGAAGGTAAACCCTACACAAAACTACGGTTTTAAGAAATATTCAAAGTAAGTTAGGTTCACTAATTTTTTTAACCTTTTAGGGTTTTACTAATGTAAATCTTATGTTATATTAAATGGATGAGTTATCTAAATTAGTGAAATAATATGCATTAAATAACCACTAATTTGTTATAGAATTTGACTTGCTTTGAATTTTTAAAAATAGTAATGAATAGGTTCAAATTGAGACTTATCTTGGAAATAGTTGTCATAGAATATGTGAGTGCTAAAAATTGTAACAACCCCACTAAGTTTTACCAAAATGGAGTATTTTTTTTGAAAATTAATTACACATATTCATCTAACAAATTTCACCATCAGAAAACTAAGCAATCTTTAACTAAATGTATTAATTTTATTTAACCTTTAAAAGGTATATAACTAATCTATTTATGTAATTATCACCATGATATTGATATATCAAAACATGAATAATGTAAAATAAATACTAAAGACTATCTATTTCATAAAAGTAATACTATAATTTTAGTGATGACTGATACAACATTACAGCCACTACTTTAGATATACAAATGAATAAATAGTTTAGTTTTATCAATAATAATAATACAATGATATTAATATCCACATATCATGAGTCTCAACGAACTCAAAGTATCCATCAGTAATCTCAAGTTCAGTCTCTAGTATAGTATTATTGCAGGGAGGGTAAGGGACGTCCAAGTGATTTTATATACAATCATAGACCACCAATCCCCCACACTATCTACCAACAAGGGATTATCCCTCACTTCATGGATGGATAGATAACAATGGTGCAAGAATCCAAAGTGACAAACTAGAACCCATGTGTTGTAAGATAACTAATACATGATGTATACCATAAATAAATTCATTCTAATATGATATTGTATAGAAATGTAAACTATATCAAACACATGAAATCATAATGTTTAACTATAAACATTACTTTGGCCAAAGTTTTCATATAGTTATAAATCTATAGGATCTATCAATTTCATACACAACACTCTATCAAATTACACATCATCTTGCATTGATGGTTCTAATTAAGTTATTGAAATATATCACATTATTTTTTTAGGGTCATAAATATGAGATTTAGTTAATTATATAATAATATAAAAACCAATGAATTCAAATGGAATATTCCTTATTAGTAGATATAAAATATGTTAACTACAAGAATATCAAATACATACATTTAGTCCATCAAATTTAATGCAATGAATTTCAAAACATCTAATTTATTAAAAAATAATAAATAGAGTCATAAACAGTCCTCAATAGAAACATGCCATTTGGGTAAGATTCATATTTAGACTACAATTTATGAAATATCAACATGTAACTAAAATTTTTATTTCATCCATGCAACATAACATTAATCACAGCTTATTTCTTTGTTCATATTTCATAAATATAAAAATAAGACAATCATTTAACAAATTCATATGATTTGTATTTAACATTTTAAATACCTTATATTTAATGCTTCAACTAAACATTAAACACATGAAAAAGCACCCATATTACCTTGATATATAAATAACATAATATAAACATCAAATTGTATATGCAGTTGTAAATACATTATACTCTAAATGGACTTAGTATTATTTCCATATTTCCTATGAGTATCATGTAAGATATTAGATGGATATACTTATATATCTATTTAATAAATTTCCACAAGGTAACTAGAATAATTATGTTTTGAACATAAATAAAAAAACATCACATAAGTAATTAAAAGTAGAGTCCATCACTGATTATTTAAAAGTAAACAATAGTAAACAAATCATCTATATTGATGTATGAAATTTTCTAGATATTTTCCACAACCAACTAAGATTAATTATCATATATCTTAGCAAATATTAAATAACCAAACTAGTTGAATTCCTTGCATATATAATTTTAATTGGTTATATACTTAGTCACCTATATCTAAAAAGAAAGATTTCTATATGGACAAAAAATATCAATAAACATACAACCTTTTATAGCCTCAACCAACTATACCATATAATTCTAGATGTGTAAGTTATATATAACTTTGCCATGTTTATATTTAGTAAACAATAATCCTTTATTTAAAGTATTCAACACATAGTCTAAAGGTTAACTCAACCATATTTTTTTATACATTTTACATTAATATTGATAAAACTTAGATCCCTAAAATCATAATTTAACCAACTCCAAACTCAGAGTTATAATACACACCTATACCAAATGTATACCTATTAATTTTACTATAAAATCCTTTATTTAAAGTCAACACACAGTCCAAAGATTAACTCAACCATATGTTTTTATACATTTTACATTAATACTAATAAAACATAGATTCCTAAAATCATAATTTAACTAAAGACAAACATAGAGTTATAATACACACCAATACCAATGTATACCTATGAATTTTATTATATACTCACTATATGTGTGTGTGTGTGTGTGTGTGTGTGTGTGTGTGTGTGTGTGTGTGTGTGTGTGTGTGTGTGTGTGTGTGTGTGTGTGTGTGTGTGTGTGTGTGTGTGTGTGTGTGTGTGTGTGTGTGTCTATATATATATATATATATAATATTCACATATATAATTCAACTTATATGACTTGCAACCATATTTATACATGTCTTTACCTTTATTCTCATAAATCTTATAGGTAGTTTTGATGTCATTATAAGTCTTATAATATGTATAGGATCATTTATATCTCATTCATACACAAAAACCAATTGAATTTCAATTATATGCACAATCTAAAATTGATTCACTATCACATATAATAAATGATGTAACATTAAATTGATTGTTCATATATAAATATAGTGACACACACACACACACACACACACACACACATACACACAAACACACACACACACACACACACACACACACACACACACACACACACACACACACACACACACACACACACACACACACACACACACACACACACACACACACACACACACACACACACACACACACACACACACACACACACTGATATGTATATATACCCCAAGTAATTAAAGTCTCATAAGGTGTATATACATACCAATGTGTGTGTGTGTGTGTGTGTGTGTGTGTGTGTGTGTGTGTGTGTGTGTGTGTGTGTGTGTGTGTGTGTGTGTGTGTGTGTGTGTGTGTGTGTGTGTGTGTGTGTGTGTGTGTGTGTGTGTGTGTGTGTAACCCAAATTTCATTCTATTCTGGCAAACAACTTTAATACACAATCAATCCATATTTATAGGTTTATATTGACTATATTTATGTCATAAAATTAAAAATAAACAAATTTTCATCCTTGATTAACTTGACTAGTATATAGGTACATTAACAAAAATCCAATTTCTTTTTAGAATAATATGCTAAAAGATAATCATAACAAAATCTTGGTGTATACTCTACTAAATCAAAAATATCAACCCTAAATTTTTACCTAGGGTTACATCACACCATAATTCTAATAATTCTTTTATACAATCATACTACGTTTTAAATTTTCACACAACATAGAATAAAGTTTGTCCCTTACAAGATTTATTTGAAAATATATTGTGAAAAGCAAGGGGATTCATAAACTATGGCCATTTTATGCCTGGGGTTTAGGGTTATATGATGGGTTATGTGGATGGTTGAGCCATCCACAAGGCCCATAATCTAGCCCATTTTTATTATACATTTCATAATAATGAAATTAAATTAAACCCTTTTATAAATTCGTTCATAGAATTCATCCAAACAAATAACTGGGAATTTAAATAAATCACCAACTTAAAAGAGAGATTATATGCCAAAGAATTAAATTTATTTTCCACTATAGATCTAATCCCTTTCTTATCTTATTCCTATTTTTCTCTCTATGTCATCATATGCCATCTAAGAATCTCCACTTCTCCTCTTATTCTCCTCCATCATACTAGAAATTCCTACACTTCTTGGCCAAAATTATGACTTTATTTATGCATGTAAACAAAGATCTAATATAACTAGCAATCCACCATATTTTACTCATGAAAAAGACCTAAAGTTTGAATAATTGTTTTGATTAATTCTTGTTAACTTAAGTCAAAAACTATTTTAGAACCCTAATAATCTTTAATTTCCATCATTAAACAATAAAATTATAATTATAATAGCCCTTTGAGTTATGCATGTTTCTTGACTTTGATTAATATCCATGCATCAAATTTATAAAAAGTCATCAAACATTATAATATTAATTGTAATGCTAACTATCATAAATCCATTTAAAATTACCTTTGAATATATAACAAATCCATCATACCATATAGTCATAAAACACATTACTTAACACTAGGACTTTACCTAGTCATGCAAAAAATATAATCATTATTTAATAATATGTATATTACAACTTTAGTTAATCCTAAATTAAATATAATTATTTTTCCCTTTATCATTATCAATGACACTATTGATATCATTTTGACATTTTTATATGAAATTATTATAAATAATAATAATATTATAAGTATGATAATCACCTTAGTCCCAAAGATAAAGTAACAAAAATAGAATTTGTCTACTCCTTATAATAATGAATCCAAATAAAAACATTATTTATAATAAACTTAGTTTCATCCAAGATAATATTAAAACATGTACAAATTCAATCATTCAACTAATCAATAACATTAAGAACCATTAATGCAATAACACAAAACAATCAACATGATCGTCAAATAGAAATTAATATTATAGTAGATATATATATATCAATAATCAAATACATACTACATCTATCTAAATCAAGCAACGAATATAAAGCATTTTAATCGAATTGTGGTGTGTGCATGGATTTATATTCTTTCCCTTCATTATCCCCTAATTCCTCCATCTAAACCACCCTCTTTGATGATGCCCTCTCTCTGTCACACTCTAAGGGATGGATTTATCTTGTATCCACCTTACAACAATGAATACATTTATCCTAAAACATATTTATAATAAAAAAAATACTACTTTATAAATAACAAACATGATAATAATGTACAAAATATAAAATTACAACTAACTCTATAGCTAATCAATCATGTTAGTTAAGCAACATATAATTATCACATAATCAGCATATGAAATAAAGTTTAATCAAATAATAACCATAATAATCCATGAATAAATATGTTATTAAAATTAGATAAAAATTAGGATGTGAAATGTTTCTCCCCTAAAGCTGATCATCATCCCAATGACACTTATTCAAACATAAGTTTTGAATTTAAAACACTATTTAACAAATAAAATATTATGCAATAACTTATAAAGTAAAAAAATGTGGAAATAGCCTTAAAAACTAATCATAGTCTTCCCAAGTGGCACTATATTCAGAATATTAGTCCTACTAGACCTTGTATTGTAACACTTATTTATTATGGAAATTAAGTTTGGGAGTGTCAATTATTTTTATTGGTTCTACTATGACCACCTCAGGATCTAAAACCTATAAAGCATTCTAATTTAACACATGTGAAGGATCAGTAACATACTTTTTAAGATAAGACAAATGGAAGACATTATGCAAAATACATAGATCTAGTGGTAATGCAAGCATATACAATTATATATTTACCAATTCCAAAACCTTGAAGGGTCTTACATATCTAGGTGAAAGTTTCACTGACTTCTTAAACTTAATCAACCCTTTTTAAGGCTTAAACCACATAAACACTTTATCACCTACATAAAAGTACCTTGTTTTTTAGATGAACATAACTTTTATGTCTATTATTTGCCTTAACCAACCTCTACCTGATTATCCTAACTTAACCTTCCATTTCCACAAGCATCTAAAGTCCAAATACTACCTTGTCCTTTAACCTATCCCAATTTATTGGTGTCATACACCTCCTTCCATATAATGCCTCAAATGAAGCCATCTTCAATTATGATTGGTATGAGTTTTTGTAAGAAAACTCAACCAATGGAAGTTAATCCTCCCACTTGTATTGATGATCCATGAAATACATATGAAGGAGATATTTAAAAACCTAGTTAACTCTCTCTTATCCATTAGTTTCCAGGTGATAAATAGTGTTGAAATTCAATTACATGCCTATAGCTGAATTTAGAGCCAACCAAAATATAAAATTCATTCTTGGATCTTGATATAAAATAATATTTTTTGGAAATCAATGCAATTGATACACCTTTTTCATGAATCTATTAGCAGTCATAGGTGCATCATCTATCAGGTTGCTTGATATGAAGTGGGTTACCTTGGTTAGTTTGTCAACTACAACCAAGATCATATCATGTTGGTTTTATGATAACAACAAACCTTGAAAAAATTCCATACTAATCAATTTCCATGTCTATTATGGTATATCATGAGGATATAATAATCCTATCGGGTGCACATGTTCACCTTTCATATGTTGACAATCTAAACAATGGGACAAAATCCAATGCATCTTTCTTGATTCCTTTCTATAAATAAAGTGGTCATAACTCATATATGAGCTTGGTTACACCTAAATATCCTAAATATGGGGTATTATATAGTTATTTTAGCACTGTGATCCTCAAATTCTCTCTATCAAGTACATACGTCCTACCATTATACCTCAAAATACCATCATTCTCTATCTTGAATCCATTCTACCTAGGATTCTAAGATTTCTCTGATAATGCTTTCTTGACCCAATTTTAGAATTCATCTCTTGGAAATAATTTTATTACTTAATCTCATAAAGTACTCCTGATAGTAAACATGGATTCTATGTACCTTATACATCTTAAAGCATTGACAACATTATTCTCCTTACCCTTGATATAATTAACACCAAGATCATGATTAGATCAAAATTATAACCAATATATTTTTCAAGCATTTAGGTTTGGTAGGGTGAAGATGTACATGAGCCCTAAGTTATCAATATTGAGCTCAAAAGGTTTTCCAAATAAATAATGCCTCCAAACATATAAGGAATGCACTATTTTATCAAGTTTTAGATAATGAGGGGCATAATTCACCTCATATGTCTTTAGTTTTTTAGACTCATATGCTAAAATTAAACCATCTTGCATAATAACTCCTCCAAGTCCATCCCCAAATGCATTTGTGATCATTGATAATTAACCATTAGGTTTAGGAACTCTTAACACTAGTGTTAAAGTAAGCCTCCTTTTTAGCTCCTGAAAGGTTTTCGCACACTTGTCTAACTAGAGAAACATACGATTCATCTATTGAAGAGATGTAAATGGATTATCTATCTTCAATAAATTTGAAACAAATTTCTTGTAATATCTCACTAATCTTATGAAAATCCTTACTTCATGCACATTCTTAGGTGATGGCCATTCCATGATCTTTTTTATCTTTGTTGGTGTTGGTTCTCAGCTATATAACTCTCTAATATGCCCTTGTACACTTGAATAAAATTTCAAACAATGGTGAGAAACCCATTAGTATATTGTTATATATAGGGAAGGGTTGAGCATCAAAAATTTACTAGACTAATAAAATGATTGAGAGGAACTGATCAAGGGTATGGTCAGTTCCTTGCTACTTCTAGCTTTTCTTAAATGAAGGTTAGAGGACCTAAGGGGTAACTTGCTCATATGGAGAGATTATCCAATTCAACCTCTATGGGGATTACTGACATAAAGAGACATAGATGTGACCGGGGCATAAACAAACTCACACACTCCACATGGGAAGGGTTGTCACAAGGGATGCACAAATGCACTAGGTCACATTTAAGCTACTAAAGATAGATATGTATATGACTGCAACTATCATTCTAATTAATCCTCAAATTATAGGTTGAATGGAAAAATACAACACTAGTATTCAAAGCATAAAATGCAAGCACATGTTAGGTAACCAATACACTATGCATTTTTAGGGAAAATAATACTCATAATATGAAAAGGATGTATTATGTGCAAGGTGGGAATAGGTAGGATAGTTAGATGATTATATAAAATGGAAGATGGCATGTTGGTAGACTATTCAAATAGTAGGGTCTCTTACAATGTTCATGACACTATCCTTAATAAAATATGTAGAAAAGAATCAAATACAAGCTAATGGGAAATACCAAATGGTCCTTGAAAACCTAGAGCATCCACTGCAACTAAACTTTCAAGAAACTTTTTCTTGTCAAATCTATAGACCTAGGGTGCCCTGAAAGGTCATTTAATAAAACATTTTTAAAGTTAAACCATAGAAAGAGATTTAGAACCTAGATATATACTTAATATTACAACCAATATTGATCTAATAAGTAGGACTTGTAAAACATATTACTGCACTTCATTAATAAGAAAGAACAAAGAACCACAAGCATTTTCATTAATATTGAAAAGAAACTTTACACACATCAATTATTTAAAATGCTACCAAGGGGACAAGCATAGTGAGTATGTTCTTTTGACAAGGGAGACATATAAATATAATCTCAAAGATTTCTAATAGTTGTATATATTTAACCACCTTAGCAAGAGAGACAATATCTACACACAATAATTTATCCCAAAAAACTCTTGTAGAACTTGGACATAAGGAAAATGAACACCTAAAAAAAAATGACCAATAACCTTAAAATATAAGATGAAACCACTATTTATACATTTTTAAATGTGGAACTATGGGTCTTAACTTTCAAATTTGTAAAATAGACTTTCAAGTTCACCAAGATTCTCCCATCTAGAATATGCCCTTTACCATGCCTGATATCTTCATCAATTTTCAAGTAAAATCATTGTTCTAACTCCCTTTACAAGGAATAATGAAGATTTGGAGCATATCATTTAATATTTTAGTTGAAAATACCTTTCACATGAGCTGGAAGGAGGCTATTCATTTTAGGAACCAAATATATTTTGTTATTATGTGCAACTACCTATAGATGTTTTTTTGTTAATCAATGGCAAATATGGAATCCTCGAGACAACTACCCTTCCTTTATGCATGACATGGAACAATTTTCTCTTACAATGATGACAAAAAAATATTCTTGATTCATGGCTGCCTAAAGAGATTTTTGGGAGTGGTCCATATTTATCTCACAACCTTATAATATCTTTCCCATGGAGGAGCTTGAAAAAACAAAACAAATGAAAAATTCCAAACATAGGTTAAAATAGCTTTTTTACCCTTTTGAGTCTAATCTAATTTTTCACATAGTTTCCCCTTTTGTACTTTTGTACCTTTAGAAAATATACCTTTTTCAATACATCTATCCATTTATGCAAATTTTCTTTTTAATGTATACATGTATTATTCCCACCATTTATCTATTGGGTAAATTTTGGCCCCACTCGCATATCTGTAAATTGCCAAGTTACAACTAACACTTATAGTCCCCCTAGAAATATTTCCTAGGGAGGTATTTGAATGAGATCATGAGGGGTTAGTAAATCCACATTGGATTATGATGTATTAAACACATACTTTTAGCCCTTTTAAAACTCCTCATCATATAGGCTTTATCCAAGATTTACATAGAGGTCATTAATTATAAGACATAAGCCCCTTTGTATTCTATACATGTTATAAACATGTAATATATTTGTTTTATAGTTACAAATGGGATTCATGCATTATCTAATGATTAGGGTCACACTTTAGAACTAACATTTGACATATCTAGAAACCCACTCTCTACCCTAACTTTATACTTGAGCAAAAATGCCTTTATCTCCTTACCATAGAAAGCCAATGACATCATAACCATTTAACCTTTATGCTATTCATAGCATCCTTAAATACTACATTATGAGCCTCTAGACAAGGGACATATGGCTATCCAATATACTTATGACCTATGTCTATAAAAGTTCCTTTAAACTTCCTATAGAGATCCCATGGTTCATTTGAAACTTGCCTAATCAATCTACTTATCATTAGTGAAAGATCCATGAACTTCTCTACAAAGGACCTTTGAATATGATGTATATGCCCATGTGGTGTTCACCTTGTCATGCTATTCCTTATCTTAAATTTTGACCTTTGTTTCCCATTAGACATGTGCCATTTCATTATAGGTTTTGAGCCCTTTGATGATTTAACTCTAACTCAAGCCATTGATGTGCATGCATGAGTTGATGCAAACCATCAATCTTGATCTGGAAGACCAAGGGTTGTTAGCTAATAGTTATCTTTGGCCTTGAGCTGATGATACTTGGTAGACCTATAGGCTTTCTACACCTTGTTATGTCATCTTTGCTAGGCTTGTGTGTTCTCACCACATGGTGGTTTTGGATTTTCTTGGAGCTTTATTGACTAGTCCACTATCATTACATACTGTTGATCTCATTAGCATGGATCAAGAACATACCATAAATTTTATATCGATAGGACTCAATCCTTTACTTTACACTCTATTTTATTTTTGATAGGGTCCCATGTTGATGACACTTGTCACTATTTCACTCATCCTAGGTTTATTTGACTATTCAACTTTGATCATGCCTCGTCTGATCATCCTACTTCGTGTTAATGTATACCATTGGATATACCTTCATTTGAAATCAAATGGCTATTTAACAAGGCCTAAAATTAATGTTCACATGACTATCTTGGAACATTTGAACCCTAATGGCTTCTTTCTATGACTTAAAGTTGACATCTGCACCCTCATCAAAATACATTAATGAGATTGTCATACCTGTAGTCTAGGAAAATTTATTTGGGGACTTTGTTCATCAATAATTTAGTATGTAGGCTATTTTTTCTCAATTTTTTTACTTGGGATAATTATTTCAAATATTTTGTCTAAAAAATTTTCTCTAAATCATATGAACTCTTTTGGAGTTTCTTTTATGTGAATATTTCATCAGGATAATTATTTTGGACAAAATATCTGAAACAATTTCCCCAAAGAAATTGTCCTTTGCATTCTCTGTGAAGAAATTAAACTTACACTTTTGCCAAATAAATTGAGTCATCAACATTTTCATCCTCATTAATATAATTATTTTAGATAATTTATCCAAAATAATTTCCCTGAAGAATTTGGACTTAACATTTTTTATGAAGGATTTTGAACTTGACACTTTCACCAAAATAGAGGACTTTTATTAGGATTTTTATGTGAGTAAAATGCCCAAAGGGCAAGTGCCCTTCAAAGTATTTGACATGGATAAAAATTCCAAAATAAATAAGGACTTTAACTTTTCCTAACATAATGCAATTCTTTCAAACTTTTTGAATGGGCAAAATGTTTGAAACAAATAAGGCCTTTGCATTTTTATTTAAACAAAGCAATTTGAATAGTATTTTTGTAGTGGACAAAATGTCTAATGGAAATAAGTCTTCAAACTTATTGTATGAGACAAAAATATCAAAGACCTATTTCCATTAGGGGAAGTGTTCACGTAAAAATATCAAAAATTTCTAAGGAAAAGACATATACACCAAGCAAAGACCAAATTAGGACTTACTCAATTTAACATGAAACTTGAACTTTGACATGAACATTCAAAAATAGGACTTGGGTTGAGGTCTTAGGATTTGATACTTGACAAGGGACCAATTAATTTAGTGTAATTTTTGGCACTAACACTAGATATTTCTTGCAGATGCATACCCCCTATGGCTGTGTAAATAACCCCAAAATGTAAGATCAATTACCGATCCATTAGGTCACGAAGTCAAGATGTAACATTTTAGAAAACACCCATGAAGACTCAACAAAACATGGAAGACTTAAAAAAAATAGTTCAAGAGGATATCAAAGTGAAGACACCATATAAACATGAAAGGAAATTATATAAACAAGGCCCAAAGTAGAGGGGTGACAAAGTAATGAAATAATAGAAAGATAAAACACTATATAATATATACACAATTGTAGGTTACTGATTTAGTCAAGGAAGTATTTCAGATGCCTATCATTGATTAGTAGCTCTAGTATTTCACCATTCAGGTCTGTCATGAAGGAAATATTTTCCACAATCTAGTAGTCAATGTAATAGGGAATCATCCATAAGGAATCGAACATTCCATGTTTTCCTTTCTCCTCATGCCTGTTGTCCCAAAGTAGAACCAAATCACGTACTTGGAAACTTCTTGGAGTGACCTTCCTATCAAATATTTTCTTCAACTTTTCCTTGAACTTGAGGTGTCTTTTATGATCTTGTCTTCTAATTTCATCAAGATCAATAATATGGTTCATCTTAATTTCATAGTGGTTGATATTTTCATCATCCTCTAGTTGTTGCATGAGATGATAGGTGGGCAACTACAAATTAATAGGAAAAACTACTTGATCTCCATAAACAAGCTTAAAATGGATTTTTCTTATACCTCTCTTAGGTGTGATCCTATCAAACCATAAGGAAAACTTCATCTATTCACCCCACTTCTTATTTTCTTCCAATGCTTTTCTAATGATTTTGAGCAAGTTCTTGTTACTGGATTTTGGTTACCCATTCCTTTGAGGGTTGTAATTTTAAGCAAATGTCAATTAAATCCCATACTCTTTCCATAATTCCACTAGAGGTTTAGATTTGAAGCTCATATTATTATTAGAAATAACATTAATAAGCACAACAAATCTATGAATAATCTAATTCAATAAAAAATCCATAATTACCTAGTGTGTTGCTTTCTTTGTAAAGACTGATTCAACCCATTTTGTGAAGTAGTTAGTTGTAACTAGTATCCATATATTTCTAACACTTGATGAATTAATAATTTATCCAATTAAATCCATTCCCCATTTTTTAATGGGACTTCAATCATCACAAGTTGAAAGGGAGAGAACTTGAATCTTCCATCCTCCTAGCAAAGCACTGACATTTTTCACATTTTCTAACTTTCTGAGAAACATCTTGAAACATAGATGGCCACCAATAACTAGATCTCAAAATTTTATGAGCTATAACTTTAGGTGAAAAATGTCCACCACATACTCCACTATGAAATTCCTTAATCAGGTAATTAGTTTATTCTTCTAGCATGCATCTTAGGACAACCCGATCTATTTTATTCCATGTTATTCCATTCTTAGTCAAGTGGTATTTTTGGGACACAAGATTTAGAGTCATTCTTTGATTATTATCCAAGTCAGGGGGCTAAATCAAGATTTTCAAGTATTAAACATAATCTCTATACCATAAATACATATTAAATTGACTTACAGAATTATCAATATTAAAAATAGTAGTGTTTACCTCAATAGCTTGCAAATTGGTCTCAGCTATAAGCTTGGATAGACCTATCCCTATTACTAACTTGGTGGTCTAAATATCTATGTCATACTCTTGACAATTAATGACACACTTGTATCTCTTACCAGATACTTTAGTCAGAGTCAATGTGTCCTTCACCATGATATGTGGGACATAAGCAACAATCTTTGAACTCAGAATATAAGGCCTGAATGTTTTAATGTCCTTCAAGAGAATGAAGGCTTGATTTTACATAATGTTGTAATTTATTTTAGGACCTTGCATATATTTTCTAAAGAAAGCGATGGGTTGTTCATGATTTTCTTCAATCTTTTGCAATAAGACAACAACAATAGTATTGTATGACATAAAAGAGAATATTTCAAATGACTTTGTGTAATCAAGTCTAGCCAAGATAGGAGTAGACTTTAGAGCTCCTTTAATGTCACTAAACTCTTACATGGCCTTCTCCTCCCACTTAATGAGCTGGTCCTTATTTAGTATGGAAGTAATAGGCATAGTGATGTCTACAAAATTGGACACAAACCTCTTTATAAAGTTAATTTATCCAAAGGAGTTAATTCCCTTCTTAGACTATGTGATAGATACTTTGTCAATGACTTCTACCCTCTTGGGGTTAATTATGACACCATCCTTGGACAATATATGCTACAGAAACTTGACCTTTTGTACTCCAAAATGGTACTTCTTAGGATCAAGTGAAATGATGAACTACCTACATCTAATTAACACCTCCTTTAGATGCTTCAAATGTTCTCTAGTCTTAGAGTACACAATAATTTCATCCTGATACACAATAATGAACTAGTTAATTATCCCTGTAAAAGAAATGTCCATTTATCATTGTAATGTTGTACAAACATTCATCAAACCAAAAGGCATCCTCATATATGCATATGTTCCCTAAGGCATAGTTAACTTAGTCTTAGACCTCTCATATTCCTTCACCATAACCTAATTGTAAATTGAGAAACCATCTAATGTGGACAACATTTCTAATCTAGTAACACTTTATAGTAGGTTCTTCATATTGGGTAGGGGATAATTGTATTTTAAAGAAGCTTTTCTCAAATTTTAGAAATTCATACGCAAGTATATGTCACCATTCTTCTTCCACATAGTGACTAAATTCACCACCAATGACAAATACTTGATGGGTTGGTTGATATATTCCACCATCCCTTAGCTTATTTAATTCATCGCTCATCTTGGTAGCCAAGATGGGATTAATGGGCCTTTATTTTTGCCCAAAATGCTTATTATCATACTGTAATGGGATGACATGCTAAAACAAGTCTTCATTATATGATTTTAGCTCATAATAAGACCATTCTAGATAATCCTAACAATTCCTTAGTGCATGTAAGCTTTCTTCACAGCTACACTTATGTGAGTACCTAACCAAACCTTCCTTATATTCTCATAAGAACCCAAGCTTCACTCAGTCACATCTTTTGAGATAAATGAATCTCTTGATTTGATTCTATTAGATCCATCAAAATATAGTTCTAAACTTACCAATCCCCTTGGGATCATGATTGTATTCATCTAAATAATGTCCTCATCAGAAAATTGATCCATAGAGTCCAATTCTATGATCTAGTCATGGAACTTAGATTCATAATTCAAAAACCTATTAATCTAGCCATCATCATCAAACACTTGACAATGATGAACATTGTCTAGGATTGAAGGCCTGATAAATACCTCCACTTGATACTGACAATGAGGGTTCATATTTGCAATATCAAATTGAACACCTAGCCATATTAGTCAATCATCTTCTTCATTTAAACTTATATCATGATAACAAAGATTGAATGCATCAAAAAATTCAAGCAAATCCCAAACAACATTCTGATATTATTTTAACCTATTATTATTCGAAGCATAAGTATTATAGACTTGCTTTACCACCAACTCAAAATTTCCCTTTATAATCAAACTTTTAATTTCATATTCATGGGCAATCCTTAAACCAAACAAGAGTGACTCATACTTAGTAGTATTATTCATGCACTCAAAAGATAGTTGATAAGAAAACATAAAGAATTTACCATTTGGGGCAAAGAAGACAACCCTAGATCCATTTTCAATATTGGAGCAATCCCCATCAAATTACATCTTCCAAACTACACCTTGTTTATCACATTCAACATCAAGAACAATAAGCTATTCACTAGTATTAATATTCCCAACAAAGTTGCCCAATTCAACATATGTGTAAAACACTTAATTTAGAGCATGCTTCAAATCTTCAATGATATGCATCATCTTCATCTCTCTATAAATTTTGACCATAATTCCCTCCAATGGAATGGTTACATAATAGAAGTCCATATATACACTTCCACCCATGCTAGCAACCCACTTTTATGATAGTAGCATCCCCCATTTAGGTGGGTAGTCTACAACTACCATGCCCATATTTAGATACTTACCAAGATGAACTACCAATTATATAACTAATCCCTTGATTTTTCTCATAACCAATAACTCTCATGATTCCATGGCATAATATTTGCCAAAGTTTGATGTATTATATACTCTAAGATCATTTAGGACATTTAGGGGCATCACATTATATGTAGCATTAGAATCAAACATGTAGTTATGAAAAAATAGACAATTGATCAATAAGGTTGTATAAAATCGATCCACATTTAGATGAATCTCCACTAATGTAGTCCCCAAATAGACTTTCAGAGTAGGTTCAATAACCTGTTACGATTCTTCATCACCTTTTGGGGGTGTTTGTGGTAACTCAATTTCATTCAAAAATAAATTATCACCTAATTCTAAATATTCAAATACCCTCTTCCTATGTTTAGGTATTCATAATAATTTAATAAGTGGCATGGTGATTTTTATTTAAATTAACACCTGGGCCATATCACACACACTATACTAAGGAAGAGACATGTTTTCTAGAAGGGTAAAAACACCTTCATCCAAAATATAGTCACTTAAGGTCTGAAGTGGAGTAGGCTAGGATGGATTTAAATCTTTGATAATAGCCTTCAAAGGTGTATTTTATTTAAACTCATTAGCACCTTCATGGATACTTGACAATATGGGTGTTATGTTGTTCTTACTAGGATCATCTCTAAGCTTAGTAAGCTTGGAATATGGGTGATATCTTTGAATCTTCTTGGATTTTTGTATCTTTATTTGCTTCTTTTCTTACATTCCCTACCTTTGGATTTACAGGGGTAATGTCTTGAGCAATAACACCTAGTTTCCTACTTCTTAAATAATATTCCTTCTTTTGGGTAATTACTACATTAATTAATAGCTACATGTAATCAATTGATGAAATTCCCCCATGATATTTCTTAATCATCATAGAGTGTAAGAGATCAAAATCATGCATGGGAAATTCATATGCTTGTGCCATATTAATGTCATAACCAAAGTCCAAATTTGGAACACTTTCCATTTTGATCTTGCTCTAAAATTGATCGACTATAGTATCATTCACAATTCTAAGGAGCTAATCAATTCACTTTGGGGACTCTAACAATCAAACATAAAAATTTCATATTTAGATGATGCATACTTAGGTCCATCCTAATCTTCATCAATTTGTTTAGTGATATAACATAGAGGGTGTGGAAGGAGGCACTTGTCATACCAATCAGTGTCTAAATATAAATTCACAACATTTACCTTGGAATTTAAAGGATTAGGCACTTCTTTTCTAGCCCCTCTATTCTAGTTTATATTTGTTCTTTCTTCATGTGCAAGCCTCTTCCCTCTATCATTATCTCAATTATGGAAAACATGTCCCCTTTGTGCTTGATTCAGATTTAGATCCATATCTTGATTAGTAGACACATGAGGGATCCCCTTATCATCTCTATCCAACTTGTATGACATTTATTTTGACAACAAAGTCCAAAGTTTTAACAATATCCTCTAGGTTGGATATCTTTGTGGACTATGTCTTTTTTGGATTGACCAAATTTACATCAGCTCACTTGTTCATGGGATTTCCCATAACCTTTATGTTACTTTCAATTTGGATGACCATATTGAATGTTAACTATAGGTTAGTGGGATCCTTATCCCTTAAGGAAAAAGTAGTCTTCTTATCAAAGGCATCATGACACTTTATCAAGCATGCTATATCATTGGGCCTGATGTTCTTGAGCAACCACATTATGGTTTTTTAAAATCATGTATTGAAGTCCTACACACATTTGTTAGGATTATTTTTTATGTTTTCAAACTTAGTTAAAAAAACTTGGGATCAACTCTTTTACCATACTAAATTCTAAAGACATTCCTCATCCCTTCCCATGAATTGATACATCTAGGGGTAAAAGAGTTGAACCATTCATGAAAATATTCCTCCAGCATGTGTACAAACATCTTGATGCACACATCTTCATACATAACCTCATAATTTTCAATGATATTTTTAAACTCCCTTAGGTGCTGGTCACCATTTATTGCATTGTTCCCTTGAAATTTTGGGAGACATTTCCTAACCTCACTTGGGACTTCATTAGGATAGCCTTCCATTTCATCAAATTGATAGGATTGAATATAATAATGTGGAATAAAAGACACTCATTCTCATCTAGGTCCCTATCCCTCATGATTGGTTCAATAGTGAGTTTATGAACAACTAGAAAAGGGATGTGAGGGGGTGAATAAGCTAGACTTGGTGGATTATACTTGAGAGGGGATTCAACTAGTTAAGAAAGAGATGGATAGTAAATGAGACTATATGTTTTAGAATCAATTAAAGTGCTATGATATTCCTCAACAATGGGAGCATCAATAAATAATTCAATATTATCATATTCTTGATGGTCCTTAGCAACTAAACTTTGACCTTCAAAAGGCCTCCAAACTTGTCTCCCTCATCCTTGATATAAACTTAATGGTAAGACAAGCTCTTTTGATGGGCCACTTTTGAAATATGATCTTAACCCTTCCATATTTTTAAATAATAAAATAATCAGAGCCAATAGTTAGCACAAAATAATTAGAATAGCCATTGGTCTTTCTTAAAACCAGATGATGGAATCAGAGTCACCACTAGAATCATAATTGTAGAATATTTGTAGTTGAAAAATTGTGTGATACATGTTGAAAACAAACTTGTGGAAGCTTAATAAGATAGAAAGCAAAGATAATAATTTTTTTAGAATAATGTTCAAAATGGACAAAACACCTTCCAACATGCAATCTTAATATTTATTTGAAATAAACACAATAAAATTCAAATTATCAAGATTTCAAATCCTATCACATCCCCAATTGAGTGTTGTATCATTTATGGCCAAGATATATAAATTAGTGCAGTAATAATAGAGAGATTCATAATATGAAATACTTACAATTATATATCTCTACAAGAGTCTTCAATAACATAAGTAACCAAGGATATTATTCTTTCCTTGGTAATAATTCCATTGAAGTGTTGGTTCTTAATTATACACCTCTCTAATCTGGCCTTGCACACTTGAAGAAAATGACAAACAATTATGAGAAACTAGCTAGTATGTCATCATAGTCAGGGAAGGGTCATGCATAAAAAATGGATCAAACTAAGAAAATGGCTAAGAGGAACTGACAAAGGGTATGGTTAGCTCCCTATTACTTCTAGATCTACCTAAGCCAAGGTGAGAGGACCTAAGGGGTAACTTGATCATATGGAGAGATTATGAAATTCAACCTCTATGGGGATTATTGGCATAAAGAAACACAAATGTGACTAGGGCACAACCAAACTCACACAATCCACCCAAGAAGGGTTGTCATGAAGAATGCCCAAATGCATTAGCTCACATTTAAGATCCTGAATACAAATATGTATAGGACTCCAACTTTTATTCTAAAGAATCTTCAAAATATAGGTCTAATGTAAAATTACAATGCTAGTATTTAAAGCATAAAATTAAAATACATGTGAGGTAAGCAATATATTATGCATTTTTATGGAAAATAATACTCATAATATGTAACAAATGTATTATGTGTAAGGTGGGAAGAGGTATGATTAGATGATTATATAAAATGGAAGGTGGCATGTTTGTGGCCTATTTAAGCAATAAGGTCTCTTAAATTGTTCATGACATTATCCTTTACAAAAGATGTATAAAATACTCAAATAAAAGGTAATGGAAAATATCAAATGGTCCCTAAAAACCTAGAGCATACACTACAACAAAACTTTCAAGAAACATTTTTTTCAAATTTGTAGACCTAGGTTACCCTAAAAGGTTATTCAATAATGCATTTTCAAAGTTAAACTACAAAAAAGGATTTACAACTTAGATCTATGCTCAATATGACAACTAGTAGTTAAAGAAACCCCAAATATCCAATCAATGGGACTTATAAGACCTACTAATACACTTCATCAACAATAAAGAGCAAAGAACCACAATCATTTTCATTAATATTGAAAATAAACTTTGCACACATCAATTTTTCAAAATGTTGGCAAGGGTAAAAACATGGTGAGTTTGATATTTTGACAAGGGAGACATATCAACATGCTCTAAAAGCTTTCTAATGTCTATATAATTGTAACCACCTTAACAAGAGAGACAAGATCTACAAACAACAATTGATCTCAAAAAACTCTTGTAGAACCTAGACTTAGAGAAAATGAACACCTAATAAAAATGGCCATCAACCATAGAATAGAGGACAAATCCCCTATTTATACATTTTTAAATCTAGAACTATGGTTCATAACTTTCAAAATTACAAAACAAACTTTTAAGTCTACCAAGATGCTTCCAATTGGAATATGCCTTTTTCCATGCCTAAGATCTTCATACATTTACCAGAAAAATCATTATTCTAACTACCTCTACAAGGAATGATTAATATTTGGAGTATATAATTTGATATTTTGGATGAAAACACATTTCACATGACCGAGAAGAAGGAAATTCATTTGAGGAACCAAATAGATTTTGTTATTATGTGCAATTTCCTGGAGATACTTTTCTATTAATCAATGGAGAATTTGGAATCTTCTGAATAGTTGTCCTTCCTTTATGCATGCCATATAAAAACCTACTCTTACAATGATGATTGGAAAATATTCTTGATTCATGGATACTTGAATATATTCTTGGGAGTGTTCCATATTGATCTCAAAAACCTATAATATCTTTCCCATAGAAGAGCTTGGACAAATAAAATAGATGAAAAATGTCAAACTTAGGTTAGAATAACTTTTTTAGCCTTTTGGCTCTAATCTTATTTTTCATGAATTTTCCCCTTTTACACTATTTTCACTTTAGCAAATTTGTATTTTTCAATACATCTATCCTTTTGTGTAAATTTTCTTTTTAATACATATATGCATTATTCCCACCATTGATCTATTGGTGAAATTTTGGCCACACTTACACATCTATGAATTTCCAAGTTGAAACTGACACTTATAGTTCCCTTAGGAAGCTTCCACAGGGAGTTCTTCAAATGAGCACATGATGGGTTAGTAAAGACACATTGGATTATAATGTACTAAACACATACTTGTCACCCTTTTAAAACTCCCTATCATATAAGCTTTACCTAGGATCTACACACAAGTCATTAATTATATGGCATAAGTCCCTTTGTATTTATACATGTTACAAACATGTAATATATTTATTCTATTGTCACAACTTATATTTATGCATTGTCTAATCATCAAGGTCATAGTTTAAACCCAATATTTGACATATCTAGAAACCCATTTTGTGCCTTGACTTTATACTTTAAAAAAGTGCATTTATTGCCTTACCAAAAAAATCTAGTGACATCATAAACACTCAACCTCTGTGCTATTCAAAACATCCCTAGGGAATACATCATCAGCCTCTAGATAAAGGACATGTGACTATCTAATTAACCCATTCCCTATGGTTACAAAAGTTCCTATAAACTTCTTGTGGAGATTCCATGGTTCATTTGAAACTTGCCTTGTCAATTCGCTTATCACTGGTGAAAGCTCCATGAACTACTCTACATAGGACCTTTGAATATGAAATGTATACCCATATGGAATTCACCATGTCACATTTTTTTTATCCTAAGATGTGACCTTTGTTTCCCATTAGACACATGTCACTTTATTATAGGTCTGAATCCCTCACTCACACCATCATTCTACATGCACAAATCAACATGGATTGTTGATCTTGATCTAAAAGACAAATAATTATTAGATGCTAACTATATTTGGCCCCAAGGTCATGACACTTAGCAACCCCATAGGATTTATACACCCTCATATGTTATCTTTGCTAGGCTAATCCATTCTTACCACATGGTGGTCTTGGATTTTCTTAGAGTTTTATATAATATTCCACTATCATTATGCATCATTGATCTCATTAGCATGGATCAAGCATAAACTATTGATTTTATATCCATAGGGATCAGTATTTTGCTTCACACTCTATTATATTTTTGATAGGTTCTTGTGATGTTGACACTTATTTTATCTCACTCCTCTTGGTTTTCTTTAACTATTCAGCTTTGATCATGCACCCTCTGATCATCCTACTCTACGTTAATGCACACCATTGGATCTACCTTTGTTTGAACTAAATGGATATTTCATAAGGCTTAAAATTAATGCTCATGTGACCATCTTAGAATATTTTAACTCTAATGACTACTTTCTATGGCTTAAAGTTGATGTCTGTATGCCCATGAAAAGACATTTATGAGACCATCATACCTAAAATTTGGAAAAAATTATTTGAGGACTTTATTCATCAACAATTTGGTCTATAGACTCTATGTTCTTGACACTTTTACCTGAGATAATTGTTTTGGACATTTTTTTTGAAATAATTTATCTAAAGTATATGAACTCTTCTCGACTTTCCTCTATGCAAATATTTTGGTGAGACAATTATTTTGGACAAAATGTCTGAAACAATTTTCTCGAAGAAATTTTCCTTTGCATTATCTCTAAATAAATTGAGCATACACTTTCTTTTGAAGAAATTTAGTCTTTAGAATTTTCATCTTCATCAAGCAAAATTATTTTGGACATTTTGTCTAAAATAATTTCCTTAAAGAATTTAAACTTAATTTTTTTTCCAAAAGATTTTGAACTTGACACTTTTGTTGAAACAAATGACTTTCATTAGATTTTTTGTCCATGTAAAATTCCCAAAGGGGAAGTGCCCTTCAAAAAAAATTTCATGGATAAAAAGTATGAAAAAAATAAGGAATTTACCTTTTCCTAATACAATGCAATTCTTATAGAATTTTTTCATGAGCAAAATGTCTAAAACAAATAAAATCTTTGAAATTTTTTTGGAATAATTTAATTTCATTGAGATTTTTGTAGTGGAAAAAATGTTTGATGGAAATAAGTCTTAAAACTTTTTATCTAAGACAAAAATTCTTAAGACCTATTTCCATTAGGCAAAGTGTTTTTAGAAAAATCCCAAAAAAGTATAAGGGAAAGACACATATTCAAAGTGAAGACCAAATTAGGACTTAGTCAATTTATCATGAAGCTTGACCTTTGACATGAACAATTGAAAATAGGACTTGGGATGAGGACTTAGGATTTGATACTTCACAAGGGCCCAATTTCTTGAGTGGAATTTTGGGTAATAACAATTAGATCTAATGAAATTCCATATGTAGAGATAATATGTACAAAATATTAAACTTTATTTTGGAAAATGCACACTTAGGCAACTTTATATACAACCTATACTTTCATAAATGCTAAAAAACTAGTTTTAGATGTTGAATATGTTCTTCCTCATCCTTCAAATATATGAGGATGTCATATAGAAAGACCAACATAAAATGATCTAGATAATATCTGAACATACTTCATGAGATTCATAAATTCTTCATGACCATTTGTCAACCCAAAAGGTAACACACTATGAATTTTTAGTGCCCATATCAAGTTTTGAATACTATTTTTGAAATATCATCTTGGATTCTTAGTTTATGATACCCTTATCTAAGGTGAATCCTAGAAAATACTATTTACCTTCACATCTAATTAAAGAGATCATCAATTTGAGGTATTGGATATATATTATTTATCATCACCTTATTCAACATCCTATAATTAATACATAAGTAAAGGGTACCATTCTTATTATTGATGAGATTACTAGTGCATGCTATGGTGACACACTTGGTTGAATCAACCCTTACAAAAAAACTCTTGGAGTTGAGCCTTTAACTCAACCATTTTAGTAGTTGTCATTTTATATGGTTCTTTATATTCATCCATCTAATTTATAATGATAATAAATGCTTCACATCCCTTCTTTTGATCTTTCTTGAGTTGAATTATAGAAATTTGTATAATCTTTAACTCCGTTTTCTCACCCTACAATTGTGTATGATTTCTAAAATAATATTGAAACTCAAATTATTTAGATATCAATCAACCTTAGCTTTATGCTTCAAAAGCCAACTAATTCTTATGATCATATCATATGATCCTAACGGTTTAATATATAGATCCACTACTATATTGAATTCAGGCAGCCTAATTATAGATTCTACTAAACACTTATCAACTTTAACCTTTGACTCATTCCCATACTATACTGACCATACATTTTCCATAACTCTAGATTCCTTAGATAGTTTAGTAATAATTATAGGTGAAATGAAACATTTTATGGATCTCATTTTAATCAAAATAGAAACTAGATGATCAAACAAAATACCTAATAGTTTTATGGGTGAAGTTTGATACTCATCTTGATGATTGTCAATAACTATATGAATCCACTGCTAAAATGGTTCCTATTGAGATGTAAAAATCTTATCCTTTGACTTATCCTGAGCACACTCTAGATCATAATGGTCACCTTTACAAATGAAGTAACCTCTAGGTGGTCATTTTGTTTTAGACTATTGGTTTCCCTTGAAACCATTCCTAGGTTTCTTGTTCCATGAGCCACTATCAAGCTTAGTGTTCTTTTTTTTGAAATAACTCTTGGAGTCTCCACTCCTCTACTTCCAGTTATTCTATTTGAAAGTTGGTTTAGAAATTTCAAACTTATTATTGAACTTATCTTTGACTTGTACAAGCTATTTTAACTTTTATTCCTACTTGAATTTATTCTTAAAGACTTGATCCATGGTAGATGGCTCATGCACATCTACTTCAGAACTATTCTAGAGTTTTAATCAGATGAATTTTTTGATTGTGAACCTCTCATCCACCTGTTATTAAGGTACATACTTTAGGAGCTTGGTGAACTACTCCCAATATTCATTCATTAATAATTCTCCTTAATATTTTGAAAATAAGTAAGATTATGATAAAAATAAAAATATGGAATCCATCGTGACCTATGTAATGTCACAAACTATTCCCAAGTGTTGGTGGTAGATTTAAGGTTCAACTTGAGCTTCTTGTTTACCCATTAAGTTTTTGCTTCACCAATAAGTTGATATGCTCCCCATACTACTTTGATTACTTTAAAGTAAATTTTAATCTTGAAATATTTTTCCATATTTATAAGCCATGATTCATCTCCATATCCCAATATAGTTCCATCAAACTTGGGTGGATTTACATTTTTCATGTCATGTGCCAACTCTGTATCTACTCAAGCTCTTGAACTTTATGGAACTTCCTCAATCCTATGCTCTTGAAGATTTTATTTCTTAGTATGATGATCTTTAAGTTCCTCCTAAGAATTATCCTCTACATGCTCATGAACTTACTATTCTAGGGCTATGATTCGGTCCCTAGTCTCTTGTATGGTTGTCAAGATTTGATCTAACTTTATAGTTTTTTCAATAATGAATTGATTTGGATCAACAAGGGGATTGGTATTTTAAGTAAATTCACCTCCTAGTAGAGCATGCACCATTATTCTTCCTACTTAATAGGATATTAATTTTGTGTTAGAGGACAAATTAAGTCCTAGAGTTTGAACCTTAGTTCTAATACCATAATGTAACAACCCCATTGGGTTTTACCATAATAGACTATTTTTTTAAAAATTAATTACACATATTCATCTAAAGGATTTCACCATGAGAAACCTAACTAAGTGATCATTAACTAAATTTATTAATTTTATTTAACCTTTAAAATGTCTATATCTAGTCCATTTAGCTAATGATCACCATGATAATGATATATAAAACATGAACAATGTTGAATAAATAATAAAGACTATATTTATTACATAAAATTAATATTAAACTTTTATCCATGGCTGACACAACATTATATCCACTACTGTAGATGTATAAATGAGTAAATAGTACATTTTAACAATAATATTGTCTCAATAATAATAATACAATGATACTAAGCTCCACAGAGCATGAGACTCAATGAACTCAAATTATCCATTAATAATCTCAAGTGTAGTCTTTAGTATAGTACTATTTTGGTGAGGGAGAGCATCATCTGAGTGATTTTCTACACTAACCATAAACCATCAATCACCAACACTATCTCCTAATAAGGGAATGGATCTCCCTTCATGGATGGGTAGATAATGATGGTGCAAGAATCCAGAATGACAAACTAGAACCCGTGTACTGTAAGATAAATAATACATGATGTATACCATAAATAAATATATTCTAACATGATATAATACAAACATGTAAACTATATCAAACACATGAAATGATAATGTTTAACTATAAACATTACTTTGGCCAAATCTTTCATATATTTATTTATCTCTAAGATTAGTCAATTTTAAACACACCAATCAATCAAATTCCACCTCATCTTGCATTGATGACACTAATTAATCTAGTGGAATCCATCACACTACTTATTTAGGGTCATACATATTATATTTAGTTACTTATATAATAATATAAAAACTAGTATATTAAAATATAATATTCCCTATTAGTAGATATAAAATATGCTAGGTATAGGAATATCAAATACATACATTTAGTCCATCAAATATAATGTAATGATTCTCAAAACATTTAATTTATTATAAGATAATAAATAGATCCATAAATAGTCCTTAATAAAAACATACCATCTAGGTAAGAGTTATATCTGGACTAAAGTTATAAAATATTAATATGTAACTTGAAATGTTATTTCATCCACATAACAAAACATTAATCACAAATTATTTCTTTATTCATATTTCACAAATATAACAATAAGTTAGTCATTGAACAATTTCATATGATTTATATCTAACATTTTAAATACCTTATATTTTTTCTTCAACTAAACATTAAATGCATAACAAAGCATCCATATTATCTTGCTATATAAATAATATAATATAAACATCAAACTATATATGTAGTTGTAAATATGTTATACTCTAAATGGACTTAGTATTCTATCAATATTTCCCATGAGTATTGTGTATTATATTAGATGCATATACTTATATATCTATGCAATAACTTTACAAAAGATAAGTAGAATAATTTTGTTTTGAACATAACTAACAAACCATCACATAAGTACTTAAAATAATAGTCCATCACTGATTATTTAAAAGTATAGTCATAAAAATTCATTTATATCGATGTATGAAATGTTCTAGTTATTTTCCATAACCAACTAAGATTAATTCTCATATTTCTCAGCTAAGATTAAATTAAACCAAACATTCAAAATACTTTCATATATAATGTTTAATTGGTTATATACTTAATCACCTATATCTAAAAGGAAAGATTTCCATATTCATAGAAAAATATCCATAAACATATAGCCTTTTATAGCCTCAACCAATGGTACCCTATAGTTCTAGACATATGTAGGTTATATCCAACTTAGTCATTTTTATATTTCGTAAACAATAATCCTTTATTTAAATTATTAAACATACAATCCAAAGAATAACTTAACCATATTTTTTTTATGTTTTACATTAATATTGATAAAAATTAGATCCCTCAAATTAGAATTTAACCAACTCCAAACTCAGATTTATAATACAAACCTATACCATATGTGTATTTATAAGTTTTTATATATACTCATTATATATATATATATATATATATATATATATATATATAACATTCACATATATAATTTGGATTATATGATTTGCAACCAGATTTTTACATGTCTTTGACTATACTCAAAAAATTACTATAGGCATTTTAAGGTCATTAAAGGCCTTAGCATATACATACGATCATTTATATCTCATTCATACACAAAAACTAGTCAATTTTCAATTACATGCATAATCTAAAATCGATTCATATTCACATATGATATATGTTGTAACATTCAATTGATTGCTCATATATAAATATAGTGACATGCACGTGTGTACGCATGCACGCGCGCGCGCACACACACACACACACACACACACACACACACACACACACACACACACACACACACACACACACACACACACACACACACACACACACACACACACACACACACACACACACACACACACACACACACACACACACACACACACACACACACACACACACACACACACACACACACACACACACACACACACACACACACACATACACACACACACACACACACACATTGATATGTATATATACCCTATGTCATTAAATTACTATAGGGTGTGTATATATTTATCTTTTACATAAATGTATGATCAAAATAACAAAAATTTAATTATATTCTACTAAACAACTTTAATACATAGTTGACCCCTATTTCCAAGTTTAGATTGACTATATTTATATCATACATAATAAAAAATAACCCAATTTCCATCTTTAATTAACTTGACTAGTATATAGGTACAATAACAAAAATCCAATGTCTTTTTAGAATAGTATGCTAAACTATAAACAACAAATTCTTGGTGTATACTTTGCTAAATCAAAAATATTAACCTTTATGTTTTACCTAGGGTTCCATCACACCATAATTACAAATAATTCCCTTAAAGTCATACCAAGTTTTAAATTTTTGAAAAACATAAAATAAATTTCATCCCTTAGAGGGTTTATTAAAAAATCTATTATGCAAAACAAGGGGATTCACAAATTATGCCCATTTTATCCATAGGGTTTAGGGTTATATGATGGGTTATGTAGATGGTTGAGCCATCCACATGTCCCACCATTTATCCCACTTTTATTATAAATTTCATAATAATGAAACAAAATTAAACCCTTTTATAAATTCATTACCATAATTCATTAAAACCAACAACCAAGAATTTAAATACATCACCAACCTGAAAGAGAGACTATATGCCAATGAATCTAATTTATTTTCCATTATAGATCAAATAAATTTCTTATATTATACTTTTCATTATATCCATTCCATCATATTCCATCTAGGGATCTCACCTTATCCTCTTATTCTCCTTTATCTTACCATAGATTCATAGACTTCTCAGCCAAAATTACAACTCAATCTATACATGCAAACAAAGAGATAATAAAACTAACAATCTACCATCATTTCCTCATGTAGACAACCTCAAGTTAAAATAATGGTTTTTATTAATGTTTTTTATCTAAAGTAAAATACTAGTTTATAACCCTAATAATCTTTAAATTTCCATAATTAAACAATACAATAATTATTCTAATAGCCCTTCAAATTATGCATGTTTGTTCACTGCAAGTAATATCCATGCATATACTTTATAAAAAGTCATCAAACATTTTAATCTTTATGGTATTGATGACTACTATAAACCTATTTAAAATGATATTCAACTATATAACAATTCCATCAGACTGTATATCATAAAGCACATTTATTAACACTATGACTTCACCTAGTCATGCAAATAATATAATCAGTTTTTAATAATATGGATATTATAACTTTAGTTAACATTAAATTAAATATAATGATGTTTCCCATTATAATTAGGAATGAAACTATTTATATCATTTTTAAATTAGGATATGCAATTATTATAAACAATAATAATCTTCTAATTATGATAATCACTTTAATCCCATAAATCAAGTAACAATAATAGAATCCATCTACTACTTATAAAAATGAATATAAATAAAACACTATTTATAATACACTTAGTTACATCCAAGAAAATGATAAGACAAATTAAAACATATATAGATTCACTCATTCAACCAATAAATTATATTAATAAGTATTAATGAAATAACATAACCAAATTAACATGATCATCAAAAAAAAATTAAGATCACAATAGACATATATATTAGTAATCAAAGACATACTACAACTATCTAAATAAATAAATGAATATAAAGAATTTTAATCTATTGATGGTGTGTGCATGGGTTTCCAGTCTTTCCCTCTATCATCCCCCAATGCCTCTATCTACACCACCCTCTCTAAAGATGCCCTCCCTCTATCACACTCTGAGGGATGGATTTATCCTTCATTTATCTCACCATAATGAAGTTAGTTATCTTGAGACATATATATAATCCACAAAATAATTCTATATAAACTAATAAACATGATCATAATATATAGATTATAAAAGTATAACTAACTCCATAGCTATTAAATACTATAAAAGTTGACTTTCTAAGTCACCCCCATCTTATACAGATCTCATAAGGATCCTAAAAAATATTTATTCACCTACAAAGTGTTGATTTATTTAAATCAAGATGTGTGAATATTCCTCCCATATGCACCTCTACCTTAAGTAGTTAGCACACTAACTAAATATTGATGCATGCCCCATGAAGAGATCCATCATTTCAAAAGCTAAAATGATGTACATGTTCAAATATGCCAAACCCCAATCTTTAAATAACATGGGTAGAGTTAAACAAGAATTATTTTTGAATCATAAGAAGTGCACCCATGATATTCAATATTCATACACATTCCTATTTGAAAGGGTCCCTACATGTCCATGGTAAAGTCTCACACCAAATCATAGAGTTTCACTTCTATGATCTCATAAATCATGGACTATGATATATGTTACACACATAATTATTCATAGACTAACATGGGCCCTAGGTGTAAAGCAATGATGTGGTATTTCAAGGGAGACCCATGTAGTGATTGACAAGTGGTAGCAAGGTATAAAGATGTAGTTGGAAAAATAGTTGAGAAATTTTCAAGGTCTTGTCAAAATAATTAAATGCAAAAGTGGATGTCAAAAATTAAAATATGAGTAAATACCACCCCTCTAACTTTTCCATGAATCTTCCACTCTTAGACACACATGTGGATCTAAAGAAATCCTTCCACCAATTCTTAGATATGAATGACTAGGTATAATTCAAGAATCATGGGACCGGTATCGTGATAGAATTAAAAAAATGTATTTGCCACGCCAAGTGGCACATTAATTTATAAAATGGATTGATCCATTATAAAATACTTATTATTCATTGTAATAAATTGTTGAGATATTTTTTGCAACCTCACACTTTCAAAATTATCCCCCAAAGACAAATTTTATTGGTTAAACCTTGCCTGTTAATGAGAATTAAGTTCACTTCCCTCCATTATTATAAAACCATATGTTCTATTTATGTTTTTTGATCTTTTTCTATGTTAATGTTCACACCTCTCATCGTTTCCCATTCTCAACACCTCTATGTGGAACTTGGAACCAACTTGCAAGTTATGTTCTATATACATATAGGTCTATGTAGGCTTCATCTATGGATAACCTTCATCCCTTTCAATGTTGTGATGTCCTCCCATGCCTTCTTATGAAAAAATTATGCATTTAGAGTATCCCTAGTGAAGTCTATGTGATAATGTATTATTCTCAAATATTTAGAGTGTGCCCATATTAGTAGGATCACTCATTCTATTCTTGGTGTATCACCATTTTATTTTAAAAAAAATTCTTACCTTCTCACTCCCATTTCCCCAAAAATCTTAGGTTTAGATTAGTGGTAGATTTACCTTTTTGATATTTAGGTCTACACATTGGTCTTAAACTAGGTGCACTTAGAATATAAGGAATACATCCTACTTTAGAGGTACATCCCAAGGAGTGTAAGTGTCCCACACTTTGGGGATATTCCAATCATTTTAATGAGACAATCGATGCTCTAGACACATAGGTGAGAGATAACACTTCCATGACCATCACCAAACACTTTCTCACCCTATGCAAGGTATTCATGCTCTACACCCCACCATAAATATTTATTGCATAGAAGACCATCAACAAGTACATGTTTCAAATGACAATGGTTTTTGGCATGTCCAATGGGATCAATTTGAATAGAAGTTAAGGAATTGGTGTACCCTTAGATAAAAAGTGTTTCAAATGTATATATGGATTAAAAAGAGAATTAGTCCAAGCATTAGTTATGAAAAACATAAAAAAATGCATAAGAACTAACAATCTAGGCCAACCTATTCAATGGGTTTTGTAAATGACAATAAGAAGCAATTAAAAGAAAACACATATACCTATTACCTTCCTAAAAATGATCCACCATCCAAAATTAGCTCCAAACATGTTTATCCCCTTAATTTGGATTTTTTGCTTTTGTCAATAATGGATATCAAGCTCCTCCATCATCTAAATATCACCATGCATAATCTAAGCTCATGATATGAAATCACTAATATGCCTATCAAATAAAGCTATCTTATTTCAAATAAATCATGATAATCAAACTACACAAATAACTAATAGAGAGAATCCTACATTATAAGTTTACATAATTTAAGCTTAAAATGTGAGTGAGAGGCCTTTTATTTATGGATTTTTCAAATGGGTCAGGATCAACCATGAGTGTCCATCTCAAGATTGAGATGTGTGGCCATGAATTAATCTAATATTTCATAATAAATCCATAAATATCCTCATAAATATTTGGGAGGAAGAGGCATTAATTAGGCATGGGTACCCATAAACTTAATATCTATTTCATTTATGTGTTATGGATGCCACCCAATTGATCATGTCATTAGGTGATGTAGATATTTAGAATTAATTTCCAATAAATAAATATTCAATTTTTTCCATGGAATTCTAACTTAAGCTCATAATTTTATTTAACTTTATTAAGTAATATTAATCAAATTTAGTACAACTCTTTATAAATTGGTGCATAATTAATCAAAATGGTTACAAAGTCATATTAATGGGTCATAATTTAACTCAAGAGGAATTGGAAGGTGATGTTAGATGCATATAGATTATTATCCCATTTACGATGTTGCTGATATAAAATAACATAGGCACATGATGTGTGCTTATGAATTAGAAGAAAAGAGTGATCCAGAGCATCAAAATGCAAAATCATCATTTTAAGTCAAAATAATTTAAGAAAAGCTAGGAATAACATAAAATGCATCTCCCTAATTTAGGGATACATTATGTTAAATTAGCACTTGTATGTGACAAGCTCAAATTATTTAGCATGTTTAAGTGCTTTTGGCCTAAATTGGGCATTTGAGTGCAATTCAAGTAAGATTGACAATTTTAACACAAATTGTGTTTAGAATTGGATGTATACATTTTCCCCCTTTTTGAGAAGGTGTAGTGAGACATTTAGGTGAAGCAACATATTTTCAAAGAAACAAGTTGTCAAGAATAAATTGGAAATGGCTCATGGTTCCCCCTCGACAGGACATACTAGAATGAAAGAGAAGGATGGACTCTTGAAAAGAGAGAGAAAGTGAGATTAACCTATGGAGAAAATTAAATCATGACGAGCTAATGCTTGCATATATTGATTTCATTAATGATCCAAATATAATTAAAGTAAAATTCCCCCAAGGACTTAAGGAATGGGATACATACAATTCAAAAATAGAAGCAACACACTTTGGACACACCCAAAGCTAGGGTACAAGTTGTGTGCTTCAGAATTGATCATTATCGAGACAAGTTGTACACTAAAATATTTCCAAAATGAGGATAAAAGTCAATAAATATTAGAATTAAAATAGAAGGATAATGTTTCTCCAACTATACAATAAATAATAATGTGTTCCATTAGAGTGAATATGATTGTGATAAATAATTTTTCCCCAGTAGGGTAGATTTTGATCATTGATAAAGAATGGTTGGGCACTATAGGTCTTATTTGATTCAATGGTTGGTATAAATATTATTCCCCTATAAGGTAAATTAGTAAGCAATATCTCAAGGATATAACCTATTACATATATTAAATATCAGTGGGTGAAAACATAGATGTGATGGTGTAATGGTTGTAAAAGCCACAAAAAACTAGGCATATGAGAATGCACAAAGAGATCAAAGAAATGAAAATAAAAGTAAAGGTGGCTAAGATGACCTTAGATACATCATGTATCTAAGCACTAGTTAAATAATCTAAATAGACCTCAAGCTAATGTAATTAACCTAGAAATGGGAAAGAATGGAATGTAGGATTATTAAAACTAACCAATTGTTTGATTAGACTCATGATGTATGCTAAGAGATGCACATCTAAGCATAGAGCCAGGTGATAAACATATTGAGCCTAGTTTATGCATGGTGATCTTGAGATCCATTAATCATAGATATGTTGATGTTTAGACTTAAATCTATTTCACAAAGTGATTCTTATAGAAAAATATATTAGGCATCACAAGTATGAATAACTTATGAGGATATGGTATTTCAATTGCATTGATCTAGTTCAAATGTGAATACCTATAACTAAGGATAATGGTAAAAAATGACCAAAACCAAAGTTACAACTATTTACATTTAAACAAAAATGAAAGATAAAAAAACAAAATAGAAATGGACCCAACTTAAAATCAAGATATAAATAATCAGGATTTAAGTAGGAATAATAATGTTTAAAAAAAAGCCAAGAACAACTTTATAACATGATATTAAGATATAAATAATCATGATCTATGTAGACCATCAAGATGTACTTGAACAAAGAAGCAAGACAAAATAGGAAAACAAAAGACCAAGAATAAAATAAGAAGAAATAACCAGAGGAAAGAAATAAAATGGAGAGGAAAGAAAGAACAACAAAACACCAATAAAAATCAAATAAACACACATAAATAAAAACCAAGTTAGTGTGGTTTAAACATAATTATTCAAGCATGTGTAGTAGAAGTGTTACTTTCTACAATAACATAACAAGAATAAGGACACAAAGTTGCTTCCAAGTGATAGGGAAATAATGTAAAACAAAAAGGGGGAAGAAAAGAAATGGAAGGGGTTAGCCATGCTAACTCTAGTTGTATAAGACAAGTGGATGCTACCTACATATTTCCATGGATGTATGGTCCAATATGAACTTCAAGACAAATGTAATTCTCCCAAGAAGTGGGATAAAATAAAAAGTGATGACCAGAAAATATGATTGATGTTGTAGAAGAAAAGGGAAGATGGGATAAATGAGAATGGTCTAGCAAAATAACTAGTTGGTGGGACAAGATACTTGAAAAATGGCAATAATCTGAGTTAAATTCTTACAAAATGGAAAGAGAATGAGGATCAAATTGTAAAAAATCATAAGAAAATGTTTTTATTCTTTTATGGATTAGTTTCTAATGTTATTGGTATTTTTGGGATAAAATATGTACAAGTGGAACCAACTAGTCAAGGAGATGCTCATCCAAGAGTAAAAGTTTCAATAATAGCTAATCTAATTACAATGACACTCATGGATATAAACTATGGATTACGGACCTAACTAGAAGATCTAATAATAGCTAAAACTAGCTGTAATGGCCCATGCTCTCAAATCAGCAAGAGCAAGGGGTCATAACTAGGTAATAATTCATACCATGAAGTAGAAAAAATGGAACAATATGCAACATGAGATATCTCTAAAGAACCATCTAATAGGAAAATATCCTAAGTTGAAGATGAATTTTTGTTCACTCATCTATAAAAGAAGCTACAAAAAAAATATTATTCCTACTGATATGCTTTGTAGACCTAGCATTTAATGTCATCATAATGCTTATGAGTCATAATCAAGATCATAATTTGTGAAGGGATAAAATTATTCAATATACAATAGCCTTGGGATATGCAATGAATGTGGTTCTCAAATAGAATGGTCTAGAATGAATGGGGTCCATGAGAGGATGGTATAGAATGAATATGGTTCTCAAAGAGAATGGTCTAGGATGGGATAAAATGTGTTTAGAGTGCCAATAGTACAAAATCATTCACTTTCTAGAGTCATGAAAATAATAAGGTTATCGAAAGAATGGTCTAAGGTAGGTTAAAAGAATATGGTCCATGAGAGGATGGTCTAGGATTTAACAGTAGGATAAAATACTTCATCATAAATTTCCCCCAATTAAGGGATATTGTAGATAATGGTTTGAATATTTTCAAGTGTATAACCTCTTAATATACATAATGTTCATGGGATCTAAAATTTTCCCACCATTTAGAGTCACTAGTAAATATGCCCCTAATATATAGTTCATCATGATAACAAATGATCCCAACCAGTTAGGTTGTAAATTACCTTTTTTATTGCATTCAACATTTATGTTCTTATAGTTATCTTTCAATACCAAATAACCAATATAAAACTTCAAAGGGAGAATTCACTTGCTTTAACTCCTCCACAATCTATTCTCATAAACTTGTAAGTTTCCTAGGGAAATAAAAATGCTTACCATCAAGAAGTTTAAACTCTTGTAACCTTGAGACTATGTATTCTTTGTTATCCTCAATATGCTCTAAAGATACTTACAATGAAGGTAGATTGATCTCAATATAAATAATAGCTTATATGATATAAAAAGGTAATATGGAGTCACTCTTGTTGGTGTTTAATGACTGGTTCGAGAAGTCCAAATGGTTCGAAAGATTTACAAGTGAAAATTATGGCCAACATCATTGACAATCTACTTTAAAATGGCTACAATGATTTTGTTTAATGCCTTAGCTTGTCCATTTCATTTTGGGTTGTATGTCATGGATTTCTTATGCTTGATCTTGATTTTTTCAGAAAGGTTTTAACATGTCTATTTATAAAGGATCCACCATTATCATATATAATGTGAGCTAGAATGCCATATCAACATATGATATGGTAATGAATAAATTTGGCTATCTACTTCCTAGTAACATAAGTGAGAGGAATGGCCTCAATCCACTTAGTAAAGGAATTTGTAGTAGTTAGAATGTGTTTATGGGTATATAAAGATTTTGGGTTTATTTTATTGATGAGATTGAGGCCCCAAGTAGAGAATGACCATGGTGTTGTGATCAACTATAATAGTAAAGAAGGTGTGTGTATCAAATTTCCATGTTGTTGATAAGGAACACAATTCCTCACATGATTTAAAGAAGTTTTCTTCATTTTTGGCCAATAATAGCCTGTTCTAATGAGCTTATTAGCTAAGATTATATTTTTGGTGTGGGTCCCACACATTATTCATGAACATCCTTCAACACTAGCTTGGATTTTCTTGAAGATAACAAATGAAGTAGTGTTCCATTATATCCTTTGAAATAAAGTGGGTTTCCATGGAGGGTATAATGGGCTAGGCAGTGATGGAATAATTTTTGTTGGTTATTGGACAAGTCAGGTGGAAAAACATATCATGGAAGTAATTATAATAGTCTTGATACCAAGGTAATTTAGGTGGGGGATTGGGACCAACAATGGCGCATACCCTTTCTAAATCTAGAATAATATGTGTAGGATATAGAAGATTATTAATAAGAAATGATACTCTTTAGCTCTACCATCAATCTATATCATTAACCCAATTATTTCCATTGCATCGCTAGATTTGTTGCTGGCCATTAATACTTGTTCAAAATATATAGATTTAAAATTAACCTTGAGATTATTCAAGATTTACTTGTAAAGAATAAGATTGTCATCTTGATTTTGATACTAGTTAGTGATCTTATTGATGATTAATTAGGAATCACCATAAACCATTAAGTGTTTAATTTTCCACTGAATGGCAAGAGGAAGTCTTATAATAAGTGCCTCATACTCAGCCATATTGTTTGTACAATAAAACTTAATGAAAAATTATTTGGGAATCAAACCCCCTTATGGTGTAATCAACAATATGTTATTTGTGTGTCCTCTAAATTTTGAATTCAGTATGAGCGGGAAAAGAAATGGGGAGAATTTGGCAGGAGTAACAGATCTTGGTGGTACAGCAGAGGAAGGAGGAAAATGTGGAGAGTTAGGTTTAATAATCGACATAGACACAAAAAGGCTATCAGCTGTTTTTGAGTCCTATAATGGGGCTGGAGATTCACCATTGAAAAATGTGTTAGAATAATCCATGGAGAAAGTGAAAGATAAATCCGATTATAAAATAGAAAAGAACTTTAAAAGACAGATAGGGGCCCCTGAACAAAGGACCTGGTCGTCATTGTTTGGAAAAAAACTGACAGGGAAATCCCTCTTCCCACTGGTGACATCTAAATCATGTTGGGAGGAAGGTGAGTTTCAAATTTTCATCCTAGATCCTCTACTTTATTTCTCTGTATCATCAATGGATCTCACCCTAGTTGGAAAGTTTCTAGGAGCAAGACCAAATATAGATTCACTTAGGTCTATGATCAGAAAGAAATGGGCTATACATGGAGAAGTAGACATTGCACCAATGGTGAATGGTTTTTTCTCTTTTATCTTTAATTGTAAAGAAGATTTGAATAAGATTCTGAGTGAAGGACCCTGGTCCTTTGGAAAAAGCACTCTTACTATCAAGAAATGGGAACCAAAAATGGATTTATCAGACACATTTTTCTTAACAACCCCTATTTGGGCTAGACTACCTAGGCTTCCATTGGAATTCTAGCATGAGGACATCTTCAATGGAATAGCTGGTTCATTTGGTGAGTTAGTGGTTATGGATAACACCACGGCTTCAAGAACAAAACTCCAAAGCGCCAGAATTTATGTTAAAGTGGCAAACCTTAACCATCTCCCCAAAAAAGTGGAATTAATCTCTAAGCTTGGTAAGAAAACCCAAGAAATTGTCTTTGAAGATCTACCAAATTCTTGTTATGCATGCAAGAAGTAGGGGCATTGGGCTAAGAATTGCCACAACAAGGGTAGACCCTTGTCAAGAAATTTTTAGGAAGGGAGAAATATAGAGATTCAACAAAAGAAAATATGGAAGGTAAAAGAAGACTTTTGAAAGATAAGGAAGACTCAAGATACCTTAGCTGACCAACACACAGATAAGGTTAAAATCTCTGCAACAGAAGAAGAGGGTGACCCTAATTTAGTAGGAACAACAGATCCCCTATTAAAAAAATTTAGTCCCCTGATGGAAGAGAAAGGGAAGGGATCAGAGGACAAAAAATCAGATTTTCTAATAGAAGAAAAGGCTAATTTCCTAAACCAGAACACCCAAAGTATAGAAAATCAAGTTTCTAAGGTAAAGGATAATGAAGAATTAGAGGAAGGAGAAGTATTACCTGAAGGGGGAAACAATATAGAAGAAGGAGAGGGAGATTTGTGTGAAGTTCAGATAAGGGAAAAGCAGGAGGTATCAAGGGTTGAAAATAACACTCCTACGAAAGAGGCCCTAAAGACAAAAGAAATGAAAGAGGTTGGAAAAAAATCTAAAAACCAAAAGATTAAAGGAGAGAAAAAGAACAATACTAATCACATTAAGACAAGAAATGGCGGTGTGAAAGTAAATAGTCCTCTAAGGAGTAAAGAAGGAAAAGGATCTGAAAAGCAAGCCAAATTTAAACTGGATGTAGGATCTCCAGATAAACATGGGAAAAAATCTGCAAAGAAGAATAGAGAATTGGAAAGTAAGCACAATATAGCAGATGGAAAGCAGACTACTCTGCAGCAATGTCTCCAAATCAATAGAAATAAATGAGGATTCTTAGTTGGAATATTAGGGGGTTAAATAGCATTTATAAAGTATATTTAGTTAGGAATTTTGTCAGAGAGCAAAATCCAGACCTCCTTCTGCTTCAAGAAACTAAAATGAGTAAAGAGAAAGTAGAATAGATCAAAGACTTTAAATATTACACCATTAAGGCTAGTAGCTTTGAAGGTGCCTCGGGAGGAACTGTGATATTATGGAAAAAAAATCAATATGCTGGTTCTATTTTGATGGAAAGTAAAAAAAAATTGGCTGTCAATTTAACTAGGGTTGACCAAAAGGAAAGATGGTATGTTGTAAATATCTACTCTCCCAATGCCAGGAACGAAAGGAAAAAGGTATGGGAAACTCTCTCAAAACTCAGAAGCAAAGATTACTGTGGGTGATGGATTATAATGGGAGACTTTAATGTTCCTCTCTATGATTATGAGAAAATGGGTGGTAACACTATTCAAATGGAAGGGAGATTTGATCTCATGGAGTTTATAAGTAAAGAAGGTTTAATGGATGTGGAGCTGCAAGGAATTCAGTATACCTGGAGCAATAAGAGACTGGACAAGGAATGTATATAGGCCAAGCTTGATAGGGCTCTCATTTCCCCAGAGTGGATAAAAGACTATACTTATAATCTGGAAGCATGACACAGAATAGGCTCAGATCATTTCCCTCTTATTCTCATAGCGGTCAAATTGAATCAAAAAAAGAATCATTCGTTTAGATTTGAAAAGATGTGGTTGCAGCATCCACAGTTCGAAAGCAAAATAAAGGAGTGGTGGAATATTCCTATTGAGGGAACAACTCTCTTCAGAGTTGCCTCCAAACTCAAAAATGTTAAAAAGGAAGTTAAGAAATGGAATAAGGACTGCTTTGGAAATATTTTTGAGAAAAAGAAGACCATCAAGGAGAATATCAGTAGAATTCAGGAAAAAATCTAGAAAAATGGATATACCTCAGAATCCCATAGAGAAGAAAGTGAACAATTGGTACAATATCAAGACATTATAACTAAGGAGGAAACCTTTTGGAGACAAAGATCAAGGGTGCAATGGTTGAAAGAAGGAGATAAAAATACTAAGTTTTTCCATCTCTCCACTTTGAAACACAGAGCGAAAACACATATTCATCATTTGATAAAAGGATATCAAAAGATAACATAGGAAAAGGAAATAAAGGAGGAAATGATCTCATTTTTCTCTTCCTTGATGAAGGCGAATAGAAACATTAACTTGAAAAGCCAGGCTGATATCCTATGAGTGATTCCTCCATTGATCTCGAAGGAGCAGAATAATATGTTATGTTCTATACCTAAGGAGGAGGAAATCTTCAAAGCTGTTAGATCTTTAGGAGGAGAAAAAGCACCTGGACCAGATGGTTTCCCCATGTTTTTTTTCAAAAGCTCTGGAAACTTATAGGTAAGGATGTCAGCAATGCGGTGAAGGAGTTCTTTGGAGAAAAATAGATGCTGAAAGAAGTTAATGCCACTTTTTTGTGCCTTATTCTGAAGAAGGGTGGACCATAATGCCCTGATCAGTTCAGACTGATTAGTTTGTGCAACTCTTTCTATAAGATAATTTCCAAAGTTCTAACGACCAGACTAATTCAAGTGATCCCTTCATTAATAGCTAATCATCAAAATGGATTCATTCTAGGAAGACAAATCCTCAACTCAATTATAATGGTGCATGAGAATATTCATTCACTGTTCAGCTCTAACATAGAGGGGTTCCTAATGAAAGTAGATATAGCTAAAGCATACGACAGGGTGGATTGGCTATTCCTTTCTAATAGCCTTATTGCCTTTGGCTTTAAACAAAGAGTGGTTGATATAATCAAGCAGCTGATATCTACTACTTCTATAGCTGTGTTGGTAAATGGGAGTTCATCTCATTTTTTCAATCCGTCTAAGGGATTAAGACAGGGGGATCCTATCTCCCCTATTCTGTTTATTATCATGGCCGATAGTATGGGGTGATACCTTGGGGACTTAGTTCGTAGAGGATTATTTAAAGGTCTAAAACCCTCTTCACATCCTTTAATATGTTCCCATGGTCAATTTGTGGATGATACTATTTTCATGGGACAGTCTGAAGTCACAGAAGCTAAAACTCTAAAGGAAGTTATAAATCTGTATTCCTTTGCCTCTAGATAGCTGATTAACTGGAACAAAAGCATGGTATTCTTTACCAATACCCTAGTTTATAGACAGAACAAAATAGCAAGAATCCTAGAATGCTCCATAGGTTCTTTTCCTTCCACTTACCTTGGTCTCCCTTTAGGGTCGAAAGCTCCTGAAGCTTTTTGGGAAGGACTTATCAACAAATTTAGTAAGAAATTGGTGGGATGGAAAGGCAGTCTTCTAAGCCAAGGTGGAAAGCTCACACTCCTCAAAGCAAGTCTTCAAAGCATACCTACGTATGCTTTGAGTCTTTTCAAAATCCCCACTAAATTTGCTGAAGCTATAGAAAAAATCCAGAGAAACTTTCTTTGGTCAGGTACTGAGGAGAAACAGAGAATGCCTCTTATAGCATGGGATAACATTTGCAAACCTGTAAGGGATGGTGGACTTGGTATAAGGAAAATTAGAAGTATGAACACAACCCTCTTAGCTAAATAGGGGTAGAGGGTTTATCAGGAAAATAAAGAATGGAGTAAAATTTGGAAGCATAAGTACTTATTCAAGGCAAAGTCACTCCCTGAATTCTTTACTACACTGGACATTTCTCATCCTTCTACCATATGGGGGGCAGTCTAGGGAACAAAACATGTTTTATAAGAAGGAAGTTCATGGAAAGTTGGTAATGGTAAAAAGGTGAAGTTCTGGGAAGATATTTGGTTAAGAGGAAAACTGTTATAGGAAGAAATCCAAGATAAAGATGTGATAGATAGATGCAAACAAAGAGTGGGAATAATGGTTAATCAATATTGGTAGAACAACTCATGGGTAAACCTCACTGACTATGATCAAGATCTCAAGGATATTCAATTATCCCTAAATGCTATATCTCTATATCCTAACCAAGAAGATAGAATTGTTTGGCACAATGAGCCAAGTGGACAGTTTAAAGTTTCATCCATTTTCTCCTCTAAGGGAAATGGTAGCAAACCGTTATGGATGAGAGCCTGGACTAAGGGGCTCATCCCTAAAATCAAATTCTTTTTCTGGACCCTTCTCCAAAACAAAATGTTGACTTTGGATAATTTATAGAAACACGGAATTAATATTGTAAATAGCTGTATTCTTTGTAAAAAAGACCTTGAAGATAGAGATCATCTGTTCGTGAATTGTTCCTTCACTCAGCTTGTTTGGAAGGAGATTCTCAATTTGTGGGGCATTACATGGATTCACCACAAAAATGTGGAATTATCTCTCAAAAGCTGGTACTGCCCTTCAAACAATCTTGAAGTCCTTTTTTTATGGAAAATTACTCTTCCCCATATTTGGTGGGGAATATGGAAGGAAAGAAATAACCGAATCTTTAGAAATAAAGAACTTCCTGGATGGGTGGTAGGATAGAACATCATTAGAGATTTAAAGGAGAATTTTTTATTACAAAAGAATCCAAGCTCTACCCTCCAAGTGGATAATCCCTTGATGATGGATAATCCTATTGGTAAACCTGATAATCCCATATCAGGAGTAACATGGAATGTTCCCCCTCAAGGATGGATTAAAGGAAACTTTGATGGTGCTGCCAAAGGGAACTCGGGGAATGCAGGTTGTGGTGGAGTCTTGAGAAACCATATGGGAATGGTAATTGATGCTGTTGCAATCCCCATTGGTAAATCGAATTGCCACATTATCGAAGCTACAGCTGCCCTTCAGACCCTCAAATTAGCTGTGAATTCGGGATATCCCAAATTGTGGCTTGAAGGGGACTCTTTGAATATTATAAATATTCTTAAGAATAGAAATACTATGTCTTGGACCATAGAGGATAAGGTAATGGAGATGAAAACATTATTAAATAAATTTGAAGAAGTGATTATAACCCACACCTTTCGTGAAGCCAATGGTGTTGCAGATTGGCTAGCTAATTGTACAGTCTGAGAAGGTCAAACAGTGAGGTGGCATGAAACATTAGAAAAGAACATGGATTTAAGGGTGCTCATTCTTCATGATGCAATCCATGCAAAGGAAGGAAATATTGGAGAGTAATAAAAATATAATGAGTAGGAGGAGTCGCAGCGCGGGGAAAGGAAAACAATCATTAAAGAGGAAGGCCCTCAAGAGTGAGAAGTGGATCTTGAAAAAGCACAAACAAAGCTGACTTTCCAATCAATTTGGAAGTAGGTGGGTTCAGTGTAAAAACCATAGCAACTGGGATTCAAAGAAAATGAGTATGGCATACGAAAGGAAGGGAGAACCCCAAAAATAGGAACCCAAGAGCTGTGATGAATGGAGAGAGAAACAAGAAGTCTGGAGAATTCTGTAGAAAGGAAAAGTTGTGAGCTACATGGAAAGACTCCATGGATCAAAGCTGCATATCACTATGGCTTTTTTCAAAAATTGGTCTGATGAAAGGGTCACCCTGCATGGTATCACAGTGAACTTAACAGAGGATTTTATAGCTGAGGTTACAGGGCTGCCTATGGATGGACTCAAATTTTCCAAACATATAAGCATTTTGAATGAGGCCTTTTGTAAGTTCCCCAAAATGGATGAGGAAGAGCAGAAGCTGGTTAAGAATGGGGATTTCTATGAATTGGATCAGATTAAAGGGATATGGAGGGATGTCTTAAGCTACATAAGGGAGTACTTCATCCTAGATAGAAGAAGCAAGCGCATGCACAAGTTCCATTTTGTCTTCCTTAACCATTTTAGGCACAAGGTTAGTCTGTCTTTTCCCTTTTATCTTCGCTTATCCTTGGTCCAAAGTTTATATGATCATAAGAAAAAGGAAACGCACGCTATCCTACATGAAGGCCTTATTCTGCTTATCGAAGGCTACTGCAAGAATAGTGCAATGGTAAAGCACCCCAAACAAGGGAAAATTAAGGTGTCAGGGAACAGAAAGAGTGAAAGTGTAAATGGGAAAGGCAAAATCAAGCTCCCTAGTGCTAAAAAGTAGAATGTAGAAGAAGATATGGAACGAGAGAGAATTGAAAACCCCAGGCAGGAAAACTTGGAAGAAGAAGAAGGAACTGAAAGCTAGGATACAAACTCTAATGAGGATGAAGAATGTTTTGAGAAGAATGAAAAAGATGATTTCAACATAGAGGAGGACTCTGCAAATAGAACTGTAGATACGGAGGAAAACCAGAAAGTGTCGGAGGATGAATTTGTCTAGGATGACCTTGTTGAGGACCCAACTTCAAAGAACGAAAAGGAAACTTCAGGTCAGGATGATAATCAAGATACGGATATGGAAATTCAAACTGGAATTAAAGAGTGGGAACAAAAGAGTCGAGAGGATATCTTTGAAGAAGCTAGGAACAGTCCCAATAAAAACTTTGAGGAATGGAGAGGGAAAAAATAGAATGATGAAACACACAGACCTATGACTTGGGTTAATTTTAAAGTAGAGGCATCATCCCAATTTGATTCTTGGATGTGTAGGGAGATTATGGATCTCAAGAGGAAAGTGGAAACTATGGAAGATACCCTGAAAGCTGTTTGGAACAAAATAAACAATATGGAAAATCAGATAAGGGAGATCCCAGTCAAACTCAAAGCCTATGAAAATAACCTCTGGGAACTTATTAAGGACAACAAAGTGAAAATGGAGGAAGTTACATCCAATATTTGTGCTGCTACTATCAATATAGGTAAAAGAGCTAATGAGGAGATCAAAGCCCTGGAAAGACCCAACAAAAGGATGAGACAAAGTTCTAGAAAGAAGGTTACACAAAAAGGAGCTATGATGGTGGCAACCACTGCCCAGGATACTGTTATGAAAGGAAAAGAAACTATGAAAATGATATTGGAACTGGATGAATAATCTAGTTCTTCTGGTTGGTTTAGTAACTGGTCCTATTTTTTGTTTTCTTTCTGTTATCCTTTGCCCTTAGTGATACCATATCTCTGTTTAATCTGGGTTTTGACCAGAAGTCTTTCTGGTGGTTTCAGGTCCATTAAAAAACTATTTTTGCTACTTCTTTGTAGTTATTTTTAGGCTTTGCCTGTGGTCTTGGATGATCTTTCTTTCTTTCTTTGTAATAGGGTTTTGGGGCCCCTTCAAAACCTATTTTTACCTCAATCTAAAACAATATGCTATCTCTATATCCATGAGCTATAAAATAACCATCAAAATATACTTTCCACTATTTAAGTTCACTCTACACTTCTTCCATTGTCATTATTGAATCATCTAGAAAGTCAAATTTGAGTGGTTAAGTGTCTATAATAGGGGCCTCTATAATTTGATAAAAAAATAACTTGCCCTTTGATATATTTTTGATTCTGATACTCAACATCAAACTCTGATACTCAACATAAAATTCTGATACTCAACATCAAATTCTCTCAAGAGCAATAACTTTAGGAATTGAACACCATAGCTAAACATGCATTATAAATAGGTGTATAATTATTTTCATAATAAACCAATGTGTATTTTAAATAATATACTGGATGTTATTTATCTTGATCATCATGTTGGGCCAAAATTTCCCCCAGTGCATGCTCAGTTGTTGATATGTAAATAGGTAGTGATTACCCAAGTGTTGGCAATCTCAAAACTAGTGGGTTGGCCATATATGTTTTGAGATTCTCAAATGCTAACTAATAGTCCTCATCCCATTGAAATGTGATAATTTTCTTCAAGACATGGGTAAATGGGTGACACTTATATTTTAGTTTAGAAATGAACCTATGGATTGATTGGATCTTTTCTTGTAGGTTGCAGAGTTGTTTAAGATTTGAAGATGGAGGCATTTCAACATGTCATTAACCTTAGCAAGTTTAACTTTGATCCTTGTTTGAAATATAATGAAACCTAAAAAGTCCTTGAAATGACTCAAAAGACACACTTATTAGGATTTAGGTATAATTTATATTCACAAAGCTTCTCAAATATTCTTCATAGAATGTTAGGATGTCCAACACGTGTTCTTGATTTTGCTAGTATGTCATAGTCCTCAACAATATTATGCATCATGTCATGGAAGATCACAGTAATGTCATGTTGATATGTGACTCAAACATTCTTAAATCCAAATGTCATGAATTGGTAATAGAATTTTCCCTACATAGTAGTGAACATAGTTTTGTGTTGATCTTCTTGGGCTATCTTGATCTACTTATATCTATAAAATCCATCCATAATGGACATCATCTCATACTCGGTAGTAAAATAGATTATCATGTCAATGTTGGTCAGAGTAAAATCATATTTAGGGCATGCTTTATTGATATCTCTAAAATATATATAGAGACATATACCCTATGGATTCTTGCTAACTATAATTATGTTAGATATCCATTCAAAATAGTCTAGTGGTCTAATGAAGCCTGCTCCCAATAACTTCTCTAAATGTACTTTTACCAAGAGGGCTATGTGTTGATGCATATTTCTCAATTTTTATTTAACTAGTTTGGCATCTATATGAATAACAAGTCAATGCACTGTCAAGTGTGGGTCTAATTTTAACATGTCTGAATATGCCCATGAAAAAATATCTTTGAAATCCATCAAAATGGATATAATGTGTTCATGTTTTGCTTCAGTAAGGGAAGCTCCAAGATAAATAATTTTGGGATCATTATATGTTCATAGGTTCACTTCAACTATGTTCTCTATAAAAAGTGTGGATCCATATTCAAGAATAGTAGGAAAGGTATGATCGTGATCATCTTCTACTACATCTTCCTTTTATTCCTCCTAAATCTATGGATAATGTGATGAATCAAAATCCACCATCTCAAGTAATGGCCAAGTAGAAAAAACCTATGGAAACTCAAGAGAAAAATCCTTAGACATTTTTTGTTATTATGAAGAGATGATTGTACTAGATATATATCTTAGACTTGATGGACCTTTTATGTCCTAAGGTAATGACCAAAATTTCTTGCCTGAGAGCACCTATAATTTAATTTCACTTAAGGGATTATCTTTATGTTTACTTTGTCCTTGGTTAATTAGCACCTCAAAAAGGTTTTCAATTGAATATCTTGATGTTTTGTATTTATTATTACCAAGAAAGTTCCTTCTCCCTAAAGTAGGTAGTCAGATCTAATGAAAAATCAAAGCCTTGTTTGTGATCACCAATGGGCAATCCATCTTGTAGGCCTACATTTTTGTAGTCCTAATCAATGAGTTCAATATGGAAAAGGCATAGGGAATAATGAGGTTCTACTTTAGTATGGGAAGCTCCAATAGTGGAATGGGTTCTTGCTTTAGTAATGGAATCTCTAATGGGATAATGGGATCCTATTTTAAGAAGGGAATCTCTAATAAGATAAATAGGTGTTATGGTCATAATGACATTTTGATCAAATAAATATGATTTAATGAACTCACCAAAAAAGCTATAATGGGATGCTACGTCATTACTATGAGTCTCATCTCTAGTCAATTTAGAAGAATCACTATCAAAATTCTTGAGGTCATGCCTAGGTGGTATAAATTTGAGACCATGATTTAAATTAAGTACTCTAGTTGATAAAGGTTCTAGGATTCCTTGGGCTCATGGGCCAAGGTCACTTCCTATATAATGAAGATGATACATGATTTGATTAGGGATAACATATTTTGGATTCTAAAAGCAATCAACAATTCTATTATAATATAACCAATATCCTTATGTGAAAGCCTCTCGATCTTATTTTGACAAAGTAGTAGGTACAAATACCACAAGTGATTTTTTCTAATGTTTCTTTAGTTGCAAGATCAAGGTGGGTTATTTTAGAATCTTGGAAGGTTTTGGCTTACCAAATGTTTTAGGAGACTTTGGCAACTTTTCAACATGAAAGGAATCCTTAAGATGGTATGTATAAATTCCCATGTCTTCATTCATAACCTACTTTGCAAGAGTTATGGGAAATGGATCAACCAAAGTGGAAGCTAAATCACTATGGTTGATATAATTAGATAGAAGTGGAAGTGAAACTATATCCTTTTTATTCTTTGTAATGAATTAATAATGTGGAAAACATTTATTATTGAGGAACTTATTATCTAAATGTTTTTAATAACGATAAGTTTGTTGATCATCACAAATAGTAACCTTGATCCCATCATGGGGAACTTAACACACTAATTCAAGGTAGATGGAATGACATATACTTCATAGATCTAAGGACAACCCATAAGTATGTTATAAGGTAACTCAATGTCCATAATATGAAATAATTTGTGGTGATAAAAAAGCCAACAATGATTGATAGATTAATTATACCAAAAGACTCCATTTTGACATTATCATAAACCTTTATGGTGATCATCTCTAGATAAATGTCCTTCATAGTGTAGCCTAATCTCTACACTAATCTAAGGGATATGATGTTCAATCCTTAGCCATGATCTATAATAACTTGCTTGATCTTATGGTTTTCCATGATTACCTCAATATACAATGGCTTTTTATGGTTTAGACCTAGGGTGGACATGTCTTTTTGATTGAACATGACTTGGTGAAATGAAGAAAAATGTCTAGCTAGTGTTTGGAAATATTTAGGATTTATATCTTTGGCAATAGTTTGTTCTTGTAAAAGGTTGTTAAAAATAGTTATATGGACTTTATATGTATGTAAGAGATCCAAAATGGAAATCTACACTAGGGTTTTTCTTAGTTGGTCTAATAGATTATAAGATTTATCAACATTAGGATGAGTCAATTTGGCTTTAGTTGGCATAGTATTAGGTTTTGAATCCAAAGGAATAATATTCACATTAGGTTCTTTGGAAGAAGTGGGAAAATTTCCTTAGAGAGTAGCTCACAAGCATTTAGTTATGACTACATAACCTAAAGGTGGTAAGGAGCCAGTATAATCAGAAGATGAAGGTGAAGGACCTTAGAGGGTGACTTATGGGTGTTTAGTTGTATTGATGCAATTTTGAATCCATGAGGAGCCATTGTAATTAGAGGAAGGATTTTTTTCCATAAATAGTAACCCATGCAAATAGAGTTACAATAGAACTACATGAAATTGATATGGTATTACTAAAGGGAGAGGGTGTTGTCCCTATAATATTGGGTCCTATACTTTGAGGATCATGAGATGGTTCATAGGTTTTGATAGTAATAGTAGAAATGTGGGATTTAAAAATTAATCTCATAATTTTTTTATAGTCATAAGGCATTTTTTGTAACCCAAGTTGTTATCATGGGTATTAAGATCTTGATTATGATCATGATGATTAAGATTTCGACCCTAATTTTGGTTCTAATTTTTATACTAGTTTTATCCTTGGTTATTCTTATTATTCCTTAGTGGTGGTCATTTATGTTTAGGTAATGGATCTTGGTAGATTCCCGTATCTTTATTAGTTCCTTGTGGGGCTAATGTGAACTCAACTTCACCACTCTCGATTAGATCTTGAATAAGGTTACACAATTAGACACACTTATACACATCATCTCCAATAACATGATGGAAGTTGTACCATTAATTCTCTCTATACCAATCTAGTTTTGGTTGAGATTGAGAAAATGGTCTTGGTATTAGCCATATAATCAGGTTAGCTATTATGAGATTTTAGAATACTATCTCAACAAGTTCTCCCAAATTGTTGAAGACTCTATATTGATTATGGAATGTCTTCCTTGGAGGTTGTCTTTCTAAATTAGGTAGTGGATTAGGTGGAGATAATTGTAAAATTGGGGATAGTGGGGTCTACATCATTTTTACATGTCTTATTTTAGTTACACCATTCCCTGAAAAATTCTTGTTCTTGTTGAAACCCTTAGGTTTCTCTTACACAACCATTGGAATAGAAGATTGTGTCAAATTTGAGGTTTAAACCTACAAAAAAATCTTGATAAGGCATTTAGAAATAAGATCCTTATCAATTATCACCCATTTTCCACTAATTTCCTAAAATGAGTTAGCAACAACAAGTCATAGATTTTCCATGACCTTAAGATGTAAGTTCTATGTAAAAATGTCTGCCAATTATTTGTCTAGAAATTATGTTGAAAGCAACCTATTAATACTATCCACCTTTGTATATATGTAGTGAAGCTTTATCTATCATGTTTTTTGTATTTTCACAAGTCAAAAATGGTTAATACATGCTCAATGTTGTATGAGAAATAGTTGACAAACTTTTTAGATAAGTCATTACAATCTATAGCTAATCCATTGGGTAACTTAAATAGCCAATCTAGAGTTGGTTCTGGTAAACTTCATGGATACAAATGAAGAAAATAAACACTACTATACACAACCTCTTGGTATAATTTTAAAAAAAAATTCCTAAATGTGTTCACGTGGGTCACCCTTTCCTTTATATTTTTCAAGTTTAGGTGCCTCAAAATGAGATGAAAAAGGGAATTAGATAATAGATAAATAAAATGGATATGGGCATATCTCATCAAATTTATGCTTCTTGACTCTGTTATTCATCTTCAATCATGCCATAATCTCTTTCGTATAGTTCCAATCTTGCATGTTTGGTACATTCATAGGTGGAACATAATTCTATTGTGGTGGAATGTGCCCCTACTATTACTATTGGGGTGGAATGTTCCTATTTTGTTATTTTTGGGGTGGCATGTGCCCCTATTGTTGCATGGATTAAGTAGGTATGTACATCTTATGATCCTTGACTTAGTTTTGGTTCACTAATTGAGTCAGGTAGGTAAGTGGCCAATTCCTAGGAATTTACTACCTTAAATTAACCATGGTTTGTTGATTTTGGGGAGTTCTTCGTCTATTAACCATAGTACATGTTGGTTTAAATGAACTAGCCAAATTATTTTGTACAAATTATTAAATGCATACTAAATGTTTTGGTCTTGGTTTTGAAAAATAACATGAGGTTATTAATGATTGAAAAATTTGTGCTCCATGTCTAATGGAGAATGTTGTGGAACATCTTTGGATTTAGGTTGTTCTATTGAGACATCTTGATCTATCATTCTTGTGTTCTCAGCTATATTTTCATTTGGTTAAACCACATTTACTTATTTATTTTAAGTGTCATTTTTAATTAACATAGAAAATAAAGGGTCTATCAAGTCCATGATAAGTTGGTTTGCATATCATTGACTTATTTTCTTAATCTTGTTAACAAGATCTTGGTCAGTTGGTTATGACTCTATAAGTATTTCCTTTCCTTTTCTATAAGAATGTATGTTTATTTATATAATGTTTGAAAAATATTTCTCTCATTGTTGTTCTCCTTCTCTAGATAATATATGCAATTATTATATAAGAAAATGCAAGGGTAGTCTGGCATTAGATTATATCAACCTTAGGAGGTATTCATCCTAGTCCTCTTAGGGTTGATAGTATAAAATGTCTTCCTTAGATCTTACAGTTGTGAGAATGCCCTCAAAGACCATAGAATTATCTTGACCATCATAATAATTCTCATCTTCATAGCTAGGACCATAAGGGACCCCACTACGAGTATACCTTTGAGTCATGTATAAAAAGTTTGTTCTATACATTTGATAATATTTGAACAATGTTTTTCAAATGCTTTAAACAAGGTATGTGTTTTGATATTTTATAAATAGGTGACAAGGTACCAAAGAGACAATAATAAAAAGTAGAGTGGTGTAGTACTACACATAATTAGAAGAATGATGGACATAAATTTTCTCAACCTTGGGTAGATTGAAATCATATAAATTAGAAGAGGGTATGATAACTTAAAAATCTGAAGTGTAAACTAATACACCAAAGCCTAGATTTAAATTTACAGCAATACCATAAAATTTAGTTCATCTTTGATGAGTTGATAGTATGAAGCTATAATAAATTACTTCATATTAGGAAGGCAACAATATGAACTAGGGAACTCAAGATGTGGAAACATGAAATATTTCTGAAGTATAAAATTAAAACCAAATGGACATCACAACACTGCCACATGGTAATATCAAGGTAGTCTAAAATGTTGTTTGAAATTAGAGTGTGAGTGATACACTTGATGACCCAAGTCCACAATAATGAGTTGATAATGAGTCTATAAATGACCTTCAATCAAAATGTGAAATTGAAACCCAAGATACTCAAGTCAAGTGCAAATGGTAAATTAAATCCAATTTAACACATACCTAGTTACTTAGAAAGGTGAAATTTTGAATTTGAGCTATCAATGAAGGACTTAAAGATAATTTGGAAAGTGGTTTAGACTCAAATATACAAAATAACTATGCTAATTAATCAAGATAAACATAATGTTTAAGATGAAAAATTTGAAAAAGATAAAGATGATTTGGAAATGACCAATGTAATGCCCCCTTATTCAAGAAATTATGGACAATGTGTTTGGTTATGATGTTTGTTGACAAGTAAGTTTTGAATTAAATCAAGATAAAGTAAGCTAATACCAAAAGATAAATGCAACTAAGTAATCATCATAAGCACTAAAATAGTAAGGTTTTCTTTGTATTATTTGAAATCCATCTATATACATGCAGTTGGAGTAAATTAAATGTTCATCCAGAATAAAATTACGTTAATTGGTAGGGTATTTTACAGCCCCTTCTCCCAAGAGACAATCTAGTTTCATGGAACTTTGGGTGCACCCTACATTAACAATACTCCATAGCATGTTGGGATGTCTAAAAACTTACAATTTATGACCATCTAGATGGTCTCAAGTGTGGTTAACACAAGAGAAATAACACATCAATTAAGTTCATATTGATCAACTTATTATGTAAGGTTTTATTCCCTTGCATGATGATTCTATCCATAGACTACTTATTTGAATCCACTAGTTGACCAAACCTAACTCGAGCCTTCATTATAAAAGGATAGGTTACCTTCTCAACCCCTAGATCTCATAGTATGCATGCCCTAATTTATATACCCTACCATGGAGTGGGATTGAAACACTACTAGAGATGAATCTTGGGGTCAATACTTCCCTAGAGAACCCATGAGAGGTAATGACATCCCCTTCACAAGCCAAATTGCATGAAATAAAGCCTAAGTAAAAAGGATTTAGGGTTATTTTTAGATCACCCAAACCATACAATTTTTGGGGAGGGCCTAGACAAATTCATTTTTAGACCTTGGACAAAGGCATAATTATAATGAAAAAGTGCTTTTAGTCACTAGAGTTCACTATAGGGGACATGGGGAGAGCATACACATACAATTCCTTTTACTCAAATAATCTAACAAGCAAATGATAGATGATTTACATAAAACAACTTCAAGAAATTTATAAAAGTTGAGTTTTATAACACCAAATTGAAATGTGAAGTGAAGTTCTTGGCCCCTTAGCCTTAGCTTGTAAAAAAATTGAAAACCATCCACAAAAACATTCATTCAAACCATCTAGTTCCTTTTAAAAACCAAAGAGAAGGTTCCTAATTCCTTTTAAACACCAAAGTAAAGGTTAAAAGATCTAATTATTCTCAAATAATCACTTTTCCTAATAGGTCTTGAATGAAAAATTAGAGAGTCTTATTTAGCTTTGAAGCATAATTACAAATGAAACAAGTAACTTTAGATTTGTTTCTCATGGGTTCTCTATTTTTTACACATAGAGACTAACATCATTCACTATTGATCGACGTTGGTTGTTGTAATATATATGCCAATTAGAACTTAACCATTGCTGGTCAAAACTGACTGATAATAGTCACCTATAAACCCTTAGGCAGAAATGTTATGCAAAAAAATAATTTTTAGCTAATGTTTTAGGATAAAATATCCAATAATAAACTTCTAGATCAAAAAATATTTATAATAGAGACTTATAAATCCAATTTTGACAACAACAAACTTGAATGAAGCTCTATAATGCAAATTTTTAGACATATTTTCCCTTACAATCTAAATTAATGTCAGTCACCCAAAACTGACGTCAATCACTGTGTGACCTATATATGGACAAAAAAATGTCAAAAACATAGAAAAATGAGCATAAAAATTGATGTTAAAGTACTTTTTAATGACTTTAATGGAAATCTAAGATTTTCAAAATGTCTTCCTTGCTTGAATGGATGTTATCATCCCATTAGGCATGGAAAAATGTGGAGATGGATTAAAAAGAATATTAGTTCAAGAATTCGTCATGAAAACACAAAAAAATGCATAATAACTAACAATCTAGGACATCCTATTCAATGGTTTTTACAAATGACAATAAAAATCAATTTAAAGAAAACATATATACATATTACCTTCTGAAAAGCATTATACCATCAAAAAGTGGCTCCAAGCATGTTTTTCCCCTTAATTTTGTGTTCTTTTCCTTGTCAACAATGGATTTCAAGCACTTCCATCATCTCAAGACCACCATGCATAATCTAGGCTCATGATATGAAATCACTAATATGTCTATCAAAGGAATCTATCCTATTTTAAATAAAGCATGATAATCAAATTACACAAATGACTTGTAGAGAAAATCCTACATAATAAGATACATAATTTAGGATTAAAATGTGAGTGATAGGCTTTCTATTGATATATTTTTCAAATGGGTTAGGATCAACCATGACCATCCATCTCAAGATTGCGATGTGTGGCCATGAATTAATCTAATATTGCATAATAAATGCATAAATATCCTCATAAATATCAAGGAAGAAGAGGCATTAATTAGGCATGGGTGCCCATAAACTTGATATTTGTTACATTTATGGCTTATGGATTCCACCCCATTAATCATGTCATTAGGTGATTTATATATTTAGATTCAATTTCCAATAAATAAATATTTAATTTTCTCCATGGAATTCTTACTTAAGCTCATAATTTTGTTTAACTTGCCTAAGTAAGATTAATAAATTTTAGTATAATTCTTTGGAAATTAGTGAAACAGTTAATCAAAATGGTCAAAAACTCATATTACTAGGTCATAATTTGACTTGGGAGGAATTTTAAGGCAATTTATAACACATAAAAACCATTATCCCATTTGGGATGTTGTCAACACAAAATAACACAAGCACATGACGTGTGCTTGCAGATTAGAAGAAAAGAGTGATCTAGAGGACCAAAATGTGAAATCATCATTTTAAATTGAAATAGTTTAAGAAAAGTTAGGAATCAAATAAAATTCATTGACCCATTTTGGGATACATTGGCCTAAATGAACACTTTTATACTATAAGCTTGAACCATTTATCACATTTAAGTGATTTTGGTCTAAATTGGACATTTGAGTGTAATTCAAGTAAGATTGATAATTTCAACAGAGATGGTGTTATAAATTGGATGTATATATTAGAAACTTAGTAATATCACCTTACAAATCCAATATTTTTTTGTTCATTAAGTTCAACCCCTTATATACATGGAAATACAAACAAGATCATCTATAAAGGGTATTGATTTCTATTTCATTAAACTTTTAGTGCCCTTTATAAAGAGTGTTAATATGTGTTGTATTTGATGGCATTGATATCAAGCTACATCTGGTGAAGATGCATGGTGAATTGTCTATGAGACATGAGCTTGTGTTTTTGATGTGAAAAGAAAGCCATGTGATAAGAAGGAAACCTAGTGCCTTTCTATTGAGAGAGAATTTGAAGGTAACTTTATGATTATTCTATTGGATATTATCAAGGTTTTTGTATTGGTAAAAGAGTGTTGTTTGATGAATGTTCTTATTTTATAGCATCATTGAGGTAAGCATGTTTGAGTACTAGTATTTGAGTATAAGGTGTTGTTGAGCATGGTCATTTGTTGTCTAGGTTGGCATTGATGTCATCAATTATCTTGGCTACATGATGCATTAATTAAAAAGAGGTATTCATGATGGATTTGAGTGTGGATGGCATGAGTTTCAGAATTTGAAGTGATAGAGGATGATATGAGGGTGCCCTACATGCTTTGGTGAGGTTATAGTGTTCTACATGATATTTTGGAGTGAAGAAAATGAACTATTCTAGCTAAGAGGAACTAGAATATCATTGGACATCATAGAGGTATGGCTAGGTCATAATGTTTGTGAATTTATTATGCATACTTAATAAGTCAAACTTGGTCAAAGGGATATATGGAGATGTTTTTCTTATTACCAAGATCCTTCCCTATAAGTTTAATATCTTGAAGTGTTTCCAAACTCAAGTTTTAAAGTTTCAAAGTTGATCATGTATGTTGTGACATGCTAGAGACCATCAAAATTATGCTTCAATAAATAGTTGTTAGGGATTCAAAATTACAACCATTGGAGTTCAAATTCAAGCTAACTATGTATGATAATAATGAACCCAAGAGTAAATAAGTGCTTGTAAAAGCCATGCAAGAGGTCAGATCAAGATGGTGTAAAAGGAAAATTTGTATTAGACTCCATGATGATCATCCTCTAGGTGGTAGTGTGCTTTGAAAGTCTATAAATATGCATTTATTAGATGTAAAAGTTGGTTTTTATTCACTATGTTTTGATTTATGAACCTGGATTGATTTAAGATGGGTTAGATCCTTTCTAATGTACTTTAAATGGTGTTTTAAATGTTGTATGGTGTTTTTAACTCCTTGTATACTTGTCCCATGCATTCGATCAGATTTGGAAACATGCATCTATGTAATAAAATCATCATGGTAGTTGATTGTGTTTGAAGGACTTTGATTTTGGTTGACAAGAGCAACTTGTTGAGGTATTTGGTGCTTTTGGTCACCTAGGTTGGTTGTTCAAAGTGAATGAAGATTTATTTTAAGTCATATTTATCACGTAGATTATTTTTGTATGGTCATATTGATCTTAGTAATGAAGAACATGCTCAAGACTCAAAAGAGAAAGGTATGAGGGTTTTTAGTCTTCATGTGATTATAAACCCTACGGTGTGTGTTCACAAGATAAATGACTTTGTTATGACTTATGAATCTTATTGAAAACTATATTTAATGAGTTATATGTTTCATTCATAATTTATCATGCTTGTAATGCATGTGTGAGCTCAAGGTGATGTGTAAGAAGACAAAATTAGAATAGGGGTGTGAGAGTTGAAGATTGGTCTACAAGACCAATGTTATTAAAGGTAGATATTGTTTGTTCATGTGATCAAATGTAATGTGTTATTCTAAGAGTGAGATGAATTTTTTTTTATGACATGATAATGTTCATAAAGTTCTGTAAGTGATCATTGTCCTATAACATCACATGAATCTTGTAAACTTGAAAGAAGATTGTTGTAGTGTTCTTTTGAGTTTGTGTCATTAAATGTAATGTTTCTTTGATGTCAATGTCACATCATAAGGTCATAAAGGGATAGGTTTTAATGTTAAAAATATGTAAGTACCATGAATAAGATAACAATGATTTTAAGATGACAAGTGTTCGTAGTTTTGTCAAAGGGTCTTGACTGAGTGTGTAAGTTGATTCATTATGAAGAGTATCATGAGGTTTTAGTGTTATATATGCACCAAGATGATATTAAGGTCATAGAGGATTAAATATATTATTGTATATGTATTTAATAATATATCATAGTTTTGATGAGATCATATAAAAGTTTTAAATATGTAAAATAGAGCAAGGGTTATAGAGCAATGAGCTTGTAAAAGAAGAAGTCATCAACTATCTAAGCCATTATGGCTTGTGGAGATTGAAGAGAAGTAAATTGATGAATGAAGGTTTGTATTGGAGTTTATTAAACATGTATTAATATTATTTTTCCTATTTTAGATGGTATTATTATACCAAGAGGTCATTTTTGAGTAAGAAGAAACAAATCTATCTCATTTAGGTCTCCATGAAACCTATTGGTGGTATGAGGCCTAATGGAGATTTCATAAGGTAAGTGAATGAGTAGTGTGTTCTATAACATGGATAAGGCATGGAGTAAATATTGGTTAAGTGTTTAATATGTTTCATTTTCTTATTGAGGTCTATTTTATTGTAAATAATCTAAGTATAATGTGTGGCTAAAGAAGGGCTAATGCATTACGTCTATCTTAGGCCTAAAGAGTTGGTTTGAGACATTTGAATTATGTCTAAGCTATAGAGTGTTTGTATCATTTATGTAACATTTACTATTTCATATGTTAATGTTGATCTAAGTGTGTATAGTTTTGAGTCGGACCAAGATATGTTTGAGTAAGAATCATGTATAAGTAGAAGGCTAATTTGGCCTATTTTTTATAGTTAGGGTATTGAATATTGAAATGAAGGATAGAATGAATTGATGAGATGGGAAAGGTAATAGAAACCATAATAATAGTGTTTTGAATAGGTAATTAAGGTATAAAATTAATTATAAAGGTGACGAGCAAGTAACTTTTATCAATTTAAGGCTATTAGGCCTATTTGTCTAGACATGCTTGTGAGAAAGATTTGATTGAATATCAATAAAAAAGAGTATAATATAGGGGTAAGGATGGACATAAATATATTCCATGTGTTCATGAGATGATGAAACATCATGAAAATGTCTAAAATTAGGTTTATATTTGAGTTTCTATAGAGAGAGTTAGAGTGTGAAAGGTATGTCTAAGAGAGCTTAAGATTGAAGACATGTTTAGAAGAAGGGAAGTGAGTAGTGACCTATGAGAGCTTCATGATATTATCATATATTATTAGTGATGTGTTAATAATTTTTTTCAAGTATTAAAGTGATAATGAGGTTCTATATCATGTTGTGTTGATCCATGTTGCATATTATGAGGGCTAGTTGAGTGAAGAAGAATGCCAATTGTGTGCTTATGTGAGAGGTAGATTCAAGTATGAAATATTAAAATGTATCTATCATCAGTTGTAGAAGAAAAAAATATCAAAGTGGAAGTAGATTACCTATATAATTGGGTTCTTGGTCAATAATTGGATGAGTTGGTGTTTGGTTACCTATGGGTTGTAGCCTACTTGCAAGTGGGTGCTAGCTAAAGTCTAGTTGGTGTTAGATAAATTATAGGGGTTGGTGATCCTTTTCGGGTTCAACTTTTTGGGTTCATGATAAAATAAAATTTACTAATGGTTTATAATAAAAGTTTTCCAAGCTATGTTTTATTGGGTTTTATCCCCATGAGGGTTTCCCACATAGATATTGTGTTCATGTGATGTGTTCTTATGTTTCATGATTTGTATGAGTATGCTTTCATATTGATGTTGCTAGATCAATTTGATATGAAATTTAATTTTTAAAAAATTATTAATGGAATTTAATGAAAATATTGTACACTAATACACCCCTGTTCTTAGTGGTTATGCTTCTAACAGGTGTCTTGAGATGCCTAGTCATAACAAACATAGTCATATCATGAGCATGTTCATTATGAGCATAAAAAAGTATGTACTAAGGTATGATATTGTTTGAGGAGAATTTAAGGTATGTGATTAAGGTTTATAAACATCAAATAGTGTTTCAAGATCAGTTTTAAAGATTCAAGTGCTTGAGAGGCCTAGTCATGACACTAATCATAACTCAAGTCACAATGAGAAGGTTTGAGCAAGGTGGCCTAGTGATATGGATACTCAAAGGCATAAAAGGATTTATAAGGTTATTTTATCATGTATATGATTCATTGGATTACATAGGATAGTTTCAAGGTGAGCCTACATGGGTAGGACCTATAGACCTGGTATGTACCTAGACTCTTTCTAGACCTTGCCTGGCCTGATGAGGCATCGTGATTTATTTCAAGGCATATTAAGGATGCTTGACATTATTTGATAATTTGGGATGTTTCATAATCATGTAAGTGAGGTATAAATAACATTGAAATAGGAATGAAGGTTAGTTTCAATGCCTAATGTGATTTGCAAGTCAAGGTATAGAGATCAAAGAGAGTGATCATAGGAAAATGAGGTATGAGATTCATATTTCAAGATACTAATGATAACGTGAATATTTTAAGTTGTTTGATATAATATCCTAGGTGTTTTTACTAAGTATTAGGTCAAATTTTGAATTTTTAGGCTTGAAAAAGTGTCTTAAGGTCTCTTGAGCACACAAAATGAAGGGTTCTCAACTTGAGAAGGATTTTCAAGTGTTCATTGGTACATAAAACATATATATGTTAACTTGAGATATTAATGGTAGGTGGGGAATGGTCCTAGCTCAAATTTATAGCCATTATTTTTTTGAATTATGCATAAGCTTTATGAATGATTACTCACAATGAAAGATGGTTTAAACCCTCAAAGAACCCTAATAATGACCCAATATGAAATAATTTGTTATAAATTGATAAAAATGGATATGATATGGATATATAAGTTATTTTATGTTTCATAAAAATATCCCAGGAACCTCCAAGTATGATTGGTTTTTTAGGTGTGTGAATAGACCCTACATAAAAGTGCTAGTTTATCATAGATTTATTGTAGAATTTAGAGTTGACCAAGTCAAAGTAGATAAATGGATGGAGGAAAATTTTTGAGACTTTTATCTTTTTTCCATGGTGGTTTATATATGGTTTATATCCCTCAAGGGTGATAAATTGGTTATCCAAGTTGGCTACTCGCTAACAGACCTAATGGTGAAAACACTGAGAAACCCAAGCAGTAGTGAAAAATTATTTAGGGATGTGTTATCATGGAATAAGGATTAATCCAAGTGTATTAATACATTTTTAAATAATTTTAATAAATTTTCATGTTTTATATAATTTTTTTAGGTTAGTGGATATGATGAAAATGTTGCTCATAAGTTGACCTATCTGTTTCAGATGAGACAATGAGGTACATGATTATGAGATTGATCTGCAAGATAAATATTGTCTTTTGAACATATTATATTTCTATATGATAATTTTATAATTATCTCATAATATCATAAAAATTAATTATAATTATCTTTAAATGGTAATATAGGTGATTTAAGGTCATTATCACTATGACTATGCTTTAAGGCAAAGTGGTAGTTTTGGGTAAGCAAGTTGTAGTGATGAGTTTGAGAATGTATGACCTGAGTTAAAGAATATAATTAATATGGTGTTTATATTTTGGAATTTTATGTCTTATCCATTATTTTTATAAATTTTTTTATTTATTTAAATTAGTGAAAATTTTGAATCCAAATTGGCTTGACTGGTTGAGTGAGATCTGTGAGAGAGAAAGTCAACAAATTGGTCTACAAGACCATTAATTTACATTAGAGATTATGATATTTTTATTTTAGGTTTTTTTTATTATTTTAGTGGATCATTTTAATTATTTTTTATTCCTTATTTTGTTATTTTAGGTGTAATAATTTAAATTTTCCATGACTGTGTTTTGAGACTAGTTGGCAGTTTAGAGTGAGCATTTTATAGAGAAGAATTTGAGCCTGTATACCCTGATTTGAATAATATAATTATTATTTTATGAACCTAATTTCATGAGGTTTTTTAATATGTTAATTATTTCCATTTTTTTAATCTAATCTTTGTTTTATCTTCAATAGTTAAAGACATACTTTCTCGGTATGCACATGCCTGATTGTGAACAGTACTAATGATTTGCTTAAAGTGGTGGTTGGAGTTAAAAGGTGTCATGGGCATATTATGAGCCTATTATGTTTATATTGGAGTGTAATATTAATTATTACTTCCATTTGTGGAGGTTTAAAATGTTCTAAGGATATCAAAGGCTAATGTGTGTTAATGAAGGCCTAATTGAATCAGGACTCCATAAGGCCTAAAAGAGGTTTTGGTCTTATATGTTATGAATAACATATTTAAATATTTGATTTATGTATGAAAAGTTTTATATTATATATTTAGATATTAATCCAAGTTTTCAAGTTTATATGGATAACCAAGAGGTGTATGAACAAAAGGCAAGTGTATATATAAGGCACTTTTAGGCTTATTAGAGTGAAGTGTGTGAAAATGAATAAAATAAAATACTAGTGAGTATAATTAGGTATTACAGACCATAATAGGAGTTTATATGATAAATTATGAATATTTTATATATGTTATGTGTATTAGGACGAATTAATATGACCTAATTGAGTGAAGATACCTAGAAGGTAGTTTAAGAGGGCTAAGAGTGTGAAGAGATGAAGAGGTGGTCATTATCAGTTGGTTGAGAAATAAGGTGTTCTAAATTTTATCAAATCAATTATGTGGTTTATTTTGTGTTAATTCATCTATGGGATTTTTACCTCCTTATAATTTGGTTCTTTTTAAATCCTAGCTGAGTTGGTACTTAGCTAGCTAGGGTTGGTGCTCTATGTGATGTGGGTGTTTTACTAAATTTGGTATTTTTTTCATAGGAATGTATTAAATTTAAATATATTAATGGATTTTATTATTATTTTCACCAAATATTTCACCCTAGATGATGGTATTAAATCCTCCTCCATATTTTGGAAATAGGGGAATACTTCTAGGTATGTTTGTGTACCTATAACAGAAGTAGACTTCTAAGTTTAAGGGCTAGCTCCCTAAATATGCCTTGAATTTCTTATCACATAAAATAGTTTATTTTTATTAGGAAAAGAGATATAATTTTTCATTAAATTTAAATAATCTAAGGGGGTGATATACTAAAAGTAATTCCACAATACTATCACACTTATTTCACTAAGAGATAAGGCATACAACACTAGTCTAAAGGTCTTAGAATGCACTACCATTAGTATTTCAATATGAAGGTGACATGAATGAGGAATATCCAATGTAATTGAAGCCATATATCATTTTTAGATACAAAGGCTCATTTTATACTTTATAATATATCCATACACTCAATAAGACTTCATATGAACTACTAGAGTAAAATCACTTGCATCAAATATGGAAGGATTGAGAGAAAGCAAGGATAGATGAATATCTATTAACTATTCACTATAAATTTTTTCACACATTTTTAAAATATGATATATAAATAAAAACATATTTTATTTATTATTATAAGCCAAATTACAATGTCAAAACTAGTAGGGCTTCACCTTACATGGTATGGTATTAGCTTACAAGAGCCAAAATGGCTACTAGTTATAGAATTAGTGAGAGAAGAGAAGAGAATGAAATATAAGATTCAATATGATATGTTTCATGTTAATAATATGTGTTAAACATGTATGATATAGGAATATTAAATATAAAATACAAGGTATATGTGTACAAATGTCCCTCAAAACATAAAACTCTTGAAAGGTGGCGTAAGATTCCTCATTGCTTGCTCAAAAAATTGCCTTCATCATTTGGTCTTCTTAAAACATCCAAAAGCTAACTAGGGTTAGACTAAATTATTTATATAACATGGATGGGTTATAAAAAAGCCTAAATATGCATTTTTTTCATCCCTAATCACTAATATTCTTCTACAAGTGAGTTATCATTACCTGTAGTTTAAATAACTCATCTTTCATTCACCCTTCACACTTGGCACAAAATTTGTCTTAAAATTTTTAAACAAATCCATATATAGGATTTAATGACACTATAAATACCCTTAATTTCATTATATTCATTAGTAATACCTTAAAATGCCTCACACTTAGATTTTTCCACCTTTTCTCTTGATTGTTCACTATGCCAGTTTTGACTGGCTGAGATGAAGGCATTAGAAAAAGTAATTATGAAATTAAATGAGGAAATAAATGAATATAATTTTTTAATTTAATTCCTAATATTTATCCCAAAGTTTATTTCATATTTGTAAACCATTCCATACCTTTAAGACACCAAAAATAATCAAAGAAAGCTAGTTTTCACCTTGTCTATACAGGTAGGGTACAACTCAAGTTGGTGAGGATAATACATAAATAATATTTTAAAAAATAAAACAATATCCTAAGCCATTACGAGTCATTTTGATGCCTATTCTCCTTCATTTTCACAATCAGGTCATTACCAAGGGTTTTAGGCCATTTTTACACTTAGCCTTTGTTCATAAATATCTGACATTGGATTTTCAAAAAAAATTACACAAAGATAATTTTAAAGACCTTATTAAATTTTTCCGAACTCCTTATATTCCCATGCACAACTTCTAATAAGGTGCGAGCTTTCAAACTTGCTTATTCAAGTTTTTCTCTTCATTCTACATGCCTTAAATTGACTTTAAGACAAAATATGGACTATTTGTGGTATTATTTGCACTAAAATATATTTAAAATACCTTATAATCTTTAATTATCATGTTTAAATTCATTATAATTCTCACCTAAGGATAGAATTGAAATCATATGCCTCTAGAGCTTTAGGCCTAATCTAGACCAAGTAGGTATGTCTGATCCCATGTGGGTTTGGACCACATTTTGGGTTTTAATAATATAATGATGGTTTTACCTATGTTTAAATGTATTTAAAATATTTAAACACATTTTTTAAATTTTCATCAAGTTTCCAACTCACCTTATAATCTTCCTTTTCAAAACCTGTAGGTTTGCTTCCTAGGAAAGTGCCCTCTATTGAAGATAAAATACAGAGAACTTCCTCTAATTTTTATGAAAAATTTAAAATATTAAGATATTAATCAAGTGTTTTATATTACATATGTTTAATTTTATCCATTAATCACATGTATATCTCTCTTAACTCCTTCAAAACTTAAGATAGATCCTAGACTGGCTGACTGTGCATGAACATGAACATAGCTGTAGGTTAGGAATTATAGATTGGTATTTAATTTGTTTAATTTTTATAAGGAAATAATAGGATATTAAATAGAATTTTATGAGACATATTAATCATATTAATAATTGTAACCCTTTATTCACTCCTCAAGGTATGCCTTTGCTCAATTAGACTTGATTACAGACTACATGCTTACTCAAGAAAACGTAAGCCTATTGGTGAGTATTAGCATGTTTTTAATTTACCTTTAGGTGAATTTATATCTGTTTTAAGTCTCTAAATTTTATATTATACTGTAATTGGAATATAATTCTGATGTGTCTTTGGCTTGCCAATATCAAACTTATTGTTTCCACTTACTATCACATTAAAGTTAGACTATAGGTAACTACTTTGTGACCACAAATAACCTATAGGGGAGTAATTACACCAAGTATTGAATTATAACCCCCATTTTTTTCATTTTATTTTATAGTCTACTTTTCCTATCTTCTCAATAAACACCTTCTATTTAATACACCTAGCTAACCAGTCCACTGTACACTATATTCACACTCAAAAGAGTGGTGTTTGAAGTTGTCTATTACATATTCATACCTTGGATCATGATAAAATATAATCCTTGATATTTTATATACCATGTAATAGTTTCATTTATTCATCCTATACCTTGATTCAGGCCCATATATTCACTATCTAGCTTAACCTTCATGATGACCCTATAACTAACTTGTAGGTATCCATTTTTAAGATAAAGGGGAGACCTATAGATGAGAGTCTATATAAAATTTTGAGTATAAAACATTTTTATTGTCCTTCAAGAATCATGGTGTCATTTGAGTTCACAAGGAATCCCTTATCCAATAGTTAGGCTCTCATTTTATCTCGATACATTGAAAACTACTTAACCATGCAACACTATAGAGAACACTTACATTCTATAGTGTAAAAATGCATGGAATGGAAAAATTGTATCATCATGTTCTCTTTACCAAATAAAAATTTATAAATTCAAACCACTAATTTTTCACTTGGTCTAAAAAATGGAAAATCTAGACCAGTTAGAACTTCAAAATACCTCATCATGAAAATGTTACAAGAATGGCTAGGTCTCTATTCAAATGGATTATGGTGATTGGTCTCTAAAATATCCTTTATGTGATCTAAAGGCATACATTCCATATATTATTTATCTTATGGATTCATTATGATTACCAAGATACTATCTATATGCAATTAGAAATGCATCATGTCTATAAATCAATCCTAACTTGAAGAAGATAGATAATACCATACACTTCCAATTGGAGATACATTTGTTCAATGGGAACATGACCAATATGGGGATCTTATAGACCCAATTATGGGATATATTATCACAATACACTATGTTAAGGAGGGTTCTAAAACCTCTAGTAAATCATAACCATGCAATAACCCTAAGGGGGTCCTAAGTTTTTATATTTCACCTAAACTAATAACAAGTAAATCAAATCTAATCTACTGCTCAAAAGGCCTTGTGGCATAATATGAGGGGTTAGTAAACAATAAAAACATGTAAATGAGAATATAAATTAAGCTATGTATGATTAATACCCTAATACATGGACTATGAAGCGTAATATTATTCTAAGACAATATTTATGCTACTTCTATCTACTAAAGAGAGGAGAAAAGTTAGAGAATACTTACCTAAATGTGAACCTATAAATACTCAATCTCTACCTTATCCAAAGGGGATTCACAAGAGGCTTTTATAGTTTGAAAGGATCAATAAGAAAGGCTAAAACATCTAAGACTTATCCATAAGACTAGATTCTCCAAGTAAAAACCCTAAGCTAAGACTCATTAAGTAGAATAGTGGAAGAGTAGATTATATTGAAGCACAAGCCAATAATAACTCTTGATTTCATATTGAAATAATGATGAAATGATCTTGTATATATAGGTGTATTTTGACCCTAAACTCTTCCAAAAATCATGGTCGACAAGGTTGACCCAGTTGACCTAACACAAGTTAAGATAATTATTCACTAGGTCATGAGCTAGGTTAGCCAAAGGCCAAACTAATTCCGAAGTGAAAATCACATGAAACTATATAGGGTCAACCCAATAAATCTAGCACATCCAACTGATAAAAGGGACTTAAGGTGAGGAAAAGAGGGATGGAAAGTAGAAAAGATTGGAAGAGTGTGTAACAAAGGAGTAATATATTAGTGAATGGTTTTAAGAGCTAGTTAGATTGGTAATAATGTGTCAATAAGGGACAAAAATCCTAAAAATCACCAATGGTATTCCCACCCCTTTCCTGATGAAGCCTTTAAAGCATGCACTCAGAGATATTGAGTCTTGATAGGTTCCTACAAGATGTAAAGCATCAGTATTTGATAAAATTTCAAAATATTATGTGTATACATATGCCCTACTTGAATCTCCTCATATGTCACTAAGGTGAAACAAGGGATGGTTTTTCAAGAAAGAATATAGGAACACATAATGTTGATGCTAAAAAAGGTTATAGTATTTTAAATCATAAAATAACTAAAAGTAAATTACTAAAAGGGAAATAACTAAAAGGTAAATCTGTTGCATACCTTGACTTACCTTTATCATTGGATGGTTATCTATTTTGTTGTTATTTTTTATTATGGAGGGCATAGAGATTGCTTTTGAAAAACCCAAGAATACAAAACTAAAGAACAAAAACAAACAAATGTAGGAAATCCAAGATAGCTGGTACTATGTGGATGAGACATACTTGGGAATTTAGAAAGTTAGGGTGATAAGTGCTATGTTAGACCAAATGACCAAGTCAAAATAAGATTAAATTAGGTAACTCAAAATCCAAGGCTACTAAAGAATAAAAAACTCAAACAAGTAAACCTTAAGTAAGAAAGGAAAACTCACCAAGTCAAACCAAAGATACATGTCAAAAGATGGAAATCAAACATTGACGTAAAAGTAGTAATAATCTTTAATTAAACAAAGATGGGCAAAAAAAAAAACAAAATGGTAAAACAACATTAATGAATGAGTAGTAACAATCCTTAATTCACTCAAAAATGGAAAAATGTGCATAAAAAGGGAAAAAAAACATTGTCAAGTGAGAAGTAACAAGCTAACCTCACTCAATAATGGAAAAATGTATGGAATCAGGTGCTTATAATATAAGGGAAGTACAATAAATTTCAAAAGGTAAAAGGAAAGAAAAATAAATCTAGGAATGTAATAATATGGTATAAAGAAAGTAATCCATAGTGTCTCAAACATGTTTTTTTGATATAAGGATAGATAAAATCAAAACAAAATAGTCCTATCATGTTTTTAAAAGGTGAAGAAGAAGGGAATAATAGAAGAGGGAAAATATATTTAGAACAATAATTTACCTATCAAGGGGGGAAATGAAATGGGTGGAGAGGATAATGAAGGAAAAACAAGGTAGAAGAATTCTTTATCAAAGTCAAGACACTCAAATTAAATTTTTCAAAACAAGAGGATATTTGACCTTAAGGACTCTAAAAAACTTCTCTTAGCTACATAAGTCTTAAGTCAACAAATGTAGTGTATATATCATCCCATGAAGGCTATATGTATGAAAATAAAAATGGACCTACCTTCCCATAATGTGTTCCCCATTTTTAAGACCCATAATAGAACCATCAATATACTAAAAATATTAGATACTTACATGTGAAAGTAGGTAGCACCATAAAGTTTGTTAAATTCTCCTATTTGAATCTACTATCTTACCTTACCCCAATGGACCTTGGCTCTATGTGAGACCAACTATGGAGTTTGAGATTCAATTAGAGATGGGAGATGTACTTGTAATCATGTCATTTGGTGTTATTTTGACTTTTGAGATTTGTATATTGCCTTTTTTATATCGTTTCCTTTTGTTTCAAATGATTTGGATTTTAAATTTCTTGATGGATTTTTTGTTATTCCTCTTCCATACAAATTTAAAACACCAAACATGGGTACTAAATATGAATTCATTTTGAATAATTGGGACATGGTTGTCAAGAGAGAAAACTTCAAATAGCATGGAGTCTAAGAGTCTCATAAATCTAGGTTAAATAAAAGTGCTATCTTGACTTTGACTTTATTTTATCTAATGTGGAGTGAAAGGATAGGAAATCAAGAGGAGTGATACATGGAACAATTTGAATTTCTTAAAATCACAAAAAATATGACAAAAGGTAAAAAAGGGATACAATGATAGTAAAGTGTGATTCATTATCATAATAATAAGGGAAATGGAGGAAAACATGCTAACATAGATTATTGTGTAAATTTCATCTATCAAAAAAATAAAAAACTAAAGTTAAAAATAAGCATAAAAATAGTCTTATAAAAAGAATGAAAATATGGTAATTTTATGAGAACCTGAGGTATTACACTTCAACTCATAAAAGAGAAACACACGAGGGTACCAAAAATCATGTAAAAAATAAATGAGGAAGATGGTATTTTGTGATGAAGACTAGGTCTTATCCATATTTTTACAATGTAACTCACCTAAGATAAATCCATATGATGCCAAAAGTGTGTAAAAATAATATGAAAATAAAGAAGACTATGGTACATCATTATGAAGACCAAGTCTTATCCATGGTTTTACAATGCAACTCATGAGAGAAAGGGGAGACCAAAAGACCAAACAAGAAGGACTAAAGGTTTATAAAAAGAGAGAACTACTACAAAGGGAGAGACTCATGTAAGTAACCTTCAAAAAGTGTTAGATATATTTAGATAGAAAGCATGAAAATAAGGAAATGTTTAGGCAAAGGAATTTTTGAGGAATTGTGCATTGGTGGGGTCTTTAAAAACATGGCCTTCATTAGTTTGAAGGTAGTAGATACTTGGACCAAGAATATCTTTGAATAAATAAGGACCCCACCATTTTTGGTTGTATTTACCTTATTTATCATAGGTTTATTATAATTTATGTACAAGATCACAAACATTAAATGTATAAACTTTGACACATTTTTTCATGTTGTTTGCAAATATGAGCCTTATATTGGTGATTATGATTCAAAGTAGAAAGATAGTATTCATCAAGGAGATCAAGAGAATGAAAGTGATAATTATGTAACTATTCATAAAAAATGATACCATGAAGATATATATGAGGAGAAGGAATTTCAAATTTTAATGGAAGAACTAATTTAGAACCATAGACGAGAGACAATGGTGTTTCCCCAATGGAAGTACTTATGCTAGTCCAATAGGCTCAAAGACAAGGGTAAAGATAAATGTGTTAATGTATGTGGGTTTCACAAGTTATATTTTTGATAATTTTTTTATTAGCCTCAACTTATACATTGCATTATGGATTATAAGATATAAAAAATTTGTGATTGATCTTGAATTTAGCATAAATATAATTAACATCGTTGTTTGTGAATTACTACCATTATCAAAATTGATAATATGAGGAACACAAAAGTTTCAAATGATTTAATTGAGAATAAATTTAGAAATTTTGTTACCAGTGACATTAACAAGGGGCATGAATTAAACCCATTTTGTAAATTATTAGATAGCATTGACGATAAAACCATGTCCATATTGAGAATGAGGTAATTTTCTAATGAGATCTAATCCCCACATGGAGAAAGGGGAAATAAATTCGATAGTTTGAAGATTGACTAGAGGTGAATGAATTAGATCATCATGAAGTTGGTAAGGAGTAAATTTTTTTAGTGAATTTAATTTCAACCTTTTCAATAGTAGGCCAAAAGTATCCCATACATTGACAGTTTTGGGTTATAGAATGCCTACTATAGTGGCCACCACAAATGCCCCCATGTGCTTGTTTAAGAAGAGTATGGACCTCATCTTGCATAACATAATATAGAAAGGTACCTTTAGTCTTGTGATAATAAAGGATGTTATATTGAAATACATATTTGAAATCTTGTTTACAAATAAACATCTTTTTGTGAGAGTCTAAGTTTGGAAGATAAGTTTGATGTTCAAAGAATTGAATGATGTCATTATACAATGGGCTTTATCGAATGGTGATATTTTTGATGTGGAATATAAGTTAATATTGTGGTTGAGTATAAGATGGATATTTTCTTATTTGTATAATATAATTAGGATCATAAAAAACATAGTGGGGATAAAGAGAGAATCGAAAGAAGTTAGGGAATCAACAATGGAATTTTGATCTTGAGGGATAGGTTCAATAATGAAAGGGATGAAATACTTAGTGAGGGTACTTGAAATTTGATGTTAGGTAATGGTATTTTCACTTTTTCACTAGTAATCACCATTTAATTGATGATAAATAAGATGGGAATCACCTAAGGCATGGAAATATTGAATGTATATATAAAGAGTAGCTCTCACACTTAAGATTAGATCTTTGTATTCAGCCATATTGTTGGTGACATCAAATGTTAAATGAAAAGATAAAGGTATGATCTTTCCAATATGACTTTTAATAATGCAACCTACCATATCTCTTTGAAGGCATTTAACACCATCAAAGTGAAGGGTCCAAGTATCCTTATGTAAGTCAACATTAATTTTAGGAATCTCCTTGATAACTAATTTAGGTTTAGTAGTATCAAAAGGAATAGAGGATTCATAAATATTATTTTCTTCAAGATCAATGTTAAAGTTATGAAAATAATATTTTAAATAAATAGCTTAATTAATACCATCAATGTAAAGGATATTGTCATATGGAAGACTATATTGAAGGTGATTGGTAGTTGGCACAAGAGTTGTGGCAAGTTGATTAGTTATGACCTATCCATTGAGAACTTTTTGAGTTATAATGAAGAGATAAAATTCCATAAGAAGAACCATACATTTTCCAATTTTATCTCTAAGAAGAAAGGCTTTGGATAATAAGTGATGAAGGGGGTTAGAATGACTAATGACATAAGTAGTCTGGTAAAACATGTAATGGTGAAGCTTTCTCAGCTACAAAATAGATGGTGAGGTAATCAAATTTGTCTTTGGTATAATATGTTTCATAATCAATGAGGCCTCTATTAATGTAGTAAATGGCATACTCTTTTCTAGTAACATTTTGTTGGTCAAGCATTGCCCAAACTAATATGGGTGTGTAAAAAGTATATAATATCAAGGGTTGATCATTGGAATGAGGATGAAGTATAGTTGGGTGAAGCAATGAATACTTTACAAAGTTTTATCCATTTTAACTCATTACCTTTATTAAGAAGATAATTGATGAAGGAGATGTGATAAGCCATTTCTAGGACAAATCATTTAATTTCCCCAAGTTTACCTAAGTATTTATAAATTTTAGGAATGATAAAGGAATGGAAATTTTGATGATATCACTAATCTTAGTGGTCTCAATATTGATTCTATGGAGGGAGACTAGGAATCCTAACAATTTTCTAGATGTGACACCAAAGACACATTTGTAAAGATTTAGTCTAACTTGATATTTGACAAGATTTTCAAACATGATAGCAAGATCTGAGAGATGAGTTTATGTCTTTTATGTTTATAAATGAGTTCATACACATATATTTTAATAAGTTTTTGGATAATATAATGAAATATATGATTCATTACTCATTGGTAAGTGGCTCTGACATTTTTAATGCCAAAGGGCATTTTGACATAGCAATAGGTGCCCCATTCCATGGTGAAAGTGGTTTTATTTTGGTCCTTAGGGAAAATGTGAATATGATTATATCTCAATAATCCATCCATAAGAGATAAAATTTTATAACTAGTTGTGGAACTAATGATGACATCTATTGAAGGTAAAGGGAAGTTGTCTTTGGGATGAGAGAGGTTAAGATTAAAGAAATCAATATAAATGTGAATGACCGTAATGAAATTTTTTGAATGGGAAATATATTATAACCCCATTCAAAATATTTCATTTTTTTTATAAGTTTATCATTGAGTAATTTGATGATTTCCTTATGACATAAGGTGGAAACCTTAGTTGGAAATTTCCTTTGATGTTGACGCACACATTTAGCATTATGATAGGTAATAATGTTACGCACCATAATGCTAATGTCAATACTAAGCATGTCCTCATAGGACTTAGTGAAAACCTCAAGATACTTATCAAATAATAAATTAAAATTATCATGTTTCGTAGGTGAGAATTTATGAGATACTATAATTGGTCAAGGATATGATGGAGTACCATACTCAATACAAGTGGTTTCTTAGATAAGCATAGAATTCCCGTCTTTTAAATGTTATGGTGCATTAGGTAAATAAGATATTAGATTAGTTTTATGATCAATTCTAGAAATGAAGTTGTTGAAATAAAGGGTTTTGGTTTTAAAATTCTCAACTTTATGATGTTGTTGAGGAAGTTGAGGCTCTTGAGCATGAAGTATTTCAAGAATAGATTCATCACTAGGCAAGGTGAGAAGAGGATGATAATACTCAACATCTACTTTGAGATATATAATTTTATTACCATGGTGATCATACTCAAAATGTATGTGATAAACATCGATTGCCTTGGCATTGAGTGTAATATTAGGAGTATGATAGGTAAATGGATCATAAGGTATTGGAGTGTTGGTAGGTTTGATGATAGGAAAAGGATTAGAGGTAATTATTAGATATATAGATGGTAAATAAGATGAAAAAATTTATGGAGGTTCAAAAGGTAAAATTTTTTCTACTACCCAAGGGGTATCAAAAAGTGGATAATTGATAGGAGGCACATAAACATTAGGATCTAAATCATGATCCATAGAAATTGTATGGACAACCTAATTAAAATCATAAATTTGAGATAAGGAGTTTTGATAATTTTAGACATCCAAGTCTCTAAATTTATATTGGGCCATTATGTAATTATCATCATATATTGGATAAATTATACATGCTTGAGACTCAAGGGGATTTTCAAAAGGTAAAATCCCAATATTAATAAATATATGAGGAAACATGATGAGAGGATATTGAAATATTTTTGCCACTCCAAAATCATTATAAGTGAAGGCATCTTTAGGTAAATAAAGCTCCTAAGCACTACATATAGGGGGAATCAATAATCTCATAAATAATAGTAATATTACGGTCCCTAGGTAATAAAGAAGGAGGAAGCCATTGCAAAATATATGGAGGTAGTTTAGTAGTATTGGAAGTATGTTATAAGTCATTAGTTTCATCATCATTGGAATCTGCAAGAGTGACATGTAAATTAGGATTCATGTTTATGAACTTGGGTAAAAGAGAACTATTGATCTTAGGAAGGGTAGGAATATGATACTAAGATTTGGGATTAGGAAGTTGAATACTCTATGTGTTGGGATCAGCTTCATACTTGTATTATTTCCCATTATGTAAGAATTTAATGCATTAGCTATAGAGCGAAGTAATAGCCCTCATTCTATGAGTCCAAGGCTGACCAAGGAGTATATTATAACATTAAGGGTAAATCAAGGACCATAAGCTTAGTTTGAATAGGCTTAGGTCCAATGGTTAATGGAATCCAAATGTAACCAAGTGGATTTTGATTTGTCTTATCAAAACTATGATAGATAAGATAAGTTTACTTGAGATGATCCTTGTTATAACCAAGTTATTGGATAAGCCACAAAGATGTCACATTAATATCAGAGCCTTCATCAACTAAAACTTTAAGAATGAGATTAGTATTAATGTATATTTTAATAAATATTTGTGGATCATCAGCATAAAAAATAATTTCACCATTGATCATGTCCTCTTCAATAAATTCAATAGAAGGCTTGGATGAAGGACACATAGTTTCAATGGTATTGATGTTGGTAGGTTGAGGTTCAACAATTTGTGATTATTCATCTATAAAGGATAGATCTTTAATTTCTTGGAGTTTATACATAAGGAAATTTTGATGATAGGGTGAGGTATGAACCAACTCCATAAGTGGAATATTATAAGGTATAGAGTTAAATTCTTCAAGAAAGTTCCAATGAGATTAATAAGAAGAATCGATATGAGGTTTAAGAGTTAAAGTAGTTTTTGAAGGAATGGATGTAGTTAGAGTTTTGGAAGGAGGAAATGGTTCCTCATGTACTTCTAAATCTAGATTAGTAGTTGTAGTGTTCTTTTGAGGTTGTTATTCTAAAGATGGCTTCTTAGGTTTGGTAACAGGATCTTTGTGAGCTGATAATTGACATTAGTAGTGTTAACATATTGAGAATTGTTATTATATTAGTCATAATCAACATCAATAACACAAAAATCCTTGGTATGGGGTTGATTATTTCAAATAAATTTTTGGTTATTTGAGATAGAAGCTTTAGAGGCTTGTCATTTTTGAGAAGTAATAGTGTACTCTTGATGATGAAGGTTGATCATGGATTCATGATTAAATGAGTCACCAAGCATATAGGAGACAAAAAATTTAGTGAGCCCTCTAAAACATTCAAGGGAATGAGCAATATTAGCATAAAACCAACAAAATTGATTAGGGTCGTATAACTTAGGAGTATTGTTAGGATAGGTGAAAGGTCTAGAGGGTGATAAGAGTTGTTTCATTTGTTGCATAGAAATTGGTGTGTGATAAGATCAAGGAATGTCAATTTTAGTAACTCTCGGTTTGGTTTGTGGAGTGTTACTAGTGATAACATTGATATATCTTTGAAAATATCCTTTTAAAAGTTTAGGATTAGGTTTGAATTGCTTCATGAGAAAGTCTTAATGTTTAGCTTGGTCAAGAGCTTCATTAAGTGTTTAGGGAGCAAAGGTTTGAACCGTATATTAAAGATAAGGAGTTGAAGTGGTGATAAAGAGTTTAACTAAGTTATCATCAGTCATTTTATGGTCATCTTTATGTGGAAATGATTTTCATCTTTTAATAAAATCATCAGGTGATTTAGTGAGAGATTGCTTAGCATTGATGAAGTGGCTAAGACAATTTTTGGGAAGATCGTTGTGTTGAAATGATTTAACTAAAGGATTGATCAATTATTCAATTTGTTAAATATAATGTTGGGGTAATTGGTTGTACCATTCTAATACATCACTAGTGAAAGTTTTGACTAAGAGTTTAGTAGTGGTGAAGCTATTAGTTTGGATCCACTCTTTTCAAAGGTTTCCAAGGCTTTAATAAATAAGGTAGGTTATTTATTCTCATCATACTTGATGGTTAGAAATATGTTACCAATATCAATGGACATAATGAAAGGATCTAAAGGGTCATTTTGAATAGTTTGAAGCATCTTGTTATTCAATATGGGTTAAGTAATAACATTTCCTAAGGCATGCCTAAGAGTTGGAGGAATGTAATTGGGATTAGCTTGAAGATAGATATCTAGAGGTTGATTATCCATATTAATCAAATAATGTTTAATTTACATCTTCTGGTTGCTGTTAGAGTTTTCTAGTTATGTTCATTTGTTGGAAAATTTAGGAAAGAAGTGAAGTAGTATCAGGAGGTGGGTTGGTGTTGGTAGGAGCACTCCTCAAATTGGCATTCGGAGGAGGGTTATTTTAAGATGGATTATTAGTGGGATTATTGATTAAAATTGTGTCAATTTCTCCAACATTAATTTGGAGGTTCTAAAGATGAGAAGCATCTCAGTAAGTATATAAAATATTAGATCCATCAACTTCATCTTGAGGTGTGATTTACACCATGTTAAAAGTGTTGGATGAATGAGGGGAAGAGATACCTCAAGAGTGATGGTGATTTTTAGAGAAAAAGAGAGGAATAAATGAACATCCCATATAGTATCTAGATGGATTCAATCTATCCAATAAGATTATAATAGGAGAATTCATTATGACTTGAGAGAAATGAAAAAAATACTAAGAATGATAGATAAAGAAGGCAAAGAAATGTACAAAGTTGACTGGGTCAACCTAACACAGATAACAATGTCTGACAGTTGATGAAACAAGAATATAGGGTCAACTAGGTCAACCTGGTTCTATATCCTAGACAAGAAGTAAGTAATAAAAGATGCAGGTTTGACCTAGTTTTGTATCTAAGGGAAAAAAAAGAATATTGTGTCAACAAGATTAACTATATACTAAAATAAGAATAATTTTACAAGTACCTACGAAAGAAATAAATGAAATGAAATACACAATCAATTATATCAATGAGGCTGATCCAATTAAGTCACACATCATAAAACCTTGTTGTAATGCTAGCTAATGTAAGTTTTTGCAATATAACATAAAATTGAGCAAATATTAGGTATTAAAATTAGAAACTAAAATCTAACTATTAGGTCAACCTAATTTTTTATATATTATTAGAGTATAATTTTAGATGTGATAGGAAGTTTGGTTGTAAGTAGGGTACTATAAAATAATCTAAGGATGGTTTCAAGACATTTGGGTTGAAATGGATCTATATTAACAATAGTAAAATCTAGGTTTTAGGGTATACCCACTCACTTCACACATCATAGTGATAAGGGTGTTGGGTGCTGAGCCAAAATATACCATTAACCACATGTTTACACTTGCCCAACAAATTGAGTCAGCTTCCCCTTTGGTGATGAAATCCAAGTAGGTAGTCCTTGGATTAAAAAAATGTTAAAATGCATTTTAATATTTTGTGATTTACTAGTGTGTGCATAAAAGAGAAAATATCAAAACTAAATAGTATATTGAAAACCACCTAATTAAACTATGCGACCTTATTGATGTCAACATACCCCCATTTTTGAAAAATGGGGACCCTTGTTTTAAATTATGAAAATTTATACCTTAAAACTAAAATTCACTTGATCAAAGTATCAATAACATGTTTTCACATTATCTTTGTTTTAATATCATCCACACCTAGTTATCATTTGGACTAATCAACATATTTTCAAGTGATCATGGTTATACCCCTTCTAACATTGCTAATGCCTACTACCTTTGTTGTTGTATAGTAGGTTTCATGGAGTACCTTTTGGATAAAAACTATGAAGGGTTTTTTACTTTAATTATTAATTTACCCTTTAATTAATCTTTTTGGTGCTTAATTATCTAATTGAATATATGTCTAGATCATGTAAAAACCTTAGTCTAAATTGTTTTTATCCTGGGTGTTTTGAAATATAATTCAAATATACGTGGGTCATTTTATTTGAATTTACATGGGAATCACTTTACTATAGACTTAGTCCTAGTGTATTTATTAATACCACTAATACCTAAATCAAAAGTATTTTTTTTTAGGTCTGTTATATCTTATGGTTCATGAGGACTAATTAATGATGGGGCTCTTTTATAATGTTTTAAAGCTAGCCTAAAAATTCATATTAAATATTTAATCATTTTTATTGACATGACAAAAACCCTAGGATGAGACTTTATCCTAAGTCCCTTATGTTTCCCAAAACTTTTAGGATAAGTTGATTATATTATTCATAGGATCCTTTTTATTATGTCTTAAAACTTAGCTTAAAGAATTTATCCTGAAACTTTATTTGTATTTATTAATATGAATAGGAAACCTTAGTATAAGAATTTATCTTAAATTTTATATATTTCCTAAGCTCTAACTTAGTTATCTTCATTGTTCATAGGAACCAATCATTCCCAACCTAGCATATCCAAATATAATGATGTGCATTAACTCGAACACCAATATATAATAGAGAGTGAGGTTTTGAAATCTCAAAGGAACTTACTAATGTTAAACCACTAAGTGTCACCATCTTATTCGTAGACCAAATATCTAGTAGCATAGGGTAGAGTCAACATGTCTACAAACCTACAAAGGCATCCAAGAGTGATAAGTGGCAACATCTCAGATGCCTGGATGATATATCAATGGTTCATAACCCTTTAATTGAGTCAATAAGTCAATACGCCTATAACCAAGCATAGTTATGATAAGTGTCACAACTACAACTCAAGGTTAAATCATGAATGTTATCTTTAATATCAATAGTGTGCCTAAATGTTTATATATCTTAATCAATAGTGTGATATGGAGGAGATATTTCAATGAGAATAGAATGAGCATGGTGATGACACATCATATCTATAGTGAATGTAATAAATATTGACTAATATCATTTGACCTCTCAAATCCTAATTAATGATGCAAAGTATGGTGGACTTTTCAAAGGACCTAGAATGAATAAAAAGATACCAAGTGGAAAAATTTTGGGAGCTTTAAGAATAGATAGATGGTTCACAATAAGGTAAAGACTAAGGACTCTAATGAAAATTGGCATAGCATATTTAATTAGGTTACAATATTGCACAAGGTAAGGACATGTGGTCAAAGGCAACAAATGTCACATTTTGAGATCAAGTTTATACCTTGGTATGGGAATTGCCACATAGACATGACACATTGGATTGCAAGATCCAGTGGACCCAAAAGTTAATGAGAAGAATGAAAATCATAAAACAAATATGAAGGATTGAAAAAGTGTCTCAAAGGTAGTTAAGTTGACTTAATGTATTCTTTTCAAAATAATATTCTATTCTATAAAAGTAGGAGCAATATGGAAGATATATAATATTTTAGGTTAGCCATGTTGGACAAGTTTATTTGATATTAGAACATTCTAAATGAATAGTTATACCTAACACTTATCTAGTTGCATGTTGAAAAAGAATGACTGACATATCTCATGAATGGTCTATATAAAGGATTTATTTACCATTGTAAAGGTGGGGTTTGGGTCGGGAGGGGGGGGGGGGAGGTAGAGGGAGGGAGTTCTTAGAGCCAAACTACTTTGTAAACTTGGAGTAAGGATTACAAGAAATGAATTCTATAAATTTTATCTAATATTTGTCTGTGTTTACTATCATGGTTTCTTCCTTCATTTTTTGGTTTGATGTTTAGATTTGAATGCTTTTTTATGAATTATAGATGTGATAATATGAATGAAAAGTTGGTAATTTATGCTAATGGTGGATTAGCTGAAAGTTCTTAGATTTACTTCACTTTCGTCAATCTTCTTGCATTTGGGCTAATGTTATTTGCTTCTAGGGGTAAAATTCTAAAGTGAATATTATTCTCATTTACATCTTTTCATACATTCCTTAGAAGTGTGCCTGCTGTTTCATAGGATTTAAGCTTATACTAATTCATGTTGCACATTGGTTAAATTCATGTCTAGATGAAATCTAAACTTTGTCATAATTTCTAGGTTGAAGAATAGAAACACCTTCTTTCTACCTTATGCTCCCTTTTGCTCCTTTTAATTTATCAATTCACCTTAGATTAGATTCATTGTGAATAATCATTTTATTAAAGATTTATCCTTATTTTTGGTAATAATTCACTTTAAATAACATATATCATATATAAAATCAAAGATTAAGTATTAAACCATGATGGCTCCCAACTACCAACTAATACAAATTTGTGAAATAGTCAACCTGTTCTACCTTTATTCCACCAAGGATAATAGGATTATCACAAACAACAAATCATGCAATGGATTTCTTAAATCTAGAAATGGGAAGTGTTTTTTAAACACTATATGTTGACCTAGTGATACACATTTGGGTATCGACAATTTGGTGCTAGAAGGAGGGCCTTAGTTAAATCTTTGTGAATTTAAAATATCTTTGCTAAATTTGGTGAGATCTATTTAAATATTGTTATATTATTTTAATATTTTTATTTCTTTTAGAATATTTGTGTAAATATCATTGACCATAATGGTTTTAGACTAGTCTTTATGATTATTTAGACAAAGATAGATGTTCTTTGGAATTTGACGTTTAATTGTGGTAAAGATAGCTTGAGATCTGTGAATCCAAAGAATCTAAGGTTAGAAATAGCTATTTTGTTCAAAGATTGATTAGATCTCTATAAATATAAATTTATTTGATCTTGAAATGTGTAAATATCATTCATATTTACATGTTTAGACACATCTTTGAGATAATTTAGTTAAATATTTATGTCCTTTGTTGTTATTTATACATATTTGTAAAAAAATTGTTTAATATTTAAGTCTAATCATAATTATTTGTAAAGATAAGACTTACACATTATATTTCAAATAAGATTCAAATATTTTGAAACTTATAACTATCATAAGTAATATCCTCATCAAGGTATGTCATGGTTAGGTGGATCTTCTATCAATGTGTGTGGCCATGTACATGACTTACCAAGAAATATTGAAATGTATTTTCCTTCTTTAACTCTTAATAATGTTTTCATAGTTGAAGAACATGTTAAAATCTATAAGGTTGCTTTGAGACTTTTGAATGTAGTTCATGAATATGTATCATGTAGACTATTTCCATTTATTTTCAAAGATGTTGCATATGACTAGTTCCTCAATCTTCTAAAAAATTATATCACTAGTTCAAATGATTTTAACAGGATCTTCATTGACTAATTTTGCAAAATTATTAGTCCTTACATTTTATACCAATAGTTAACCATATTTAAAAGAGATCCCAATGATCCCATTAAGTTCTTTAACTCTAGATTCTAGAAGATGTTAAGTGTAACCATAGTCCCTTATAGAATTGATAAGGCTTTAACCTTGGAAATTTACAAGGATGCTTTAGATCCCATGACTTTTATGTTTCTTAAAAGGTCTATTGGAATCATAAACAACTTAACATTGTCATATATTTAATCTATAATAATAAATGATCAAATGCATCCTCAAGGTCAGCTTGCATATGCCATCCCACATATTAATCCTAGTTTCCCAACACTTAATGTCATTCCTAGTGCTAATCAAAATGTGCCTACCTTAAATCAGACACCAATCTTGAACCAATTTCCTGTAAGTCATTCCCATCTTGGCCAAAATTTTGGTTTATTTAATGATGATATAAATGGATTTAATCCATGGGGATAGAGAGTTTTAGTTCCCACTAGTAATAATAATCAAGTTCATAACTCAAAAGCACCAAAGAATGAGAATGAATCCATACTTAAGATGGTTCAAAAGATAAGCACTAATTTTCTTCAATTAAAAAAAAGTGGGTAATATATTGGAAAAATCCAATAAAAACTATGAATTTCAAAGGTTTTATAGGACTACAAATAGTTTTCATGATAAAAACAATAATAGGTCAATTGAGAATGTACATGAAATGAATCTTTGTGATATAGGTCCAGTTGATTATTGTAATGTATTTGAAGTATATCAAAATGGAAAGGATACATCTGAACCTATGTTTAATCAAAACCATGTTTTAGGGACATCTGGATTTGCAAAGACATTAAATCCTTCATGGTACAAGCTTTTTATTTTTTATTCAAAGAAGAAAATAACTTGAAGACTCTCTATAAGATTAGATACATGATGACCTCTCTTTATAAGATACCTATGAGGACAATTCATATGTGTCCATTTCTAAAATTGAGGATATCCCTAAAGAAGCTAATCATTGGAAACATTTATACTAGGACTTACTGAAATAAATTTAGGTATTCCAAGACAAAAATGTCATTTTAGAGATCCCAAAGAAACATGAAGTGGGAATCAATTAATTAGAAGATATGTCATTCTTTATAGAGGATGAAGATGAAGCAAGTGTAGTAGATTAGGGATTTCCATATAACCCCATCAAAGGGTTAGAAGTATGTGATCAACCTGATTCAAATGGTAAGGTTGAAAATGAATTTCATGCCTTTTCAGTTGATCATGATTAAGTAGCTATTGGGATCACTTGGAAAGTTTTATTGCAAAGATTGGTAGTCTATCTCCACCTCAAGATGAAAATAATGAAAACATCAGTCTAAGAATGCTAGTTGAACTACCATCATTTAATGAGGATGATATAATTCACTATCAATCTATGAATGAAGGATAATTAACACTATTGATGTAATACAAAAATACTTAGGAAGAATATGATTGGATTTTAGATCCATATGTTTAATCTAGCTAATGGAGAATCAAAATGAGGACTCAAGATATATCACATATAATACATAAACACACAAGTGCTCCTATCCACAAGAAGAGACCATTAAATGGAATAAATCATGTTCTAAAGTTATATGGTAGGATAAATAACTTTCCATTTGATCCTAAAGGTAATTTCCTTATGTATTTAGTGTAGGGCTTACTTTAGTTTCTTTCTTATTTCTTTTTTTCTTGTCCCTTATTTATAACTAGTGTTTGTAAATATGTCTTTGATTTTTATTTATTTATTTGGCATGTTTGATTTTTTTGAATTGTTCCTTGATTCTAAATAAGTCATTTTGGATATCCCTTAGCTCAAATTTCACCTAATTTCTCAAGAACTTCACATTTCATAAATGCAATCATGACTTCTCAACATTGGTTGATCATAGATTGTTAAAATATGAGCTTGATGTTATAGTTTGAGAGAAACTATCAAATACTAATGGATAGGTTAATTTTGACTTGATATTTTAAGCCTTTTTCTAATCTAATATTTATTTTAATAATGATTTCACATTTGAAATGAAAGTTTGAAATATTAAAACACATTCATGTTTGCACTTAATAAACATTATTGCCTAGGATAATGTTTTCAACCAAGGATGATTGTCTGAAGAGTGAAAACTTGACCAAATCCAAAAAACTAACTAACTTGGTTCCTAACCTTTACTATAAATTCAAAATTACTTGAAAACTACAAAATAAATAAGAGCTTATTAAAAAATTCAAAGGGCTTTCTAAGCAGAGGTGATTCTATTAATCTCTACTATGGTTATGGATGCTTGGATTGTAGTGGAACAAGGACTTGAGTGGAGATAAATGTATCGATATTATAGATATAGATGCATGGATGGTATAAAATCAATGTCCAAGCTTTCTCTATATAAATGATGGTTCTTAATGAACATATAAATATGCTATAAGTCAATGTTAATGGTCAAGGTCATGAATTTAGAAGTTGTTCCCTAAATCCAATGGAAAAAATTCATGGAATCCAAGAACACACACATAATGGCTATGCCTTGATGTTTTATCCCAATTATGCATGTGAAATAATTTTTTTAACCATGAACTGATCTTAATAATGGTGCCTGATCAAGTGCAATAAGTAGCTTAGTTATTAGTCTAAACTAGAGTCTATTAATTCTAACCTATTTCTATGTTTCCCCTTATATTTGCCATTTTTTGAGGTTAACATACCCACATATTTTTAAAATGGGGAACCTTGATTTAAATTATCCAAATTTATACCTTAAAATTGAAAATTCACTTGATCAGAGTATCACTGGCATGTTTGCACAATATCTTTATTTGAAAATCATCCATACCTAGTTATCATTTGGATTAATCAAAATGTTTTCAATTGATCATGGTTTTACCCCTTATAATTTTGGTAATTAAAATCACCTATGTTACTATATTTTAGGTTTAATAGATCCCCTTTTGGATAAACACTATGCAGGGTTTTGCACTTTAATGATTAATTGACCATTTTATTAGTATTTTTGTCTCTTAATTATCTAATTGAATATATGTATAAATCATGTAAAAACCTTAGTCTAAAATGTTTTTATATTAGGCCTTTTGAAATAATATTCTAATTTATGAAGGTCATTTTTATTTGAATTTATGTAGGAACTGCTTTATTATAGACTTAGTCCAAGTTGTATTTATTAATACCACTAAAACCTTAATCAATAGTATTTTTTTGTCCTTTATATCTTATGTTTCATAAGGACTAATTAATGAGGGGACTCTTTTATAATTTTTTTGACTTAGCCTAAAAAATTATATTAAAAATTTAATCATGTTTATTGACATGACAAAAACCTTAAGCTAAGACTTTATCCTAAGTTCTTTATGTTTTCTAAAAACATTAGGCTAAGTCGATTTTACTAATTGTAAGACCCCTTTTATTATGTCTTAAAACTTAGATTAAAGAATTTAGCCTAAAAATTAATTAATAATTATCAATATAAATAAAAAAAACCTTAATATAAGACTTTATCTCCAATTTTATATATTTCTTGAGCTTTGACTTAATTATCTTCATTATTGACAAGAACCAGTCACACCAAACCTAGTAGATCAAAATATAATGGTACATGTTAACTCAATAACTAAAGATCTAATGAAGAGTGAGGGTTTAAAATATCAAAGGATATGACTAATTCTAAACCACCAAGTGTCACCATCTCGATAGGTATACTGAAGAACTAATAGCACAAGACAGACTCAACATGTCAATATACCTATGGAAGCATCTAAGAATGAGAAGTGGAAATATCTTAAATGCACAGATGAAAGATAAATGGTTTTTAGGCCTTTCCCCAAGTCAATAATACAATAATATTATGAGTAATCATGGCTATGAAAATTCTCATAAATTTAGCTCAAGGTTAAATCTTGAATGCTATCTCGAACATTAATGGTGTGCATAAATGCTTACATATCCTGATCAATGGTATGAAATATAAGAGACTTTTCAATGAGCCCAAAATTTAATGTGGTGATGACATGTGTCACAACCATGGTGAATGGAATAAAGAATGACCAATAGCATTTGACCTCCCAGATCCTTATCAATGGTACAAAATAGGGTGGAATTTTCAAAAGACCCAGAATAAATGAAAAGTTACCAAGTGGAATTTTTTTAGGAGATTTATTAATAGACTGATAGTTCATGATAAAGGTCATGGCAAAGGACTCAAATGAAAATAAATGGATAAATTTTGACCAAGTTACATGATTTCCTGAGGTAAGGACACATGGTCAAAGGCAACATAGGTCATGTTTCAAGATCAAGTGAATATCTCAGCATGGGCATTTCTACATAGATATGACATGTTAAATTGTAAGATTTGGTGGACCTAAAATTAAATGAGAAGAATAAATATATTGTAGAAGAGATTTAAAGGATTATAGAAGTGTCTCAAATGTAGTTACATTGAATTAATGTATTATTTTCAAAAGAATATTCTATTCTATAAAAGTAGGAAAAATATGAAACGTATATAAGCTTTTAGGTTGGTCACATTAGACAAGTGTAATTGATATTAGAACTTTATAAATGGATAGTTGTCCCTGACTCTTGTCTAGTTTCATTTTGACAAGGAATGAATGACATATCTCATGAATGGTCTATATAAAGGAGGTATTTCCCATTCTAAAGGTAGGGGGAATTCTTAGAGCCAAAATTACTTTGTAAACCTGGAGAAAGTAGTACAAGCGAGGAACTCTACAAATATTGTCCAATATTTGTCTATGTGTTGCTATCATGGCTGCTTCCTCAACTTTTTTGTTTGATGTTTATATTTGAATGGATTTTTTTGAATTCTATATGTTCTAATATGAATGTAGAGTTGCTAATATATGCTAATTTTGGATTAGTTTAAATTTCCTAGGTTTACTTCACTTTCTTCACTCTTCTTACATTTGAGCTAATTCTATTTACTTGTAGGGGTAAAATTCTTATAGTGAATCTTGTTATCATTTATATCTTTTCATACCTTCCTTAGATTTTTGCCTTATGTGTGATAGTATTTGAGATTATGCTACTTCATGTTATACAATGGTTAAATGCATGTCTAGATGAAATCTAAACTTTATCATAATGTCTGAGCTGAAGATTAGAAACACCTTCTTTTTTTCCTTACCCTCCTTTTTGCTCCCTTTTTTTATCAATTCACCTTATATTGTCTTCATTTTGAATATTCATCTTAGTATATCTTTAGACATAGTTTTTAGCATAATTCACTTTAAATAACATAGATCATATACAAAATCAAAGATTAAGTATTAAACCACAGTGGCTCCCAACCACCAACTAATACAAATTTGTGAAATAATCAACCTATTCTTCCTCTATTCCAACAATGATAGTAGGATTATCACAACTATCAACTCATGTAATGGATTCCCTAAATCCAAAAATGATAAGTGTTTGATAAACACTATATGTTCACATAGTGATACACATTTAGGTATTAATAGATCTATTTTAAACATGTAAGAAATAAGAAATGAAAGTGTGAGTTAATTACTAGCATATAAGGGTTAATTCCAAATTTGAAATATAGTACAATGTCAATTTAGTTGATAATGTATATACAAAATATAAAACATGGTCGATAGTGTCACTTTTGTACCATGAAATAAAAAAAATTGAAAGTGAACTATGTCAATAGAACGAACCTAGCTTTCTAAATAGAATACAAAATATAGAACTATGGTGATAGGGTCTACCTAGTTGACTATATAGGGGTAATTTTAAAGATTAAAAACTATGAAAAATAGGAAATGTAAAGAAAGAGAGAAGGATAGAAAGTAACCTTGGTGGGTTGGAGGATATAAAGAAGTGAGATTGTTATTGAAGAACCTTGACTAATTCTTACAAATCCTACTAACTATGTTGAATAGGTCAACCAAGCTTTACAAAAACATGTTTCTGATAACATGAAAATCTATATGGTTAATTGGGTCAACCTATGATGCTAAACCAGATGCCTAAAAATATATATGGTTGATTGGGTTGACCTAGTAGTTTGAACTAAAAGTCTAGAAAACTTGCACAAATAGAACATTATTATTTTGATGAAATTGTGTGTTAAACCTACATACAAAAGTTAGTACTATATCAATATAATTAACCCAACATCATAAGTATATATGAAAAATAAAAAGATAAAATGATGAAAAACACAAAATAAACCTACAAGGGTTTGATTCACATCAGGCTCACCAAAATGTATCCAATCATAAATGCATCATGTCTATATATCAATGTTAACTCAAAGAAGATAGATCATATCATACACTTATGATTGGGGATATATTTTTAAAGAGGGAACATGACTAATATGAGGATCTATTAGACCTAATTAGGGAATCTCTTAATTTAATACACTATGTTATATAGGGTTCCAAAGCCTCCATTCAAGCACAACCACACAATAACCCTAAGGGAGTCCTAAGTTTTGATATTTCACCTAAACTAATATGAAGTAAAGAAAATATAATATAGTGCTCACTAAATCTTGTGTCACAATATGATGGATTAATAAAAAATCAAAACATGTATACGAGAATCTCAATTAGGCTATGTATGAGTAAGACCCTAATACATGGAATATGAAGAGTAATATTATTCAAAGCTAATACTTATAGTACTTCTATCCACCAAAAAGAGGAAAAAAAGTTAGAGAATACTTACCTGAATGTGAAACCATTAAGACTCAATTTCTCCCTTAGCCAAAGGGGCTTCATAAGAGGTTGTTGTGGTTTGTAAGGATTACTAAGAAAGGTCAAAGCATCCAAGAATTATCCGCAAGACTAGATTATCTAAGTAAAAATCCTAATCTAAGACTCCTCAAGTAAAATGGTAAAGGAGAATATTGTAAAAAAGTAAGAGAAAATAATAAATATTTATTTCATATTGAAATAATGATGAAATGATCTTGTATATATAGGTGTATTTGATGCTAAATGCTTCCAAAAATCCTAGTCAACAGGGTTGACCCTGCCAGTCTAGCATAATTTTAAATAATTATTCACTAGGTCATGAGCTAGGTCAATCAAATGCCAAATTAATTTCTAAGTGAAATCACCTAAAACTATATAGGTTCAATTCAGTTGACCTAGCACATCCAAATGATAAAAGAGACTTAAGGTGAGGAAAAGAGGGATGGAAAGTGGAAAAGATTGGAGGAGTGTGTAGTTAAGGAGTAATAGATTAGGGAATGGTTTTAGGTGTTTTTTGGATTGGTAATAGTGTGTAAATAAGGGAAAGTAATCCTTTAAAGTACTAATGGTATATCCACCCCTTTCCTGATGCACCCTTTAAGGTGTGCACTTAGAGAGATTGAGTCTCGATGGGTTCTTGTAAGATGTAAAGTGTCAATATTTGATAAAAGTTGAAAATATTATGTATATACACTATGCATGTGTTCAAACATAAAGGAATGCTTAATAACCCCAAACACTTGCACATTGGTCTTGTTAGACCTCTATGGAGACCTAGAATTACTCATATAGTGGCAGTTAAGGTTTTAAAAATATGATATAGTATAATGTGAGTAATGAACTGCTCTCATGGTTTATCCTAGATCTCCCATCAGTCTAGGTTAAACCTACCCACTTTGTGAGACTTCAAAATAGTCCTCAAAAATTTAGTATGAACATGTTCAACTCTCTGTGAAGCATTTGAAGGTGAATGCACAATCTATAGGGTAGTGAGTAAGACATGAATAATAGAATATGTATGGGTTTAAACTATCATCATAGTTTACATACATCATTTAGGAGCATTTCCTCATGATTGGTTTGATTTTTCATGGTTTAATACCAAATTCACTATCCCTTAGACACTTCATAACATTTTCATGACCATGCTCAAAGCCTTGCATGTCATGACTGTAAGTGAAAGTGGACATGGAGTTAACTGTGTGTCAAATCCTTTGTTATCACTTTATGAAAGTATCCATTGGAGCTAATAATTTTAAGGATTGAGATAAAATTATCATTAAAAAACATGAAACACCATATAATACCTTATTATGAAACCACTACCACAAAAAACTCTACACAAAGTGACATATATCTACATCTTAGTAATGGTGCACTTATGCTATAATCTAAGATGTTTAGCTCACCAAGTCACTTTAAAAAATGAAAAATAATCAGTTAATCATGAGATAAATGTGTCTAATCTATGTGTAATAAATTTCATCAACTAGATTATATGAACATGCCCATACAAGAAAAAACCTATAGGGTATGAGAAATAACATGCATAACTGAACAGTCAACATCTAAAAGATGGGTCATATAACATAAGTGAACAATACTTGACATATTTATTGTAAATCAATTAGAATTATTTTAATAAAACCCCCCAAAGTAATTTTATGTGTAATTTCTCCTACTAGCTGTACTAAGTAGAAACATGTTGACCAGTTTCATGTGCATAGTGGAGCAATGGAAGATCAGAATAGTTTTTGACTAGTTTTGGGAGTTTTATAGATGATTAAAAATGGATATAAGTATATTATATTTTAATATTCATCCCAAAATTCTTACACATGTGTCACACTCTTATAGAGATCATACAACTTCCAAAATTGCCCAAAGTACCTATAATTCTCAGTTAAGGACTAAAAACACCAACAATCTCTAACATGATGGACATTGTAATAGAGTTTATAACACTTTTATTACTTATTAAACTATACCAAATTCATAAATTACCTTAATTTTACCCTTAACTGACTCAAAATGATATAAGGACAAAATTGGACTATGACCAAAGCTAATATGACATTAAATCACATTAAATGAAACATGATACACCCTATAAAATTATACTATACCCCCATATCAAGTTTTGGAATATAAGGGGTTGACCCATTTTGACTTGTGGTTAAAATTGTCAATACTTCCCCTTGAGTACTTCCCACATATGTGATGTGTTCTTGTGTTTCATGCTTATGTGGATACGTATTTATGCTTTTTAGATCTACATGCTTGTTTGAATGGTTCATGATTTCTTAAGTTAATTTTGATAAGAACATTTTGAATAATAATTAACCACCCTCTTTATCATTTTTATTCTAACATTTGGTATCAGAGCCCAGTCCTTTGAATTCGGTCTAAAATCCTAAAGGAGATCTTAGAAGGAAGGATGGCTAGTTAGCAAGCTCAAGGTGGTTTCTCTACCAGTAGGGATTTATTATTCAATGGATCTAATTATGAATTTATGAACATCAATATGAATATATAATTTATGTCTCAAGGTCATGATATTTAGAAATCAATTGTGGATGGTTATAGTGTTCCTCATATTACACCAACTAATGTAGCAGGTAAGACGGCTAGTGAAAATAACTCCAAGACAATGCATGTCATTCTTTATGGAATATTAGAGGTAGAGATTATTAATTTGATTCACTATGGATCAGACAAAGTGATATGGGAAAAATTGAATGCTATCTATGAAGGAGACACCAAGGTGAAGTGGCCAAGATGCAAACCCACTAGAGATAGTTTGAAAGTCTGAAGATGAGTGAAGATTAAATAATTACATCTTACCTATTGAATGTTGATGAGTTTTTCAATGTCATTAAAGGATTAGGAGAATAAGTGAAATAATTTAAAATTATTTAAAATGTGTTGATATCACTAACTCATAAGTTTTATTCTAGGGTGTTAGCAACAGAAGAAATACAAGATTTGGATAAGCTAGATATGGATGGGCTTCATGGTATCTTGACTACCTATGAGTTGATATAAAATTAAGGAAGACCTCCCAAGAAGGAATAAAATTTAAAAGTTGAGAAGAATTCAAAATATAAGATTGTTAAAGATGAATAGTGTCCAGATGTTGATGATGATGAACTAATCTCTATGTTTCCTATGAAGTTGAGGTTTAGATCTAGTAAGTACAAGGGTAAGTTACCTATCAAATGTTTCAACTATGGTCAGATTGGTCACTTTGCATACAATTGTCATTAAAAATATAAAACTAAGCATGATGAAGAACATTATGAATAACATGGAGATGAAAATAAGGTCTACAAACCTGACAAGAACAAAAATTATTTTAACAATTATAAAGGTAGGTAAGGGTCATTCAAAAATAAGAAAAGTTTATATACCAAAGAAGATAACTCATTTGATGTAAGTGACACAAGCACACCTTATAGTGATGATGACAAAAATGAACATGAACATGAACATGACAATAATTAAACCTTATTTATGGCCATAGAAATAGATAATGAGGGTTTCTCAAATGGGAAAGGTCTTATGGTTGATGTAGAAATAGATGAAGAAGAAGATAAATTGAAACCTGAGGTAGAATTGGTAAGTGCCCTATAGAATTTGAGATTCTAAAGAAGAAATAATCACAAAATAAGATCATTAGTTAAGTACTATGAAGACCATATTAGTTTGTTTTGGGAGAGATTGACTAGCACCTCTAGGGAGTATGATGAAATAATCAATCAAATTGAAGAACAAATGGAAAAAGTCATTACTATCTTAAAAGAATAAAGAGGAATAATACACTAGGTATGAAACTAAATTGAAATCCTTGAAATTTGAGTTGTATCAAGAATTTATCAAGGTGAATAACTTTGTGAAGTTTGAAAAATAGAACTAAGGCTCTAGATGACATCTTAAATAGTCAAAAGTCTGCAAGTCATAGCACATGTCTTGCTTTCAATGAAGACCAAAAGGAGGTAGCTCAAATCAAGGAAAAGGATATTGAAGACAAGAATGTCAACATTAAAATACCTATGAAACATCATAATGTTATGAGGTACACTAGTTCACTCAATGGTTAATATTTTTTATGCAAACACTTTGGTCATAGAGAAAGAGAGTGTAGAAGACCCTCTAAGAATGAGTACTCATGAGACTGTGGAAGGAGTCACATTCCAAATCAGTAAAGAAGTACATATGATGTTATTTTATATAGTTGTCATAATGTGGGACACATTTCAAGATTTTATCCTAATAAAGTTAGAAGGTCATCAAGTAAAAGCAAGAGGGTTTAATCCCATAGAGTGCAAGAGAAAAAGAAAATGAATGTGTGGAAACCAAAGATATTAAAAGTTAATCATGATCAATATACAAGCTTAAATGGAATGTTTTATATGATATAACATACATCAAATGAGAAATAAATTCAATAATGTGTTTTTTTAGCTCATATTAATGATCAAATGGTTGATGAAGAGGTCAATCCTACAATGCCAAACATGCCTAAAAGGATATTGAAAGATATTAAGTCTTTTGAGAGCATGGAGATCTAGGAATCTCCTAAAATTTTGTTATTTTAGTGCTCTATAGAAAGAGGTGACTCCATTAGGCTTCATGGAGGCACTACTTAGTCATAAAATTCATGATGGATGCTTGGTTTTAGGGGAGTTGTTTAGTTTTTTCATAAGCCCCATGTGTAAGTGATGACAAGAATATGGTGGCCAAGTGTGTGATTAAAGATTTGTATCGTATCATTATTGATAAGAACAAGATGAGTGGTCTTGAATTTTTAGTTCATTTGAAGGAGGTATGCATGAAGCATATTTTTTTAATGTTTCATACTCTATGTGTTGAGATCCTATTATAAGAAGGTGTGGTTATATATGGTAGTTTTTGGAAGATCCTTTGTCATTAATGTCAAAGGGGGAAAAAGTTCAAAGGAGATTGACCAAGATTGGGGGAGATGAGAGTGATTAGATTGAATAATTTTTTGCCATCAATGACAAAGGGGGATTTTGTTGAGAAGTCTTTTCATTTATTTCAAGATTGATGTAATTTATGCCAAGGTAAATTTGGTGAAGATGCATGGTGAATGGTCTATGATACATGATCTTGTGTGCCCAACGTGACAAGCAAGCAATATGATAACAAGGAAACCAAATATATTTATATTGAGAAAAAATTTGAAGGCAACATAATGATTATTCTATTGGATATTATCAAGGTTGTTATAGTGGTGTGAAATTTTTATCTAATTAATGTTCTTATTTTATAACATCATTGAGTTAAGTATGTTGTAGTATTAGTCTTTGAGTAAAAGGTGTCTTGAGAAGCCTAGTTCTAATAAGCATAGTCATATCATAAGCATGTGTATGGTGAGAATGAATAGGTATGTATAGAGGTATGATATTATTTTAGGATCATGTAATGTATTTTATCAAGGTGTAGAATCATCAAAGTGTGATTCAAGATCAGTTTCCAAGCTTCAAGTGCTTGAGAAGCCTAGTCATGGCACTAGTCATAACTTGTAAAGTCATACTGATAAGGTTTGAGAATGGTGGAATGATGAAATGTATGCATAAAGGAATAAGAATATGTATAATGTTTTTTGAGCATGAATATGAGGCATTCGAGAATTCAAGAGAGTTTTAAAGTGAACCTACATGGGTAGGACCTGTAGACCTAGTCTGTACCAAGACCATTTCTAGACCTTGCTTGGCCTAATGAGGCATCATGATATGTTGTCAAGGCATATGAAGGATATTTTAAATTATTTGATAATTTGATATGTTTGTTAATCATTTAAGTAAGGTGGGGATCACATGGAAAGATGCATGAAGTTTAGTTTCAAGGTCTAATGTGATTTCTAGGTCAAGGTTTAGAGAGCAAAGGGATAGATGGTGATGAAATGAGGTATGAGATTTACATTTCAAGATAACAATGATAATGTGATAATTTTAAATTGTGTGATATATTATCATAAGTGTGTTTACCAATTATAAAGTCAAATTTTGAAGGTTTAGGCTTGACAAAGCATTTTAGGGTTTCTCGAGTACATAAAATGAAGGGTTCTCAACCTGAGAAGGACATTCAAGTGTTCATTACAATATGTAACCTATACATGTGAACTTGAGATATTAATGGTATATGTGGAGTGGTAATATTTCAAATTTTCAAGAATTATTTTTTTTGATGAGGTGCTAAGCTTTATGAATGATTGCTAATAGTGGAAGATGGTTTAAACCCTCAAAGAACCCTAATAGTGACTTGATATGAAAGATGTTTTTATAAATTGATTATAATGGATCGGTATGGATATTTAAGTTATTTTATTTCTATTAAAATATTCCAAGCACATCTAGGTGTGATTTTTTTATCAGGTGTTTGAGTAGACCTTATAGGAAAGTGCTAGTTTCTTAGAGATTTATTATAGTAGTAAGAGTTGACCATAAAAAGGTTAATAAATGGATAAAGGAATTATTTTTATAATTTTATTTTGTTTCCTTGGTGTTTTATAGATATGCTATACCATTCATTTGTGTTAAACCTATCATCCAATTTGACTAGTTGCTAACAGACCTAATGGTGAAAATAGTGAGAAACACAGGTAGTAATGAGAAGTTATTTAGGGATGTTTTATCATAGAATAGGGATTAATACAAATGCATGAAGACATTTTTAAATAATTTTAATAAATTTTAATTTTGAATATAAATTTAGGAGGTTAGTGGATAGATGAAAATGTTGCTCATAAGTTGACATATCTGGTTCAGATGAGACAATGAGGTACAAGATTATGAGGTTGGTCTACAAGACAAATATTTCCATTTTAACATATTATATTTCTATCTAAGAATATTTTAATTATATAATAATATCATGAACATTAATAATTATTTTTTTTAATTTTCATATATGTGATTGAAGGTCATTATCACCATGACTGTACTTTAAAGTAAATTGGTAGTTTTGGGTAACCAAGTTATAGTGATGAGTTTAAGACTCTATGCCTTGAGTTGAAGTGTGTAATTAAAATGGTGTTTATATTTTGGAATTTTATGTCATATAAATTATTTTTATAAATTTTGGTATTAAGTGAAAGTAGTGAAAATTTTGAATCCAAATTGGCTTGACTGGCTGTGGAGGTCTGTAAGAGAGAAAGTCAACAAATTGGTATTCAATACCAATAATTTTCATTAGATCTTATGATATTTTTAATTTTATGTTGTTATTAATATGATATAGGATTATTTTAATTCATTTTAAATCCTTTATTATGTTCTTTTAGGTGTCATATATTCAAGTTTGCATGACTATGTTTTGAGGCTAGTTGGCAATTCAAAGTGAGCATTTTATAGAGAAAAGTTTGAGATTGTAGACCCTAAGTTGAAGTATCTAATGAAGTTTTTTATGACATTAATTTCATTATTTTTTTGAATATGTCAATTATTTACATTTTTTTAGCTAATTCGTGTTTTATCTTCAATAGTTTAAGACAAATTTTTTGGGTATGCACATGCCTACTTACGAACAATACTAATGACATGCTCCAAGTGGTGGTTGGAGTTAAAAGGTGTCATGGACATAATATGAGCATATTATGGGTATTTTGGAGTATAATAATAATTTTTCCTTCTATTTTTGTATTTTTAAATTATTATAAGGAGATCAAAGGGTAAAATTTGCTAATGAAGGCCTAATTGAATTAGGTATCCATAAGGCCTAAAAGAGGCTTTGGTCCTATATAATATGATTGACATATTGAAATGTTTTATTAATAAATGAAACGTGTTATATGAAATATTTAGAGATTAATATAAGTTTTTAAGTCTATATGGATGACCAATAGGTGTATGAGCAAGAGGCTTTTATATATACAAGTTAGTTTTAGGCATATTAGAGTGAAGTGTGTGAAAGTGAATAAAATAAAATATTTATGAGTATAAGGAGGTATTGTATAAAAATAAAGGAGTGTAGAGGATTATTAATTAATATTTTATGTGTATGATTATCAATTTCATATGACCTAATCAATCTTGAAGAGACCTAATTGAGTGAAGAGACCTAGAACGCAATTTGAGACGGCTAAGAGTGTGAAGAGCTCAAGAGGTGGTCATCATTAGTTTGTTGAAAAAAATATTTATTGAAGGTGATAAAATAAATTTATTGGCTAGGTTATTGATGATTAATCTATGGGGTTGATTTCTCCTTGAAATTTGGTGCTTGTTAAAGCCTAGCTGAGATTATGTTTAGCTAGTTGGGGTTGGTGCTCCATGTGAAGAAGGTGATTCACTAAATTTGGTAGTTTTATTATAATAATATATTAAATTTATAGATATAAATTTTTTTATTCCCCTTGAGGGTTTCTCACATATGTGGTTTGTTCTTATGTTTCATGCTAATGTGAATAGGTGTTTATGCTTGATAGATCTATATGATTTTTTGAATGGATAATGATTTCTTAAGTTAAGTTTGATAAGAAGATTTTGAAGACTGATTCAACCCCCATATTAGTCATTTATTTTCCAAAAAGGATAAGAATAATAACCTCTTCATCCATATCAAAAGGAGAAGTTCAAGGCAATCATCCCCTAGAGCTCAGTACACACCTCTATTTGGGTGATTCCCTGCACCTAGAGAAATCAGCTATTTGTACCTTTCAATGGAGGCATTTTGTTAATTATTTCCCAATATGATGACATTATATTCATATCCCTCAAAATTTTATCTTGCTTCACTATAAATAATGTGACTTCTCATATGGATCATATTCAAGATATCATGACTAACCACTCAGTACACCATGTCACTAAGGATAACATCATAGTCAAGCTACTTGCCTCTTCCTTCAAAGGCAAATCACTTAAATGGTATTAAGGCTTGAGATCAAATTATTTTCACAATTGGGATGAACATGAGGAGGAATTATCTAAGCAATTTGAAGACTAGAGTGACCACTTGTCCTTAATAGAATAGGTCACAATTATAAAGTGATCCCTACATGAGATGATGTTTAATTACAACTTCAAGTTTCATAGATTATGGGATAAGATCACACCCTTATATAATCCATGTCAGAACACTATGTTTTTATATTTTTAAAAATCTCTTGATAGTGATACATTTATGGAGATTCAATATATGAGAGGCACAATACTACTTGATGCCTATGAACTTGATATATGTACATAGTATTTTTTTTATCTAAGTTGGGAAAATTATGCCAACAACCTCTATGGCTCTATTCATAAATCCTCCTCCTAGCCCACCATTTTTTCATCTTATGTTAGCACCTTACCCCACCATAGTGAAACCATCAACTTCATTCATTGTTCCCCTAAAAAAATTCACAAGGTTAAAATACTACTACAAATATTTCGAAATGAGCTTAGAGGCCTAAAAATTTTACAAGCACATTACCCTATATCTCCTCAACCCTTCACTTAGTAATACCAATCAAGAAAACCTCCTTACTAAGGTGGTGCACAAGTAAAAAATTATATCACATATAATAAAGTGCCTTATGTATATAAATTTTATGTTACTGGAGACTCTAAAGCCTTTGTACCTATGCAAAATAATCTTATATAGGATATCCAATGTTTTTTTCATGAAACTAACCACATAATCAAGCTACATGCACAAATTTAGTCATTAACCAAGCACTCATGGTGTAAATTTTATTGCAACCTCAAGATCAAATGAATACCATGACTTCATATGAAGGAGAGATTCAAGTACTATCACAAAAACAAGATGGGCCTACACTCATCAATTGTTAGGAGGATGACTTCAACTACATGAATTAAAATGGTGCATCAAATGGAGAAACACCCCAGTTGATTTCAATACATAATTCAAAAGGAGATTAATAGATGAGGAAATACCAACTTTAATGCCCTCACCTTCAATGCCCTAGATCACTTTCATATGTACACAAGCCAAGGTGCCTATGTAACCTTTAGATCACATAGATTAGGCTATGTAAAGATAAAATCTACCTCAAATGAGTGCATAAGTATGATAAGAGACTACTATTAGAATAACAAATTCTAAGGGACCTCATATTCCCTTCAAAATATTCAAATAGATGAATAAGATGACCCTCAATGTAACCATGTGGAATGCTCTTACTATTCCAACTCAAAGGAATTTAATACAAGATGCTCTAAAAAGTTTTTAGTAGTGTAAGATATCCCAAAATATGCCTTTAATGTCTAAAATTTTGTGCTAGCCCAAATAAGAATAAATGCAAGTGCATAGTAGCACCAATCCTCCCTCATTCTATATATCCTCAATCATCCACCCATATAAAGTACACAATTTCATGATTGACTCAGGTGTAAGCCTCCCCTATTTCAAAAGGAGTGGTCCATCTAGATGGAATGATAGTCAAAACTATGGAAAACATAAAATATTTTATTTTTACATTGCATTCATACCCAAACCTCTCAATTTTGTAGGATATCTAGATCATCGACTTATATTCTTACTTTGCCATCTATATCTCCCATGAATCCATGATAAATATGGTAGATATCTATCTTTACATTGGTCACATATGTTAATCAGAACTAGAAATGAGACTAAAGTGACCATCAAGGATGAACCTATATTCAAAAGCCATGTTAAACCATACTCTTGCATCCTAGTTTAATTAAACTACATAATTTTTTAATCAATAAAAGCATTCAATTCTCCATGAAGTTTCAACACCACTTGAATAAATCCTAGATGATTTGTTAGATGAATGAACATGTGAACATATTGAGTGTGATCCATATGATAATATAGAATAGATGGGGATAGGTATGTACTACATCCTATAGGAGGATTCTATGCTACTTGAGCTCATACAAGCATAGGATAACCTTAAATGTACATAGAAATTGTAATTTTATGGTTCTTTAACTAAAAATGGCACTGGAGTTGTTGCAATGTTAGTCTCTCCTCAAAAGAAGAAATATTTCTAATTTTTTAGGTTGTGGTTTTCTTTCATGAAAAATTATATAGAATATGAATCACTAATCTAAGGCCTCCATCTTGTGTAGAAGAAAGGAATCAAGGCACTACAGGCATTGAGAGATAGTGAACTAATTGTTAACTAGCTTAGATCACAAAGCATGACCAAAAATGGCTTGATGAAAGGTTACAAACATAGATTATGGGATATTATTGAAGTATTTTATTTATTTAATATTATTTACATACGAAGATCACATAATACTAATGTAGATAGACTCATAACTACAAGTGTGAAGTACAACATCCCATGCGATATAATAAAGGAGTATGAGTAGCTTGTCAAGCTCGTGGTCAGACCAGTATTACCTAAAAACATAGATAATTGGTAGGTGTTTGAGAGTGATAAATATATTATCATCTTCATAAATGATTATTTAGAGTTATATTCTAGGAACCAAACATAACTATAAGCCTGATATGGAGATCAAGTCATCCAATTAAAGGTAAATAAGCTACCAAAAGGGTTAGTCAACCTAGAAAGCATCTTCAATTTTGATGACCAACTCAAAGAATAAAATGAAAGGATGACAATAAAAGAGGAAGTCTCTACATAAATAAATATTTTCAAAGGAAAGGTCCTAAAAGCTAGCAAGGTATTCTCTTTAATACAAATTAAGAGATTTATTGAACTCAATAAGAGATACGATGACATCTTTGCATGTATCTATAAGTAACTTTAAGTATTTTATCTAGGCTTAATAAAACACATAATTAAGCTTGACCCTAGTGCATAACCATTCTACCAAAATTAGAGGCCTTGTCAACCCAAATTTTGAACATTGATGAGAAAGGAACTCTCAAAGTTCATTGAAGCTAGTATAATACTTCCAATTAAACACTTTTCATAGGTTCCAACTTAGTCTCAACATGGAAGAATAATGGGGAATCCATCTATGTGTGGAATTTATGGACATAAATAATGCTTCAATAAAATACCACTATCCCCTCCCACCAATGGAATAGATCATACAAATGGTTATAGGTGCATAAATATTCTCATTGTTAGATGGTTACTCATGCTATAACGAGCTTCTTATGTAAGAGTGTGATCATTATAAAATAACTAACCACTATGTACGTAACCATCACATATCAATGGATGCTATTTGGTTTGAATAATGTAGGAAAAACATTCCAAAGATCAATAGATATGGAGTTTAAGGATATTATCAACAAGGTCATTTTAGTTTACCTCTATGACATAACTATTTTCTCTAAGCATGTAGAAGATCATTTAGGCCATTTGGAATAATTCTTTGAAAGGTGCTAAGAGTTCAAAATATCTATGAACCCTAGAAAGTGTATCTTCATAGTTCATGAAGGTAATCTATTAGGGAACATTATTTCTAAAGGACTCAAAATCTATCTAACGTGAGTCAAGGATAATTTGTCTCTCCCTATTCTAAGTCACAAGAAGAGTCTCTAGATATTCTTAGGAAGAGTTAAATTTGTTAAGATATTTGTACCCAATTTTTCCACCCTAACCAAACCCATCAATATTATGCTGAAGAATAATGTTGAATTCAACTAGAATCATGAAGGTATGGATAGTGTTGAAGGTATTAAGCATTTCAACATGTAGGTTCCCACCTTAATCAATTTAGATTATAGTAAGGTTTTTATCATTTATGTATTTGGTGGGATTAAATACATCTTAGTTATCCTTACATAGTAAAACAATAATGATTTAGAGAATCCAATTACCTTATTTAGCTAGGCATTGAAAGATAATGAGCTGCATTATAGATTTATGGAGAAGAACATCTTCACAGTTATGAGAGCACTCCAAAATTTTAGGCATATGCTCTTTAATGAAAAAATATGGCTCATATTTGCACATGCAGGCATCAAATATTTTCTACTCAGTAAGGACATTAGTGAAAAAAGGTCTAGTGGGGTCATAAAGGTGATGGAGTATGTTGTGGACATCTAGATCACCAAACTAGTGTGAGAAAAGGGACTCTATGAATAATTCACCATGGTGGAAAAGTTTTAATATAAAATATTGTTAGTGCTGCATGAAAATAAATTAATGGGATAAGAATATGTAATAAAATAATGTATAATATGATTAACTTCATTTAAATCAAATCATACCCCTTAGATTGAATAAATCAAAGCATAGACATTTCATGTTATAGGTCATTCCCTATGTACTCGTTAGTAGTGCACTTTTCTAAAAGGACTTTAGTTGAGTCCTCTTGATGTACATAAAATAATAAAAGGTAAGTATAATTATTTAAGAATTACATGATGGCCCTATAGTAGGCCATTATTCACCCAAGACCACTACTACAAAAATCATGTGAACTAGTTATTTTTGGCCAACTATGTTCAAAGATGTGCACACATATATGCAAAGTTTCAAGAGATATGCTTTCTTCACTAGAAAATAAAGGTTGGTAGACTTATCATTGAGAACAATACAAGTTGATTATCCTTTTACATAATGGGGCTTGGATTTCATAGGCATGATTAACCTACCATTAAGTGATGGACATAAATGGATCATCACATCCACATACTATTTCATGAGATGGATAGAAGTAACAGCAATCAATGAGGCTAAAGAACCATCCATCCTTAGCTTCTATGAAGGAATTGTAAAAATATTTGGTGTTACATCCACTATTATCTATTATAATGCATTGGTTTTCCTTAGAACTAGAATCAATCAATGGGCTATCAACCATAACATTTATTTGAGTGTCTCATCAAATTATTACCCCAAGGTAATGGTCTAGCTAATTACATGAATAAGAATTTGATTAGTATTATAAAGAGGACCATGGATGATAATCAATGATTTTGGAATAAAAATCTTAGATATTCCCCTTGGGATGATTGAATCATGCCCAAAAGAGTGTTGTTAAATTCACCCTTCATGTTAGTTTATGGAAGAGAGGCTAGATTTACCACATCTCTTGAGTTACCTTTATTGTAACTTTCCCATAAATTGGATTTTATAAAAGGTGATCCCCTCATAGTAATATGAGAAGAGATAATAGATCTCAAAGAGACTAGATCATAGGCTTTGCACATTATAGAACTCTAATATGCCATGACAAAGAGAACCTTTGATAAGAGGGCCACTAATAAAAGTTTGCAAGAAGGAGATTTAGTTCTCAATTGGGATGATGACAAAGCAAAATATGGAAGGTATAATAAGTTTTATTTGATATGGAGAGGTCATTATACCATAACCAGCTATAATCAAGTCAATGCTTTCCAACTTGTTAGACTGAATGGAGAAGAGTTGCCTATCCCAATTAATGGGATCCATCTTAAACACTATCTCTATTGATTCTCATATAATTTGTAAATAATTAGATTAGATGGTTTTCATTTCCATAAGTGCTTTGTGTACCTTATTTTATGATAATTTTATTCCCTTTAAGCACTTGTGCTTAGTGTTTTTATTAGCTTAGATTTCTTTCCTCTATGTGCTTTTTTCATAGTTATTTGCTTTCACTAGGAGGGTCTCAATTCATTCTAAAGCTAGGGATACATATAAAATGAATTCATTGAAAAAAATAATATTTTGAATGACTTTGTGCCTAATTAATTGCTTTAAAGGCTACCATATTCTTGCTCATTAGGCAAGTAATGCACATAGTTCACTAGAAGTGATGACTTTTTAAGTCACCCACAACTCTCACAAAGCTCAAAATAATCCTATAGAAGATTGTTTTTCACTTGTAAAGTGTAAATTTATTTAAAGTAAGCCATGTGAAAATGCCTCCCATATAAACCTATGAATAAATTAGTTAGCACATATATATGCACTCACTAAGGGTTGATGCATGCCCTATGAAGAGATTCTTCATCGCACAAGCCAAAATGGTGTGTAGGGTTAAGGACACCAAACCCTAATCTTTAGATAGCACAAGAAGAGGTGCACAAGAAGAAATTTTAAATAATGATAAGTGAGGCCAAGATATTTAATCTTCATGAACATTCCTATTCAAAAGGGTCCCTATATCTTCATGGTAAAGTCTCACACTAAATCATAGAGTTTCACTTATATGATATCATAAATCACGTACTATGATATATGTTATGCACATACTAATTCATAGACTAATGTGGAACCCAAGTGTAAATTAATGACATGGAAGTTCAAGGGAGACCCATGCAGTGAATGATAAGTGGTAACTCAAAGGAGACACATGCAGTGAATGACAAGTGGCAATATTGTATAAAGGGGTAGTTGGAAAAGTAGTTGAGCAACATTTGAGGCCCTTTTAGAACAAGTAAATTTAGAAATATTTTTTAGAAATTATAATATGAGTACATGACATCCCTCTAACTTTTCTAAGAATATTCCACTCTCAGACACACATGTGGATCCAAAGGAATCCTACCACAAACTCTTATATCCAAATCACTAAGTAGATTTCAAGATGCATGGGAATGATGCCATGCTAGAATTAAAAAACTATATATACCACCCAAAGTGGTACATTAATTATAAAATGGCTTGATCCCTTATAAAATCATTGGTATTCATTTTAAGAATGGTTGACACATTTTTTTCAACCTCATGCTATCAAAATTTACCTTCCAAGAACACTTATATTGGCTAAACCTTACATGGTAATGAGAATTAAGTTCACCTCCCTCTATTATTATTATATACTATGTGGTATTTGTGTTTGTTTATCTTTTTTATGGATAATTTTCTCCCCTCTCATCATTGTTCATTACCAACAACTTTGTATAGAACTTATAACTCACTTGTAGGTCACTTTCTGTGCACATATAATATTTCATAGGCTTTGTCTATTGATAAACTTCATCCCTCTCAATGTTGTATTGTGTTATCATGCCTCTATATGAAATAATTATGTATTTAGAGTATTTGTTATGGAGTCTGTGTGATAATATCTTGTTCTCAAATAGTTGTAGTGTGTCCATGGAAGTAGGAGCACTTGCTCTATTCTTGATGTATCACCCTTTTATTTTTTTGAAAATTATTACCTTATCCTTTCCTTTTCCCCTAAAATCTTAGGTTTATATTATAGATATATTTACCTTTCTAATTTTTAGGTCTACGCATTGGTCCTAAACTAGGTTCACTTATAGTAAAAGGAATCTAGCCTATTTCATAGGCTTGCCCCTAAGAGTAAAAGGGTCTCACACCTTGGGGATGTTCCCATCATTACAATGAGATAACCAATGATATATGAACATAGGTGAGTGATAAAAATTCCATGCCTAACACCAAACTCTTTTGTGCCATGCGTAAGGCAATTACACTCTACACCCCATCATAAAACTTTCTTGTGTAGTAGACCATCCACAAGTTCACATTTCAAATGAAAGTAATAAATTAAGAAACATATAACTATCCCATAATCAACATATGAAATAAATTTTAATAAAATAATAGTTAATTAAATAATAACCATATTAATCCATGAATCAATAGTTTATTAATCTTAGAGAGAAATTAGGATTTGAAAAACATGGGTTACAAACATGTTTGAGTGTTTTTTGTAAGATCCCTGAGTTAGATCTTCTCCTAGATAGTAGCACCCCACTTGGGTAGTAGTGTCATGTGGCTCTGTTATCCTAAAAATGGCACTAGTGTACTCTTTACGAGATTATTCCTAATTTTTGGGAACACCTGCACTTGTGTTTTTGGGTTCTATTCCTACACAAAAAATTTAGAACTCTATATTATTCTTGTAATAGTTGATTTAAGTTGTAAATGCTAATCCTCCTTGAAAATATTGCTTACACTAAAAATGTGTGTTTAATAGTAGGATAGACTAGACATCCTCAACATCTTTTTATGAATAGAGTTATCTACATACTAATACTCTAAGGAGGGATAAATCTTGATGTAGTTCTCCCACCTAGTTCTTGGTGCAAGTTTTAGTGAATACTAGAATGATAGTGGTATTTAATGCCTTGAGTTTGCTTGATATTAGCAATATTTAAAATCTAGGCTTAGGACAGTTTTAGATGATAGTATGTAGAAGTAAGGTAGAATTGGATAAATAACCTTGATTTTTCTCAACTTATTTCTTCTTTGAATACACTTTTTATTTCTATTTTCCATCTAGTGCATATAGGTTTTAAAGTCTTGTATTTATAGTGTTTATTAGTGTGTGCATATAACAAAATATGATTAAGCTAACTTTAGTACGGTCACACATTTGAAAGTATATCCATTCAAGATATTTAGGTCAAGGGACACTAGAGCCATGTTGGTGTGATTATCACCATGAGGCTTTAGTGCCCTTAATGTGGTTATAGTGTCCAGCTAGTAGGTTGATGGGTAAAAAGGGCCAAGATATGGGAATGTAGGTCTAAGAATATGTTTTGGCTAAATAGAAATGTTTTTGGTTTACATAATGGTTGGAAAAGTGTGATAAAGGCTCTAATATAGGTCTAGGGCTAAACTAGGAATAATTTTTCTCAAGCAACACTCTTAGCATCCAAATACCACTTTTAGGCAAGTACAGTTACATATCGAGCCCCCATAAATACATATGTGATAACCTAATTTAAATTTAAACTTGATACACCCTATTTGACTGCCCCAAGTGACCAATTACTTGATTCATTCCACAAAACACTAAAATATGGCATATCCTTCCCCCTTAGTACATATGAAACATCCTAATACAAATTTAGATTTGATATGTCATATTTTAGTACCCTATTTAACCAAATGTTAGATTCATTTCATGGGGACTCAATTGGATGAGTTAAACCCCCTAAGTGAAAATTAAGAAACATAATCTAAATTTATACTCAATATTCACTATTATAGTTCCCTATGTGACCATTCACTTGATTGGTTGCAAGGGGAACTTAGACATGAAATATTAAGACTCCTATATACAAATGTAACAACCTAATTAAAATTTGAACTTGATATGCCCTATTTGAGTGCCATGTGTAACCAATAAATTGATTATTTGCATGGGGAACTAAAATATGACATGTCAATCCTAAAAACAAAATACAACTTAATATAAATTTAGAATTGATATTACCTATTTTTATTTTTTGTGGAACCAATCTCTTAAATTTTTGCATGGGGAACTCAAATAGAGCATACCGAACCCACTAAACACAAATATGAGAGCCTAATGAAAATCCAAACTAAATATTAGACCCTATGAGCATATTTTTGATAACCTAATTTTATTATATACTTGATTTCTCTAAACTAAGTGCCATGTGAAATCCATCACTAAATTGGTTACGTGGTCCACTCAATTAAGATATATCAAACTCCCTAGACCACTTAATTAAAAGAAGTAAAAATTTATAATATTAACATACCTAAAATATATTAAGATATATAAATATCAATATTATTATCTTAGATTTTCCACATGCCACATTTATTAATAATTTCATTACATTCTCTATCAATTTCCCATTAAATGATGAAAAAGACATCAATATAACTACACCATTATGTTAGACTCAAAAAATATATTTTGAATAAATATTTTTTTTATAAAGTCTAATATATGGCCAATATATTTTGAATTTTCAATTGATTCCTCCAAGAAAAAATAATAAACTTATAAGTGGTAATTAGATAGACATGAATTTTAAGGTTAAATTTACCATGCTAGATAAATGGGCCCCAAATTTAGGATCATACATAATTGTGATCAAATTAGTCCATTACATTCCTTTTATGGAATATTAAAGCACATACTGGCATAAATAAAACATTATTAGTAAATGTATATGTGAAAAAGCTAAGATTTGAACCAACTAGAAGCATAATATTAGAACCAAAGAGTAATGTGTGATGGATCATTTTTGGAAATGTTTTTGGATATGTTAAAGTAACATTTTTTAGGATGTTAAGATAATGTAACTAAGAACATAACCTAGCATATTTTGGGACATTAGGCTAGTATATTTTAAGATGTTAGACAAACATAAAAATGCGATGTTATGCTAATATAGCTAATAGAAATACCCTAATTTGGTCAAGAAACCAAAAGTATTATCTCTTTTATTTTTATTTCACACAAAGGGTCTTAGTTATGGTTATAGTACTTGTGTGCATGGTCAAGTTGAGTCTTTTGATATTTTTTGTGCCTTTTTATCACTATAATGACACTTATAGTAGTCACAAGTCACCTTTTCCTAATCCTAGGGGTCCTTAGCCTATCCTCCTTGATTTTTACTATGTTATGAGCCTTTGGACATTAGCACCATTTTGAGGATAGTAGCTCCACATGGCACTATTATCCACTTTTTCCTTTAGTGTCTGATGGGCCCTTTCACCCATGTTGGATTTGTGACCCCTTTATGACCCTTCTCTTATGTTTTTTATTTATTTTTCATGACTTCTTAGCCAATGAAAAATGCATTATATTACAAAGAAAAATAATCCTATATAAAGAGACTCACAAGGTATTTTACATCTATAACTTCCTATTTTTTCATTTATTACATAAAATCAATCAATAAAATAGCTCAAATACTTTTCATACTACTCATCATTCACACCTAGACATTTTCATACTTGATTAAAGAAGGGACTATGTGAAATTCATCCTAGCATATCATATGCATTGATGGTGCACATTACCTAATGGAGAATTACATGTAATATGATACCCCTATGATTTGGGTTCATGTAGTCAGTGGTCAGGATAATAGGGGCTCTAATCTATGCAATTATAACATCCCCCAACCCAATTTTTACTTTCCTTTATTATTTTATTATTTTATGTGTGCAGGTATTAGTTAAGGTTTTGGAGAATAATCGACTAAGAAAGTGACACAGAAAAGCCACCATATGGTAGTAAATCACCTATAGGACCCTTAAGAACTTTTTAAACTTCTTTAAAAGTTATAGATAGTCATTATAAGAGTGACACTAGTGCCAAGTTTGGAAACTAGAACCATATGGAATTACTATCTTAAAGGGGCACTACTATCTAAAGCCATATCTCAAAAAATAGTCTAAAAATGAAATATTCATCCCTATCTACTCAGTTGTCTCTAACATTCAGATCTATAAGAAACTGTGTATATCTAGATAAGTTCAAATTCTCCTTATAATTAATTTTTTTGGAAAGCTATATATAATCTATAAATCCCATTTTTATTCCAAATTTACAATAGACGCAACCATTTAATATAGACTAGGATTACATATTAAAATCACTAAAATATTGAAACATTTGGTGAACCCATATTACTCTAAACATAGATTCAAAAACACTAATTTTTTCTTAGAGTTTACCTTCTAAATTTTGCACATTAAATTAGGGTTATAAACATCTAATTTTCTTATTTTTAAATCAACCTAGATAATTTAATTAATTCAATTCTAGGGTTTTATTTATTTAATTTAATTTAAATATTTATAACACAACCTTAAATTCAAATCCTAGATCCACATACTAGGTCCCTATACACAAACATTAGCAACTAGGGTTCCAAAAATATCCCTATTTTCTATTACAATATTTTACCAACACATTCATAGCTTACACACATACTTGTGTTAGATTATATTCTACCTTTTATGTGTTTATTATTCCATATTTACACTATCTTCTTTAGCAAGTTTAAATGCCTTCTACAATGTCTTCTACTCCTCATCCACTTTATGCAATATTGAATTTTTCTCATGATTATAACAATGAGTTGACTAATTTCCAAGATTGTACATTACAGCATGATAATGATTTCATTTATAATGATGGTGATGAGTATTGTTAAAATGATAGACATGAGAATTATTATGCATATGATAATACAAATGAATAAGAGGATATATTAGATAAATTATCTTCTCTTTCCTCTTACTCTTCTCTTATTCCTAGAATTCAAATTAGCAACACAATGCTAAAACAACCTCGTATTGGTAGTGTTTTATTACAATGTGATCCTAGCTTTTCAACTACTTTTTATACTTCATTATTGAAAATAAATCAATATAAGTGCACTACAAGAAAATAAATTTTACATGCTTTAAATAAAGTAGATCAAAATAAAGCATCTTCTTTACCCCTCTAAATTACATTTCAAAATGCAAATATAAATAATGTTACACCTTTTATCAATGCACAAACTAAGGTAGATGAAATTATTTTATCACCTTCACTCACATTTGAAGATAAATTCAATGATTCTTTGCCACAAATAGATAATTCACATGTTTATAACTCTTCTCCTACATGTCATAATATACAAAAATAAAACATGGTTGTTACTTCTTATTCCCTTGATTCTCAAATTGAATGTGATAATCATGATTGCATTTCAAAATTGACTAGTGAATGAATACCTTTTATTACACATACACAACATGATACATTACATTATAGTGAAAAGTTAAAATATTCTCCTTCTGTTAATGATAATGTGAATGATAATTATTCTACTCTTACCTCTTCAAATTAATTAAATTTTGATTTTGAAAAACACTAGGATAATGATGATTATTCTGATTATGATGAAGATGGCATAGAATATAAAACTTCTACTTCTCTTACTTCACATATTTCTCTTGTTCAACCAAACATTAGATCATATGTTGAAAGACACAGACACACACATATTCTTATGTGAATAATTTTAATTCAATATAAAATAAAGTACCTTCTATTCAAATTAATAATACAAAAGATAAAAATTAATCCCCCTCAACCCCACTTACTACAATGGAACCTAGTTCATAGGCAATCCCAAATGAGGGTGATAGATTATTTACCTCTAAATAGGTCTAATCTATCACACATCCAAAGATTACTGAGAGAACACCAACCCTTCCTAAATAATATTTATAATCTAATATAATAATGGATAAAATAAATAATAAAATTTAAGCATTAAATGAACCCCTTGATAATGATAATATACTCTCATAAGTGTTAATTTATTTAGTGTGTGATGTGTTACTTTGAAAATCCAAGTACATCATCTCACATTGGATAATGAGTCATGAAAATCTTAGGTTGATGACAATGGTATCCATAATAATCTTATTCCACAATGAATTACAACTATGAGGTTACCACATAACTTTTACAGATTGGTGTTACCTATCTTTTATGGACAAGGAATCCATATTTACATATTTAGGCTTCTGAGAAATCTATGGCTCATGTTATAAATAAGTTAATTCTACTAAAAGTTTTTCCATATTCATTAAAGCATAAATCACTATATTGGTTCCACCATACACTCCCTAGTGAATCTTTACATACATATGAGGCAATAAAGGTTGTCTTTACTAGGAATTATATATATAATAAGGGACCTCTAGTCACAAATGAGAGGTTACCTTCACTACAATAGGGTGAGATAGAGCCTACCTCAGAGTACACTCAATGGTTCAAAGCTTGTTTGCATCGGTTAATTTTTCAACAAATGGGTTTATAAGTTCAATACATCTTTGATATAGGTTTAATTTCCCCTCTCAAGGATAAATTGTTATATTAAACATCTAAATCATCATATATCTATGAAACACAACTATATCTTAGAGGTATAGTTGGGATTACCTATTACACAATCAAAGGTAGATTTAACTATAGATCCTTAAGAACTTTAGACATCAAATTTTGTATAAGATCCTACTCAACTTATAACTTAGAAACCAATGAAACATAAAAAACCAATAAAAATAATTAGTAAGGGAAAAGAACCACTATAAACAACACAACCTATAGTGAGTAACACATAATATATATGTAGAAAATAAGGCTACGCCTCATAATATTATTCTTATACTACTAGATAAGGGGAAGATCATACTTACTTCAACTACTTATCATCCACCTCACCATTTAAACTAAGTACCACATAGGAATTATTATCATTTTGACTAGATTAATGGATATTCAGATGAATGTTTCTATCCACTCAGAGCTCACATTAATTAGTATGTTAGAAGAGGCATCATAGAGTTCACAAAGGGGGAATCACGAACTCATTAACCAAATTATCCTAGATCACACTCTTCTATGATAGAGTTATCCTAGGGTATTATTATTAATTAACCATTGGTTACTCATCATATTAAACCTCTAACTTCTAAGATAGTTATTTACCAGTGGTATCATACATCATATACTTGGAAGCGATGGAAGCTAATTCATAGAGTTTAGAATGCACTTCTAGTTCATATATTTATTAAGATATTTTAGAACTATAGACCCAAATGCATAATTTTGATACATACACCAATTAAAATATTTTTAAATAATTACAAGTCTTAGAATGTACCTACCATGTGTACATAAATTAATATATTTGGGCTATCAACCCAAGGCTATAATTTAATTTTAATAACTAATAAATATTTATGGAAATTAGTATAGAGATCAGAACCCAACATCAGTTCAAACACTGATTAAAATATTTGAAAGAAATAAAATAACTCAGAGTGCAATTTCAAAGCAACAACCAATTAGGATTTTTGCATCAAAGTCTTCACATTTTTACATTATTAGTGCATCATAGGTAGATCCACTTTCATAGTCTATGTATACACCAAGATGTTGAGTTAAACATCCCCCATTTCTAAAAAATGAGTACCATTATTAAAATCTTGCAAATTATGCTATAAATTAGGCATTCAACTTGATTAGAGTGAATTATTGAGTATCATTTTTTGATTTATATTACATTGACATGCCAACACATAAGCTTTATTTTGTATTACCTAATGTTTCTAACATTTGGCCCATGTCTTTCCATCTTGGAGGATCAATGGATCTTCATTATAATGAATAAAGATTCATGGGTTTATGATTCAATGTTAATTTGACCCTTAGTTGGCTAACTAATACGGCCCCATTCAAGTCATTGTGTTAAAATTTGTTCCATAATTGATTAATTGAATCCAATTTTAAATAACTTTCAAAACCTTAGACTAAATTACTTTAGCCTAGATTCTTATTAAAATGGGTTCATATTTTTGACGCGTAACTTTATTCCATCTAAGTCTTAGTTTAATTTTAGCCTAAGTTTTTATCGAGTTTATTAATTCATTAAAAATTTAATCTAAGATTTTTGTTAAATATTTATATGTCCTAAGCACTTATTCTTTAATGTTATTATTCATAGGTATGAATTGAATATAGGGCTACCAAGTGTCGAAACCTCACTCGATCAGATCAAGGATCAACAACATGTGGGTGATTACCCAATGTCAATAAGTCAAAACCCTAAAATAAATATTGATAATGTGTAATCCTATGTACAGATTTTGATCAATTTTTCATGTTGAAGACTGGGGTCAATAAGTCAAGATAGATCTATGACATGCATTCAATTATGTAGATAGAGATATAATGATAAGCACAAAGTTAATTAGTCATCCTGAGATTGAATTTGATGGTGCCATGTGTCACAATCATGGTGAATTGGTATAATATTAATGGCCCACATTTGATCATATGTTTAATAGATTAATAGAATGTGTTTTAACATGTAGATCAAAGATTAATGGTGTGTGTTCAACCATGCATATAGAGATCAATAGTGAAAATAAAGTCACAAAGTTAATAATCCTAGATTACACATAAGGCTGGCATATAAAATAAGAGCATTAACTAAATGGAGACTAACAACAAGGTACATAGAAGGCACATGGGGTTGCCATGTGTCACAATCTTAGAAGTTTGAATCAAATATCAATGCCAGTGTTGAAAGTCAAAGTTAGGAGACTCTCGATGATATCAATCGAGTGAATTTGATCATTTTTATAAGGGGAATGAGATGAGGACATGTGTCCAAATTGACAATGGTAATATTTTAAAATTAAATAAGCAGTATGGAAAGGAGATACCACATAGGAAAACATGTCAAATTGAAATATTTTGTGGACGCAAGAAAGCAAATGTATAAATAAAATATAAAAATATGATTTGGGTTAACAAATAAAATACTTCAAATTCATATTCCACCATTAAATCTCATTTAATCCCCCTAAAATCCATTAGACATATGAAAAATCCTTGGAATTGTTCATGCATTCACTATTTTGAGCCAAAAGAGAGAGCCTGATAAACAAAGTTGTTCAAAGAGTCTAACCAGATAGCTAAAAGTGTTGAATTATCATTCAAAAGTGGATAATTTAGTCATAATAATAGTAAAGGCAACCTATGAAACTACTTTAAAGCAAGTGGTTGAATTATACTTGTCATTAGATGTATAGGGTAGAGTATTTAAAGATACATAGTTTGTGGATCCTTCACTAAATATGAGAGATAATAATTTTTTGAGCTTGTTTTAGACCATAAATAACTAATAAAGAGGAGAAGATTCTTCCAATTAAGATATTGTATAATGACATGATGGCAATTCAATTTATAGGACTCCATTATGTTACTACCAATCCAAAGGTATTATACTACATTGAGGTGCATAGTCATATTTTTAAACATGCTAAAATTGATAAGTGTATCCTTATTCATAAACCTATTTTGAGAAAAATAACATACATATCCCCTCTAGGCCCCAAATATACTTCACCTCCATTAATGCATGGGCCCAGAAACATACCATGGAGGAAATCCTATTGAAATGGTTAAAAGTTGGTGGCAAGGTCATTATAGATCCTAACAAGAAAATCCTTGTGAGCTAATTCAGACCAAGAGTCAGAATGGTTATGCCCATTGTGAAAAAAATATGTGGATTTGCACATACTACAAAAATGGAACCTATATGGGTGCCTATCGTGTATTTCATTGTTAAGAGAATGGTAATATCTCCTTTAGGAAAAATTATTAGCATTTCCTTAAGCAGACATATTTTTGGTATTAAAATAAAGAATAGAATTAAGTTCTTCATGATTTCATATTTTTTATATGACCTATTTACCAAAATTGAAATCCCTAACCAAAGAGGGTGGTCCTCCAATGCCACCCAAACTATATCCCAATATTACTCAAAATTCCATATTTATAAATATAGGGACCATATCTAATTCATCTATGACTTTGTATATCCCACTTTGAGCTAAGTCATAAATTGTCTCCCCGTGATAAGGATAATTACTTTATTCAATAAATACATTGAGACAATGGGATATATCTGGCTATACTTGATTACATATTTATCAAAATTGAGGGAACCCAAAGTGCCCCCTTAAATTTCTAATACATGTGCTAGATAGGTTGGATGAACAAGAAGTGGTATACTAACTATTTAATGGAATAGATTAGATATAAAAGACCATGAATAAAGGACTTATCCATGGTTTTCCCATGACTATTAGTATAACCATTTTTAGACAATGGGACAAAATTTAAGTGGCTTCAAAACATAGGCTTTCTTTCAATTTGTAGATAGATGACAATAGACAGTGGGATCCCAATGGTAGGGTAAAGGATTACTTGAATAGTAAAGGCATTATGGTTGTACCTTATAAACATGAAACTAGAGAATATTAATTTATGTACACTAAGCCAACCAACTATTATTAAGTTACTAAAAGACTAAAGGAAAATAATATAAATCCTGAATCCAGATTACTGAGAGATTATAAGATAGAAGTTAGATGGTTACTTGGTCTTAGACAATATCATTTGGTAGATGTTGGCCCTTCTAGGCTTCCCCAAACTAACATACAAACAAATCATTGGATTGAAAAAAGGATACCAAGAGAAGTTGTTTCAAGCTTATTATTCACTAAGTCTTTTGGAACAACAGAACAAGGTTTTCCTTAATAAGAATAAATTCACATGATAGCTTTGGATCCACAAGAATCTCTTGAAGATTTATTGAGAATTCTCTTCATGACCTATTAAATAGACATAGATATAGATGAGGAAACTATTGAGGAATCCAAATAGGAAAATTAAAAATAGTATTCATTGGACTTAGTGATCATTGATCCTCCCAAGAGGAAGGTTGAGACTATAATTGTCCAAAAGGTAAAGAAAGTAAAAATGGTCAATACTCCACCACAGATCTCAGTAAGATCACAACTAGAAACTAATGAAAAATATTCTTTAAATATTGAAATGAAAAGTGTTTTCAACACTATCCTAACCTTGTGATACATTTACACGCATCAATAGGCAAGAGAATTCACACTCTAAGGAAGGCCTAACCTAAAATTTGTGAATTTAAAGTATTTTGAGCTGATTTTAGTCAATTTTGTTTAAAGGTTCGTTAATCATTTGTATATTTGTGTTTTTATTAGCTTAAATTTGTAAAGATCACTAATATTCATGATTTTAGACTAGTCCTTCAGCTTATTTAGCTAAAGATAGTTATTATTTGAAGATTAATGTGAAATTGTTGTAAAGGTTTCTTAAGCTTTGTGAATATAACATGTTTAATGTTAGTGATAGTAATTTTGATCAAAGATCACTGGTATTCACAAGTTTTGATGTATCTTTAAGCTAATACAATTAAAGATATTCATTCATTAAAATATTTATATGAATTCATGCAAATTTTTATTGAACTTAGAAATCTAAACATACAAATCTACTTATTTGTAAGAATTGAAAAATTATTTACAAAGATCTAAAGATCATTTATCTTTACAAAGATAAAGTTTCTACATCATATTTTGAATAGGATTTGGATTTTAAAAGCTAGAACTTCCATGAGTAAAAACTAGGTCAAGTTTTGAGACAAGGCTACCTCTTCTTTCCTTGGAAATTCATAGAAAAACAATAGTGGATAAAGGTAAATGTAGAGTTTCTAAATCTCAACTTACTTCACCTATTTTTTCTATTTTATTCAGTCCTTATGAAGGTATTGTTTGGTTAGCTCAACCTTATATCAATGTTCCTAGTTAGGTACATGACTTACCAAGAAATCAAGAGAAATATTTACCTTCATTTAGTCCTATAGGCATTATTACTACTGAAAAACAAATCAAGTCTTTTAAGGCTACCTTAGGATTGTTAAATAATTTTCATGAAGATGTTTCTTGAAATTTGTTTCCTTTTACCTTTAGAGATGTAGAATATGATTTTTTTCTTAATCTTCCTAAAGGTTACATCATCAGTTGGGATGATATCAACAATTAATTCATTGATCAATTTGGAAAGATCATTAGTCCTTATGTTCTATATCAACAATTCACTACGATGAACAGAGATTCAAATGAAACCATTAGAGATTTCAATGCTAGGTTTTAAAATATATTTAGTAGAACTACAAATCCCTATAATATTATTGAATCTTTATCTTTAGATATTTATAAGGATGCTTTAGATTTAATGACTTTTGTATTTTTGAAAAGGATTTTTGGGGTCATAGATACATTAACTTTGGCATATGCTAAAGATGTGAAAATTAGTGATCAAATTAAATCCCAAGGTAAATTATCATATGTTATTCCTAAAATCAATCCTAATTTGCCTATATTGAATATAATCTTGAATGCTAATAAAATAAATCCTAATTTGAATTAAATTATACTTTTAAACTAGTTGCTTTTGAGTCATACTCATCTTGGTCAAAACCTAGGATTGGTAAATAACTCTAAAAGTGGATCCCATCCACAATATAAATTATATATGGTGATAATAGCTAGCAATATTAATCAAGTACACAATTTGGAGGTGCCTAAGAATAAAAATGACTCAATATTGAAAATGGTTCAAAAACTGAGCAATGATTTTCTTTATTTTAAAAAAATAGGAAGGTAACATTGGGGAGAATTCTAATAGAAACTATTATTTTCATAGCTTTAATAGACCTATGAATTTTCATAATAGAAAAAATAATAAAAATAATTAGTCATCTTCAACTAAAAACATACCTTAAATAAAAATTTATGATGTAGCTTTAGCTAATTATTACAGGGTTAATAACATTGTAAAACATGGTGAATTAGACTATATGGAATTTTATAATGTTTTTGAAGTATTTTAAGATTAATTAGATACATTTGAAGTTATGCCTAATAAAGATAATGTTGTAGGGTAATATGGATCCTTAAAGACATCTAAATCTTTTGAAACAACTCTTATGGTGGAAAACTTTTATTTTCCATATCAAGATGAAAATGAACCTAAATATACTCTAGAGGATATTCATACTTTTTAATAGTATCTAAATAAGACTTATCCATTGAGTAATAGAGAAAAAAAGAAACCAATGATAACTTTTACTCTGCTAAACAACAATTATACTCCTATTGATCCCAAAGTAGATAACAATCTAGAACCTCCAAAAGGAAGTAACACTAAAAATAATGTTGATTTATCTAGTTCTTCTACCAAGAGTGGGTACAACATGGTAGAGGATATGAAGAAAATTAAAGCTAATTCACATTTCATGAATTGACTCAGATAACTAAAAAGAGAGACTTGTTTCTACATTTTTTAACTAAAAAACCTAGTAAATCATAGAAACCTACAAATGCAATTGTAGTAATGTATAAGAATAAATTAGAGGTTTCACTTTTTTAACTAATAGTTAGAGTTTTTGATAAAAACTTGCATAACTATCTATTAGATTCATGTGCCTTTGCAAATATTATGCCAATAGGTACTTGTGAAAATCTTGGTTTAACTCCTATTAAGTCTGCTAGAGTAGTGACTCAATTAGAAAAATCTACATTTAAAGTGATTGGTGAATTGTTAAATGTGCATATGCATCTTTCTTCATAACCAAGAGTGCAATAATTTATTGATATTCAAGTTTTTGACATTCCATATGCTTAAGGATGTTTCTTAGTAGAGATTAGACCAAAGATTTGAATAGATACATGCCAACTGATTAATATCACATATGGCTACCATGGAAAGGAATTCTTAATCAAGTTTAGATTGAAATGGAGCCAAAGATGAAGCATATAATAATTGAATATAATGCATCCAAAGAAAGGGTCAATGTGGCTAATTATGATTTAGGGGTTTAGACCCTTGACACTCTTTAGGTATGTAATTCTAAAGACTCTCATGCTATGCCTAATCTTTGTAAATTATATGTTGATGTTGTTAGATACAAATCAAGGTCTAGAGTAGTAGTAGATTTAATAAAACCCATTGGGAAAGAATATAATACTTCTTAAAAACTTGAAATTCATTGCACTAATAATTTTGTAGAGTATGAAACATTGATATTAGGATTATAGTTTACTATTAAACACAAGGTTAAATAACTACTAGTATATGGTGATTCTAAACTAGTAGTCAATTAGGTCAGAAGCAAGTATCAATCCAAATTATCTTATTTTAAGAAATATAAGTTTAGAGTATGGGACTTGATTGAGTATTTTTATGATTTTAATATTGTTTCAATCCTTAGAGAAGGAAACAATTCTGATGATGAACTAGCTTTAACTTTAAATAACCTAATGCCTAATCAAGGTTCCAAATTGGTAAGGTTTATAATTGAATTGGTCTTATGTTCCTTTGTACCTAATAATATTAATCATTTTCAAGTGTTTAGTGATGAACAAAAAAATTAAATTCATGAACAATTCCAGAGTGTTTGAGTCTCATATTATTGATGAGGTCAATGATAACTCTCTTTATGATGATAGAATTGATGACAAGATAATACAACTAAATAATAACAAGATTCCTAAAGGCATGATTGTCTTGGAAAGACTATTTGATAAAGATAAGCTAGTTGAAACTTCTAAAGTTTCCAAAGTAAATGGGAAGGATTATAACATATTTAATCTAAGAACTCAAGGTCAACCTCAGCTAGTAAACCTTAATGCAACATGCACAAATGTAGAGTCTAAAAATTATAGAGACATATTGACTAGGTAAAAGGATGTTATTACATAGTCTTATGAATACTTTAAGATTTTTTATCCTTGAGTTATCACCCATACCATTCCCTTGAAAGAAGCCTGTAAACCATTCAGGTAGAAGCATAGACTGTTTAATCCTATTTTGGAACCATTGGTTTATAAAGAGGTCAAGAAATTATTAGATGCAAAAATAATTTTTCCAATTAGACATTCTACCTAGGTATCCAATCTAATACCAGTTAGAAAGAAAAATGAAGAGATTAGATTATGCATAGATTTTAGAAACTTGAATAAATCTTTCAAAAAGGATAATTATCCTTTACCAGCCCTTGACTAGGTGATTTAAAACATTAGTGGTTATGCCATGATGTCTCTCCTATATGGTTTTTTAGGTTACAATCAGGTACTTGTTAATAAGGAAGATAGAATGAAGACTACATTCACAACAAAATGGGGCACTTTTGCTTACAAAAGGATGCCTTTTGGACTTATCAATGTAGGAGCTACCTTTACAAGATATATGGACCATGCCTTTTAAGGTCTCATAGGTAAATGTATTATTATATATATGGATGACCTAATTGTGCTTTCTAAAAATAAGGAAGATCAAATAATGCATTTACAATAAGTGGTTGAATGTTGTCCAAGGTATGGAATTTCCATTAGCCCTAAGAAAACCATATTTTGTGTAGTTTAATGGAAATTTTTAGGATATGTAATAACTATAGATTATATTTATATAGATCTAGATAGATTCAATGATATATCTAAAATTAAACCCCCAAATAGTAGAAAAGAGATAAATTCTTTCTTTAAGAAGATCAATTTTGTAAGGTAATTCATTTTTTGTTTTAAAAGATTGTGAAACCACTTAATTACATGGTAAAAAAAGATATAAAGGTCAAATGGAATGAATTAAAAAATAAATCCTTCAAGGATATCATTGAAGCAATAGTAAAATCACCTATGTTGATAAGTCTTGAATTTACAAAATATTTTTATTTTTATTCTTTTGCTTTAAAACATACTATAATAGTTGTAATAACTTAGGAAATTGATAAATGTGATCATCCAAATAATTTATGAGTACTAACTTCAAAAATTATGAGTTAAATTATTCCCTAATTTATAAACAAACATTTACTTTGGTTAAGGTAGTAAAAAAATTTAGACACTATATTCTTAGGAATAAAGTGCATGTTATATTACAAGGCCCTGCTACCAAACTCATGCTGAGTCAATGTGAATTAGGAGAAATAAGAGGGAAGTATATTTCCATACTCTAAGAATATGATCTTGAAATGAAAAATTCTAAATTAGTGAGGTGTTTAAATCAATTGTTTGTTAATACTAATCCTAGATTTAATATCATGTAGGTTGACCAACAATAGTTTCAACTAAATGACTAGTATGATGAAATCATTCATTTCCTAATTAATGGTTATTTTGATACAAGATTGAGTCTCAAAATAACTCAATTTTGATCAAGGATGGCATAATTTATAGGAAGAAATATGGAGCGTATTTGAGATATCTTTTGAAGGAAGAATCAGCTAAAATCTTAAGTACCTTTCATGAGAAACTTGGGAGTGGATACCCCTATGAGAAAATAATGGCTTACAAAATCCTAATGGTAGGATATTATTGGCCAACCATTTTAAAATATGATCACAAGTATGTTAGAGAATGTCATCAATGCCAAATCTTCAATAGAAAAGAACCTAAAGTTGTTATGCCCTTGAAGCTAGTTTTAATTGACAAACCATTTGATCAATTGGGTTTGGACATGGTAGTGGTTATTAACCCTAATTATTTGGCTAGGCATAATTATGTTCTTTTTTCCATAGGTTATTATATAATATGGATAGAGGTAGTAGAAACAACATAGTGTAGGACTGAATATGTTATCAAGTTATTAAAAGAGAACATTTGCACCAAGTTTGGGATGCTAGTATTATTGGTACATGAGAATGGATCTGTGTTTACATCTATATAGATGACTAAATGGGCCTATGATAATAAAATATCTCTTAAGTTTTCATTTAATCATTACCCTTAGGGTAATGGAGTTTTAGAGTCTATAAACAAGAATATAATGAAAGCTATTAAGAAGTATATATCTCAACAACCAAGAATATGGAATCAATTATTAAAGATTGATCTATGGGAAAATAGAAAAAGAGTGAAACAATATCTAAAATTATCACCAATTATCTTTATATGTGGACAAGAACCAATCTTTCCAATTACTCTAAAATTTCCAACTTACAAGTTTAAATAGGACTATATGGAAGGAGATCAAGAATATGTCAATTCTAGGTTGCTTGATATCATCTAAATAGAGGATGCTAGAGAAGAAGCATTTGCTAATTTTAATAGACATTAAATCATTGTCAAAATATGGTTTTAAAAATAGTCAAAGATTAAGGTGTTTAGATAGGGAGACCTAGTTCTCTTATGGGACAAAGCATCTAAGCAAAATCGAAACATGGGAAATTCACTCCTTTGTGTATTGGCCCTTAAATTTTTTTTGAGACAATATGAAAAACCACCTTTAGGCTCAAAGAATTGTATGGAGTAGATTTAAATTTTCCAACCAATGGGTAGTATCTCAATAATTATTTCTCTACTGGTCCACCTCAAGTCTTTATGGAATAATTTATAATATTAGTTAGAGTTAGTGTAGGTAAGTTTTGATTATTTTCATTCATGTCCCTTGTTTGTAAATAGTGTTTGTGAATTTTTTTTTTCTTGTTGTGTGTTTGCTTTCTTTGCTTTGTTCTTTGGCTTCCAATAAGTTTTTTCCAAAATAGGTCTTCAAGCTCCAAATCCATCTGGATTCTCAAAATAACTTTATAAATGAAGAATGAGGATATGAATCTTAAACATTGATTGATCATGGATTCTAGAAATTTTGAGCTTAAAGTTATGCTTTTGAGAAATTGATGAAGATTAATATATAGACTATTTATTCCTTAAAAATATTAAACCTTATTTTGATTTTAATAATGATTTTATGTGTTTGAGTAAAATTTTGATTTATTAGAATAAAGTCATGTTAACACTTAAAGAAAATTATTGCAAGGGATGAAGTTTATGACCAAGGATGATTATCTTGGGAATCAAACATTTGGCAAAAATCTTAAACACCTGGTTATTTCTAGTTCCTAACCTTTGTTGGAAAGTTAAATATAGTTCAAAAATAAAAGCCTTATTAGAAATCTAAAAGTTTTCTTAGCAAAGGTGATTATAATAACCTCCATCAAGGGTATGGATGTCTGACTGGTAGTGGAGCAAGGTCTAGAGTGGAGCCAAATGTATCTATGTTGGGGCTATGGATACCTAGCTAGTAGTATATAAATTCCAAAACCTTCATGTTTTATAAATCATGATTCATAATGAATATCTACATATGCTACAACTCTATGTTAATGAATAAGGTCATGAAATCTAGAATTTCTTCTCTAGATCCCAATGGTAATTAGTAAATTAATTGAATCACACACACAACATGATTGAGTTTTGATATTTGATCTTAATTCTACATTTTTAAGACTTTTTTCAATTAAAAATTTATCTTAATAATGGTACTTGATCATGTGAAATGATTATCATGGTTATTATTTTGAACCAAAAGTATTTGAATTCTAAAAATTTTCAATGTTTCCCATAGAAGTCACCATTTTCTAAGGTCAACATCCCCCCTTTTCTAAAAATTGAGGAACCTTTTTCAAATTTTGCAAATTATTCTATAAATTAGGTATTCAACTTAATCAGAGTACATTATTGAGTGTCATGTTTTGATTTAGCTTACATTGACATGCTAACACTTAATATTTATTTGATCCTACCTAATGTTGCTAACATTTGGCCCATATGTTTCCATCTTCTAGGATAAATGGATTTTCATTAGAATGAATAAATGTTCATGGGTTTATGTTTCAATGTTAATTTGACCCTTATTTGGTTAACTAATATGGTCCCATTTGAGTCATTATGTTAACATTTGGTCCTTAAATGATTAATTAAATCCAAGTTTAAATAAATTTCAAAACCTTAGTCTAAATTACTTTAGCCTAGGTTCTTATTAAAGTGGATTCATAGTTTCAATGGGTCACTTTATTCCATCTTAGTACTACTTAAATTTTGGCCTAAGTTTTAATTGAGTATATTAATTCATTAAAACTTTAATCTAAGTCTTTTACTAATTCATTATATGTCCTGAGTACTTATTCTTTGATTTTACTATTCATAGGTACAAATTAAATGTAGGGCTTCTAAGTGTCAAAGCCTCACTCGATTGGATAAAATATAAATAACACATGGGTGATCAGCTAAAGTTAATGATTCAAACTCCCATATATCAAGATAGATAGTGCATATTATTATGTACAAATCCAATTGAAAATCCACATTGAATATTAGGGTTAATAAGTCAAGATAGATTTATGACACACATTCGATCATGCATATGTAGATGTAATGGTGAGCATGAAGTCAATAAGTCAAAGGATCATAATATTGAATGTTATGGAACCACATGTAATAATCATCGTGAAAATTACATACATTTGATTGTATGTTTAATGGATCAATGATACACATTTTATCATGTAGATCAAAGATCAATAGTGCACATTCAACTATGTAGATGAAAATTGATGGTGTGAATCTAGTCACAAACTCAATAAGCCTAGATTGTACACAAGGCCACCATATGGTGTAATAGCATTAACTGAATGGAGACTCATAATAGGGTACACATAAGGCATGCATGGTTGCCAAGTGTCACAATCTTGGAAGCTCATATCAAAAATTGACAACCAATGTTGAAATTCAAGGCCAAGAGACTCCTAAGGAGATTGATAGAGTGAATTTGATCAAATTTTTAGGGGGTATGAGATGAGGAAACATGTCTAAAGGTATAATGGTCATATTTTAAAATTAAATAAGTATCATGGCAGGGAGATACCATATAGGTAGACATGTTAGATCAAAATATTTTATGGACCCAAGCATGTGAATGTATAAATATGAGATGGAAATATGATATCGACTACCAAAGAAAATACTTAAAAATCATATGCCACCATTAAATATTATATAAACCCCCTAAAATCCCTTAGAAACACAAAAAAATCCCTAGAATTATTCATGCATTCACTATTTTGAACTAGAAGAGAGATCCTGATAATCAAAGTTGTTTAAAGAGTCTAACCAGATAACTAAAAGTGTTAAATTATCATTCACAAGTGGATGATTTAATTAGAATAATAGAAATGGAAACCTATGTACCTAATTCAAAATAAGTGGTTAAATTATAGAGTTCATGGCTTCTTCACTAAATACAATAGACAATAATTGCTCGAGCTTGTTCTAAACCATAGATAACCAAGGAATTTTAACTAAAGAAGAAGAGAATTTTATTTTAGTTAAGAGATTATATGATGACATCATGGTAATTTATTTTATAAGACTCCATTATGCTAATATCAAGCTAGAGGTATTTCACTACATCGATGTCTTTAGTCTTATTTTTAAACATACTAAAATTGATAAGGGTATGATTATTCATGAACCTACTTTTAGGAAAATAGCATGCATATCATCTATTTCCTTTGAATCCTATTATAAACCACCTAGTCCCTAAATATACCTCACCTCCATTAATGCATGGGACCAAAAACATACCATAGAAGAAATCCTAATTAAATGGTTAAAATCTGGTGGAAGGTCATTATAGAACCTAACAAGAAAATACCTATGATCCAATTCAGAATAGGAGCAAGAATGGTTATCACCATTTTGAATAAATTATATGGATTTACACATACTACACACATTGAACCTATATGGGTTCTTATTGTGTATTTCATTATTGAGGAAATGGTAATAGCTCCTTTAGGTGAAATCATTAGCATGTCCTTAAGTAGGAAGATCTGTTGTATTAATATAAATAAGAGAACTAAGTTATTCATGATGTCATATTTTTTAGATTCCCTATTTCCAAAACTAAAATACCCAACCAAAGAGGGTGGTCGCCCAATGGCACCCAAACTATGTCCCAATATTACTCAAAATTACATATTTAAAAATATAGGGACCATATCTAATTCATCCATGGCTATGTATATCCTTATTTAATCAAAGATATAAATGGTCTCCCAAATATGAGGACAACTCCTTTATTCAATAAATATATTAAGACAATGGGAGATATCTAGCTATACCCTGATTACATGGTTATTAGAATAGAGGGAACCCAAAGTGCACCCCTTAAACTACTAGTACATGTGCCAGATAAGTTGGTAGAACAAGAAGTAACATACTAATGGTTTAATGGGATTTTCAAGACCAAGAGTAAAGGACTTATCCATGGTTTTCCCATGACTATTAGTATGACCAATTTTAGATAATATGACCAAATTGAAGTGGCTTTAAAACACATGCTTTCTTTCAATTTGTAGATAGATGACAAAGACAATGGGATCCCAATGGTAGGGTAAAGGAGAACTTGAAGAGTAAATTCATTATATATGTACCTCATGAACATGAAAATAGAGCATATGAATTTGTGTACACTAAGGTAGCCACCTATTATGAAGTTATTAGAATACTAAAGTAACATAAGCCTGAATCCAAATTTTTGAGAGATTAGAAGATGAAATATATATGGAAACTTGGCCCTAAATAATATCATCTGGTAGATTTTGGCCCTTCTAGGCTTCCCCAAATTGACATAAAAATAGAGCATAGGCTTTAAAAAATGATACCAATAGAAGTTGATTCAATATCCTTAGTCCCTAAGTCTTCTAGAATAACATAACAAGATCTACCTCAATAGGAAGAAATTCAAATGATAGCTTTGGATCTATAGTAATCTCTTAAGATGCATTGAGAATGTTCTCCATGACCTATGAAATAGACACAAATGTAGAGGAGGAAAATGTTGAGGAATCCAAATAGGAAAAGTAAAAATAAGATTTATTAGAATTAGTGATCATTGATCCTCCCAAGAGGAAAGTTGAGACTAAAATTATCCAAAAGGTAAAGAAAGCAAAAAAAAATTCTACTCCACCACAAATCTCAAGAAGATCACAACCATAAACTCATGAAAAAATATTATTTGAATATTGAAATGAGAAGTGTTTTCAACACTATCAAAACCCTATGATACATTTGCATTCATGAACAAAACAAAACACAACATCAACATTGCAGTCATTGGTTCTCTATTATATCATGGTTTAGATAGGGAAATTTGCCATCATAGGGTATACATGAAGATATCTTATGTGATATAAACAATTAATAAATAAATACCATATACCAATACAAATACTTAAACCAACTACACATATTCTTAAGATATTCATAGAATATCCAAATCAATTAACATTACTCCTTTGGAAACAAAATTAAAAATATCAAACATTTCAAATAATTAACCAAATTTATACACATAACAACTTACAAAAGCCAACTAGATTTAGATTCCAATAAACAATGCCAAATTACATAACCACCATATCTATATATAACTCATAACATCATTTCAATACAAATGTGATGCATCACTCAATGATGTGAACATGACTATTGGGACTAGCTCCCTCACTCTCACTCTTAGACACATCAATACTATAACTAAAAGCCCCACTATCTCCATGATACCTTGATCTATAGCTACACCTACTCTCTCTCCCTATACATAGACAACTTGTTCCTATAATTAGCATACTCTCATTGAATTCATATGTATTCATATGCTATATGACTACTTGCTCCACCTAGAGCATCGAGATAGGGAATATTATGATTCTAAAAATTTGTATGTAAATCATCATTATCTATTGTTGATTACATGTATGTTGTATTCATTATCACCACATAATAAAATAAATTATCATGCACTCCAGCTAAATTAACAGCCTACTCCACCAAGCCATCATCCATGACATCTTCTAGAATATGCCATGTTAAATCATGACACACTAAATCGATGGTGACCTAATAATACTCATCCTTTCTTTCACCTTCAAGTTTCCATAAAATTAATAAGAATCCTATTACATCAAATCACATGATTAAAATTACATAAAATATGTAAGCAAACTATCTAACTTACCATCTAGAGCCATAAAGGGCTCTACATCTATTATCTCCTTTGGGACCATCCCATCTCTTAACAACAGAGGTACCTACCTGTACACACTCCACTAGGATAAGTGCACCTTGATCACCTTAGTATCATCCACATTTGGTACCTCAATCTCCAAATCTCATTATATCACTGACATAGGAGCTAACTCCATAATCAATGTCTTAGGCCTACTCCCTGACCTTACAAGAGCTTGAGAACTCCTCAACCACACTACTAGTGCTAGGGAATATCTTGTATGACACCAAAATATCAAGTAACCCTCTCATACTATAATAACTTGTATGCATTATCCCACTAATCATGTATCTAGTAGCTCACTCGAATTCACCTCAAATATGTGCTATCCTTTTTCCATCCCTAATAACCCATGTAAGGTCTCTAGATAATGTCCTCTACTCTTATATTATCTAATAACCATCAAAATTAGGTATTAATCCCTCTCATAGCATGCCCTATCCTAGTTGATCTAGCTATAAATACCTATAGGTTGGACCATCCATTCCATGGGTATACCACTAGCCTAGTCACAACTATGTGCTCACATTCCCAACAATGAAATAGTGTCAATGTATCAATTTATCCACCATCCATCTCTTATGCAAAGTGATACAGATCCTTATATAGATGAGTCAACATAGTTTAAGCCCAAGAATATACTATGCCATGATGCTCAATGTCATAAACTATCTCATACATCCTATATGAAATTAAATCACCACTCCAATCGATGATAATAAATGATTAAAATAACATTGATAGAAACTAAAACCATGGAACATTGACCATAACAAATACAGTGAATAGTATGTGACTCTTACTACCTTATGCAATGAATACTAGTAGCCATAGCATAAAAGTACCAAGATGCTCATTATATAGCCTATACACTAGTGGCCTCTTATAGTATAATCTGCTACCCAAAAATTGATAACCATAATATTCAATACACACCCTATAATGTCATAATCATCTCACCTATGGGCAACTAGGATGTACAAGTATCTACACTCCATGTCTCACATAATGTAGTCATCATATGCTTATCAAAGAACATAAGATCTAGGAAATCCACATGTTGAAACCCTACTCTATTAATCACATCTATCTCTACCTTAGATAGGGTCAATCTATAGATATTATCCATAATTTAGATAGTAAAAAATCCCTCATGATTATTAAGTTGTAAAAACTTCAACCAAATATAACATTAGTGAAATAAAAACTAATACCAGAAAATAACCATAGAATTCAAAAACTAGTCAATGACATTGAGCACCATATCTTGGGCCTACTAAACACTAGTGTTACTTAGAGGATAGTGGTATTGGATAGTATCACCACATTCTAGATAGTAGTGCCAGAAAATGGCCACTAGCACCTAGATTAGGATAATAGCACCACCTTTTACAAAACAAGCCGGAATATAATTTCACTAGAAAAATCAATAATATAGACAAATAAAATGATAAAAATAAAAAAAGGTTTGGGCCCCATACTAGGTGTACCTCCTCCCTAGCCTAGATAAGTACCTCGACCTCCTTATAGCATAAGAACCTAACATCTTATCTCTTTAACATGTTTCTCTCTCTTAGATTTAAACTTATTCCCACTCTAATGATGCAAATGAATTATTAGTGATTTAAAATGAGAGATTAATGACATAACTTACCCTATGCTACCCTACTTAGGCTAACCCTACATGCCAAATTCACTAATTAATACAACTATCTTGGTATTTACATACCTCAAAAACCATGGCTCCAATTTATGAACCTTTTCATGTCATTTTCAATCCTAAAAAAAGACCAAAAAAATGCATTCTATTACCCGAACAATAGATCAAGTACCTTTATAGCTACACACTCATTTAACAAACTTAGACACAATCAATACATTATTTAATCCTAATGCAACATCAAAATTACCAAGTAAACACCAACACAATTGATACTTACCAATTTTGGTCACATATACTCCTCATAGTCTTAGATCTCTCACTAAAAGGGGGAAATATGCATAGATTGCTTTAGACATATAGAGTCACATTATAAATTTTAGACACAAAAGTTCACATAGGCATTCAATTGCATAACCTATTCATAGATATAGACATACAAGTCTACACAAGTTTACATAGGCATTTAGTTGCCCAAATTATTCAAATATATAAACATACAGGTCTATATAAGTTTAAATAAGAATTCAGTTACACAACATAGTTAGAGATATAGACATACAAGTCTATACAAGTTTACATAGGCATATAGAGTTATATATTTTTAGAGATACAAATATACAAGTCTACATAGGTTTACACAAGAATCCAAAGTTATAGATTTCTAGATTTATAAATACATAGGTGTACACAAGTATTTAAATATACACTCCATATAGATACGGCTTGGACATAGGTATACTACTTCATTTAGATATTCAGATACATAGCTACATCACTAAGATATCAGGATTGGGGACATGCACATAGTGCATGTTCTTTGTTCCAATTTTTAGATTTATAAGATTACACCAGTATCACCACCAAGTTTTCACTAGTTTAGATCATAGGGCCATCTACATTAGTTGATCGATAGCATCACACAACACCTAGTTTACATTACTCACATTCAGAGTAGGGATAAGTGAGACTTGTTTCTCCATGAATTTAGCTTATAGTACCCAATTTTATAGTGGGGGAAAGTGAACCTTTTTATCCACACCTTTAGTTCACATTACTCAGATTTAAAGTGGGGATAAGTGAGCCTTGTTTCTTCACACATTCAGCTTATAATACTCATATTTAGAGTGAGGGCAAATGAGCCTTATTTCTCCCAACATTTAACTTACACACTTAGTTTCAATATAGCAACATTTATAGCATATGTTTCCTTTCATATATTTCACTCCAATTCTTGTCCACTTTTATATACAAGTGGGCCAAATCTAATTTACATTCACATAGGTAAGTACACGTATGCATTTCTATTTTCTTTTACTATAGTACATCTATTTCATCGCATTACTAGAATAAAATTTGGGCAAATGTAAACACCCTAATTTGGTCAAATAACTATAAGTGCTATGTATTTTATTGCTCTTTCACACATAGGGTCTTAGTGATGGTTATAGTCATTATTTGCATCATCACCTTGAGTATTTTGGTATTTATTGTGTCTTTTTCTCATTGTTCTGACACTTCTAGTAGTCATAGGTTACCTTTTCCTAGTCCTAAGGGCCCCTAGCCTATCATCCTTTATTTTTTCTCTATTTTAAGCCTTTAGACATTAGCTCCATTTTGAGGACAATAACACCACATGGTGATACTATCCACTTTTACCTTTAGTGTTTGATGATACCTTTCACTCATGTTTGAGTTATAACCCTTCTATGACCCTTCAATTATGTTTTTAATATCTTTTTCATGACTTGTCAACCAACAAACAAGGTATTATATTCCAAACAAATATCCTCCTATATAAAGAGCCTCATAAGTGATTTTACATCTAAAACTTACTATTTTGGCATTTATTACATAAAATTAATCAATAATATAGTTCAAATACTCTACTTACTACTCAACATTCACACCTAGACATTTACATTCTTGATCAAAGAAGGGCCTAAGTTAAATTCATCTTAGCATATTGTACAAGTTGATGGTGTACATTCTCTAAGAAGAAATAATGCATTTTAAGAAAAAATGATTTTTGCTTTATGTGATTGTAACATCCCATAACCTAGTTTTTCCTTTCCTTTTGCATTTGATTATTTCATTGTTTCAATTGTGTAGGTATTCATTAGTGTTTTGAAGAAGAATCAACCAAAATAGTGACACAATTGATTCCCCACATGATTTTAAATAACATAAAAGACCCTTAGGAACTCCCTTGAATTCTCTAAAAGTTTTAGATAGTTACTACATTGAGGGACACCAGCACCAAGTTTGGTGACTAGTGCCACATTGTGCTACTATCCTAAGGGGGTGCTACTATCTAAAGCCAGATCTTGAAAAATACTCTACAGATGAAATAATTTTCTCTATTTACTTAGTCATATCCAATATTCATATCTATGAGAAAATCTATGTAAATCTAGATAAGACCACCTTCTCCTTTTATTTACTATTTTAGGAAAATTATATTGAATAAATAAATCCCAATTTTATTCTAGATTTACAACAGACCCAACCCTTTAATATATCTTAGGATTGACATAGTAAAACCACTAAAGGATTAAAATAACTAAAAACCTTCCTAACATTACTTTAAGACCTATAAAAAATATAATAAAATAATAATTTAAAATATATAAAAAAATAATGACCAAAATCTTTTATTAATTTTTCTTTTTAACTTTTTTGTCATACTTAGAATGTGTGGTAGATATTGTGGTCCATTCAAAAAATTTGAATGTGGTAAATGAAGAGAATGTGATGATATTTGTTTTAACATTTAAAAAATGTTAGTGTGGTAAGTGAAGATCACATGAATATATGTTGTGTTCCATTTAAAATTTTGAATCTAGACGTCAAAGAAATTACATATATTTTATGTGTTTTTTAAACAAAGTTTTTGAAGTAGTTTTTTGAAAGTGAATAAATTTTATGGGTTTTGTAGGTTTTTTTTGGTTGAGGGATTTTAGTTTTTGAAGGATTTATTATGTTTTGGAAATGAAAATTTATGAGAAATAAAAACATAGAAATTGGAAACAAGCAATGACAAGAAGAGGTAAATGACCATTAAAAAGAGAAAGGGAAAAAGAAGTGAGTTGAAAAATATTATATATTGTTAGCTTGCATAGGGTTAATTATTATAAGTATATGAGGAGGGATACACCTAACAGTGGAAGTAGGAGACCTAATGATTATATGGCATTTCTAATGAGTGATACCCATAGGGATGAAGGTAAGAAGTAATATAATGGCTATATTGAGTGTAGTTCCATAAGGAGATGAATTTTGAAAGAAGAATACCTATGAGGATGCAAAACACGATTATATGAAACTATCCACACTAATTTAGGAAGAGAAAGAAGAATATGATGCCCGATTAAACCTAACAACCCTTTTTTAATTTTATTTTTGTAAAACATAAACTTAAACATACTAAATATTAATATATTAAAAATATTTAAAATTTGGATCAATTTTAATGCATAGTTAAATTTATTGAAAAATGAAAAATTAGGAAATATTTATGTATTTTTTTAAAAAACAAATTAGGGGAAAATAGACAGGATTTTTTTTAAACATGAAAGAAAATTTGGAAGATTAGGGAAATGTATGGAAATTTAGAATAAATGCTTCAATAAGGAAAACTTATGGACAACATATCCAAGTTGTATTAGGGACATCTAAGATAAAAATATTGACAATGAGATTTATAAAAAGTTAGGGAAATTTCAAAAGTTATGGGAAAGTTTGGAAAGTTTGATAAATCAAGTTTAACTAGCAAACAGTCAAATAATTACTTTTAAATAGGTTTAAAATGATAAATTAGGTTAAATTAGCAAATGGATTAGTCAACCATTGGGTATTTAGTGTTTCTTGACTGAAACCTTATATAAGGAAATAAAAAGTCTAATTTAAAATAAAATAGGTCAAAACATGACAATGCATGACATAAGATACAAACAAGCCTTTGAAAATGTAGTTAAATGAACTTACACCAAAAGAATTCAAGATAGAAGTTATAATTTTAATGTTGTTGTCCATATGTTATATTTATATCTATTTATAAGGAAACAAAATTAAAAAATAAATTTTAAACATGTTTTTCCATTAGCCAAAACATGTGCCTTTAATCAGTTTTTGAAATCTCCAGTAAGTGAGACCTAAATCATGAACATTAGAGGCATGAAGTAACATGAATCACAAAATTGTGAAAAACACAAGAATTTGTGGAAAAATGGAAAAAAATGGTTAAACTATTAAAATTTTGAAAATATTAGGGAAGATTCAAAATTATCTGGTTAACTTACAAAAATTATGGAAATTTACAAAAAAATGAAAATACTACATTAAATTGATCTGTAAAAAAATTAGGATAATTTGATAATGTATGGATACTTCAATATATTTAGGGACGATTCACCAAATTTAGTTTAAATTTTAAAAATTAAATAAATTTTGACTAATTTATGGAAATTTTTTTAACTTAGGTTAAAATGAATAAAATTTTATTTTTTGGGCAAATTAAATAATTTTTTGAAAAAATTAAAAAAATATGGTAAATGTTAAAAATGCAGTGCAAATTTGAAAATTAGTGTATTTTAGAGAAATTTTGAAAAATTAGATAAATTTAGGGCAAATTGAAAATTACAAATAAAATCAAAAATATATGTTAAATTGGAGAAGTTTCAAAAAAACATGCATTCTAAAAAATAAGGGAAAGTAAGGTTAATTTGAATAATTAGGGCAATTTCAACAAAATTATGATGAATTATAGAAATTTTGAAAAACAAATAGAGTAAATTGATAAAATATTATGTTAAATTATGGTAAATTCAAAATATTAGGTTTAGGGGAAGGAGGAATAGGGTGATTCAAAAAATTGATTGGAAATTATAAAAAATAAGTAAATTTTTACTAATTTATTAAAAATTCTATAACTTAAGTTTAATGGGATAAAATTTAAAAAATTATGGGAATTTCATAAAAATAGGCATATTAATAAAAATTTGAAAAATTAGATAAAATTTTATCAAATCAAGGAAAATTTGACAACTGTAAGGTAAATAAGAATATTAGGTTAAATTAGTGAAAATTTGAAAGAGAATACATTCCAAAAAATAAGAGAAAGTTGAAGAAAGTTCAATAAATTAGGAAAATTTCTAAAAACATTGAGAATTAAAGGAAATCATGGTGAATTCAAAATATTCATGAGATGTAAGGAAATTTAAGGATTTTTTGGTAAATTTATGTGAACTTTACAACAAATCTATTAAAATTTTCATATTAAGGAATATTCGACAATTTTAAGCACAAATACAAAAAAATAAATCATAATTGAAAAAATAAGGAAAATTCATATTTTTTATTTTATGTAATGTTATATTATTTTCATAGTACATAAATAATTTTGATTCCTCATATTTTTTTTTTTGTTTTATATAATTTTTATTTATTTGATAAATTTATTATCCAAGTTTAAGGGAACCATGAACCGATTTATAAATTTATAGTTGCATTTGGAGGTGCACTTGTTATCACTCACCTAATTTCCCCTGACATCCACACACCAAAATTCCTTTCCTTCTCCCTCTAGAGGACCATCTCTGTGTAGCTAAAAATGTTAAAATCTTGCACATGATGCTACATTCATTCTTTTAGAACCACCTACCATATTTTTTCCATTAAATGTGAGGGATAATGATTTCCTTGAAACTTTTCCACCTCTATCCCCTATATACAAAATATGGATAATGTTCAAGAAAAACAACAAGACCATTCTCTTAGATGTTTTTGAGAATGTGTACCCCAACAAAAATGTGAAGTATATTAATATGTTTTAAATTGAAAATCTATTTTAAATTTTTATTTTACTATGTTTAAAATTATAACAAAATTTTGAATTTATATTTTATTGTTGATTATATATAAAACTAGTTAAATATTAAAAAATCTTTTGAGTAGGCAATGAAAAAACCTTGAACAGATTAATGAAGAATGTAATTAAAGATTACATTGATATCTTTTATACATAAGTCCCCAAAAATGCAAATGTGTTTTACCTTAATTTGGATTAAGATGAATTACTTAATTAAATTATGATAGAAAATTGTATATTGATTTAGATATGAATATATGGAATTCAAACATATATCTGAATGTAAAATATTGAAAATAGTTATTATGATTTGACAAGTGGCATATGTTAAATATATTAAGTAGAAGAAAGGGATGAATACTTAACTTTTCTAAGTGAATTTGAAACTATGACTATATTTTTGAAGTGAAATTATGATAAATAATTCTTTTGTCTCATTTTATTATGAAATTAATTCTCTATCTATGCAGGGTCAATTTGATAGGATTAGATTAGTATTGTTGATTGATATGGATTTATGTTGGTTTGTACTAACTTGTACATAAGTGAGGAATAATGATTATATTATCACTTATGCTATTTGGTTTGAATAATGTAGGAAAAACATTCCAAAGATCAATGGATATGGAGTTTAAGGATATTATCAACAAGGTCATTTTAGTTTACCTCTATGACATAACTATTTTCTCTAAGCATGTAGAAGATCATTTAGGCCATTTGGAATAATTCTTTGAAAGGTGCTAAGAGTTCAAAATATCTATGAACCCTAGAAAGTGTATCTTCATAGTTCATGAAGGTAATCTATTAGGGAACATTATTTCTAAAGGACTCAAAATCTATCTAACGTGAGTCAAGGATAATTTGTCTCTCCCTATTCTAAGTCACAAGAAGAGTCTCTAGATATTCTTAGGAAGAGTTAAATTTGTTAAGATATTTGTACCCAATTTTTCCACCCTAACCAAACCCATCAATATTATGCTGAAGAATAATGTTGAATTCAACTAGAATCATGAAGGTATGGATAGTGTTGAAGGTATTAAGCATTTCAACATGTAGGTTCCCACCTTAATCAATTTAGATTATAGTAAGGTTTTTATCATTTATGTATTTGGTGGGATTAAATACATCTTAGTTATCCTTACATAGTAAAACAATAATGATTTAGAGAATCCAATTACCTTATTTAGCTAGGCATTGAAAGATAATGAGCTACATTATAGATTTATGGAGAAGAACATCTTCACAGTTATGAGAGCACTCCAAAATTTTAGGCATATGCTCTTTAATGAAAAAATATGGCTCATATTTGCACATGCAGGCATCAAATATTTTCTACTCAGTAAGGACATTAGTGAAAAAAGGTCTAGTGGGGTCATAAAGGTGATGGAGTATGTTGTGGACATCTAGATCACCAAACTAGTGTGAGAAAAGGGACTCTATGAATAATTCACCATGGTGGAAAAGTTTTAATATAAAATATTGTTAGTGCTGCATGAAAATAAATTAATGGGATAAGAATATGTAATAAAATAATGTATAATATGATTAACTTCATTTAAATCAAATCATACCCCTTAGATTGAATAAATCAAAGCATAGACATTTCATGTTATAGGTCATTCCCTATGTACTCGTTAGTAGTGCACTTTTCTAAAAGGACTTTAGTTGAGTCCTCTTGATGTACATAAAATAATAAAAGGTAAGTATAATTATTTAAGAATTACATGATGGCCCTATAGTAGGCCATTATTCACCCAAGACCACTACTACAAAAATCATGTGAACTAGTTATTTTTGGCCAACTATGTTCAAAGATGTGCACACATATATGCAAAGTTTCAAGAGATATGCTTTCTTCACTAGAAAATAAAGGTTGGTAGACTTATCATTGAGAACAATACAAGTTGATTATCCTTTTACATAATGGGGCTTGGATTTCATAGGCATGATTAACCTACCATTAAGTGATGGACATAAATGGATCATCACATCCACATACTATTTCATGAGATGGATAGAAGTAACAGCAATCAATGAGGCTAAAGAACCATCCATCCTTAGCTTCTATGAAGGAATTGTAAAAATATTTGGTGTTACATCCACTATTATCTATTATAATGCATTGGTTTTCCTTAGAACTAGAATCAATCAATGGGCTATCAACCATAACATTTATTTGAGTGTCTCATCAAATTATTACCCCAAGGTAATGGTCTAGCTAATTACATGAATAAGAATTTGATTAGTATTATAAAGAGGACCATGGATGATAATCAATGATTTTGGAATAAAAATCTTAGATATTCCCCTTGGGATGATTGAATCATGCCCAAAAGAGTGTTGTTAAATTCACCCTTCATGTTAGTTTATGGAAGAGAGGCTAGATTTACCACATCTCTTGAGTTACCTTTATTGTAACTTTCCCATAAATTGGATTTTATAAAAGGTGATCCCCTCATAGTAATATGAGAAGAGATAATAGATCTCAAAGAGACTAGATCATAGGCTTTGCACATTATAGAACTCTAATATGCCATGACAAAGAGAACCTTTGATAAGAGGGCCACTAATAAAAGTTTGCAAGAAGGAGATTTAGTTCTCAATTGGGATGATGACAAAGCAAAATATGGAAGGTATAATAAGTTTTATTTGATATGGAGAGGTCATTATACCATAACCAGCTATAATCAAGTCAATGCTTTCCAACTTGTTAGACTGAATGGAGAAGAGTTGCCTATCCCAATTAATGGGATCCATCTTAAACACTATCTCTATTGATTCTCATATAATTTGTAAATAATTAGATTAGATGGTTTTCATTTCCATAAGTGCTTTGTGTACCTTATTTTATGATAATTTTATTCCCTTTAAGCACTTGTGCTTAGTGTTTTTATTAGCTTAGATTTCTTTCCTCTATGTGCTTTTTTCATAGTTATTTGCTTTCACTAGGAGGGTCTCAATTCATTCTAAAGCTAGGGATACATATAAAATGAATTCATTGAAAAAAATAATATTTTGAATGACTTTGTGCCTAATTAATTGCTTTAAAGGCTACCATATTCTTGCTCATTAGGCAAGTAATGCACATAGTTCACTAGAAGTGATGACTTTTTAAGTCACCCACAACTCTCACAAAGCTCAAAATAATCCTATAGAAGATTGTTTTTCACTTGTAAAGTGTAAATTTATTTAAAGTAAGCCATGTGAAAATGCCTCCCATATAAACCTATGAATAAATTAGTTAGCACATATATATGCACTCACTAAGGGTTGATGCATGCCCTATGAAGAGATTCTTCATCGCACAAGCCAAAATGGTGTGTAGGGTTAAGGACACCAAACCCTAATCTTTAGATAGCACAAGAAGAGGTGCACAAGAAGAAATTTTAAATAATGATAAGTGAGGCCAAGATATTTAATCTTCATGAACATTCCTATTCAAAAGGGTCCCTATATCTTCATGGTAAAGTCTCACACTAAATCATAGAGTTTCACTTATATGATATCATAAATCACGTACTATGATATATGTTATGCACATACTAATTCATAGACTAATGTGGAACCCAAGTGTAAATTAATGACATGGAAGTTCAAGGGAGACCCATGCAGTGAATGATAAGTGGTAACTCAAAGGAGACACATGCAGTGAATGACAAGTGGCAATATTGTATAAAGGGGTAGTTGGAAAAGTAGTTGAGCAACATTTGAGGCCCTTTTAGAACAAGTAAATTTAGAAATATTTTTTAGAAATTATAATATGAGTACATGACATCCCTCTAACTTTTCTAAGAATATTCCACTCTCAGACACACATGTGGATCCAAAGGAATCCTACCACAAACTCTTATATCCAAATCACTAAGTAGATTTCAAGATGCATGGGAATGATGCCATGCTAGAATTAAAAAACTATATATACCACCCAAAGTGGTACATTAATTATAAAATGGCTTGATCCCTTATAAAATCATTGGTATTCATTTTAAGAATGGTTGACACATTTTTTTCAACCTCATGCTATCAAAATTTACCTTCCAAGAACACTTATATTGGCTAAACCTTACATGTTAATGAGAATTAAGTTCACCTCCCTCTATTATTATTATATACTATGTGGTATTTGTGTTTGTTTATCTTTTTTATGGATAATTTTCTCCCCTCTCATCATTGTTCATTACCAACAACTTTGTATAGAACTTATAACTCACTTGTAGGTCACTTTCTGTGCACATATAATATTTCATAGGCTTTGTCTATTGATAAACTTCATCCCTCTCAATGCTGTATTGTGTTATCATGCCTCTATATGAAATAATTATGTATTTAGAGTATTTGTTATGGAGTCTGTGTGATAATATCTTGTTCTCAAATAGTTGTAGTGTGTCCATGGAAGTAGGAGCACTTGCTCTATTCTTGATGTATCACCCTTTTATTTTTTTGAAAATTATTACCTTATCCTTTCCTTTTCCCCTAAAATCTTAGGTTTATATTATAGATATATTTACCTTTCTAATTTTTAGGTCTACGTATTGGTCCTAAACTAGGTTCACTTATAGTAAAAGGAATCTAGCCTATTTCATAGGCTTGCCCCTAAGAGTAAAAGGGTCTCACACCTTGGGGATGTTCCCATCATTACAATGAGATAACCAATGATATATGAACATAGGTGAGTGATAAAAATTCCATGCCTAACACCAAACTCTTTTGTGCCATGCGTAAGGCAATTACACTCTACACCCCATCATAAAACTTTCTTGTGTAGTAGACCATCCACAAGTTCACATTTCAAATGAAAGTAATAAATTAAGAAACATATAACTATCCCATAATCAACATATGAAATAAATTTTAATAAAATAATAGTTAATTAAATAATAACCATATTAATCCATGAATCAATAGTTTATTAATCTTAGAGAGAAATTAGGATTTGAAAAACATGGGTTACAAACATGTTTGAGTGTTTTTTGTAAGATCCCTGAGTTAGATATTCTCCTAGATAGTAGCACCCCACTTGGGTAGTAGTGTCATGTGGCTCTGTTATCCTAAAAATGGCACTAGTGTACTCTTTATGAGATTATTCCTAATTTTTGGGAACACCTGCACTTGTGTTTTTGGGTTCTATTCCTACACAAAAAATTTAGAACTCTATATTATTCTTGTAATAGTTGATTTAAGTTGTAAATGCTAATCCTCCTTGAAAATATTGCTTACACTAAAAACGTGTGTTTAATAGTAGGATAGACTAGACATCCTCAACATCTTTTTATGAATAGAGTTATCTACATACTAATACTCTAAGGAGGGATAAATCTTGATGTAGTTCTCCCACCTAGTTCTTGGTGCAAGTTTTAGTGAATACTAGAATGATAGTGGTATTTAATGCCTTGAGTTTGCTTGATATTAGCAATATTTAAAATCTAGGCTTAGGACAGTTTTAGATGATAGTATGTAGAAGTAAGGTAGAATTGGATAAATAACCTTGATTTTTCTCAACTTATTTCTTCTTTGAATACACTTTTTATTTCTATTTTCCATCTAGTGGATATAGGTTTTAAAGTCTTGTATTTATAGTGTTTATTATTGTGTGCATATAACAAAATATGATTAAGCTAACTTTAGTACGGTCACACATTTGAAAGTATATCCATTCAAGATATTTAGGTCAAGGGACACTGGAGCCATGTTGGTGTGATTATCACCATGAGGCTTTAGTGCCCTTAATGTGGTTATAGTGTCCAGCTAGTAGGTTGATGGGTAAAAAGGGCCAAGATATGGGAATGTAGGTCTAAGAATATGTTTTGGCTAAATAGAAATGTTTTTGGTTTACATAATGGTTGGAAAAGTGTGATAAAGGCTCTAATATAGGTCTAGGGCTAAACTAGGAATAATTTTTCTCAAGCAACACTCTTAGCATCCAAATACCACTTTTAGGCAAGTACAGTTACATATCGAGCCCCCATAAATACATATGTGATAAACTAATTTAAATTTAAACTTGATACACCCTATTTGACTGCCCCAAGTGACCAATTACTTGATTCATTCCACAAAACACTAAAATATGGCATATCCTTCCCCCTTAGTACATATGAAACATCCTAATACAAATTTAGATTTGATATGTCATATTTTAGTACCCTATTTAACCAAATGTTAGATTCATTTCATGGGGACTCAATTGGATGAGTTAAACCCCCTAAGTGAAAATTAAGAAACATAATCTAAATTTATACTCAATATTCACTATTATAGTTCCCTATGTGACCATTCACTTGATTGGTTGCAAGGGGAACTTAGACATGAAATATTAAGACTCCTATATACAAATGTAACAACCTAATTAAAATTTGAACTTGATATGCCCTATTTGAGTGCCATGTGTAACCAATAAATTGATTATTTGCATGGGGAACTAAAATATGACATGTCAATCCTAAAAACAAAATACAACTTAATATAAATTTAGAATTGATATTACCTATTTTTATTTTTTGTGGAACCAATCTCTTAAATTTTTTCATGGGGAACTCAAATAGAGCATACCGAACCCACTAAACACAAATATGAGAGCCTAATGAAAATCCAAACTAAATATTAGACCCTATGAGCATATTTTTGATAACCTAATTTTATTATATACTTGATTTCTCTAAACTAAGTGCCATGTGAAATCCATCACTAAATTGGTTACGTGGTCCACTCAATTAAGATATATCAAACTCCCTAGACCACTTAATTAAAAGAAGTAAAAATTTATAATATTAACATACCTAAAATATATTAAGATATATAAATATCAATATTATTATCTTAGATTTTCCACATGCCACATTTATTAATAATTTCATTACATTCTCTATCAATTTCCCATTAAATGATGAAAAAGACATCAATATAACTACACCATTATGTTAGACTCAAAAAATATATTTTGAATAAATATTTTTTTTATAAAGTCTAATATATGGCCAATATATTTTGAATTTTCAATTGATTCCTCCAAGAAAAAATAATAAACTTATAAGTGGTAATTAGATAGACATGAATTTTAAGGTTAAATTTACCATGCTAGATAAATGGGCCCCAAATTTAGGATCATACATAATTGTGATCAAATTAGTCCATTACATTCCTTTTATGGAATATTAAAGCACATACTGGCATAAATAAAACATTATTAGTAAATGTATATGTGAAAAAGCTAAGATTTGAACCAACTAGAAGCATAATATTAGAACCAAAGAGTAATATGTGATGGATCATTTTTGGAAATGTTTTTGGATATGTTAAAGTAACATTTTTTAGGATGTTAAGATAATGTAACTAAGAACATAACCTAGCATATTTTGGGACATTAGGCTAGTATATTTTAAGATGTTAGACAAACATAAAAATGCGATGTTATGCTAATATAGCTAATAGAAATACCCTAATTTGGTCAAGAAACCAAAAGTATTATCTCTTTTATTTTTATTTCACACAAAGGGTCTTAGTTATGGTTATAGTACTTGTGTGCATGGTCAAGTTGAGTCTTTTGATATTTTTTGTGCCTTTTTATCACTATAATGACACTTATAGTAGTCACAAGTCACCTTTTCCTAATCCTAGGGGTCCTTAGCCTATCCTCCTTGATTTTTACTATGTTATGAGCCTTTGGACATTAGCACCATTTTGAGGATAGTAGCTCCACATGGCACTATTATCCACTTTTTCCTTTAGTGTCTGATGGGCCCTTTCACCCATGTTGGATTTGTGACCCCTTTATGACCCTTCTCTTATGTTTTTTATTTATTTTTCATGACTTCTTAGCCAATGAAAAATGCATTATATTACAAAGAAAAATAATCCTATATAAAGAGACTCACAAGGTATTTTACATCTATAACTTCCTATTTTTTCATTTATTACATAAAATCAATCAATAAAATAGCTCAAATACTTTTCATACTACTCATCATTCACACCTAGACATTTTCATACTTGATTAAAGAAGGGACTATGTGAAATTCATCCTAGCATATCATATGCATTGATGGTGCACATTACCTAATGGAGAATTACATGTAATATGATACCCCTATGATTTGGGTTCATGTAGTCAGTGGTCAGGATAATAGGGGCTCTAATCTATGCAATTATAACATCCCCCAACCCAATTTTTACTTTCCTTTATTATTTTATTATTTTATGTGTGCAGGTATTAGTTAAGGTTTTGGAGAATAATCGACTAAGAAAGTGACACAGAAAAGCCACCATATGGTAGTAAATCACCTATAGGACCCTTAAGAACTTTTTAAACTTCTTTAAAAGTTATAGATAGTCATTATAAGAGTGACACTAGTGCCAAGTTTGGAAACTAGAACCATATGGAATTACTATCTTAAAGGGGCACTACTATCTAAAGCCATATCTCAAAAAATAGTCTAAAAATGAAATATTCATCCCTATCTACTCAGTTGTCTCTAACATTCAGATCTATAAGAAACTGTGTATATCTAGATAAGTTCAAATTCTCCTTATAATTAATTTTTTTGGAAAGCTATATAGAATCTATAAATCCCATTTTTATTCCAAATTTACAATAGACGCAACCATTTAATATAGACTAGGATTACATATTAAAATCACTAAAATATTGAAACATTTGGTGAACCCATATTACTCTAAACATAGATTCAAAAACACTAATTTTTCCTTAGAGTTTACCTTCTAAATTTTGCACATTAAATTAGGGTTATAAACATCTAATTTTCTTATTTTTAAATCAACCTAGATAATTTAATTAATTCAATTCTAGGGTTTTATTTATTTAATTTAATTTAAATATTTATAACACAACCTTAAATTCAAATCCTAGATCCACATACTAGGTCCCTATACACACAAACATTAGCAACTAGGGTTCCAAAAATATCCCTATTTTCTATTACAATATTTTACCAACACATTCATAGCTTACACACATACTTGTGTTAGATTATATTCTACCTTTTATGTGTTTATTATTCCATATTTACACTATCTTCTTTAGCAGGTTTAAATGCCTTCTACAATGTCTTCTACTCCTCATCCACTTTATGCAATATTGAATTTTTCTCATGATTATAACAATGAGTTGACTAATTTCCAAGATTGTACATTACAGCATGATAATGATTTCATTTATAATGATGGTGATGAGTATTGTTAAAATGATAGACATGAGAATTATTATGCATATGATAATACAAATGAATAAGAGGATATATTAGATAAATTATCTTCTCTTTCCTCTTACTCTTCTCTTATTCCTAGAATTCAAATTAGCAACACAATGCTAAAACAACCTCGTATTGGTAGTGTTTTATTACAATGTGATCCTAGCTTTTCAACTACTTTTTATACTTCATTATTGAAAATAAATCAATATAAGTGCACTACAAGAAAATAAATTTTACATGCTTTAAATAAAGTAGATCAAAATAAAGCATCTTATTTACCCCTCTAAATTACATTTCAAAATGCAAATATAAATAATGTTACACCTTTTATCAATGCACAAACTAAGGTAGATGAAATTATTTTATCACCTTCACTCACATTTGAAGATAAATTCAATGATTCTTTGCCACAAATAGATAATTCACATGTTTATAACTCTTCTCCTACATGTCATAATATACAAAAATAAAACATGGTTGTTACTTCTTATTCCCTTGATTCTCAAATTGAATGTGATAATCATGATTGCATTTCAAAATTGACTAGTGAATGAATACCTTTTATTACACATACACAACATGATACATTACATTATAGTGAAAAGTTAAAATATTCTCCTTCTGTTAATGATAATGTGAATGATAATTATTCTACTCTTACCTCTTCAAATTAATTAAATTTTGATTTTGAAAAACACTAGGATAATGATGATTATTCTGATTATGATGAAGATGGCATAGAATATAAAACTTCTACTTCTCTTACTTCACATATTTCTCTTGTTCAACCAAACATTAGATCATATGTTGAAAGACACAGACACACACATATTCTTATGTGAATAATTTTAATTCAATATAAAATAAAGTACCTTCTATTCAAATTAATAATACAAAAGATAAAAATTAATCCCCCTCAACCCCACTTACTACAATGGAACCTAGTTCATAGGCAATCCCAAATGAGGGTGATAGATTATTTACCTCTAAATAGGTCTAATCTATCACACATCCAAAGATTACTGAGAGAACACCAACCCTTCCTAAATAATATTTATAATCTAATATAATAATGGATAAAATAAATAATAAAATTTAAGCATTAAATGAACCCCTTGATAATGATAATATACTCTCATAAGTGTTAATTTATTTAGTGTGTGATGTGTTACTTTGAAAATCCAAGTACATCATCTCACATTGGATAATGAGTCATGAAAATCTTAGGTTGATGACAATGGTATCCATAATAATCTTATTCCACAATGAATTACAACTATGAGGTTACCACATAACTTTTACAGATTGGTGTTACCTATCTTTTATGGACAAGGAATCCATATTTACATATTTAGGCTTCTGAGAAATCTATGGCTCATGTTATAAATAAGTTAATTCTACTAAAAGTTTTTCCATATTCATTAAAGCATAAATCACTATATTGTTTCCACCATACACTCCCTAGTGAATCTTTACATACATATGAGGCAATAAAGGTTGTCTTTACTAGGAATTATATATATAATAAGGGACCTCTAGTCACAAATGAGAGGTTACCTTCACTACAATAGGGTGAGATAGAGCCTACCTCAAAGTACATTCAATGGTTCAAAGCTTGTTTGCATCGGTTAATTTTTCAACAAATGGGTTTATAAGTTCAATACATCTTTGATATAGGTTTAATTTCCCCTCTCAAGGATAAATTGTTATATTAAACATCTAAATCATCATATATCTATGAAACACAACTATATCTTAGAGGCATAGTTGGGATTACCTATTACACAATCAAAGGTAGATTTAACTATAGATCCTTAAGAACTTTAGTCATCAAATTTTGTATAAGATCCTACTCAACTTATAACTTAGAAACTAATGAAACATAAAAAACCAATAAAAATAATTAGTAAGGGAAAAGAACCACTATAAACAACACAACCTATAGTGAGTAACACATAATATATATGTAGAAAATAAGGCTACGCCTCATAATATTATTCTTATACTACTAGATAAGGGGAAGATCATACTTACTTCAACTACTTATCATCCACCTCACCATTTAAACTAAGTACCACATAGGAATTATTATCATTTTGACTAGATTAATGGATATTCAGATGAATGTTTCTATCCACTCAGAGCTCACATTAATTAGTATGTTAGAAGAGGCATCATAGAGTTCACAAAGGGGGAATCACGAACTCATTAACCAAATTATCCTAGATCACACTCTTCTATGATAGAGTTATCCTAGGGTATTATTATTAATTAACCATTGGTTACTCATCATATTAAACCTCTAACTTCTAAGATAGTTATTTACCAGTGGTATCATACATCATATACTTGGAAGCGATGGAAGCTAATTCATAGAGTTTAGAATGCACTTCTAGTTCATATATTTATTAAGATATTTTAGAACTATAGACCCAAATGCATAATTTTGATACATACACCAATTAAAATATTTTTAAATAATTACAAGTCTTAGAATGTACCTACCATGTGTACATAAATTAATATATTTGGGCTATCAACCCAAGGCTATAATTTAATTTTAATAACTAATAAATATTTATGGAAATTAGTATAGAGATCAGAACCCAACATCAGTTCAAACACTGATTAAAATATTTGAAAGAAATAAAATAACTCAGAGTGCAATTTCAAAGCAACAACCAATTAGGATTTTTGCATCAAAGTCTTCACATTTTTACATTATTAGTGCATCATAGGTAGATCCACTTTCATAGTCTATGTATACACCAAGATGTTGAGTTAAACATCCCCCATTTCTAAAAAATGAGTACCATTATTAAAATCTTGCAAATTATGCTATAAATTAGGCATTCAACTTGATTAGAGTGAATTATTGAGTATCATTTTTTGATTTATATTACATTGACATGCCAACACATAAGCTTTATTTTGTATTACCTAATGTTTCTAACATTTGGCCCATGTCTTTCCATCTTGGAGGATCAATGGATCTTCATTATAATGAATAAAGATTCATGGGTTTATGATTCAATGTTAATTTGACCCTTAGTTGGCTAACTAATACGGCCCCATTCAAGTCATTGTGTTAAAATTTGTTCCATAATTGATTAATTGAATCCAATTTTAAATAACTTTCAAAACCTTAGACTAAATTACTTTAGCTTAGATTCTTATTAAAATGGGTTCATATTTTTGACGCGTAACTTTATTCCATCTAAGTCTTAGTTTAATTTTAGCCTAAGTTTTTATCGAGTTTATTAATTCATTAAAAATTTAATCTAAGATTTTTGTTAAATATTTATATGTCCTAAGCACTTATTCTTTAATGTTATTATTCATAGGTATGAATTGAATATAGGGCTACCAAGTGTCGAAACCTCACTCGATCAGATCAAGGATCAACAACATGTGGGTGATTACCCAATGTCAATAAGTCAAAGCCCTAAAATAAATATTGATAATGTGTAATCCTATGTACAGATTTTGATCAATTTTTCATGTTGAAGACTGGGGTCAATAAGTCAAGATAGATCTATGACATGCATTCAATTATGTAGATAGAGATATAATGATAAGCACAAAGTTAATTAGTCATCCTGAGATTGAATTTGATGGTGCCATGTGTCACAATCATGGTGAATTGGTATAATATTAATGGCCCACATTTGATCATATGTTTAATAGATTAATAGAATGTGTTTTAACATGTAGATCAAAGATTAATGGTGTGTGTTCAACCATGCATATAGAGATCAATAGTGAAAATAAAGTCACAAAGTTAATAATCCTAGATTACACATAAGGCTGGCATATAAAATAAGAGCATTAACTAAATGGAGACTAACAACAAGGTACATAGAAGGCACATGGGGTTGCCATGTGTCACAATCTTAGAAGTTTGAATCAAATATCAATGCCAGTGTTGAAAGTCAAAGTCAGGAGACTCTCGATGATATCAATCGAGTGAATTTGATCATTTTTATAAGGGGAATGAGATGAGGACATGTGTCCAAATTGACAATGGTCATATTTTAAAATTAAATAAGCAGTATGGAAAGGAGATACCACATAGGAAAACATGTCAAATTGAAATATTTTGTGGACGCAAGAAAGCAAATGTATAAATAAAATATAAAAATATGATTTGGGTTAACAAATAAAATACTTCAAATTCATATTCCACCATTAAATCTCATTTAATCCCCCTAAAATCCATTAGACATATGAAAAATCCTTGGAATTGTTCATGCATTCACTATTTTGAGCCAAAAGAGAGAGCCTGATAAACAAAGTTGTTCAAAGAGTCTAACCAGATAGCTAAAAGTGTTGAATTATCATTCAAAAGTGGATAATTTAGTCATAATAATAGTAAAGGCAACCTATGAAACTACTTTAAAGCAAGTGGTTGAATTATACTTGTCATTAGATGTATAGGGTAGAGTATTTAAAGATACATAGTTTGTGGATCCTTCACTAAATATGAGAGATAATAATTTTTTGAGCTTGTTTTAGACCATAAATAACTAATAAAGAGGAGAAGATTCTTCCAATTAAGATATTGTATAATGACATGATGGCAATTCAATTTATAGGACTCCATTATGTTACTACCAATCCAAAGGTATTATACTACATTGAGGTGCATAGTCATATTTTTAAACATGCTAAAATTGATAAGTGTATCCTTATTCATAAACCTATTTTGAGAAAAATAACATACATATCCCCTCTATGCCCCAAATATACTTCACCTCCATTAATGCATGGGCCCAGAAACATACCATGGAGGAAATCCTATTGAAATGGTTAAAAGTTGGTGGCAAGGTCATTATAGATCCTAACAAGAAAATCCTTGTGAGCTAATTCAGACCAAGAGTCAGAATGGTTATGCCCATTGTGAAAAAAATATGTGGATTTGCACATACTACAAAAATGGAACCTATATGGGTGCCTATCGTGTATTTCATTGTTAAGAGAATGGTAATATCTCCTTTAGGAAAAATTATTAGCATTTCCTTAAGCAGACATATTTTTGGTATTAAAATAAAGAATAGAATTAAGTTCTTCATGATTTCATATTTTTTATATGACCTATTTACCAAAATTGAAATCCCTAACCAAAGAGGGTGGTCCTCCAATGCCACCCAAACTATATCCCAATATTACTCAAAATTCCATATTTATAAATATAGGGACCATATCTAATTCATCTGTGACTTTGTATATCCCACTTTGAGCTAAGTCATAAATTGTCTCCCCGTGATAAGGATAATTACTTTATTCAATAAATACATTGAGACAATGGGATATATCTGGCTATACTTGATTACATATTTATCAAAATTGAGGGAACCCAAAGTGCCCCCTTAAATTTCTAATACATGTGCTAGATAGGTTGGATGAACAAGAAGTGGTATACTAACTATTTAATGGAATAGATTAGATATAAAAGACCATGAATAAAGGACTTATCCATGGTTTTCCCATGACTATTAGTATAACCATTTTTAGACAATGGGACAAAATTTAAGTGGCTTCAAAACATAGGCTTTCTTTCAATTTGTAGATAGATGACAATAGACAGTGGGATCCCAATGGTAGGGTAAAGGATTACTTGAATAGTAAAGGCATTATGGTTGTACCTTATAAACATGAAATTAGAGCATATGAATTTATGTACACTAAGCCAACCAACTATTATTAAGTTACTAAAAGACTAAAGGAAAATAATATAAATCCTGAATCCAGATTACTGAGAGATTATAAGATAGAAGTTAGATGGTTACTTGGTCTTAGACAATATCATTTGGTAGATGTTGGCCCTTCTAGGCTTCCCCAAACTAACATACAAACAAATCATTGGATTGAAAAAAGGATACCAAGAGAAGTTGTTTCAAGCTTATTATTCACTAAGTCTTTTGGAACAACAAAACAAGGTTTTCCTTAATAAGAATAAATTCACATGATAGCTTTGGATCCACAAGAATCTCTTGAAGATTTATTGAGAATTCTCTTCATGACCTATTAAATAGACATAGATATAGATGAGGAAACTATTGAGGAATCCAAATAGGAAAATTAAAAATAGTATTCATTGGACTTAGTGATCATTGATCCTCCCAAGAGGAAGGTTGAGACTATAATTGTCCAAAAGGTAAAGAAAGTAAAAATGGTCAATACTCCACCACAGATCTCAGTAAGATCACAACTAGAAACTAATGAAAAATATTCTTTAAATATTGAAATGAAAAGTGTTTTCAACACTATCCTAACCTTGTGATACATTTACACGCATCAATAGGCAAGAGAATTCACACTCTAAGGAAGGCCTAACCTAAAATTTGTGAATTTAAAGTATTTTGAGCTGATTTTAGTCAATTTTGTTTAAAGGTTCGTTAATCATTTGTATATTTGTGTTTTTATTAGCTTAAATTTGTAAAGATCACTAATATTCATGATTTTAGACTAGTCCTTCAGCTTATTTAGCTAAAGATAGTTATTATTTGATGATTAATGTGAAATTGTTGTAAAGGTTTCTTAAGCTTTGTGACTATAACATGTTTAATGTTAGTGATAGTAATTTTGATCAAAGATCACTGGTATTCACAAGTTTTGATGTATCTTTAAGCTAATACAATTAAAGATATTCATTCATTAAAATATTTATATGAATTCATGCAAATTTTTATTGAACTTAGAAATCTAAACATACAAATCTACTTATTTGTAAGAATTGAAAAATTATTTACAAAGATCTAAAGATCATTTATCTTTACAAAGATAAAGTTTCTACATCATATTTTGAATAGGATTTGGATTTTAAAAGCTAGAACTTCCATGAGTAAAAACTAGGTCAAGTTTTGAGACAAGGCTACCTCTTCTTTCCTTGGAAATTCATAGAAAAACAATAGTGGATAAAGGTAAATGTAGAGTTTCTAAATCTCAACTTACTTCACCTATTTTTTCTATTTTATTCAGTCCTTATGAAGGTATTGTTTGGTTAGCTCAACCTTCTATCAATGTTCCTAGTTAGGTACATGACTTACCAAGAAATCAAGAGAAATATTTACCTTCATTTAGTCCTATAGGCATTATTACTACTGAAAAACAAATCAAGTCTTTTAAGGCTACCTTAGGATTGTTAAATAATTTTCATGAAGATGTTTCTTGAAATTTGTTTCCTTTTACCTTTAGAGATGTAGAATATGATTTTTTTCTTAATCTTCCTAAAGGTTACATCATCAGTTGGGATGATATCAACAATTAATTCATTGATCAATTTGGAAAGATCATTAGTCCTTATGTTCTATATCAACAATTCACTACGATGAACAGAGATTCAAATGAAACCATTAGAGATTTCAATGCTAGGTTTTAAAATATATTTAGTAGAACTACAAATCCCTATAATATTATTGAATCTTTATCTTTAGATATTTATAAGGATGCTTTAGATTTAATGACTTTTGTATTTTTGAAAAGGATTTTTGGGGTCATAGATACATTAACTTTGGCATATGCTAAAGATGTGAAAATTAGTGATCAAATTAAATCCCAAGGTAAATTATCATATGTTATTCCTAAAATCAATCCTAATTTGCCTATATTGAATATAATCTTGAATGCTAATAAAATAAATCCTAATTTGAATTAAATTATACTTTTAAACTAGTTGCTTTTGAGTCATACTCATCTTGGTCAAAACCTAGGATTGGTAAATAACTCTAAAAGTGGATCCCATCCACAATATAAATTATATATGGTGATAATAGCTAGCAATATTAATCAAGTACACAATTCGGAGGTGCCTAAGAATAAAAATGACTCAATATTGAAAATGGTTCAAAAACTGAGCAATGATTTTCTTTATTTTAAAAAAAAAGGAAGGTAACATTGGGGAGAATTCTAATAGAAACTATTATTTTCATAGCTTTAATAGACCTATGAATTTTCATAATAGAAAAAATAATAAAAATAATTAGTCATCTTCAATCAAAAACATACCTTAAATAAAAATTTATGATGTAGCTTTAGCTAATTATTACAGGGTTAATAACATTGTAAAACATGGTGAATTAGACTATATGGAATTTTGTAATGTTTTTGAAGTATTTTAAGATTAATTAGATACATTTGAAGTTATGCCTAATAAAGATAATGTTGTAGGGTAATATGGATCCTTAAAGACATCTAAATCTTTTGAAACAACTCTTATGGTGGAAAACTTTTATTTTCCATATCAAGATGAAAATGAACCTAAATATACTCTAGAGGATATTCATACTTTTTAATAGTATCTAAATAAGACTTATCCATTGAGTAATAGAGAAAAAAAGAAACCAATGATAACTTTTACTCTGCTAAACAACAATTATACTCCTATTGATCCCAAAGTAGATAACAATCTAGAACCTCCAAAAGGAAGTAACACTAAAAATAATGTTGATTTATCTAGTTCTTCTACCAAGAGTGGGTACAACATAGTAGAGGATATGAAGAAAATTAAAGCTAATTCACATTTCATGAATTGACTCAGATAACTAAAAAGAGAGACTTGTTTCTACATTTTTTAACTAAAAAACCTAGTAAATCATAGAAACCTACAAATGCAATTGTAGTAATGTATAAGAATAAATTAGAGGTTTCACTTTTTTAACTAATAGTTAGAGTTTTTGATAAAAACTTGCATAACTATCTGTTAGATTCATGTGCCTTTGCAAATATTATGCCAATAGGTACTTGTGAAAATCTTGGTTTAACTCCTATTAAGTCTGCTAGAGTAGTGACTCAATTAGAAAAATCTACATTTAAAGTGATTGGTGAATTGTTAAATGTGCATATGCATCTTTCTTCATAACCAAGAGTGCAATAATTTATTGATATTCAAGTTTTTGACATTCCATATGCTTAAGGATGTTTCTTAGTAGAGATTAGACCAAAGATTTGAATAGATACATGCCAACTGATTAATATCACATATGGCTACCATGGAAAGGAATTCTTAATCAAGTTTAGATTGAAATGGAGCCAAAGATGAAGCATATAATAATTGAATATAATGCATCCAAAGAAAGGGTCAATGTGGCTAATTATGATTTAGGGGTTTAGACCCTTGACACTCTTTAGGTATGTAATTCTAAAGACTCTCATGCTATGCCTAATCTTTGTAAATTATATGTTGATGGTGTTAGATACAAATCAAGGTCTAGAGTAGTAGTAGATTTAATAAAACCCATTGGGAAAGAATATAATACTTCTTAAAAACTTGAAATTCATTGCACTAATAATTTTGTAGAGTATGAAACATTGATATTAGGATTATAGTTTACTATTAAACACAAGGTTAAATAACTACTAGTATATGGTGATTCTAAACTAGTAGTCAATTAGGTCAGAAGCAAGTATCAATCCAAATTATCTTATTTTAAGAAATATAAGTTTAGAGTATGGGACTTGATTGAGTATTTTTATGATTTTAATATTGTTTCAATCCTTAGAGAAGGAAACAATTCTGATGATGAACTAGCTTTAACTTTAAATAACCTAATGCCTAATCAAGGTTCCAAATTGGTAAGGTTTATAATTGAATTGGTCTTATGTTCCTTTGTACCTAATAATATTAATCATTTTCAAGTGTTTAGTGATGAACAAAAAAATTAAATTCATGAACAATTCCAGAGTGTTTGAGTCTCATATTATTGATGAGGTCAATGATAACTCTCTTTATGATGATAGAATTGATGACAAGATAATACAACTAAATAATAACAAGATTCCTAAAGGCATGATTGTCTTGGAAAGACTATTTGATAAAGATAAGCTAGTTGAAACTTCTAAAGTTTCCAAAGTAAATGGGAAGGATTATAACATATTTAATCTAAGAACTCAAGGTCAACCTCAGCTAGTAAACCTTAATGCAACATGCACAAATGTAGAGTCTAAAAATTATAGAGACATACTGACTCGGTAAAAGGATGTTATTACATAGTCTTATGAATACTTTAAGATTTTTTATCCTTGAGTTATCACCCATACCATTCCCTTGAAAGAAGCCTGTAAACCATTCAGGTAGAAGCATAGACTGTTTAATCCTATTTTGGAACCATTGGTTTATAAAGAGGTCAAGAAATTATTAGATGCAAAAATAATTTTTCCAATTAGACATTCTACCTAGGTATCCAATCTAATACCAGTTAGAAAGAAAAATGAAGAGATTAGATTATGCATAGATTTTAGAAACTTGAATAAATCTTTCGAAAAGGATAATTATCCTTTACCAGCCCTTGACTAGGTGATTTAAAACGTTAGTGGTTATGCCATGATGTCTCTCCTATATGGTTTTTTAGGTTACAATCAGGTACTTGTTAATAAGGAAGATAGAATGAAGACTACATTCACAACAAAATGGGGCACTTTTGCTTACAAAAGGATGCCTTTTGGACTTATCAATGTAGGAGCTACCTTTACAAGATATATGGACCATGCCTTTTAAGGTCTCATAGGTAAATGTATTATTATATATATGGATGACCTAATTTTGCTTTCTAAAAATAAGGAAGATCAAATAATGCATTTACAATAAGTGGTTGAATGTTGTCCAAGGTATGGAATTTCCATTAGCCCTAAGAAAACCATATTTTGTGTAGTTTAATGGAAATTTTTAGGATATGTAATAACTATAGATTATATTTATATAGATCTAGATAGATTCAATGATATATCTAAAATTAAACCCCCAAATAGTAGAAAAGAGATAAATTCTTTCTTTAAGAAGATCAATTTTGTAAGGTAATTCATTTTTTGTTTTAAAAGATTGTGAAACCACTTAATTACATGGTAAAAAAAGATATAAAGGTCAAATGGAATGAATTAAAAAATAAATCCTTCAAGGATATCAATGAAGCAATAGTAAAATCACCTATGTTGATAAGTCTTGAATTTACAAAATATTTTTATTTTTATTCTTTTGCTTTAAAACATACTATAATAGTTGTAATAACTTAGGAAATTGATAAATGTGATCATCCAAATAATTTATGAGTACTAACTTCAAAAATTATGAGTTAAATTATTCCCTAATTTATAAACAAACATTTACTTTGGTTAAGGTAGTAAAAAAATTTAGACACTATATTCTTAGGAATAAAGTGCATGTTATATTACAAGGCCCTGCTACCAAACTCATGCTGAGTCAATGTGAATTAGGAGAAATAAGAGGGAAGTATATTTCCATACTCTAAGAATATGATCTTGAAATGAAAAATTCTAAATTAGTGACGTGTTTAAATCAATTGTTTGTTAATACTAATCCTAGATTTAATATCATGTAGGTTGACCAACAATAGTTTCAACTAAATGACTAGTATGATGAAATCATTCATTTCCTAATTAATGGTTATTTTGATACAAGATTGAGTCTCAAAATAACTCAATTTTGATCAAGGATGGCATAATTTATAGGAAGAAATATGGAGCATATTTGAGATATCTTTTGAAGGAAGAATCAGCTAAAATCTTAAGTACCTTTCATGAGAAACTTGGGAGTGGATACCCCTATGAGAAAATAATGGCTTACAAAATCCTAATGGTAGGATATTATTGGCCAACCATTTTAAAATATGATCACAAGTATGTTAGAGAATGTCATCAATGCCAAATCTTCAATAGAAAAGAACCTAAAGTTGTTATGCCCTTGAAGCTAGTTTTAATTGACAAACCATTTGATCAATTGGGTTTGGACATGGTAGTGGTTATTAACCCTAATTATTTGGCTAGGCATAATTATGTTCTTTTTTCCATAGGTTATTATATAATATGGATAGAGGTAGTAGAAACAACATAGTGTAGGACTGAATATGTTATCAAGTTATTAAAAGAGAACATTTGCACCAAGTTTGGGATGCTAGTATTATTGGTACATGAGAATGGATCTGTGTTTACATCTATATAGATGACTAAATGGGCCTATGATAATAAAATATCTCTTAAGTTTTCATTTAATCATTACCCTTAGGGTAATGGAGTTTCAGAGTCTATAAACAAGAATATAATGAAAGCTATTAAGAAGTATATATCTCAACAACCAAGAATATGGAATCAATTATTGAAGATTGATCTATGGGAAAATAGAAAAAGAGTGAAACAATATCTAAAATTATCACCAATTATCTTTATATGTGGACAAGAACCAATCTTTCCAATTACTCTAAAATTTCCAACTTACAAGTTTAAATAGGACTATATGGAAGGAGATCAAGAATATGTCAATTCTAGGTTGCTTGATATCATCTAAATAGAGGATGCTAGAGAAGAAGCATTTGCTAATTTTAATATACATTAAATCATTGTCAAAATATGGTTTTAAAAATAGTCAAATATTAAGGTGTTTAGATAGGGAGACCTAGTTCTCTTATGGGACAAAGCATCTAAGCAAAATCGAAACATGGGAAATTCACTCCTTTGTGTATTGGCCCTTAAATTTTTTTTGAGACAATATGAAAAACCACCTTTAGGCTCAAAGAATTGTATGGAGTAGATTTAAATTTTCCAACCAATGGGTAGTATCTCAATAATTATTTCTCTACTGGTCCACCTCAAGTCTTTATGGAATAATTTATAATATTAGTTAGAGTTAGTGTAGGTAAGTTTTGATTATTTTCATTCATGTCCCTTGTTTGTAAATAGTGTTTGTGAATTTTTTTTTCTTGTTGTGTGTTTGCTTTCTTTGCTTTGTTCTTTGGCTTCCAATAAGTTTTTTCCAAAATAGGTCTTCAAGCTCCAAATCCATCTGGATTCTCAAAATAACTTTATAAATGAAGAATGAGGATATGAATCTTAAACATTGATTGATCATGGATTCTAGAAATTTTGAGCTTAAAGTTATGCTTTTGAGAAATTGATGAAGATTAATATATAGACTATTTATTCCTTAAAAATATTAAACCTTATTTTGATTTTAATAATGATTTTATGTGTTTGAGTAAAATTTTGATTTATTAGAATAAAGTCATGTTAACACTTAAAGAAAATTATTGCAAGGGATGAAGTTTATGACCAAGGATGATTATCTTGGGAATCAAACATTTGGCAAAAATCTTAAACACCTGGTTATTTCTAGTTCCTAACCTTTGTTGGAAAGTTAAATATAGTTCAAAAATAAAAGCCTTATTAGAAATCTAAAAGTTTTCTTAGCAAAGGTGATTATAGTAACCTCCATCAAGGGTATGGATGTCTGACTGGTAGTGGAGCAAGGTCTAGAGTGGAGCCAAATGTGTTTATGTTGGGGCTATGGATACCTAGCTAGTAGTATATAAATTCCAAAACCTTCATGTTTTATAAATCATGATTCATAATGAATATCTACATATGCTACAACTCTATGTTAATGAATAAGGTCATGAAATCTAGAATTTCTTCTCTAGATCCCAATGGTAATTAGTAAATTAATTGAATCACACACACAACATGATTGAGTTTTGATATTTGATCTTAATTCTACATTTTTAAGACTTTTTTCAATTAAAAATTTATCTTAATAATGGTACTTGATCATGTGAAATGATTATCATGGTTATTATTTTGAACCAAAAGTATTTGAATTCTAAAAATTTTCAATGTTTCCCATAGAAGTCACCATTTTCTAAGGTCAACATCCCCCCTTTTCTAAAAATTGAGGAACCTTTTTCAAATTTTGCAAATTATTCTATAAATTAGGTATTCAACTTAATCAGAGTACATTATTGAGTGTCATGTTTTGATTTAGCTTACATTGACATGCTAACACTTAATATTTATTTGATCCTACCTAATGTTGCTAACATTTGGCCCATATGTTTCCATCTTCTAGGATAAATGGATTTTCATTAGAATGAATAAATGTTCATGGGTTTATGTTTCAATGTTAATTTGACCCTTATTTGGTTAACTAATATGGTCCCATTTGAGTCATTATGTTAACATTTGGTCCTTAAATGATTAATTAAATCAAAGTTTAAATAAATTTCAAAACCTTAGTCTAAATTACTTTAGCCTAGGTTCTTATTAAAGTGGATTCATAGTTTCAATGGGTCACTTTATTCCATCTTAGTACTACTTAAATTTTGGCCTAAGTTTTAATTGAGTATATTAATTCATTAAAACTTTAATCTAAGTCTTTTACTAATTCATTATATGTCCTGAGTACTTATTCTTTGATTTTACTATTCATAGGTACAAATTAAATGTAGGGCTTCTAAGTGTCAAAGCCTCACTCGATTGGATAAAATATAAATAACACATGGGTGATCACCTAAAGTTAATGATTCAAACTCCCATATATCAAGATAGATAGTGCATATTATTATGTACAAATCCAATTGAAAATCCACATTGAATATTAGGGTTAATAAGTCAAGATAGATTTATGACACACATTCGATCATGCATATGTAGATGTAATGGTGAGCATGAAGTCAATAAGTCAAAGGATCATAATATTGAATGTTATGGAACCACATGTAATAATCATCATGAAAATTACATACATTTGATTGTATGTTTAATGGATCAATGATACACATTTTATCATGTAGATCAAAGATCAATAGTGCACATTCAACTATGTAGATGAAAATTGATGGTGTGAATCTAGTCACAAATTCAATAAGCCTAGATTGTACACAAGGCCACCATATGGTGTAATAGCATTAACTGAATGGAGACTCATAATAGGGTACACATAAGGCATGCATGGTTGCCAAGTGTCACAATCTTGGAAGCTCATATCAAAAATTGACAACCAATGTTGAAATTCAAGGCCAAGAGACTCCTAAGGAGATTGATAGAGTGAATTTGATCAAATTTTTAGGGGGTATGAGATGAGGAAACATGTCTAAAGGTATAATGGTCATATTTTAAAATTAAATAAGTATCATGACAGGGAGATACCATATAGGTAGACATGTTAGATCAAAATATTTTATGGACCCAAGCATGTGAATGTATAAATATGAGATGGAAATATGATATCGACTACCAAAGAAAATACTTAAAAATCATATGCCACCATTAAATATTATATAAACCCCCTAAAATCCCTTAGAAACACAAAAAAATCCCTAGAATTATTCATGCATTCACTATTTTGAACTAGAAGAGAGATCCTAATAATCAAAGTTGTTTAAAGAGTCTAACCAGATAACTAAAAGTGTTAAATTATCATTCACAAGTGGATGATTTAATTAGAATAATAGAAATGGAAACCTATGTACCTAATTCAAAATAAGTGGTTAAATTATAGAGTTCATGGCTTCTTCACTAAATACAATAGACAATAATTGCTCGAGCTTGTTCTAAACCATAGATAACCAAGGAATTTTAACTAAAGAAGAAGAGAATTTTATTTTAGTTAAGAGATTATATGATGACATCATGGTAATTTATTTTATAAGACTCCATTATGCTAATATCAAGCTAGAGGTATTTCACTACATCGATGTCTTTAGTCTTATTTTTAAACATACTAAAATTGATAAGGGTATGATTATTCATGAACCTACTTTTAGGAAAATAGCATGCATATCATCTATTTCCTTTGAATCCTATTATAAACCACCTAGTCCCTAAATATACCTCACCTCCATTAATGCATGGGACCAAAAACATACCATAGAAGAAATCCTAATTAAATGGTTAAAATCTGGTGGAAGGTCATTATAGAACCTAACAAGAAAATACCTATGATCCAATTCAGAATAGGAGCAAGAATGGTTATCACCATTTTGAATAAATTATATGGATTTACACATACTACACACATTGAACCTATATGGGTTCTTATTGTGTATTTCATTATTGAGGAAATGGTAATAGCTCCTTTAGGTGAAATCATTAGCATGTCCTTAAGTAGGCAGATCTGTTGTATTAATATAAATAAGAGAACTAAGTTATTCATGATGTCATATTTTTTAGATTCCCTATGTTCCAAAACTAAAATACCCAACCAAAGAGGGTGGTCGCCCAATGGCACCCAAACTATGTCCCAATATTACTCAAAATTACATATTTAAAAATATAGGGACCATATCTAATTCATCCATGGCTATGTATATCCTTATTTAATCAAAGATATAAATGGTCTCCCAAATATGAGGACAACTCCTTTATTCAATAAATATATTAAGACAATGGGAGATATCTAGCTATACCCTGATTACATGGTTATTAGAATAGAGGGAACCCAAAGTGCACCCCTTAAACTACTAGTACATGTGCCAGATAAGTTGGTAGAACAAGAAGTAACATACTAATGGTTTAATGGGATTTTCAAGACCAAGAGTAAATGAATTATCCATAGTTTTCCCATGACTATTAGTATGACCAATTTTAGATAATATGACCAAATTGAAGTGGCTTTAAAACACATGCTTTCTTTCAATTTGTAGATAGATGACAAAGACAATGGGATCCCAATGGTAGGGTAAAGGAGAACTTGAAGAGTAAATTCATTATATATGTACCTCATGAACATGAAAATAGAGCATATGAATTTGTGTACACTAAGGTAGCCACCTATTATGAAGTTATTAGAATACTAAAGTAACATAAGCCTGAATCCAAATTTTTGAGAGATTAGAAGATGAAATATATATGGAAACTTGGCCCTAAATAATATCATCTGGTAGATTTTGGCCCTTCTAGGCTTCCCCAAATTGACATAAAAATAGAGCATAGGCTTTAAAAAATGATACCAATAGAAGTTGATTCAATATCCTTAGTCCCTAAGTCTTCTAGAATAACATAACAAGATCTACCTCAATAGGAAGAAATTCAAATGATAGCTTTGGATCTATAGTAATCTCTTAAGATGCATTGAGAATGTTCTCCATGACCTATGAAATAGACACAAATGTAGAGGAGGAAAATGTTGAGGAATCCAAATAGGAAAAGTAAAAATAAGATTTATTAGAATTAGTGATCATTGATCCTCCCAAGAGGAAAGTTGAGACTAAAATTATCCAAAAGGTAAAGAAAGCAAAAAAAAATTCTACTCCACCACAAATCTCAAGAAGATCACAACCATAAACTCATGAAAAAATATTATTTGAATATTGAAATGAGAAGTGTTTTCAACACTATCAAAACCCTATGATACATTTGCATTCATGAACAAAACAAAACACAACATCAACATTGCAGTCATTGGTTCTCTATTATATCATGGTTTAGATAGGGAAATTTTCCATCATAGGGTATACATGAAGATATCTTATGTGATATAAACAATTAATAAATAAATACCATATACCAATACAAATACTTAAACCAACTACACATATTCTTAAGATATTCATAGAATATCCAAATCAATTAACATTACTCCTTTGGAAACAAAATTAAAAATATCAAACATTTCAAATAATTAACCAAATTTATACACATAACAACTTACAAAAGCCAACTAGATTTAGATTCCAATAAACAATGCCAAATTACATAACCACCATATCTATATATAACTCATAACATCATTTCAATACAAATGTGATGCATCACTCAATGATGTGAACATGACTATTGGGACTAGCTCCCTCACTCTCACTCTTAGACACATCAATACTATAACTAAAAGCCCCACTATCTCCATGATACCTTGATCTATAGCTACACCTACTCTCTCTCCCTATACATAGACAACTTGTTCCTATAATTAGCATACTCTCATTGAATTCATATGTATTCATATGCTATATGACTACTTGCTCCACCTAGAGCATCGAGATAGGGAATATTATGATTCTAAAAATTTGTATGTAAATCATCATTATCTATTGTTGATTACATGTATGTTGTATTCATTATCACCACATAATAAAATAAATTATCATGCACTCCAGCTAAATTAACAGCCTACTCCAGCAAGCCATCATCCATGACATCTTCTAGAATATGCCATGTTAAATCATGACACACTAAATCGATGGTGACCTAATAATACTCATCCTTTCTTTCACCTTCAAGTTTCCATAAAATTAATAAGAATCCTATTACATCAAATCACATGATTAAAATTACATAAAATATGTAAGCAAACTATCTAACTTACCATCTAGAGCCATAAAGGGCTCTACATCTATTATCTCCTTTGGGACCATCCCATCTCTTAACAACAGAGGTACCTACCTGTACACACTCCACTAGGATAAGTGCACCTTGATCACCTTAGTATCATCCACATTTGGTACCTCAATCTCCAAATCTCATTATATCACTGACATAGGAGCTAACTCCATAATCAATGTCTTAGGCCTACTCCCTGACCTTACAAGAGCTTGAGAACTCCTCAACCACACTACTAGTGCTAGGGAATATCTTGTATGACACCAAAATATCAAGTAACCCTCTCATACTATAATAACTTGTATGCATTATCCCACTAATCATGTATCTAGTAGCTCACTCGAATTCACCTCAAATATGTGCTATCCTTTTTCCATCCCTAATAACCCATGTAAGGTCTCTAGATAATGTCCTCTACTCTTATATTATCTAATAACCATCAAAATTAGGTATTAATCCCTCTCATAGCATGCCCTATCCTAGTTGATCTAGCTATAAATACCTATAGGTTGGACCATCCATTCCATGGGTATACCACTAGCCTAGTCACAACTATGTGCTCACATTCCCAACAATGAAATAGTGTCAATGTATCAATTTATCCACCATCCATCTCTTATGCAAAGTGATACAGATCCTTATATAGATGAGTCAACATAGTTTAAGCCCAAGAATATACTATGCCATGATGCTCAATGTCATAAACTATCTCATACATCCTATATGAAATTAAATCACCACTCCAATCGATGATAATAAATGATTAAAATAACATTGATAGAAACTAAAACCATGGAACATTGACCATAACAAATACAGTGAATAGTATGTGACTCTTACTACCTTATGCAATGAATACTAGTAGCCATAGCATAAAAGTACCAAGATGCTCATTATATAGCCTATACACTAGTGGCCTCTTATAGTATAATCTGCTACCCAAAAATTGATAACCATAATATTCAATACACACCCTATAATGTCATAATCATCTCACCTATGGGCAACTAGGATGTACAAGTATCTACACTCCATGTCTCACATAATGTAGTCATCATATGCTTATCAAAGAACATAAGATCTAGGAAATCCACATGTTGAAAACCTACTCTATTAATCACATCTATCTCTACCTTAGATAGGGTCAATCTATAGATATTATCCATAATTTAGATAGTAAAAAATCCCTCATGATTATTAAGTTGTAAAAACTTCAACCAAATATAACATTAGTGAAATAAAAACTAATACCAGAAAATAACCATAGAATTCAAAAACTAGTCAATGACATTGAGCACCATATCTTGGGCCTACTAAACACTAGTGTTACTTAGAGGATAGTGGTATTGGATAGTATCACCACATTCTAGATAGTAGTGCCAGAAAATGGCCACTAGCACCTAGATTAGGATAATAGCACCACCTTTTACAAAACAAGCCGGAATATAATTTCACTAGAAAAATCAATAATATAGACAAATAAAATGATAAAAATAAAAAAAGGTTTGGGCCCCATACTAGGTGTACCTCCTCCCTAGCCTAGATAAGTACCTCGACCTCCTTATAGCATAAGAACCTAACATCTTATCTCTTTAACATGTTTCTCTCTCTTAGATTTAAACTTATTCCCACTCTAATGATGCAAATGAATTATTAGTGATTTAAAATGAGAGATTAATGACATAACTTACCCTATGCTACCCTACTTAGGCTAACCCTACATGCCAAATTCACTAATTAATACAACTATCTTGGTATTTACATACCTCAAAAACCATGGCTCCAATTTATGAACCTTTTCATGTCATTTTCAATCCTAAAAAAAGACCAAAAAAATGCATTCTATTACCCGAACAATAGATCAAGTACCTTTATAGCTACACACTCATTTAACAAACTTAGACACAATCAATACATTATTTAATCCTAATGCAACATCAAAATTACCAAGTAAACACCAACACAATTGATACTTACCAATTTTGGTCACATATACTCCTCATAGTCTTAGATCTCTCACTAAAAGGGGGAAATATGCATAGATTGCTTTAGACATATAGAGTCACATTATAAATTTTAGACACAAAAGTTCACATAGGCATTCAATTGCATAACCTATTCATAGATATAGACATACAAGTCTACACAAGTTTACATAGGCATTTAGTTGCCCAAATTATTCAAATATATAAACATACAGGTCTATATAAGTTTAAATAAGAATTCAGTTACACAACATAGTTAGAGATATAGACATACAAGTCTATACAAGTTTACATAGGCATATAGAGTTATATATTTTTAGAGATACAAATATACAAGTCTACATAGGTTTACACAAGAATCCAAAGTTATAGATTTCTAGATTTATAAATACATAGGTGTACACAAGTATTTAAATATACACTCCATATAGATACGGCTTGGACATAGGTATACTACTTCATTTAGATATTCAGATACATAGCTACATCACTAAGATATCAGGATTGGGGACATGCACATAGTGCATGTTCTTTATTCCAATTTTTAGATTTATAAGATTACACCAGTATCACCACCAAGTTTTCACTAGTTTAGATCATAGGGCCATCTACATTAGTTGATCGATAGCATCACACAACACCTAGTTTACATTACTCACATTCAGAGTAGGGATAAGTGAGACTTGTTTCTCCATGAATTTAGCTTATAGTACCCAATTTTATAGTGGGGGAAAGTGAACCTTTTTATCCACACCTTTAGTTCACATTACTCAGATTTAAAGTGGGGATAAGTGAGCCTTGTTTCTTCACACATTCAGCTTATAATACTCATATTTAGAGTGAGGGCAAATGAGCCTTATTTCTCCCAACATTTAACTTACACACTTAGTTTCAATATAGCAACATTTATAGCATATGTTTCCTTTCATATATTTCACTCCAATTCTTGTCCACTTTTATATACAAGTGGGCCAAATCTAATTTACATTCACATAGGTAAGTACACGTATGCATTTCTATTTTCTTTTACTATAGTACATCTATTCCATCGCATTACTAGAATAAAATTTGGGCAAATGTAAACACCCTAATTTGGTCAAATAACTATAAGTACTATGTATTTTATTGCTCTTTCACACATAGGGTCTTAGTGATGGTTATAGTCATTATTTGCATCATCACCTTGAGTATTTTGGTATTTATTGTGTCTTTTTCTCATTGTTCTGACACTTCTAGTAGTCATAGGTTACCTTTTCCTAGTCCTAAGGGCCCCTAGCCTATCATCCTTTATTTTTTCTCTATTTTAAGCCTTTAGACATTAGCTCCATTTTGAGGACAATAACACCACATGGTGATACTATCCACTTTTACCTTTAGTGTTTGATGATACCTTTCACTCATGTTTGAGTTATAACCCTTTTATGACCCTTCAATTATGTTTTTAATATCTTTTTCATGACTTGTCAACCAACAAACAAGGTATTATATTCCAAACAAATATCCTCCTATATAAAGAGCCTCATAAGTGATTTTACATCTAAAACTTACTATTTTGGCATTTATTACATAAAATTAATCAATAATATAGTTCAAATACTCTACTTACTACTCAACATTCACACCTAGACATTTACATTCTTGATCAAAGAAGGGCCTAAGTTAAATTCATCTTAGCATATTGTACAAGTTGATGGTGTACATTCTCTAAGAAGAAATAATGCATTTTAAGAAAAAATGATTTTTGCTTTATGTGATTGTAACATCCCATAACCTAGTTTTTCCTTTCCTTTTGCATTTGATTATTTCATTGTTTCAATTGTGTAGGTATTCATTAGTGTTTTGAAGAAGAATCAACCAAAATAGTGACACAATTGATTCCCCACATGATTTTAAATAACATAAAAGACCCTTAGGAACTCCCTTGAATTCTCTAAAAGTTTTAGATAGTTACTACATTGAGGGACACCAGCACCAAGTTTGGTGACTAGTGCCACATTGTGCTACTATCCTAAGGGGGTGCTACTATCTAAAGCCAGATCTTGAAAAATACTCTACAGATGAAATAATTTTCTCTATTTACTTAGTCATATCCAATATTCATATCTATGAGAAAATCTATGTAAATCTAGATAAGACCACCTTCTCCTTTTATTTACTATTTTAGGAAAATTATATTGAATAAATAAATCCCAATTTTATTCTAGATTTACAACAGACCCAACCCTTTAATATATCTTAGGATTGACATAGTAAAACCACTAAAGGATTAAAATAACTAAAAACCTTCCTAACATTACTTTAAGACCTATAAAAAATATAATAAAATAATAATTTAAAATATATAAAAAAATAATGACCAAAATCTTTTATTAATTTTTCTTTTTAACTTTTTTGTCATACTTAGAATGTGTGGTAGATATTGTGGTCCATTCAAAAAATTTGAATGTGGTAAATGAAGAGAATGTGATGATATTTGTTTTAACATTTAAAAAATGTTAGTGTGGTAAGTGAAGATCACATGAATATATGTTGTGTTCCATTTAAAATTTTGAATCTAGACGTCAAAGAAATTACATATATTTTATGTGTTTTTTAAACAAAGTTTTTGAAGTAGTTTTTTGAAAGTGAATAAATTTTATGGGTTTTGTAGGTTTTTTTTGGTTGAGGGATTTTAGTTTTTGAAGGATTTATTATGTTTTGGAAATGAAAATTTATGAGAAATAAAAACATAGAAATTGGAAACAAGCAATGACAAGAAGAGGTAAATGACCATTAAAAAGAGAAAGGGAAAAAGAAGTGAATTGAAAAATATTATATATTGTTAGCTTGCATAGGGTTAATTATTATAAGTATATGAGGAGGGATACACCTAACAGTGGAAGTAGGAGACCTAATGATTATATGGCATTTCTAATGAGTGATACCCATAGGGATGAAGGTAAGAAGTAATATAATGGCTATATTGAGTGTAGTTTCATAAGGAGATGAATTTTGAAAGAAGAATACCTATGAGGATGCAAAACACGATTATATGAAACTATCCACACTAATTTAGGAAGAGAAAGAAGAATATGATGCCCGATTAAACCTAACAACCCTTTTTTAATTTTATTTTTGTAAAACATAAACTTAAACATACTAAATATTAATATATTAAAAATATTTAAAATTTGGATCAATTTTAATGCATAGTTAAATTTATTGAAAAATGAAAAATTAGGAAATATTTATGTATTTTTTTAAAAAACAAATTAGGGGAAAATAGACAGGATTTTTTTTAAACATGAAAGAAAATTTGGAAGATTAGGGAAATGTATGGAAATTTAGAATAAATGCTTCAATAAGGAAAACTTATGGACAACATATCCAAGTTGTATTAGGGACATCTAAGATAAAAATATTGACAATGAGATTTATAAAAAGTTAGGGAAATTTCAAAAGTTATGGGAAAGTTTGGAAAGTTTGATAAATCAAGTTTAACTAGCAAACAGTCAAATAATTACTTTTAAATAGGTTTAAAATGATAAATTAGGTTAAATTAGCAAATGGATTAGTCAACCATTGGGTATTTAGTGTTTCTTGACTGAAACCTTATATAAGGAAATAAAAAGTCTAATTTAAAATAAAATAGGTCAAAACATGACAATGCATGACATAAGATACAAACAAGCCTTTGAAAATGTAGTTAAATGAACTTACACCAAAAGAATTCAAGATAGAAGTTATAATTTTAATGTTGTTGTCCATATGTTATATTTATATCTATTTATAAGGAAACAAAATTAAAAAATAAATTTTAAACATGTTTTTCCATTAGCCAAAACATGTGCCTTTAATCAATTTTTGAAATCTCTAGTAAGTGAGACCTAAATCATGAACATTAGAGGCATGAAGTAACATGAATCACAAAATTGTGAAAAACACAAGAATTTGTGGAAAAATGGAAAAAAATGGTTAAACTATTAAAATTTTGAAAATATTAGGGAAGATTCAAAATTATCTGGTTAACTTACAAAAATTATGGAAATTTACAAAAAAATGAAAATACTACATTAAATTGATCTGTAAAAAAATTAGGATAATTTGATAATGTATGGATACTTCAATATATTTAGGGACGATTCACCAAATTTAGTTTAAATTTTAAAAATTAAATAAATTTTGACTAATTTATGGAAATTTTTTTAACTTAGGTTAAAATGAATAAAATTTTATTTTTTGGGCAAATTAAATAATTTTTTGAAAAAATTAAAAAAATATGGTAAATGTTAAAAATGCAGTGCAAATTTGAAAATTAGTGTATTTTAGAGAAATTTTGAAAAATTAGATAAATTTAGGGCAAATTGAAAATTACAAATAAAATCAAAAATATATGTTAAATTGGAGAAGTTTCAAAAAAACATGCATTCTAAAAAATAAGGGAAAGTAAGGTTAATTTGAATAATTAGGGCAATTTCAACAAAATTATGATGAATTATAGAAATTTTGAAAAACAAATAGAGTAAATTGATAAAATATTATGTTAAATTATGGTAAATTCAAAATATTAGGTTTAGGGGAAGGAGGAATAGGGTGATTCAAAAAATTGATTGGAAATTATAAAAAATAAGTAAATTTTTACTAATTTATTAAAAATTCTATAACTTAAGTTTAATGGGATAAAATTTAAAAAATTATGGGAATTTCATAAAAATAGGCATATTAATAAAAATTTGAAAAATTAGATAAAATTTTATCAAATCAAGGAAAATTTGACAACTGTAAGGTAAATAAGAATATTAGGTTAAATTAGTGAAAATTTGAAAGAGAATACATTCCAAAAAATAAGAGAAAGTTGAAGAAAGTTCAATAAATTAGGAAAATTTCTAAAAACATTGAGAATTAAAGGAAATCATGGTGAATTCAAAATATTCATGAGATGTAAGGAAATTTAAGGATTTTTTGGTAAATTTATGTGAACTTTACAACAAATCTATTAAAATTTTCATATTAAGGAATATTCGACAATTTTAAGCACAAATACAAAAAAATAAATCATAATTGAAAAAATAAGGAAAATTCATATTTTTTATTTTATGTAATGTTATATTATTTTCATAGTACATAAATAATTTTGATTCCTCATATTTTTTTTTTTGTTTTATATAATTTTTATTTATTTGATAAATTTATTATCCAAGTTTAAGGGAACCATGAACCGATTTATAAATTTATAGTTGCATTTGGAGGTGCACTTGTTATCACTCACCTAATTTCCCCTGACATCCACACACCAAAATTCCTTTCCTTCTCCCTCTAGAGGACCATCTCTGTGTAGCTAAAAATGTTAAAATCTTGCACATGATGCTACATTCATTCTTTTAGAACCACCTACCATATTTTTTCCATTAAATGTGAGGGATAATGATTTCCTTGAAACTTTTCCACCTCTATCCCCTATATACAAAATATGGATAATGTTCAAGAAAAACAACAAGACCATTCTCTTAGATGTTTTTGAGAATGTGTACCCCAACAAAAATGTGAAGTATATTAATATGTTTTAAATTGAAAATCTATTTTAAATTTTTATTTTACTATGTTTAAAATTATAACAAAATTTTGAATTTATATTTTATTGTTGATTATATATAAAACTAGTTAAATATTAAAAAATCTTTTGAGTAGGCAATGAAAAAACCTTGAACAGATTAATGAAGAATGTAATTAAAGATTACATTGATATCTTTTATACATAAGTCCCCAAAAATGCAAATGTGTTTTACCTTAATTTGGATTAAGATGAATTACTTAATTAAATTATGATAGAAAATTGTATATTGATTTAGATATGAATATATGGAATTCAAACATATATCTGAATGTAAAATATTGAAAATAGTTATTATGATTTGACAAGTGGCATATGTTAAATATATTAAGTAGAAGAAAGGGATGAATACTTAACTTTTCTAAGTGAATTTGAAACTATGACTATATTTTTGAAGTGAAATTATGATAAATAATTCTTTTGTCTCATTTTATTATGAAATTAATTCTCTATCTATGCAGGGTCAATTTGATAGGATTAGATTAGTATTGTTGATTGATATGGATTTATGTTGGTTTGTACTAACTTGTACATAAGTGAGGAATAATGATTATATTATCACTTATGATTATCTCTTTACCCTTTTTTTTAATTTAAAACCTTGATAATGAATGAAACTCCATAAATTAGTCTCCTTTTCCTTAAAATCCTAAGTGTGATTGTGAGGGCTAGAACCCTATAAAAACTATGGAAGTGGAATGGGATAAGCTAACCACAATCACCCCAATTTGATGGTTGACCAATTATTATGTATAAGATAATTCGATGAGGTAATTAAATCCACATGTAGATATCCCACCTATTATGATTGTGTAATTTTTATCCTTTATCATATGTATATAGCTAATGATTCATATTTGTCACTTCAAAATGCTTGCCTTTGAATTAGATTTAGAGTACTCTAGACTTGGCTTGTGAATTCTCATAGTGATGGGATAGAAATTTAGGAATAATAGGGATAATTTTATAAATGTGTAATAGTGTATATTTTTATTCGAAAGAAGTGACAAGTCCCTTTGGAATGAGACTTTAATTTTTTTATATGAGTCCAATTGGGTGATTTCTCAATCCATTGACACCCTAGTTAAATGGACTAAACCTAAGGTCATGTTTTATTTTTAAAAATATTCATTCCTAGAAGAGGTTTGGCACTGACCACATTATGTCAATATCTATTGGTGATACTAATTACTATAGTAGAACTAACATGTGTTCAGGTAAATTGAAATAAATGTATAGAGATGTTTTTGTAAAAAAATAAGTAGGTTTGAAAGATAAAGTGAGGTTATTTTAGGTATGTAATATCATAACAAAAAGGTTGAATAATAATATAACATGCAATTGTGAGATGATGGTGGATTATTACCTTGTTTATGCATTAACACAATGCATGGTAATTGTGTGTCAAACTTGTCATTGTCAAGTAGCAAAGACTAGATTTTAGTATTTAAAAATGTTAGGTAGTGATTTCCTAACATTTAAGATGCATATGGTAAAATATAAGATAAGTGTAATGTTTTTTGAAAAAACTAATTTCATTATTAATTAACTTTAATGATTATATAATATTTTATTACATTGATTTTTGTATTCTAACCTATTTTTTTACAATATCAATTGGTTAAAAGCATACATAGTTGAATGCATGTGACGTAAGAGAGATAACCTTTAGATAATTTTGAAATATAATTTAAACTAAAAATATTGGATAATTATTGTATGGTAAATTCTAATTTATAACTTAGTCAAAATTTATTTAATGTTTTTTTCAAATGTTATCAATTTCAAAATTATACATCTTAATTTTAAAATATTTACTAACCAAGTTTGAACTTTTCAATTATTTAGAGACCTAATTTTATAAAAAAGAACCATAGAGGAATATAATTAACTTTTAGGATAGTATTATTATTGTTGGTAAAAAAATTAATTAGAAACACATAACAAATTCCCAATTATAGTAATAAAAAAGGTAACCAATCCCATGGGTTTTATGGGATTCAAAGGAACATGCACTTAGTTTGTAAGTATCCTAGTATTAATTATTTTACACTCATAAATGTTCATATTTTATTTATTATTAAAATATAATTAAATATTTTATTTGAATTTTATCATATGATTAATATGGTGAGCATGTACAAACTTGGTAAGGACCACATCCAAATTTATAGATAAATTTCTCTACAGAAAAAATGGTTACAAATGGAGTCCAACCAATATAGATACACTATTTAAATTGATCATAAAATATATTGGAAAATTATGTTTTTTAATCATTTTTTTAATAATAATTTAAATTAGTTTTATGTAGGTGAATAACAATAATTTTTTAGAAATAAACTGGAAAAATTATTCCAAGTTTGAGTGGGAGGATCATCTTTACTAGGGTTATTCTCATTTAGTGAATTCTTCAAGCAACACTTTAGGTAGTTTAGATATTGACACTAAGGATAGTTAGAGATATTTTAGTACTATTTTAGTTAAGCATGGTGATACTAAAGTTTGGGATCAAGGCTAGGGGATAACGTGGATGATGATGTTGAGCCTAATATCAGGGGTCAAACATGACATTTTGAATTTGTGAATAGTTTTAAATCATATTATTATTAATTTTGGCATATTATTATGTTGGTTAATTAATGCGTTTAATCCACGTTTTTATTCAATAAATAAATAAACCCATTTTTGTATTCATATTTTTACTCAACACTACTTTTGGTTTTATGGATAGTGTTATAATTCACATTAACATCAAAATTATATAACACAGTACCATAATTTTATATTTAATAATATAAAATACCTAAAATTTAACAAAAACATTTTATTTTTTATATAATTATAATGATAAAATTAAAACTTAAATTATAAATCAAGTTTATCTAGTGTCAAATTTAAAGTCATAAATAGTTTCATGCTTAAAGTCTGAGCTAGTGTTACAATGAAAGTTGGACTTAGTGTCACATCTTAATTCAGACTTAAAGTCACATATTAATTTAGAATTAGGGTCAAATAAAATAAATTATTTTGAGATGGGATTAAATTCAAAATTGGTGTCAAACATAAAGTTAGGATTTAAAATATGCATAAATTTAGACATGGTGTCATAATTAGAGTGAAAATTAGTGTTTCAAATAAACTCATAACTAATGTTGTAGTTAAAGTCAAAACTAGTGTCAAACATAAAGTTGAATTTAGGGATGATATTAAAATAATGTCTAGTGTTGCACTTTATATTAGACCTGTAATCTCTATTAAGTTTATACCTAGTGTCAAATTAGCTATGAATATTAAGTCAATAAGTAAATTCAAACATAGTGTCACATTTAAAGTTGGACCTAATGTAAAAATCAATTAAAATCATAATTCACTCCATAAATTCAACCTAACATCATTATTAATATTTATCCAATGCCAAACTAGGGTAATGTTATCATGTAACATTGGGTAAATTTTAGGAATGATGTTAGTGTGACTTTATCATGTCTCCATCCCATTTTTACAAAATTTAAATTTGAATTTATCATTAAGCATGTCCTTAGGATGCTCGTTTAACTTTAAATATGACTTTATGGATGTAATTCCGCTTCAAAACTATATTATTCAATAACTTAAATGAAAACTTAAGGTGAATTTAATTAGAGCTTATTTTAAAAATAATGTTGTAATGTATACACCTTCACTTACCTACCAAATAATGAATGTTTTTGAGCTTTCTCTTACCAAGTTACAATCCAAAATTGATTAGCACGTTTACTTTAAATAAGTTCCAACTATTGTAGGTAGATCATTTTGTCATGATATATTTTTAAATTTGAACTTACTTACTATTTTTTCTTTTTTAATAAACTCTCAAAATTGAAATAAATCATAATAAATGATAGACCTATTTGGTATTGCCCAAAAATTCTACATAATTTTTGCATCCCTGATCTTTTAATAAGCATTAAAAACATAATCAACACTTATATAAGAGTTTTTTGTCATCAACAAACCCCCATTTCATTTTTTTTAATGATGTATCCCTAATAAATATGCAAACTATATATATGTTGAGTTTAAACTTAAAAATTTAAGCTTCTTTATATTATAAATATTTATAATTCAAGACATATAGAAAAAATTTCATCTTTTATAATTCTTGACAATAGTTCTAAATGCCATGTATATGCTTTTTCATACCATCTAGTAATGTTTGTAACTATAAATGAGTAGTTTTTTATGTAATAAGCCAAAAAGAGTTTGGCTTTATTAATTTTCCATGCCTAAATCATATAATTTCATATTTATTCACAACATTTTTAGTCCATAAAATTTGAGTGTTTTTGTAGTATTTTGATGTTTCCCCATGACATTTAGACATCTTTACAACTAATTATGTCTTCTGCATGACAAAATACATCCCTTCCTTATGAAATTGGTGATCACACATTTATTTTATTTCCTTCATCTAAACACCTATGAATAGATATGAATATTGATCTAACTACTATTCCACTAGGTAGTTGTAAAAAAATTTAAATACCTATAGATCATGCCATGATATACCTTAAAAAACACTAAAATGAGAGGGTGTAATGCATGTAATGATTTTATTCAATTTTTCTTCCTCATAGGTACCTCCTAAAAAATCAACAAGAATAATGGAACTAAGAGGAGTAATAGATAATTGGCCTATAACTAGTGGTTTATCTCAAGATGTGACTTAAAATCCATTAGTTAAGTCTAAAATATTTAGGTCTAATCACACTATATCTGGTCAGAGACTAACTAGGTCTACTTTTAAGGCAAAAATCCTATTATCCCCTTTGAAACTCTAACATAGACCAAGACTAAGCAAAGGAGTACCAATACTTTCAAATACAAACACTATTTGGCTATTAACTTTAATCCTTATTAGAATAATGTTATGACCTAGATAACAAGTTTTCCCATTAATGTTCCTTAGGATTTCAATGATATGTTTGGAAACCTAAAATATAACTTCCCCTATTCACTCCTTACATAGTACCGATAGTCAAGGAGCAAATAAAATATTTTAATTATTTGTCAATAAACCTCAATGTCATTCATAAGGATGTTTCATGTATGATATTTCCATTCACTCTAAGATATGTCATATACGACTATGTTCTCAATCTTCTAGATAATTCTATATATAAGCTAGTCAAACTTCAATGACACATTCATTACCTTATTTGGACAAGTAAATGACCCATATATATCCTAATAATAATTTTAAAGCATGAAAATTCATCCCAATGAACCCATTAGAGCCTTTAATTCCAAGTTAAAAAAATATGTAAAGCCACATTAATGTCTTTTATAGAATAGGTGATGATTTAGTAATTGAAATGTATAATAATTATTTATACCCAATAACACATTTCTTCCTATGTACAACTCATAACATCTCAAATATCACATAGTATTATGTTTAATCTATCTATATCTATAGGTAATTGAATCCACAAGGGTATAAATCCTCATCCATTCCAAATGTCAACATAAATCTCCTAGTTATAAACCTCATTCTAATTGCCAACCAAAATTTACTTATTACATGTCATCTAAAAGTATTTAAATGACTACCTTTGTCTCGTGTGGCACTAAATAATCCAATAAGCCTACCTAATATGCCAAACATGGGTGAAAATCAAGAAGGTTTGAATAAGGTCATGATCTCAACTATTAATGATAATACCAAGTAATATCCAAAGATATTGCTAATGGAGAACTTGATGTTATACAAAACATAGTTTATGAAATTAGTAGTGATTTTAGGAGTCTCTAGGATAAATTGGAAACACTAGGTGCAACAATATAAACATAAATTACATGTTCCAAAGGCATAATATACTTTGTAACATGTTGAATGTTAATCCTAGGCTTTCCCAAAATAAATTTCCAAAAATTGACATCTTTGAGCTAGCTTTACCTGGTGAAGGGTAAACAACACCACGAAGCATGAGGAAATGGATTTTTTATATTTTTAAAATTACTTTTATATATTCTATAAATAAATGGAATATTATGAAGTAATTACAAATCTGTCAAATATGATTACTACATCCCACATGCTAAACACAACCATGGTGTTTGAGAACTATGATTTTTAAAGGTAAGAGTAAAATGAAATAGAGGAAAATGTGGATGAGATTCATGCCCTAAAATAATAACATATGAGTGGTTATACATTAATAATTAATACATAACCACCCATAGTTAATTATACTCCTCCTAAGAGTGTTTCCAAACCCTCAATTCAAAAATTAGATAATGACCCACCATATTTGAAAGGAAACAACCAAAAATATTCATATAATACACAGTTCCTAATAAGATATATTTATAATATATTCAAATATATATATAATTTCAAGTCAAACCTCATGCTACATTAGTTAGCCCAAATTATGGAGTAAAGGGATATGTTGTTAAAACATTTGATACCAAAGCTTAGTCTAAGTAAATATAAATAAAAACACACCAATTTAGTGATCCACAATATTAAAACCAGGTTACCCATTTATTATTTAATTTAATAATTTTAAAAATAATTTTCATAATTCCCTAGTCAATTCAAGTTCCTTAACAAATGCCATGATTATGGGTATATATAGGAAGTTAAGATTGTCACCAGTCAAGTTTGAGAAATTCATGGTTCAACTTGTAAAGTCTAAGGTTAATGTAATATGAGAATTACTAAATGTCACATGAAATTATCCTTTTAACCTCAAGTTCAAAAATTCATGGATACTAAGGTAGTTAATATCCCAAAATCCTATGACGTTTTGATCAATCCTGATTGGTCTAAGATGATAAACGGGTACATGGAAAATTATTATTCCTATATGTGGTTACCCTAAATGGGTATATAAAATCAAATTAGAGTTTATAGGGGAAAAAATGGAGTCCATGATTATATATTATAGTGACAAAAATGATAAAGTGAATCTTTTCTTATATGATATTGTTATTTACAATCTAACCAAAAAAGACATCCCCAACAAAGAAGAGCTTGGAAACTCACCAAGAATTTTAAAACCTATGATTTGATGGAGCACACTATTAAAAAGGATAAAGTGTATGATACATTTTTATTAATCATATAAGAAATAAATACTTGGAATCATAGAAAATGTAGTTCCCATGTGCAAAAAATATTGTTGAATATGAGTCTTTAGTCCTAGGCTTACAAATTTTCCTCAAACAGAATGCTAAGGAAATATTGGTTTATGATGATTTTGAATTGGTGATAAACTAGTTGAGAATAAAATTCTAACTCAAGGTATCATACTTGAACAAATATAAGCATAAATATTAGGATTTATTAAAAAAAATTCAACCTTAAACATCACACCCATCCCTAATGAATGAAAATGAACCACTGATTCTTTAGTGTCTTCCATGAAAAAGTTATCTCTTCTTTAGGAATTAAACCTACAAAATCTTTATGTACTTGTCTTATGTCCATTAGTCTATAATAATGTGGATAATTTTTAGTTTTTTTATGATGATCAATATATAACCCAACTCATGAAAAACAAAGGAGTATTTAAATCTCATATCATTAATAATAAAGATGTGGATTTAATTAATAAGATATATAATGATGGTGTCATATAGCCCAGGGAAAATTTAATCCCAAATGGGATGGTCTCTTCAGAAAGGAAATTTGATCAGTATCCTTACACTTCAAGTCAAAAGTAGTAAAAAAATGATGATAAGGACTTTATGTCAGTCAACTTGGGAATGACAGAGCGCCCCCAACATGTTAATTTTGGACTTAGGCATTTTAACTCATAGATGGAGAATTTAAGGAATCTATTGTAACAATAAAATGATGTGGTTTCTTAGGCCTATGATGAGTTGAAAAAATGTTACCCTCATATCATCACATATAGAATACTACTTAACGACATATAAAAACCTTTTGAGTAGATATAGAGACCATTAAATATATTTTTATAATCTCTCATTTAGAGATAATTCCAAAATCTACTTATCAACATAATCATGTTTCTAATCAAACACTTGACCTAGAACACAAACCTAGTCCATGCGCACAAAATGAATGGAATTTTTTTATTTTGTTTCAATTTAAAAAAAAATTAAATAGAATCTCAAAAAAAGACAATGGTAAAAGGATGAGGAGGGGGAGATAAATTAATAACTACCATTAATTCCCTTATTTTAAGGGTTCAACAAATCAGATAAACACACAAGCATTTTGTCAAACAATTGGACACCATACTACACAAATTCATTCATATACTTAATCACAATATATTACAATGTAGTGCTTGCCACTGTTGGTCTTCTTGACCAATCAATTTCATGGATAGAAAAATAAAAGACATTTTGTTGTTATAATTAGAAACTCTAGATTCAAATTAGTAGTATCCTAATGACTTATAGACCAAAATAAATAGAAAAAACCCTAAATTTGATTTGTTTCCTCATTTTATAGTAGAGAGATTCCAAAAAATAAAAGTATTTTTACTTATCTAGGTTAGGATAGATGACCCATGTTATTGTCCTAATGTACCTACATATTTCTTGGATTTTTCATTGTTTATCATAGTCATTTCCCATAAAAATGGTTCAAAGGAAAAGATAAGATGAATTATTTTAGCCATGGCTAGTTCTAATCAGGTTTTGAAGGTGAAGATTAGAAGAATATGAATTATTTTGAGTTTCCTCAGACCCTATGAAGTTTTTTCCATGGAACCAAAGATTTTGTTTGAAATAATAACCCAATTAGGTTTCATTCTTTGATTAACTCAGTGAATATGCATTCAATACTGGCTCGATATAAATATTCTTAGCACCACTATGTAGTGGATTGTTTTGTTTAAGACCTATTTAGGTATGGAAACCTAAAAACAAAATAGGAATCCAATCATATTAATCTATGTCCTAATCAATATAGAAACATTGATTAATATTAATCTTCACTTCTTGAAATCCACTCACCAAGTTTAAACTAGGCTTAAACCATGTCGATATTTTCCAAGATTTCTTATAACTTATGAAATATGTAACCATGTTTTTAGTAATCATTTTACACTATATGAATATAACACATCACACTTTATATCTATGCACAACCATATTGGTTAAATAATTCAATAGAATAAAGGAAAGGATTTACGAGCATATTACAAGCCTTTTTAGGCTTTAAAACTCTAAAAACCATTACACAAAATCCATTCAAAAGCAACAAGACCTATTCAGGTCGAGAAACTTAATTACAAAGGACTTTGAACATTTGTTTCAATAATAAGTTTTGAAAATCATTACTATGGAAATTGACCAATGCAAGACCAAATTAGGGATTACTAAATTGAGCACAACTATTAATGAATGAGCATCATTTGAAAACCTAATAAGACCTTATATATTTAATTAAAAATGCAAACTCAACCAAGTTCCACACAAAATAAAATCACTATATGAATCCCAATTAGTGAAATTAAGTCCTACAAAGTCAATGAAAGACTAAATTAGAATACAAAGTCTAATTTAAAGTGTTATATATCAATACAAATCCACAAGACTAAATTGGGGTAATGAAAACTAATTTCTAAATAAATTAATAATCTCTTTGACTAATACCTAATTACAACTAAAACTCTATCAAATTAAAAGATGAAATATTTATCCATTAAAAGTACCAAAGCAACCAATCCCCTTATAAGATGAGGATGCAAGTACCAATTTGAGTCACCAGGGATCATTCCAAGAATAGTAAGGACTAGTAGATAAATCAATAACTTCCTCCAAACACACAAAAATACAAAAAAAATGCAAAAAAAAACATAAATCAATCATGCTCTATTTTTAGCAATGCAAAAATTCTCAAGTCCCTTGATGTTGCTACATTCGACACCCAAGGTTAACAGAATGTGAAATATATAGTTCACATGGATGGGATTAATAGAAAATCTAATATTTTGGTCATGATTCAAAGTTTCCATGGCATCCCATTCTAACATACAAGTATATAAACTATTTATTCCTTGTTTTCTTTAACATTTATAGCTCTTACATGCTACTTTTTCTTCTCTTCTCTTCACATTTATGCTCTTTCCCTCTATCCTTATTGGATTATATCCAAACCAATATTTATCTTTTATGGTTTTTGGACCACAATATATTTCCATTTTTTACCAAAGCTGTAACCATATATTAATAGACTCACTTGTATGATAAAAAACACTCTTATCCATCCACCACCACTTAAAAACCACTTGTATTTATTCACACATTGACCAACCAACTTTTGGTTCAGTCGCACCATCACATATCAATATTTTTAACTTCTCTCTCATGGAATTAATCGCATCTATCGCCCCTAATCTCATTTAAAATGAATCAACATATAGTAGTGTATCTAAATGATAGCCCTTAATAATAAAAATCACCTCAAGGAGAGTTATTTCCTTCACATCCTTTATTTTCCACATTAATTTATCAAATAGTCTCTCCATCTCAGTTATAACATATGCATCTACACCACATGCTTGGGATACCACACACATTAACAAATATTCCTTCCACTTGGTGATATCAAGAGACTCACTCTCCATATGGGAAGCATCAAGTTATTCATCACATTATTGAGATAATATCAAATGTAGTTACATCCTCTCATATATATATCCATGTTATAAGATTACTTTATGTTCTAACTATTTATAAATTAGTGTATGTAAATCCTATGTTATTAAAAGGCTGAGTATAAAAATAGCTTAGAATGAAAGCTAGAAATAATTGATTTGATAAGATTTTCCCAAAAGAATAATAATGTAGAGAAATAACACTTATCTAGAGTAAAATATGTATTTATGTGGCTCAAGAGTCTAAAATACGAGGGATAAATAGGCAAACACATTTTTTTTAATGATTTTATCTAAAATATGTCCTCATATAGTAGTGCCCTTATGTGGACAATAACAACATGTGGCACTAGTGTCTAATTATGGCACTAGTGGCCCTTTTAGAGGAGATCTTTAAAACTTTCAAGGGAGTTACAAGAGGTTTGGAGGACCTTTAGGTTGTTTTATGTCTTCCAAAATCTTTTCTATATCACTATTTTAATTGGATATCTTCTAAAACCCTAATGAGTACATGAACATACAAAACAACAACAAGATCAAATGTAAAAGAAAGGGAAAAACCAGGTTATGGGATATTTTGATGGCACTAAATAGAACCCATATTATATTGGTCATTGCCTACATTAACACCAATGATAGGGGTATTATATTGCATTTAGTTTTCCCTTAGGTAACATGCATAATAAATTCACATAGTATACTAGAATGACTTTTGCTTAGTCCCTTATTTGATCAAGTATGCAATATTTAAATGTAATACATGAGTAGTATCTAGAGTATTGAGTTGTATTATTGATTGATATTATGTAATTATGTGCCAAAATAGTAATTTATAGATTTAAAATGCCTTGTTATACCCTTTATATATAGGGAAATTTGATTTCGATGTAAGATCTTGTTCATTGGACAAAAAATCATAAAAGAGGGATATAAACATAAAAGAAGGTTGAAGTCAGGGTTAGGATCCAAAACATGGTAGAAATGAATGTTGGACATTAGAAACACATGGTTCTATTTTTATAAATATGGTGATAGTGTCCTAAGACTTAAAAATAGAGGTAAGACCAAGAAGGATATGACAAGGACCCCTGTGATTAGTATAAATGACTCAAGACCACTAGGGGTGTAATAAATAAGGAAAATAAGACATTATTCAATAGTATGGTTGGTGGAGAAGGTAATCTCCTAGGAGGCACTAGATTTGGTGTGCCAAAAATTAGTGGTTCAAGGTAAAATCAAAAATAAATTCTAACCCCCTGACCTTCAACTGTCAGGGGTCTTAAAGTCAACCATCAGTGGTCACCCTAATTGTCAATGGTTAGGCTCAAACTCTAAAAGGGTGAAGTTAAAAACACATACATGAGTCATTTAAACTCATTTATGACTTTTATATACTAACAATGAGAGATTTTGTGTTTTGTGTGAAGAGTCTAGTGGCATTTGCTAAGTGGATGAGTGGGATTGACCCAAAATGACCATGAAAATAAGGGACATATTCATCATTAAGACCTTTAAGTGAGAGATTAAAAAAATATTTAGTTTGTCTGGTTACTTGACCAAATTAGCTTGTATACATTTGTTCTCCTTATATTCTAGTAAAATAATGAAATAATAGTATTGGAGTAAAAGAAAAAGAGGAACTTCTGCCTATGCTTACCTATGCATATGCGTTTTAGGCTTAACTCATTTATTGGCCAAAGAAGTGAACAAGAGCTAGATTGAAATATGCGAAGAGCAAATATATAATGTGGATGTCCTCTATACTAAATCTAAATAGTGAACTGAATTGTGAGGAGCAAAACCTTGTTTTCCCCCACCTTGATATCTAGAATAAATTTAAGTATGTAAACTAAATATATGAATAAACAAAGAATGATTTCCCCCTTTATGATGTGTATATTGAATTTGAGTATGAAAACTAGGTTTGTTGGAAGGTTATGGATTAATCATTGTATATAGTCATGTTACCCAAATTGGCAAAACCCTATTGGCATCATGGTTAAAATATAAGTGTAACTTGGTAATCTAAAAATAAAGATCAAGCAGGTGCTCTCTACATCATGCTCCTAATCTTAATAACTCGCTAATGTAGCTATGTATTTGAATAATTATATACCTGAATCAAACTATATATTTGAGTGAACTTTTATATTTAAATCAAACTATACACACACACACACACACACACACACACGCGCACACACACACACACACACACACACACACACACACACACACACACACACACACACACACACACACACACACACACACACACACACACACACACACACACACACACACACACACACACACACACACACACACACACATATAAAATTGAACTTGTATAACTAAGTCAAACTATATATCTAAGTCAAATTATATATTTGAGTCAAATCATATAGCTAAGTTAAATTATATATCTTCATAAAATTGTGTGTGTGTGTGTGTGTGTGTGTGTGTGTGTGTGTGTGTGTGTGTGTGTGTGTGTGTGTGTCAGACCTATGTATCTAAGTCAAACTATATATGTATATATATGTAAACCTAATATCTATGTAAAATTATGGGCCTAAATATCTATATTTGAGTGAGTCTATGTGTCTGAATATCTATATCTAATAAGAACTATGTCAAAATATATGTATGTGAATAGACTTGTGTGTGTAAATATTTATATCTAAGTGAACCTATGTGTCTAAATATATGTATCTAAGTAGACCTATCCATCTAAATATTTGTATCTAAGTGAGCCTATGTGTCTAAATACCTATATCTAAGTAGACATGTGTATCTAAATATATGTATCTGAGTGAACCTATGTGTTTGAATATCTATATCTAAGTAGAATTATGTGTTTGAATATATGTATCTGAGTGAACATGTGTGTTTAAATATTTGTATTTGAGTAAATATGTGTGTCTAAATATCTATATCTAAGTGAACCTATGTGTCTATATATATATATATATATATATATATATATATATATATATATATATATATAAATGAATCTACGTGTATTCATATGTGTATATATCAAACAATTTATGTGTATTTACCCCCCTTTACGTGAGAGAGATTAGACTGAGGTAAAGGTGTCTAACCAAAAGTGGAAGTGATTAGATGTGCTAGTGTGAATTATTAAGGTTGATATTGTTTTAAATTTTAATAGTTTATCTATTATGATGGAGTTGATTATTGAAATTGGTAATGGGATAGACATTTGGTCTATATTAAGGTTATTATAGTATATTCAATTTTTGTCATTTTCCAAAGTTTAATTTGATTAGGATATTGGTTTAACTAATATAGGGTGTGGCACATTGAGGTTAAGTACCATGTGTAATAAATGGCTCACAAATTAGAGTTACATTTATCTAGATATCACACTAGAAAAAAATTGATATTAGTTGGTGAAATTAGCATGCAAGGTCAAATTTAGTAAGGTGGAATTTTAAAAATGTAACATAAACATGTTATTTTATGAGTTTAAAAATTAATTTGAATAATTTGAGTTGATAGTTATTGGTTGTTCTGAGCTAGAGAATATGGTGAGGAGATGAGGAGTGACATTGACTTGGTATGAGGCAATGGAGGCACTTATCTAGGATGGGAAGGAGGTTACCTTGGTAAGGAGCACATAGTTTTTCATGTGTTTGTCATTTATGGTACATATTTTACTATTTTTATTTAAAATATGGTAGGTGAGGGATACTTTTTGGAAAAGTGGCACTTTTATCGTAATATTGGCTCTTGTGTCTAGGACATGGCACTAGTGTCTTGGTCTAGTGCTATTGCCTTGTATGCAGTGCTAGTGTCCAATAGGCCTAGTTTGTGATTCTTTTTATTGACTCTTAGTGTTTGATTATTATTTTTATTTATTGATCTTATATTTTTCATTGATAATGTAGGATTTGGCTGTATTTTTATAGGTGGATGTGCATATGCAAAAATTCTAGAGTGGATAGATGATGGAGACCTTACAAGATTTTCCCCTGATAAATGTCATGATGGTCATGGTAGAGAGATATTTTCTAATTCATGTGGAATCCTTACATTCAATTCCCTAAGATAAAAACATGATGATTGCACTATTTGAGAGGTGGGATACATATACTTACACATTCTAACTACCTATTAGGGAGATGACTGTCATCCTAGAGGATGTGTATAGGATCCTATAGTTACGTATTATTGGGAAGAGAGTTTTATTACATGAGGATAATGGGGATAGATCCATATAGTGGCCCACTAGGTAATTTTCCACTATGTTTGTAGTGAATCATCATAAAGGGAGGCATAATGATATATTATTATCATTGATTGTCATAATATATTTTCTAAGGTTATGGAAGTTCTTAGCTATTTTATTAGCCTATTTAATGGTGGTAGATAGGATTGTGTATCAATCTCTTACATGATGCATGAGATATTGTAGGACATAGAGGATCACAATATCATATACTTATGGGGTCAGACTATGCTATCCCACTTGTATTGGCATTTGTGCCATTTTACATAGGAGATGTGTGGAAGAGGTATTAGATCTTTGACACTATTACATTATTGGGAATATGAGAATATAATGGTGACTAGACTAACATTCCCTCTATGAGATAATTGGGTGCACCCAAAATCATTTATAGAAAGGTGGAATGGGATGCCCACATGCCCAAGAGGAGTAAGATGCAGTGTTATCATGTGATAGATATGTTAGACGTACAATCACTAAGGGGGGGGGGTGAATAAGTGAGCCCAAATAATCCAAATTCAATTTCAATCCTTTCAAACTCTTAATTAATTATCACAATAATTCATGAAGTTTACACATTATGCATAGCAATGAAGAAGAAAAAATAATGCAAGATCAAGAACATAACACATGACATATGTGGGAAACCCTCTTCGGGAGAAAACCCACTAAAATATATAATTTAATTACTATTATATAATGACAAGAACCAATTTTTACTATCAATAACTGATCAAGGAACTACCATCCCTTATTTAGTAAGACTACCATACCTATCTAGCTAAGTTGTCCCAACAACTATACCTTTAACAATTTTTACCTTGAAAGGAAGCTACAACCCCCTAGATGTTGAGATGTCACAATAATAAATATGAAAATATCATATAATAAACACTAATTTCCTACCAATCTTATGGAGATACAAATTATATCATCTCTCTTCAACTCTACATACTCAAAACATCCAAAGCCACCTTTTGGATCACCCTAGACCTCTTCACTCATCCTCAATATGTAAGAGCATTATTATGACATTAGAAACATGACCCATAATTCATACACAAATTATTAAATATTATATACTTGTCAACTCATCTATTGGTCACTCTCTCTCTCTCCTTCACTTCACAATACTCGCATACACCTCTTACAAGTCTTTCACAAGTCTAGAAACCATCATCTTTAGTTTCATTATTTATAGAGAATTCATGATTATTAACACTTTGGTTTCCCATTATGCATGAATTAACAATTAATTCATATTTAAAATATATACATATCTCAAAACAATCCTCATATGTTGGCCATAGAATCTATGGGTCATCCTTAAGCAGCTACACCTTTCAATTAGGCCCTTGTAGCTCTTATAGGTCTCATGGAGACCTATTCACCCATTTTTCACTTCATCAAGAATAATAATAACATATAAACAATTTAAATTGCATAGGTCCACTTCACATGACACCTTGAACTTCTTGAAATGATCATAGTCATCTCTACTCACTACGATGTATGCTCAATCAACTCAAATAATGACCTCGTACATAGGAACACTATAAAAAAACACACAATCAACTTATTAAGCATTGTTAATACTTAAGATAGATTGATCACAACTCCAAAATAGATATAGATGATATTAATAGAGTCTAAAAAACTCTCCAATATACAATACATCATGATAGATCAAAATAACATCAACACAAGCTTAATTATCCTTCTCGGGTCACTTACAGTCCATGGTCAAACATAATCAACTTTGGAACACAATATATTTGACTATAAACACTTTCATATATTCAAATGTATATTTATAGATGTTCCTTGGATTCCTCTACAAGTTTGTTTTACACCTTGATCAAATTCTCCATGTATCAAAAGGTATATCCAAAATATGGAGCATTCATTTTTCCTTTGTTAAAATCAAATATTTAAATACAAATGATAACGGTTAAATGTTGATCACTTTTCTCACATCTCATGTCCTCACTACTTAGATAAATCACACACAATATATAATTTTAATGAAATCAACCTTTACCTTTCACTTCTCATCATTAGATCTTCATCTTTATTATTTAACTTAATGTGCTCCATTGATCTCCTATATGTAGCTCAGTCTTTATCTATGTTAAACATTAGATACCTTGAAATCATCTCAATACAAATAATTTATATGTATATGTATGAATATTACTTAACTATTATATATTTTAAGAGGCTTGATCTTTATCTCTTCTTGACATTAAACTTTGAACACTTGTCCTCATCTCATTGCTTTTAGACATCTTGGAATGAACACACTTCGTTCATCCTTTTATAAGGAGCTTGATATTTACTCAATTTAAACATCAAACACTTTGACACATTTGAATTATTACACACTATATATCTAAATGTAAAAATTTATATGAACCATTTGATCTACATCTATTCTTGATCTTTAACATCATGCAAAAATGACTATGAGAACCTTTGCTTATCTACCTAGAAGAGCCAAATTTGGACCTCAGATATACTATTTTACCTACGCTCACTCACATGTTATCAAAATTTGAACCATATAAAACTAATCAAAAATACTAATACAAACCCATATGTTACCATAATCTTTCTAAAATGTCCATGCATATGAGATATAATTCCATTAATCTACTCATTTAGATTTTTCTACCACATAGCGCCAACTATGTCTAAGAACTATCTAGAAGGCCAAATTTACATATGCATATATTTTGATGTGCTTCATCACATGACCTAAAACTTATACACATATCAACTATGGCTGTAAAACTAAACAAACCCATATGATCAAATAATTTATTAAACTTCCACACATGTGAAAAATATGACTACATCACCAAAATACCTACTCATCTCTTTCTTGTTATATGCAAATTTGGCTAAGTATGGGAAAACATTTTCAAACTACCTTAGGAGCCCCACTTTGCACTTACATATCATTATGTATGTGCTTCAGTTTCATGACCATAAAATTTAGTCACTTAAAAATTATGGACTAATGTGATCATAACTATATGACCAACTCCCTTTGACTCATCTACACATGGTAATTATGACATCAGCAAACTACCTACTTAGAATTATATGCCACTAGACCCAAAATGTCTAGATAGAAAGAAATGATGAAATAGATGAAATCCACTCATGCACACAAGTAATCAAAGCACATAAAAACTTCTTATGGAACCTCTTTCACATGACTCAAATCACTTAAAATTCATCCCTAGAACATGTTTAACCATGTCAAAATTGAAGATCAACCAAGCATACTTTAAGCATACTAGGATAAGCATCATTGCATACTTTATCATTGTCACTTAGACTATCAAATCACTTCATAAAATCTCACATGGACACCATACATGACATCACCATGACATCATTTAAAACTCTTCAAACAATCTCTCCCTTTGTCATTGATGTCAACAACCATCCATAGTAATATACAACTCACCTTTCCTCTCTATCTTCAAGCACTCTCAACAATATGAACTTTCTCCCTCTTTGACACAATGAAAAAGTGGATACCAACTGATCCTAAGGACCTAAAAATACTACCAATAGGAGTAAATTACCATCTTATACATATGTTATAAACTCCCCCTTACTTTTATCCTACCTCTTCTTTGCCTTGATCAACTTCCTCTTCCCAAAATGTTAACACTCTCTTCTAGCTAACCCGACACTATAACCAATGATTAAATAAGAACACACAAATTACACTAAAATATTATGAAACATCATCAAAAAAACATCTGAGAGGGACTCCGCCTAATATTTTTTAAACATTACACATTCTTGAACATCTTCAGATCTCTGCACACCATGAAAAACCACCATACAAGCTTACTAGCCTTCTTTCTCAAACCACCTTAAGGACCACCAATAGAACTTTATTCCACTCAAAAAATAGGAAACATGATCTAAAACAACCTAATAACTCTCCTTAAAACACTCATGGCTTGATCTTTTGGAGAAACTAAACAAAAATCACTCTTCTTCTTACAAGGCTTGTCTAGTCTTCTTGTAGCCCTACTTGGAACATGAAGATCCCATAAATTTAGTAGACATACTATCAAGACCTAAAAATTCATATCTAGAGAAATATCATATGACCCTTCAATCACACCAATTCCCATCACCTATCTCTTCCTTTTCAACATACTTCCTTCATAAACCTACTAGTTAATTAATCATCCATCTTGATAAAAACTACAAGTTTAAAAAAAAATTTAAATCTCTATGAATCTTGATTTGAAAATAAATTTTCCCCATTCAACCTATTAAGAATCCTCAAAACTCAAGTCATAAGGAAAACCACTTTTCTATCATAACTCAAAACCTTAGAATCTCAGAACAAATAGAGTCAACAAACCTCCATTTGGTCAATGCCCATCTCTAAAACTTCTTGTACACCTAAATTTTATACCAATATTTGAGCTTCCACATCTTTGGGAACCCATACATCCTATAACCCATTTTAGGCCTACTTGCCTTTAAGCCAAAACTAAGAAAATTGAGAGCACTCAAAAATCTTCAATTTGACTTCAACATACCTTCAAAACATAAAACCACTTAGATCAAGCTAGAATAAGGTCAACATACCTTTTCGAGCATCAAACTCTTCTTGACATTTCATGAATATCATTATGCCATCTAAAAACTCCCATTTTGACCTTGTACAATAACTCCTTCACAAATTTTTGGAATGAGTTCATGGACTTGTTACTCCCCCTTAACCAATGACCTTCTCTGATTGGCATTATATCTTCAGCACACAAACTTGCTTCTCCATAATAAATATGTCTCTTAATAATCATAGGCAAAGACACCTTGCTTCATAATGTCCTAGAAAAATGTGAACCTAGGAGTTTCCCACAACTCCTCATATTCCTTCTCCTCCTTAGTCATATGATATTTATAATTCTTATTCCTAGGCTTAATATAAGAAACATGCTCATCCACTATAATATTCTCCTTTTATTCTAGGATTTAATTGATAATAAATATAGACAACATATATTCATGACATACCTTTTCATCTAAAGAATCCACCTTGTAACCTAGGAACCTCATCACTAGGTACTAACAATTGATGTTATTTTTATAGAAACATGCTTCAATAATGACAAGATAGTTCACTTGGATCCATACACATCTCAAGAACTAGCCTTCAACTAGTGAATTGGTCTTCTTCTTTGATCTTGGTCTCTTCATTCTCAACATGAGTAAAAAATGAGAGCCCTTGGCACTCTCCAACTTCTGATAGCATTCTCCACCATAGAAAATAGATTACTTAGACCATACAGACTAATCATGACTCACACTTACCATGTTTAGTTTCTATGAGTTAACTTGCCTTCTTCCTTATACTCTAAGAAGCCTGATTGAACTCATTTTGACTTGATGACATTTTCTTGCAGATTCTAGCAATGTGGTCAATCTTCTCATAGTTGTATTAAATAATACTCCTTGATGGAAACATAGTTTGTCTTACCTTGTTTGGATAGAAAATTATAATGTGTCCTATGTCATGATAAATAAAACAACCTCCTGTTTTTGAAGAGGACTCACCTTGTGTAACCTTATGTGGAAAATAGTTTGCAATGTGTCCCACATCAAGACAATTAAAGCACTTAACTTTGTTCACACAATATTTTATTGATGATCCCCATCATAGTTCTATGTAAATTCATTTATAATAGGTCTATAATCATTCTCTAGATTTATGACTCAAATTGATTACATGTGTAATAGTAACCATTGAATCTTACATACCTCATGGAATTTAGCTATGTCTGATCTGATTTGACTTCATTATGCTACCAGCACCTTCTATTCCTTGTATGATGATTTATCTTCAAAGTATGACTGTTCCTTGTTCACATTAATCTTCATCTTATCATGAGTTTCATTCTTTTGTTCTTCTTCATATCCAAGACCAGTTCTATCATTAGCATGTTTTTGACCACTTAGAATATTATCTAAATCACTTGAGCTATTTTAAAATCTTATAAATGACTTCACCTTACTAGATGTCTTCTCTAACTCAGATTTTAATGACTCATTTTCAATTACATACCTTGAACATTCATCTTCTTTAGATTTTAGGCTTGTAGATAGAATTTTCCAATTGACAATTGAGATGCTTGACCATATCTACATGATCCTTATTATCTTCATTCATTCTTACTTCATACACTCTAAATTACTCCTCATAGTCTTTGATTTGAGACTTCATCTTCTTGTTAATCTTCTTCTCAATCTTTAGTAATTCAAGAGCATTTGTTAATGTAATCTCATAATCCACCTCATCTTCAGCATCGTCTGAATCACTCCAAGTAGGCTCCTTTTGATGTGAACAACTTTATTCCTTGACCATGAAGATGGATTCATCTTCAATAGGACCATCATCTTCATGATCACACTATGAGTCACTATCTTCACTCTCATTTGATGAGATGTAGTCTTCATTGGTGTAGAGACTCATATTATTCTTGAAGAACTTCTTGTTGCCATACTTTCTAAAACCTTTCTTCCTCTTATCAGACATATAATTCTTCTTGTCTTCATCTTGGTCTTCATTATGTTCTTCATCTTCATGCCTATAAGGGGACTTTCTAGTAAAATGTCTAATCTCTCCATAATTAAAGCATTTGAAGGGTAGTTGACCTTTATAATGACCTGAACCTATTTTTAATTTCCTTATAAACAAATTAATTAGTTCATCCTCATCACTATCAAAAATGTCATCCTCCTTGGGTTTCTTACCTTATAACTTCTTCTTAAGATTCATATTTGTCTTGAATGTTTATTCATTTTTTAGTGGTATATCATCATTCTTAATCTTCTCATAAGTAGTAATGATGCCATGAAATTCATCCAATTGCAGCTGAGTAAGATCATGAATTTGCTATATAATAGATACTTGAGGATTAAACATGAGAGAGAGGGACCTTAATACATTTTAAACTATAATAGCCTCTTCAAGTTTCTCTCTAAGACTTCTGATGATGTTTAAAATCTCATCAACTCTCTATAGAAAGGATGCCATAAAATATTCTTCCTTCATCTTGAGAGTTTCAAATTGCCTTCTATGAGTCTATAACTTTGCAAGTTTGACCTTTGAATCTCTTTCATAAATTATTTGCATTTTATCGCATATATTTTTAGTATATTTATAATATATTACCTTGGTGAACTAAGTCTTTGTAAGACCATAAGTGATGAAATTCGTTGCCTTAGAATTATTATAAAATAACTTCTTGTTTGTAGTACTAGATGGAGGAATAGTAGGAACAACATAACCGTCCACAACATATTACCATACATCAAACCCTAGGGTCATAATTAGATCCATTAAAAATTGGTTCTTTCTTAGTAGAGAAAAATCCTTAATGACTACCTATATTTTACCTTGGATCACCTTCAAGTTGTCTAGCCTTTACCAAAGGACCTACTCTAATACCAATTGTTAGAGGTGAAATAAATGAGAGGGGGGGTGAATTAGTAAGCCCAAATAATCCAAATTCAATTTAAATACTTTCAAACTCTTAATTAATTATCACAAGTATTCATGAAGCATACACATTATTCATAGCAATGAATAAGAGAAATAATGCAAGATCAAGCACATAACACATGACATATTTGGTAAACCCTCTTGGTAGAGAAAACCCATTAGAACCTATAATTGGAATAATGTCCTATAAGGAAAAGATCCAATTTAAACCATCTAAAACTGATCAAAGAACTACCATCCCTCATTTAGTGAGACTATAATCCCATAAGGTGTTACCACACCTATCTAGCTGAGCTACCACAAAAACTAAACCTTTAACAAGTTTCATGTTGCAAGAAGACTGTAACCCCCTAGATGTTGAGTTGTCACAATAACACCTATGAACACAAAATATCTTAAACACTGATCTCCTAACAATATGATGGATATAAATATTATATCAGCTCTCTTCAACTCTACACACTTAAAGCATCTAAAGCCACCTTTTAAATCACCCTAAAACTCTTTGCTCATCATCAATCTATAATATCACTATTTTGACATTAAAAACATGTCCCATAGGTCATACAAAAATTCCTAAATATGATCTAATCATAAACTCATCTACTAGACACTCTCTCTCCTTCACTTCACAATACTCACATACACCTCTTATAAGTCTTGTACATGTCTAGAAACCATCATCTTTGGTTTCAATATTTATAGATCAATCATGATTATTAACACCTTGGTTAGACATTAGGCATGAATTAGCACTTAAGGCATATTTAAAATCATGACATGGCTCAAAATAATCTTAATAGGTTGGCCATAGCATATATGGGTCACCCTTAAGTAGCTACACCTTTCAATTAAGCCCTTGTAGCTCTTATAGGTCTCGTAGAGACCTATTCACCCATTTTTCACTTAATCAAGAAAAATAAGAACATAAAAACACTTTAAATCTCATAGGTCCACTCCACATTACCCATTAAACATCATCAAATGATCATAGTCATCTCTACTCACTTTTGTATATAATTAATCAACTTAAACAATGACCTTGTACATAGGAACACTATGCATGAACACACAATAAACTTATTAAGAATTTTTCATATTCAATATAGATTTACCACACCTCAAAAAATAATATATATTATCCTCATTGAGTCTAAAATAATATACAATATCTAAGATATCATGAAACATTGAAACAACATCAACACAAGATCAATTATCCTTCTGAGGTCACTTACAATCCATGGTCAAACACATAGTCAAATTTAGAGAATAATATCTTTGAATAAACACAATTTTAGATCTTAAAATATATATTTATATATGTTCCTTCGATTCCTCTATAAGCTCTTTTTATACACATTGAGAAGATTCTACCTGTTTCAAAAGTTATATCCAAAATATAGAGAACTAGTTTTTCCTTTGTGAAATTCAAATATTCAAATACAAACAGTCAAAGTTAAACCTTAGTCACTTTGCTTTCATCTCATTTAATTTATTATTATATTAATCACACACAATTTATATATTTATAAGTAACTTGACCTTTACCTTTCATCTCTCATCATTGGATCTTCATCTTGACTACTTGACGTAATGTGCTCCATCGATCTCCTATAAGTAGCTCAGTCTTTATCTATGTTAAACATTAGACACCTTAAAATTATATTTCTCAATACACAACATCATTATATATATGTAAAAACATCCAATCACTGCTATATCTTAGAAGAGGCTTAATCTTTATCTTTTTTTGATGTTAAACTTTGTACACTTGTCCTCATCTCACTGCTTCTAGACATCTTGGAATGAACACACTCTGATGATCCTTTTGTGAAGAGCTTGATTTTTAATTAGTTTAATAATCAAACACTTTGGCCCATTTTAATTATTATACACTGTGTGTGTGTGTGTGTGTGTGTGTGTGTGTGTGTGTGAAGTATTGTGAACCTTTGGATCTCCATCTATTCCTAATCTTTAACATCATGAAAAAATGACTATGGGGACCATTCCTTATATTCTTGGAAAGCCAAATTTAGACCTCAATAACTTTTGTTGTGCTTAAATGGATGATCTAAAATTTGGACCATATGATCTCCTCACATAGGATAATATAACCATGTTTAAAAATTCTCCTCAAACATTTTCATGTGTGATAAATAACTCCATTAATCTTCTCATTTATATTTTTTTGCCATAGAGCCAACTATGTCAAGAACTGTCTAGAAGGCCAACTTTGCACATGCATATCTTTTGATTAAATTCATAGAATGACCTAAAATTTAGATAATATAAAATAATTAAAAAAATATAAAAACCCATATGACCAAATTGTTCTAAAACATACACATTTTCTAGATATGTCATTGCCCAAGTTCTTACTCAGTTCTTTCTTACTACATGCAAATTTGGCTATGGGAAAACACTGTCAAACTGCTTGGGAACCCAAATTTTCACTTATATATCTTATGTTGCGGTTAATTTCATGACCTTAAATTTATAAAATATGAACTTTTCATAAATTTTATCACAATCATATGTCTAAATCCCCTTGACTCATCGACATGTGGTAATGGTGATGTCAACAAACTGCCTACTCAGATTTTCTGCCATTGGACCCAAAATGTCTAGATGAAAACAATGATCAACTAGATGAAATCCACTCATGAAAACAAGAACTCAAAGAATATAAAACCTCTTATGGGACCAAATATACATTCTCAAATCACCATACTCATCCTTGAACACCTCTAACCATGCCAAAACTTAAGATCAACCACGCCTCCTTCAATCATACTAAGACAAGCTCATTGCACACTTTATCATTATCACTTAGACTATCAAGGCACTTCATCCACTCATTTGTAAAACTACACGACATTACCGTGACATAATTAACAATTATCCAAAAATATAAGTTGATGGATGGAAATATTATCTAGAGGTCCTATAGGGGATATGAGGGGTGTCTTGAGGATGATGCTTAGTTGAGATGGGTTTGAGTGATTTATTGTTTGCATGATCATTTGGTTAATGCATATTATAATTTATAGTATGGGTAGGTGATATGATAGTTAAATTTTATTTAGTATGTTCCCCCAAAACTAGGGGTGTAGTTGAAAAGTTTTAGGCTCTAATGAGGCTAGGTAGTAGGCTTAGATGATTAGTTATAGGGTTAACCCAAATTTTGTTGACAGAATGGGATCTAATGATTGACATATGAGATGTGGATGATGTATGAGTTACTAGTTCCTATAAATCATAGTAGAGAGATCATAGATAAGATCCTCTATTTTTGAAAGGTGGGATTGTTATATAGGATGTACCAGATGTGGATCTACTTAGGGCTATTGATGGTAAGTTATCAATGTATATATGTACATTGTGTTTATTTGGTTACTTATATACTTGGTTAGGAATATTATGTATTGCATGGATATATGAAGGTTTAGCTGAGGATGATATTGGGAGACTACCATCAAGTCTTAATATTGACATAGTATATTCTTAATGATGTCATGGATGATGGATTAGTGGAGAGGGCCACAAACATTATCAGTGTTCATTCCCATTTAGTTGATTGAGATACAATATCTATAATGTTGGATAGGTTAGTAGGTATAGATAGGGGAGGAACACATAGAGTTATAGAGATTAACCATACTCAAACCTAATTCTCTAGGTGGGGAAGTATCTAAATAGTGGATGATTACATACATTTACATTGATAGCATATATGGTCATGTTGGGGAGAGAGAGAGGGAGAGAGAGAGAGAGAGAGAGAGAGAGAGAGAGAGAGAGAGAGAGAGAGAGAGAGAGAGAGAGAGAGAGAGAGAGAGAGAGAGAGAGAGAGAGAGAGAGAGAGAGAGAGAGAGAGAGAGAGAGAGAGAGAGAGAGAGAGATGTAGTCATTGATTGAGGTTATAGAGGGATATTAGGGCCTCTAATTCTAATATGGATATCTATGAGAGTGAGAGTGAGGGGGATTTTACTAGTGTCCATGTCTATATTATTGAGTGATGTAAAATATTTTTATCAGAACTAGGATATGAGTTATATATATATATATATGGACGTTATATGGGCATTGCATATATTGGTATCTTGATCTAGTTATATTTTATATGTTTGTATGTGTTTAATTATTTTGATTATGCTAAATGGTGATACTGGTATATGATATTTATCTAAGTAATGGTAATGATTTTTTTATTTTATTATAAAAATTTTAAGTAGACATGTATAGTGGAATAGGAATGTTATTTTTTAGTATAGGTTTTACAAGTGTTTTGTAGGATATCTTTATGTAGATATTGTAACTATGGTATGTACTATTTGAAAATAGATGGCATGATGAAAAAATGACCATATTTATCATGTTGTATTAGTGTATAATTAGACTTTGGATCTAAAACTACATGTAATACATTACTAGTGGCTAGGTGTGTAAACTCTATAATAAAGAACCTGATTGGCTATCATTCTAAAATAATGATCACAGCTCTATAATCTATGGAAAATATCTTGATTAGATATTTTAGTATGTTATGATGTCTATGTTATCATGTAAATATCTTGATTGGTGTTCAAACTAATAATTTACTCTAATCTCTATGGTTTCTTCCAAACATCTTAATTAATGTTTGAACTAAGACTATACTCTAATATTTAGTATTGTCTCCAAATGTCTTAATTTTTATCAGAATTGAGGCTATGATATGATCTCTATTATTATTTCCAAAAATATTAATTGGTGTGAAAACTAAGGTTATATTTTGATCTCTATGAATTATCATCAATCTCTGTTGAATATGTGGTGCATGATATTAATCATAAATAGGTGTCTTAGAAACCACATGGCTCATAGGATGAGTAACCAATGGCTCCTCAAAGGTAATGTACTAGGATAACTCTAGTGTATATGAGTGTGATATAGGAGACTATGGATACTAATATCTTGGTTTCCTTTGTGTAAATTCTATAATTCCTTGATTGACATACTGGTCAATGTTGTCTTAGAGTGCATAATAGTGATTATCTAAATGTCCATTTATCTTATGAAAATTATAATATGGCTTATTTTTTACCCTATAAATAGTGTATTGGATGATGATTGGTAGGATGAAGTGTGATCATCTCCTTATCTAATAATGTAATAAATATTACATGAGACATATCCCTATCTAAAAACTATATAAACCCTTTGTATGTTTCCTATTCTCTACTCACTATAGGAGATGATCTATGAAGTGGATCTTTTCCTTTGTTGATTATTTTTTTTAGTTTTTATATTCCAATATTTTTTTAATCAAGAGTGGAGTAGGTTATTGTACCATGTTATATGACTGTGGCTCTGAGAAACCTACATCTAAAGCTACCTCTAAATGTGTAGCAACTACTCCCAATTTTGTCTCTAATTCTATATTTCTGTAACATAGATGTTAGAATGATTTGGATGTCTGATATAATAATGTCTTCTTAAGAGGAAAAATGAGGCCTATAATAAATATGTGATGTACCTCCAAATCCATCAACTTGTAAATAAAATAATGTAAACATGATTTGAATCTTAGAATGTATTCAATTGTTGGTTATATCTCACCTTAGTGTAATGAAGGTAACCTCTCATATGTGGATCAAGGTCCCTTGCTCTATATGTAGTGCCTGAGAAAGACTGATTTTAACTCATCATATGTATGTAGTGACCTAATATGGATTACATGATGGAAGCAATTGAGTGGTTCCCCATCTAGGGATTTTGGAAATAATTATAGTAGAGTTAACTTATTGGTGACATACGTTATGGATTTATAATATTCCTAAAGGTGTAAGTATGGTTATCCATACCCATCAAATGTATGTAACACTAGTATATGAAAGTTGGGTAGCAACATTATAGTGAAGATTATGCATGGAATATGATTGCCATAGATGACATTGGCATTGGCCTAAGAAAGGTATGGTTTATTATCCAATGTGAGATGGTATACTTATTGTTGAATATCACGCATGAAATGAATTAAGGAGATTACCTCTTATGAAGGTATCTTATCATCATCAAAGGGTTCATTAAATCTTAAATTTTTATATTTATCTTAGACACTATAATATTGCATTGTGAACCTTGTTTACGGATGATTAGTTTTCTCTTTGTAATATTTGGAGGTGTGATATCTAGGACTTGATTAAATGGAAATGATCTATTGCCCTCATCTAGATTAGGTTGAGAAAGAAGTTATACTATATTAAGGGATTTGAGGGAGATTCAATGGTATTTATTATTTTATTAATTTTTAAATAAGTATCACATGTTAATGGACTAGAAGGTACTTTATTATCATATTAATGTAAGTTATGTAAACTATGAACATAAGAATAAATGTGTGCATATTTTTTAACATGTGACCTAGAATTTGTTTGAAGAAATAGGTGAAGTAGGAGGATAAATAGAAGGTGTATACCCAATTCCTTCTTCATCATAATCATAGTAATCATCATTACTATAAGGTTCATCAAAATTAGAATTTAATTAACTTGTAGACGTAAGATTATAATAAGTATAATTCACATGCTCAGTAACAGAGAGAGTAATAGAATATTTTAAATTTTTAATAGTATGAAATGTGTCATCATGTGTGGGTGAAATACAATGAATTTATTAACTAGATATGTGTGGAGTGAATGAATTATTATTAATTTCAATCTTAGAGTTAAGGGTATAATAATTAACAATCATGTTTTCATTTTGTATATTATGACATGTAAGAGAAGAGATAGAGACATTTGAATTATTAATATGTTGTAAATAATTATTTAATTGACCTTGGAATGTAAAATAAGGTGAAAAAATAATTTTTTCAACCTTATTTTTTAAATTGGTAAAAGTGTTGAGTATTATCATTGATGTCAAAGGTGACTAAGCTTAGTTAGCAGTGTGTGATGAGACAAGGTGCATTGAGAGAGTGTTACCATTGAAGGATGTTCTCATGATATAATTTTAAGGAAATAAAGATAATTTTAAGTAAAATAATGTATTATGGTTGCATGAAGGTATAGGTCATTGATGTCAAAGTACATAGGAATTCAAGTCATGAGCCTAGTCATGACATGAAGAGGTATGTCCATGAAAACTAATGAACATGGGCATGTGAAGGTTTTATGTAACTATTTGATCATGTATGTGAGGTATTGAAGAATTCATGAGAGTTTTAGGATGATCCTTTAGTGGTAAGACCTTCAGACTAAGCCTACTCCTAGACGTCTCTTAGACCCATCTTGGCCTAATGAGGTATGAAGATTAAATTTCAAGGAAAGTATGCATATGTGAGCATGGATAAATGAGAGATAATTTTTCTAGGCATGTTCACAAAGTTTTATATCATGTTTTTAATTAATTACATGAAACACTATTTTAGGCCTTATTGAGTTTACATAATGAGGTATTAAGCCCTGAGAAACACTTTTAAATGTTCATTGGCATGTGTAGCCTCTACATGGGAATATACTATGTTAAAGAGATATGGGGAAGGATAATAGATAATATATTTAGGAATTGGTTTTGGATTTAAGGGGTAGTTTTTTATGAATACTCATTAACACCAAAACTTATGTTAAACCTCCCTAAGACCCTAATAAAGAAATGATGTGACTATCTTGTCCAAATCAGATTTGAATGGATTAAAATTAATATAAAATATATTATAAAGTTTATTAAACTCTCCCAATTACCTCCAAGTTTTGGTGGTTAGCTATATGAGAGAGAGAATGCATAGATACAAGCTTATTTGTCAAGAAGTTTCTATAGATCTCAAAAGTTGCATTGGTCAAGATAATAAAATCAATGGGAGAAGAAGGTAGAGACTCATTTTTCATGTCCATGACTATTTATGTATAGCTTATAGCCTTAAAGTGTTCTAATTTGGTCATCCAAGTTAGATGGTTAAATTAAAACCTAATGGTGTGAGAAATGAAAAACCCTAGCAAAGATGAGAAGATGGATTTGAGGGTTTGAGCATGTTAGATTGATGAAACAAAGTGCATGAAAAGTTTATTTATGAATTTTAAATCATTTTCATGCTTGGAATAATTTTTATAGGTTAGTTAATGTGGTGAAAATTTGCTCACAAAATGACCTATTTGGTTCAAATAAGACTATGTGATATAGGGTCAAGAAATTGGTCTATAAGACCAATTTTGGCATTAGAACATATGAATTTTTCATCTTAGAATTGCTTAGAGACCTAATAGGACCATTTATATGCATTAGGAGTCATATAAAGTGTCTACATAGGTGTTTCAAGTGCCTTCCAATCATTTTCTCTATTTAGTCCATTTTAGATGCTAAAAGGGTATGGTTAACTCCCTTCTACTTTTGTCTCTACCTGAACTAAGGTGAGAGGACTTACTAAGGTAGCTTTCTTATAAGGATTTTGTCACTCAAATCTCTAAGAGGATTATTGGTATGATAAGGGAAATATGACCAAATCATAACCAAACTTGTACACTTCACCTATGAAGGGTTGTCATACAAAATGCACAAATGCTTTACATCATATAGAAACTACTAAAGATAGATGACAGTGTGGCTAAAATATCCATTTTGATAACTATTTTGAATAAAAAGGAGTAAATGAGAGTTATAACACTATAATTAAAGCACACATCGTGAACACATTTCAAACATGTAAGGTTTTATGCATTTACAAGGAAAAAACACTTATAATATGAAAACAACATGTTATCTATAGGCTCAGATAGGGTAAAATTAGTATTATTTAAATTATGGTTAAAGTCATGGATAGCCAGTAAATGAGAATGAATAAGTTCAAAAAATAGCTATACTATATTCATTAACAAATGCTTTTTAGTTTAGAAATGGATACAAAAAAATCAAGCACAAATGATCCTCAAAAGTTTACAAACAATGCTTCAAATCATCCTTTAAGAATTCCCTCCAACTAAATTCATGAGCCTAAGACTACCCTTAAAAAGGATATCAATACCCTATTCCCAAATCTCAAAATTGAAAGGATTTTATACTTTGGGTATGAACCCTAAATTACTACCATAAGGAAGAATACATCAAATAACCAATCTACCAAGCATGTAAAACAAAGAATTATACTTTAACAATAGGAAGGAATAATAAACCATGACCATATTCCATTTATCAACTAAATCAAAGCTGAATACAACATGTCTTGAAAATTACATAATAGAACACTATGTGAAACAATTATGTAACAAGGGAGACATTTTGAATGATCTCAAATCTTGTCAATGATTTTACAATATAAATCAATTTGGAACCAAAAAATCACATAGGAAGAACTCTCTAAACTATAGCTTTAGAATAAAAAATTAACTGACCTCTATAAAGGGATATACTCCTTTTACTTACATAATTTTATCTAAGATTAACATATTCTTAAAGATGCTCTAGTTAGAAAATTCTTTCATGGGTCTACAGTCTATTTAACAATGTAACAAACATGATTCCTCAGATTTGTGCTCATGCTTCTATGGTTATGACAAACGTGATACTATACTAAAACAAAATATTTTTATTTATACATGTGGAGGACATTTTTCAAGGGAAAAAATAGCCTTTGTCTCTTTGCTTAATAAATAAAAACATCCCTTTCTTATACAAATGATTATTGAAACTAAATTTGAAAGGGATGTGCCCTGATGGGTGGAGTAAAATGATTTACCAGTGGGAAATGAGAATAAAAGAGAAAAAAGAAGAGAAAATAAGAGGGAAGAGTGCTAACTCATAAGGAACCAAAATATCCAGTTATACTTTAGTTACAATGTTGATAATTGAATCCTTCACCAACCTATTATTATAATTGGTACATTTATTGATCATGGAGGTGATATTATTTTGGTATGTATCTACTTGGTATTTTAACTTGGTGCTATACTCCTCAAGCCAAGCGGTGACCTTTTGAATCATGGCATATTTCTTCCCAACTAGTGTCCTGAGTTGATCATAATATTTCTCAAGTGATACCAATTTCATTTTATTGGCATCAAAGGCCACTTGTAATGCACCAATGAAGATTTTTAAGGAAACACTTACTGCCTATTCTATCAAGTCACTTGCACCATCAAGGTTCACCATATTTTTGATGGTGACATCTATTTCTTTCATTGTATTCTCGAGATACTACTCTTCTCCTTTCAAATAAAAGATTCTATCCTTGAGCATTGTTAACCAATTATTTATTTCCAATTGATATTCCTCGAGCCTTTTATGATCATCAAAAGAGATGATATTCTCTACCACTAAGACATCCATGCCCATATTACAAATTTCATCCACCTTAGGTTGGATCTTTTCCCAATGCTTTATGTCTACATCATAAATGAACATCTAGAATCCACAATCTCCTTTTTAATCCACTATGTCATGTAAGAATTATAATGTTGAGTGGATTTTCTCTTTGGCTCTAGTTCTCAAATAGTTTTTTTAATCTTTTGTATCCCATCCTCTAGATTTCAGATCATCACCTGAGCCAAAATCTAATAATCCTATGGAGAAAATTGGAAGGTATAGAGCCTTGATGGTAGTTGGAGTTACTACCTTAGACTCACTTAATCACCTTTGCAAGAACTAAATCATATCCAAATTCTATGCTTTTAATTCCTCCATGGAAGCTTTATCATTATCCATTTTATTGGTTACTATGTTCACCAAAACTTGCAAGCTATGTTTTATCTCATTCCTAGAAGTCCCCCCCAAATCATATCAATAAATTATGTAACTTTCAAGGGAAAAATCCTTATTCATGGTACTCAGTTGGAGAATTGTTATATCTACATTTCTTTCCTCGGCATTAGTATACGTCATCCTCAAATGTGTTTTAGATTTATTTGGGGGTTTGGACTTATATGATTGGGCAATATTAATTAGATCAATATATGTTATCTTACTCATAATGTCTCCCTTATTTTTTACTTTCTCTTTAATCCAGATAAGAGGCTTTGTCTAAAATCCCTTCAAAGTTGTAGATATTGTAGATGGCCCTGAGATAACAAAGGGTGATGTAAATGATGAGCTAGAAAAAGGGAGTGACATAGGCTTAGGTTGTGAGCTCAATATAAGTTAATCAATGTCTTCATCAATATCCTAATCCTTGCCACCCCTTTCCACTCCATGCTCCTTTTCCATGTCTAGCTCTATTTGCTCCAAAATATATAACTCCAACATGGGTTAATGAGACTCACTGAGTAACTTCTCAATTGAACTTCCTTGTTCAATTGACTATCTAGAAGGATGCATAGCTACTTCACCTTATTTATTAGCCTAAGATTTATTTATGGACAAGGATATGGTTTTGTCCTTGATACCTTTAGGAAAATCTTCACCCAACATGGCCTAAGGAATCTTATTATGAATTGGGTCATAGACCCTAATGTGAGGGAGAAGACTTCACGGAAGTTTAATGGAAGTGAATCCTCTTGAAGCATCTTCCTCAAAATATTTATTGAAAACATCCACTTCTTTATCTACTATTGGAAGGGTGGGGGTGCCCATTTGTAGGCTTACTCCCCCACCTTCTTCCACACTCACCTCCTCTTTCGTTGTTGGACCTAACACCTTTAAATGGGAAGGAGAACTTTGTGGTGCATTTGGAGCCTATTGCGAGCCTTCATTCTCAACCACCACCTCAAAAATGGTGGTATTTTGAATATTCTACTTGGGCTCTTCTTTAGCTTTACCATCAACCTTATTTGATTCTTCAACTCCATGTTGGTCATCCTAGCCTGATGGTTGGGTGATGATATTTTTAATGAATGTTTCTATTTCTAGAGAAATAGTCTCCTTTTTAGGAGGGGCCTGAGCTTGCTTGGCTGCTTCAATACCAACCTATAAAACATCATCAAAAGATAAAGGTTCATTTAAGGTTAGGACATCTTCCTCATTACCTTTGATTTCTACCACTGAGGGTCCTTATTTTGTAAGTAATCCCATTATCAAGACATTCATTGGGGTTTAAGGCCTTTCCCCATGAGTCCTTTACCCAATCTTCACTTGAGGAGGAATGAAGGCACATTGTTTCTTCATTACTTTAGCAATGGGTCTACCCTCATATAAATCCTCCTCCTCACTCATATCCCTTACTCTTTGGGCATATGAGGCTTGGTCATCTCTTCTCTTCATATGGATCTCTTTGAATGGTGGGTCTTTTAATACAACGTCCTTCTTCATAGGTGACTTACATAGAGGTTGTAGAGCCTTCTTGACTCTCTTATGCTTTAGTTTCTCCCCTTGATATTTACCTCCTATTTTTCTTAAATATATTATTGGGGGAGGAGAAGCTATAAATTTTATTAGGTGGAACATGTGGGAGTTTAACTAGGTTTTCCATAGGAATGGTAGTTGGAATGGCTAATACTACTGAAGCTCCCTTTCTTAAAATGGATATGGGGGTGGCACTAGCTAGTGTAACTTTCCCAATAATAATATTATCCCAGTTCTCTACTAAGATTTTTATATTTTAAAATGACAACCCAAACATGGATTTTTATGTTATTACATTTTATACATCTACTCATTTGGTGAATTTAATATCCCCAAGCTTGCATTTGCCCATACCTTTTATTGTAAATGATGGAGCCACAGGGTCACCATTGTATCCTCAGAAGAAATATTTTAGCTCTTTAACCTTCCTTAGCTCTTGAATTATATGGGATTCATATCCACCAAGGTCAACTCCATGTTCCTTAATCCATCTAAAGTTTCTCTTCATTATTTACACTAATCTCCGAAGGATGGAATCATCCTCTTGAACATTAAAATCTACCTAGGAGATAGGTTGGGATTCAATGTTGGATATGTTTTAAACTAAATATAGTGTTGGTTTTTCATCTACCATGTCTTTTGGGATGGAAGAAATGTTTAATTATATAACCTCCTACACAATCATCCTCATAAGCTCTAATTTATACACATATTCCTCGGTGGTGCAATCAGACCATATGTGCTCATAATGTGATTGATGTAATATCACATTAGTAGCCATGTTTACCAACCACCTAATGTCATAATTAGGTTAGGGTGGCATCTTATCAATTGCATATAGGCCCATCTCTTAATCCAATCCCTTTGCCTTGGTGACTGAAGCACATGAATAATATCCTATTACTATAAGAAATTTGAAGGGATTGTTGATCTTCTTGGTAGTGATCATTTCATGTGGTGATAACATTTGTTAGATTAGCTCCATTATTGGCAACTTATCATCTAAGTATCTTGGTAGTTTGTGTGGGCACCCTGAATAACCACTCATTGATATATGTGAATGTCCTGAATTATATGTACATGGCACCATATTTTTCAATTACTTATTTGGCAATCATGGAAATTATATTGAGTCTTCTTAAGGGAAATAAGACACTCATCATTATGTTAAAGAAGCATTTATAAACTTTGTATAAGTTATTCTTAAATCCATCCATAGTGTTTTATGGATATATTTCATATATCCTCATTCCATTAAGGTTCCTAGTGAGCCCTCATAATGTCCTATTATGCACTAGGTTGTACATCAAATAAGAAGACATGTATAATGTACCATTAATGCCTCTTTATAAATAATTGCCTCTTAGAATTGCATCATCTACACATATAAATTTTTATTGAGTATGGAAGCCCAGTCTAGATTCTTCCTCCCTTCTGACATGCAAATCATGATTAGGATCATCCATGGTTCAAATGTTTTATAATGTGCACCCCATATATATTAGCATCCATGGAAATAACATACTAGTGTAATTCATTAAACTTTACCAATTTCAAAATTTTAGACAATTTATAGACCTTTTGTCTCTTCTTGGCTAGCCAACAAGAATAGATAATATCCCAAATTGCCTTATCATCATTTTTTGCATACTCTTGGTATTCCTCCAAGGAGAGTGTAATGATTTCTAACTGGGGGGAATTTTGAGAATGATATTGTGGCTTAAAGGGGTTACAAATCACACAACCAAATGACTAATATTAATGATGGTCCTAGTGTTTGGTTAGTATGCTCGATCACCAATAATAATGATTTTTAGGTATGGAGTGCTAGGGGGAATGTTGTTGTAGGTGCGATGTAACTCATGCCAACATTGGAAACTAAATGGGGGTATGGATGCTATAAGACATTAAATAGGGCCTCAAAATATAACCCCATGACATATGTATCCTTAATCAAATCCAAAATTGAGACAATGTTGCCCTTTTTAAAGGTTGAATACATCACCATCTCTACCTACATTTTTAGTGAAATATCTTAATACCAGACAAACCTTTCACTCAAAAAACCCTCAAAATACCTCTTGACTCCTTTAAAAGAACACAACACAAGGATAAAATGAGACACTTAATATTAATCTAGAGTGTTGCATGTACTAGAATCTAAAAATCTATGAAGAATTCACTATAATCACATTATCATAGTGCACTCCACTAGGGCAGATATATAGTTCAAAGGCATGAATGCAAGCTCTAAATTCAAAGGGTAATTTTAAAATTAAGATAAATACCTAAGTTATAATCCCTTGCATTTCAATATTAGGGTTACCATTAATGATCCAAAATCCAATGGCTAATTATCAACCACTCTTATTAATTTCTTCAAGCCTCATTCTAAAAACAAAGGGAAAATACAAATGTTTCTTTCTATAATATGAAATCCTCCTTACAAAATGTAGAGTTTAGGACTTTGAGGATGTTTGCACCTTTTTACTTGTTACTTTCTACTGTGTAGTGATGCAATACGCCCTGAGTTCCTCATGGGAGGTAAGAATTCTATGCATCATAATTTATATTCATAAATTTAGGCATTCAGGCCTCTAAGGATTTTTAAACTTTTCCCATTAAGAGGTGAGTGGGGAAATCTTCAAAAATGGACCAAAACTGACAAAATCTCAAGGAGATACCACGTGGCATCACTTTTCTTGTGAGTTTGAATATTCAAGCCCTAGGGACATTAAGCACCTTGCCCATTAAAAGGAAAGTGGGGTAATTTTTAATAAAGGCCAAAAATATCCAAATCCCTAAGAATCTACCACATGTCCAACTTAGATGAGAGTTCAAAATCTTAACCATTTTTTACCTTTTGCACTAGCTCTCTTCAATCAGGGAAGGGTACAAGATCCATCTGATCCCCCATAATTATCTTGGAAATCCCTTATGATAAACAGATGTATTTCATTCAATTCATTGGGAAATTTCTCAACTTAATTTTCAAAACACATTATGTGTAACTCAATAATTTCAATTGGGCCCCTAGAACTTTCCTCTTAGAACATAATACAATAAATCCATACACAGAGAAAGGCTTAACTATACTTTTATCTTATCATTGTGAATCTTCATGCCATGAGATATTTAATAAAAAAAATTAAATTGATTCAGTACCATTGAGAGTTCCTTTTATTTTTAGAAAGTGATCCCTAAGAGTTCTGCAAAGAGTAGAGGAACATTCCCATTTGAAAAAAGTAGGATAGAGGACATAACTAATCATGAACATGTATTTTGATCCTCTAAAGCATTGGGAAAAGTGGAAAAACATTAACATTAATTTATTTTGGACATGAGAATTTTACTGAAAAGGGCTCAATTTCTCTAGTGTTATTTTGGGTATGAATATAGGCTCTTGCTTGGGGACAGGTACCCCTAATGGGTACATAGAGAACACAAGACTAGTCACTTATCCATTGGGCCACAGAGTCAAAATAAATAAAAATAAAGGAAAAATAGAGACATAAACTATATAAATATAAACCATAACAAGACCATAAAGATAGAAAGGAAAACACACCATATACATATTTACAAAGGCAATCATGGACTCAATCTAGGAAATGCTTGAGGTGTCTACCATTAACTGGTAGTTATAAAATTTCTCCATCAATATCCCTAAGACATAATGTATGGTTTCCTATTTGATAATCAATAGTGTAAGGACCCATCCATAAGGAATCAAATTTACCATGATTTCCCTTGTCTTCATGCCTTCTATCCCAAAATTAGAACTATATCATCAACCTAAAAATCTCTTGGGGTTACTTTCTTGTCAAAGATCATTTTGATTCACTCCTTGAAATCTATGTGCCTCCATGATCTTTTCTATGAGACTCATCGAGATTAATGATTCAGTTAATCCTTTCTTCATAATGGTTTGTTTCTTCTTCATTCTCCATGATTTGTTGCATGAATTAGTAAGTGGTAACTATAGATTCAGGGGTAAAACATCATGAGTTTCATAAAAAATCTCAAATGGGAATTTCCTAATAGATCTCTTTGGACTCAACATATCCACATAGAAAACAAACTTCAACTATTCACCCCATTTTCTTTTGTTAGCATGCAAATTCATTTTGATGATCTTCAATAAATTCATATTACTAGACTCGGCCTACCCATTTCCTTTTGGATTATTATTGGAGGCATACACTAAATCAATACCATAATATTCACATAGTAGACATAGTTGTTTGGCTATAAATCACATAGCATTGTCACACATGATTTTTATTGGTACTCTAAATTGACAAATCATGCTATTCAATAAGAAATTGATGACTACCTAGTGGGTTGATCTTCTTGTGGGGATTGGTTTAACCCATTTTGTGAACTAGTCGATAGCCACTAGGATCTATTTCTGAACAACACTTGAGGAATCTAATAGCTCACCCATGAAATCCATCCCCCAATGCTTGAAAGGTCCCTAAACATAGACTAGTTACAAGGAAAGTGATCTGAATGACTTCATTCTTCTAGAGAATCACTGACACTCTTCACATCTTCTTACCATGGCAATATTTTTAAATAATGTGGGCCACTAATACCCAAACCTTAGAATCTTATGTGTAGTTACTTTAGGAGCAAAGTGACCACCACACACACCAATATGGAACTCTATAATCATTGAAGGGATCTCACTTTCCACTTAACATCTCAAGAGAACACCATTTGTGTTCCTCCAAGCTAAGTTATATTTTAATAGAAGATATTAATAGGATATTAACTTTAGTTCACTCTAATTTTTACTTAAATAGGAGGGACAATTTAGAGTCTATAGATAATAGGCTATATATTTATACCATGGAGATTGGTTGTACTTAGATTTAGAGTTATTAACCAACCTTTCTACATTATTCACTTCCACAACCTATAGATTTGGTTCAGTCATTAACTTGGCCAAACCCATGCCTCTAACCAAATTAGTAGTTTGTATCTTGAAGTTATATTCTTGATGTTTTTTGACCCATCATCACCTTTTGTCGGTAGATTCATTTTGAGTTAATATGTCATTCACCATAGTGTGAGGAACATAGGCTATAATATTTGAACTCAAAATCTAGGATTTAAACTGCTTCACAACCTTTAAAAGAGCAAAGGATTGATTTTCCATTATGGTATATCTTAGCTCAGATCTTTGTAGTGCCTTACTGAAAAAGGTAACTAGATGCTCATGACCTTCATCATTAGTTTTTAGTAGTATTGTGAAAATATTATGTCTAGAGGCAAATGAAAAGATTTGGATAATTTTTTATAATCCAGACTAGTGAGCACCAGGGTATTTTTTAAAGCTACCTTGATATCTTGAAATGACTAGGTGGACTTCTCCTCCCACTTTACTATTTGATCCTTCATCAACAATGAAGTGATAGGTAGAGTAATCTCTATAAATTTAGAAACAAGCCTTATAACAAATTTAATCTAGACAAAGAAGGATAGAATACCTTTTTTGTCTATGGGCTGGGTACTTTATTGCTAGCCTCCACCCTTTCAGGGTATATCGTGACACCTTATTGAGATACAATGTTTCCCAATATCTTTGCCTTCTATACTCCAAAGTGACATTTTATAGGATTGAGGGAGATTTCAAACTCCCTACATCTGATAAGCATTTGTTCCAAATACACCAAGTGGTCACTTCTCTTCTTAGAGTACACTATAACATCATCCTAAAATAGATCAATGAATTGGTTGATTAATTTTGTGAAAGCTACATCCATTGCTCTCTAGAAATTGGTACCTAGATTCATCAAACCAAAAGGCATTCAGACATATACATAGGTGTTCCATGAGATAGTTAAAGCAGTCTTGGACCTTTAAAACTCCTTTACTACCACTTGGTTATAACCAAAAAAGCTATCTAGAGTTGACAATAGTTTAGATCTAGTGACATCTTTGATCATGTTGTCCATATTAGGAAATGGATAATTGTCCTTCACCAAAACCTTATTTAAGTTTCTAAAATCAATGTAAAATTAGATGTCTCTATTTTTCTTTTTGATAGGGACTAATTTTTCCACCCATGATGAATACTTGATGGGTTGAATGATCCCAATGTCCCTTAATTTTCTCAAATTTTCCTACATTTTAGTGGCTAAGATGGGATTAATGCGATGTTATTTTTGGTGAAATATTTTTTCATCTAAGTGGAGGGGAATAACATGCTCAAACAAGTCTTCCTTATAAGCCTTAACCTCTAAATATGACCATGTTAGGCAGTCTTGGTACTTTCTAAATAGCATGATGATTGCTTATTTTTTATTCTTTCTTAGGTGGGTATTGAGCCAAATTTTCCTTGGATTTTCTTCTATCCCAATATTAATCTTAGTCACATCTTTAATATAGAAATGTTTCTAGATTTGAATCTATTCTCTCCATCAAAGGATGCTTCTAGACTAACCAATACTATAGGGATAGTATTAGTCTTTAAATAGATTATTTCCTTTCCATATAAGGTTTCTTTTCCATCATAGATCTACGCCATAGAGTCCCAATCTATAATGTAATATTCCTATTTGATCATCATTATCAAAGACTTGCCAGTGATTGATGTTGTCTAAGACAGAAGGTCTTACCAGTATCTCAACTTCATACTCACAATAAGGATTTCCATGTTTGACCTTAAATTCTATATCCCTCTTCACAAGCATATTTGTGATATGATTAAAATCTCAAGCATGATATTCAATATTGAAGGCATCAAACCATTCCAAGTTGTCCCATACAATATTTTGATACTACTTCAGCCTTTTCTACTTTGTGGCATAAATAACCTAAACATGTTTCACCACTAGTTTTGAATAATCCTTAACCAACAATATTTTGAATCTATATTCATGGGTTATCTAGAGGCAAACTAGGAATGCTTCATATTCCAAAATATTATTTGTGCACTCAAAGGAAAATTAGAAAGAGTACCTATAAACTTCGCCATTAGTGATATGGAAGAAAACCCCAACCCTCTTTCTAATGTTTGAACATGATCCATCAAAATTCATGGTCTAAATGGAGTCTTCATCATCAATACCAAATTAAAGAGGTAGATCTATGTATTCAACACTTTTTACAAAATTCCAAATGTATATATCCACATATAACACCTCATTTAGTTAGTAATTAGGATATTTTGAGACATGAAAGATTTGTGGCTCTTGGTTTAGGCAAACCATTTTCCCATCTAGAGGTATAGTGTCATAAGACAAATCCATCTAAACACTAACCCCAATACTATTAGTCCATTTTCTAGATATCAACATAACCCATTTTGGTAGACAATCTACAACAATGATGTCTATACATAGGAATTTACTAGGGTATTACATGAGTTTCACTACCAATCCTTTGACCATGCCAACAATAGGTACTTCTATAGAATCTATGGTGAGGCATCATCCATATGCTACAGTTATTCTTATACAAATCTCATTCAACATAGCCAGTGACATGAGATTACAAAATGCACTAGAGTCCAACATGTAATTATGGAAAATTAATATATTAATTAATAGGATGCTATATAATGGGTCAACATCCATCTAAATCTCTACAAATTTTGTTCCCAAATATACCTCTAGGTGATGCTTAGGAGATCTTGAAGTGTTTTCACCTTCCATAGGGAGAGTGAGAAGAGGCTCAGCTTCAACAATTTCATTAGAAATTATATTTTCTATGAATCTTAAATACTCAAAAGATATTTTTATATTCTTTATAATTCTAAGCAATTCCACAAAGGGTACTATGACCTTTAGTTGACTTAACACATGGGAAATGTCATAAATATTGTATCTAGGTAGAGGAGTGTTAATAGGTAAACTTGTAACATTATTATTTGGGATACATCATTTAAGATTCAAGGGAACAAAAGAAATAGAACTATCATTCTTGACTTCACATTTTAATGGAGGCTTATTAGGTTCATCCTTCTTGGGAATGATAGATAATAAGGAGTTTGATTCTTGGCCTAAGTACTTCTTGGTTTGACATTGTAAGGTGTAGAGCTAGGCTTAGTGGAACCTCAAACCTCTTTACTCCCTTTGGTCTCTTTTTCTTTAGTTTCTACTTTAGGATTAGAAGAGTATTTTCCTTTTGGAGTAGTATTTTGGTCTTTACTTCTCAAATTATACTCATTTTCTTGGGAAATTGTTGTGTGGATCATCAATTTCCAATCCTTAACCGATAGAGGAGAGTTTCCATATTTTTATCTCATCATTGATATTAGAAACTAAAAGTCATGAATAGGTAACTCATATTCATGCATCATGTTTATTTCACATACAAAATCTAAGGATAGGATCCTTACCTTTTCACATTCACTCTAGAAAGCTTGAGTAGTGTTGGCACCCATTAGCTCTGTTGATGAAGAAGCAACCATCACATCTTGTTCACCAAATTAGAAATTAAAACGTTCATATTTTAGGGTTTATTCATAACTAAGGATAATTAAGGCACTCATAACTTCCTCTTTAAAAGTGTAACTCTCCATTTCCTATAAGTTAACCATGTATATATCATCTTCATTGGATGTAGTTTTAAGTCCACCTACATCTTGATCACCATCACCAACTATGCTACAAGGGGGATGAGGGAGGAAATATTTATCATACCATTCGATGTCATAATCAACTATGTTGATCTTCATAGCTAAAGGATCTGGTACTTCCCTTTACCTCCTTAGTTCTTATTTATTTCATGTTTGTCATCTCTTGCCAGACCCTTTCCCTTATTATTATCCTAGCTTGGAAAGGTAACCTACCTTGACCTTAATCTCAAGGATGATTCCTTTTATATCTATTATGATATCTCGTATCATCATAGTTATAATGACCTTGAGACAACCTCTTTTTTCCTTTAGCCAATGTGTAATAGATCTCTTTGACAGTAGTGGCCAAATTCTTCATTGTTTCCTTCATTTCCATGATATTATGGGGGGCCTAAGGCTTTTTAGGATTTACTAGATTGATATTAAACCTCTTTTTTAAAGGCTTACAAATAGCCTTAATATTTTTTTCTATTTGGACAACCAAATTGAAATCCATCCTCAGATTTGTAGGAGCCTTATCTATGAGATTATAGGTTGCTTTCTTATCAAATGCATCATAATACTTAATCAAATAAGAAACACCATTAGGTCTGATATATTCTAGTATCCTTATCAACACCTTACTAAATCTATAATTGAAATCCTTCACACACATATTAGGATTCTTCTTGAGGCTCTCAAACTCATGAAGAAAGAATCTACAATCAATGTTGTCACCATATTGCATCTTAAATGTATCAATTATAGCTTTCCATGTGTCTATCGAACTGTTAGGGATGGATTTGAACCATTCTCAAGTGTCATCTTTAAGTGTGTTCACAAAGAGTTTTATACACACATCTTCAATATCTATTTCATAATCTCCAATGATGTTTAAGAAGGCTTTCAAAAATTATTCCCATGATACTAAATTGTTCCCTTGAAACCTAGGTAGTACATTCCTAATATTTATAGGGACCTCATTGGGGAAACTAAGAACACCATTAAATTTAATAGGTCTAAGCCTTGGGATCATAAATGATCTACACATATTAGCCAAACCTTGATCATTTTCTCTATCATTATCATTGTCGACATTAAACATCCTCCTTCTCAAGTCATGGTCTTCCATTTCTAAATCTGAAGATGAACACAAAATATGGGATGTTGATAATGAATACTATATGGAGGACTTGAAGGAGGAGAGATAGAGTGGATCCTTAATGGCCTAATAGGAGGAGAAATACTTCTTTATGAAGAAGGAGCTTGGCTCGCAAGGAGCTTAGATTTCTTTGACATGATTTGATATCCTTAAACTAAAGGGATATTAGAGAAAAGAGGGTAAATATATTCAGGCATAAATTGATCATGGCTTAGCTAATTTCCTAATTTTTGGCCTACAATATTCTTCCACACTTGTCTCTTTCTGGATGGAACTTTTAACTCAGGGATAAGCTCTTTTGATGTATTCTTTTTAAAGGAAGAACTAATATTCTCCAAATTATTTGATTTAAAGAAAACTCTTCAAAATAGAGAAGAGTATATATAGAAAGTGCTAATATTTACACCTTAATATAACATATTTACCACTAGAATCAATAATTCTAGACTATAATAAACCAAACTACACATAACAACTAATGTGATACCAACTCTTAAATACTAAAAATAACTTCAAGAACATTGAATGAATTCTCAAAACATAGGGGTGAACATCCCCAATGGAGTCACCAAGAAAAGATGAAAAAACATTAGTGAACCAAAGATGAACAACCCATTGTAGTAAAAATAGAGATAAAAATAAATAAAACACTTATAACTCTTCTGCAAGCATTTCCCATAGCAAGGGTAATAGAAGATGTCCCCAACAACTATGCTAGAAAATGTTGGTTCCTAGTGGTATACCTCTATCTTTTAGCCTTGTAGACTTGAAGAGGATGGAAATATAAGATGAGAAACCACTAATATGTCATTATATCTAGGTAAAGGTTTAGCATCTAAAATGGACTAAGTGGAGAAAATGATTAGGAGGAACCTACAGAGGGTGGTTAACTCCTTGCTACTTTTAGCTCTACCTGAACCAAGGTGAGAGGACCTACTAATGTAGCTTGATTACATGAAGGATTTTTTCACTTAAATCTCTATGAGTATTATTGGTATGAGAAGGGAAATATTACCAAATCATAACCAAACTTGTAAAATTCACCCATGAAGGGTTGTCACGTGAAATGCACAAATGTTTTACATCATATACAAAATACTAAAGATAGATGATAGTGTAGATATAATATCCATTTTGATAAATATTTTTAATAACAAGGAGTAAATGAGAGTTACAATAATAGAATTTAAATCAAACACAATGAACACCTTTCAAACATGTAAGGTTTTATACATCCACCAGGCAAACAACACGTATAATATGTAAACAATGTGTTATTTGTAGGGTAAGATAGGGTAAAACCAATTTTATTTAAATCATGGATAAAGGTGTGGATGTCTAATAAATGAGCATGAATAAGTTCACAAAATAGCTATACTATATTCATTAACAAATGTTTCTAGTTTAGAAATAGATAAAATAAAATCATACACAAATGATCTTCAAAAGCTTAAAAACAATGATACAAATCATCCTTCAATAATTCCCTTTGATTGAATTCATAAACATAGAACCACCCTTAAAAAGGTTATCAATACCCTATTCCCAAATCTCAAAATAGAAAGGATTTTATACTCTAGGTATAAACCTTAAATGAATACCATAAGAAGAATACATTAGATAACCAATCTACCAATCATGTAAAATAGAGCATTGTACTTCAACAATAGGAAGGAACAATAAAACATGAACAAGCTCTATTTATCAAATGAATCAAAGCTGAATATAACATGTCTTGAAAATTACATAATAAAACACTATGTGAAACAATTCTATAACAAGGGAGACATTTTAAATGCTCTAAAAGCTTGCCAATGATTTTATAATAGAAATCAATTTGGCACCAAAAATTCATACAGGGAGAACTCTCTAAACTATAGCTTCAGACTCAAAAATTAACCAACCTCTGTAAAGGGATAGATCCCCTTTACTTATACAATTTTAGCTAAGCTTAGAATATTCCTAAAGATTCTCTTGCTAGAAAATTATTTCATGGGCTTGAAGTCTATTTAACATTGTAACAAACATGATTCCTTGGATTTGTACTCATGCTTTTATGAAGATGACAAAATTGATACTCCACTACACTAGAATATTTTTAGCTATAAACATGGAGGATAATTTTACAAGGGAAAAAATAACCTTTGACTTTTTGCTCAACAAACAAAAACATCCTTTCCTATACAAATGATTATTCAAACTAACTTTGAAAGGAACATGGCACTGATTTTTGGAGTATAATGGTTTCCCAATGAGAAATGAGAAGAAAAGAGTTAAAATAAGAGAGAAGAAGAGGGAAGAGTGGTGCTAGCTCAAAAAGAACCAAAATATTTGATTATACTCTAGAATAGATGTTGATAACTAAATATTTCACCAACTTATTAATATAATTGGTATATTTGTTGATCATAGAAGAGAGATAATTTTGGCCATGGCCTATTTGGTATTTAAACTTGGCATTGTACTCCTCAAGCCATGTGGTGACCTTTTGAAGCATGGCCTATTCCCACCCAACTAGTGCCTTGAGTTGGTCATAATATTTCTCAAGTGATACTAGTTACCTTAATTTTTTGGCATTAAAGGCCCTTTGTGGTGCATTAATGAGGATTTTTAGGTCAATTTTTATTGCCTTTTTTGTCAAGTCACTTGCACCATCAAGGTTCACCATCTTTCTGAGGGTGATATCTATTTCCTTAATTTTAGTCTTGAGAGACTACTCTTCTCCTCTCAAATTAAAGATGTCATCCTTAACCATCCTTAATCGATTCTTGATTTCCAACTGATATTCCCTAGGCCTTTTGTGATGATTGAAAGAGATGATCTTCTCTTCCACTAAGACATCCATGCCTATATTGAAAATTTCATCCACCTTGGGCTAGATCTTTTCCTAGTTCTTTATGTATGCATTGTAAATGAACATCTAGGCTTCATAATTTCCTTATTTATCCACTATGTCATTTAAGCATTCTAATTCTGAGTGGACTATCTCTTTAGCTCTAATACTCAAATCTTTTTTCCAATCTTTTTGGCCCATCCTTTGCTTTTCAGATCATCACCTTAACTAAAATCTATTGATCCTATGGAGAAAATTAGAAGGTCTAGAACCTTACTATCAGTTGGAGTTACTACCTTAGGCTCACTCATTAAATTTTAAAGGTACTAGATCATAACTTGATTATTTTCTTTCAATTCCTCCATGAAAGCTTTATATTTGTCCATACTATAGGCTACCATGCTCACCAAAAATTGTGATCTATGTTTATCTCATTCTTGTAAGGCTTCCCTAGATCATATCAGTAAATTGTGTAACTTTTAAAGGGAACATTTTTCTTCATCTAACCCAATGGGGGAATTGTTATTTCCACATTTCTTTCCCTTACATCAGTATACATGGTCCTCAAATGTATTTTCAAATTCTTTGGGGGTTTGGCCTTATATGCCTAGGCAATTTTCATTACATAAATATCCCATCTCTTTCTCATAATTTCTCCCTTCTCTTTTACTTGTTCTTTGACGTAGATAAGAGGCCTAGTCTAAAATCCAATCAAAGTTGTATACATTATAAATGGATTTGAGATAGCAAGGGGTGGTGTAAATGATGAACTAGCCATAGGGAACACCATAGGCTTGGGTTATGGGCTCAATGTATTCCTCACTCTCCTTATCCTTTCCACCCCTTTCGACTCCATGATCCTTTTCCAAGTCTAGCTCTATTTGCCCCAAAATATTGAACTCTGACTCAGGTTGATGAGACTCACTAAGTAACTTCTCAATTGGAATTCCTTGTTTAACTGATTAGATAAAAGGTTGCACAACCACTTCACCTTATTTATTCACTTGTGATTTATTTATGGACAAACTACCTTTAGGTAACTCTTCACTATTCATGCCCTTAGGTATCTTATTATGAATTGGGTCATGGAACCTGATCTAAGGGAGAAGACTTCATGGAACTTCAAAGAAAGTGAATCTTCTTGAAACATCCTCCTCAACATCTTTATTGAAAACATCCACTTCTTTATCTATTTTTGTAGGGGTGGGGTACCCATTTATAGGTTTTCTCCCCCACCTTCTTTTACACTCACCTCCTCTTTTGATGTTGGACTCGACACCTTCTGATGGGAAGGAATGATTTACGGTTCATTTGGAGCCTATTGTGAGCCTTCATGATCAACCACCACCTTAGAAATGGTGGAATTTTGAATAATCTACTTGTGCTCTTCTTCAGCTTTACCATTACCCTTATTTGATTCTTTAAACCCACCCTAGTCATATTAGCCTAATGTTTTAGTGATGACATTATCAATGAATGTTTCTATGTTTGGAGAAATAGTCTCCTTTTCATGAAGGGCCTAAGCTTGTATGGCCACTTCAACACCAACCTATACAACATCATCAAAAGATAAATGGTCATATGAGGTTAGGGAATATTCCTCATTACCTTTGATTTATACTATTAAGGGTCCTTCTTCTATAAGTAAGCCTATTGTCAATACCTTCACTAAGGTTTGAGACCTTTCCTTGTGAGTCCTTTGCCCAGTCTTTACTTGAGGAGGGGTGAAGGCACGCTATTTATTCATTACTTTAGCAATGGGTCTACCTTCATATAAATCCTCCTCCTCACTCATTTCTATTACTCTCTATGAATATGAGTCTTGGTCCTCTCTTATTATTATAGGGATCTCTTTGAATGATTGGTCTTTGAATACAACCTCCTTCTTCATAGGCAACTTACATGGAGGTTGTAGAGCCTTCTTGAATCTCTTTTGCTTTGGTTGCTCCCATTGATCCTCACCTCCACTTTTTATTAAATATATTGTTTTTAGAGGAACATATACCTTTTATTACATAAGTGGATTATGTGGGAGTGTAATTGGGTTTCCCATAGGAATTACCAATGGAATGGTTGGTACTTTTGGGGCTCCCTTTCCTAAAATTGATATGGGGGTGGCACTAGCCATTGTAACTTCCCCCATAAGAATATTATCCCCATTTTTTTCTAAGCTTGTTATATTTGAAAAGTATAACCCAACCTTGGATTGTGCCACTACTATCTTTTCCACATCTACTAGTTTAGTGAACACAATATCCCAAAGCTTGCATTTACCCTTACCTTTTATTGTTGATGATGGAGTTATAGGGTCACCACTCTATCTTGGGAGGAAAATTTTCAACTCTTTAACCTTATTTATCTCTTTAAGGGTAGGGGAGTCATATTCACCAAGGTCAACCCCATGTTCCTTAAGCCATATGAAGTTTCTCTTCGTGATTTTCATTAATCTCCTATAAATGGAATCATCCTCTTAAACATTAAAATCTACCAGGGAGATGGGCTGGGATTCAATGTTGGTTTTGTTGTACATTGAATATAGTATTATTTTGTCATTTACCATGTCCTTGGCTATGGGAGCAATGTTGTATACTATAACCTCCTACATGGTCAGCCTCATAAACTCTAATTTCTTGACATCTTCCTCAATGGTGCAATCAGACTAGATGTCCTCATAATTTGATTGATGTAATATAACATTAGTAGTCATGTTTCCCAACCACATAATGTCATAATTGGGTTGAGGTGGCATCTTATCAATTGAATATAGGCCTATCTCCTACTCTATCCCTTTACCTTGGTGACTGAAGGACATGAATAATATCATATTACTATAGGAAATTTGAAGGGATTGTTCATATTTTTGGGTAGTGATCATTTCATGTGGTGGCACCATATATCATCTTAGCTCCATTAATTCCAACTTATTATCCATGTATCTTGGTAGTTTGTGTGGGAACCTAGAGTAACCACTCACCCTGATATATGTGAATGTCCTAAATTGTATGTATGTGGCACCATATTTTTTAGTTAATTCTTTAGATATCATGGAAATTATATTGAGGTTTCTTAAAAGGAAGAAGACACTCATCATTATGTTAAAGAAGTAATTGTAAAATCTATAGAAGTTCTTCTTGAATCCCTCTATAATGATTTTTGGATATATTTCATATATCTTCATTTCATTGAGGTTTCTGGTGAGCCCTTAGAATGTCTTATTGTAGACCAAGATGTACATCAAATAAGAAGACATGTAGAATATACCTATGAAATCCTATTTAGAAAGAATTGTAGCTTGGAGCTGCATCATCTACCCATGTAGATTATCACTGAGTATGGTAGCCCAATCTAGCTTATTCTTCCCTTCCAACATATAGATCATGATTAGGAACATCCATGGTTCAAAATTTTCTATGGTGGGCACCCTATAGATCCTAGTAACCATGGTAATAACATATTAGGTTAATTCATTAAACTCTACAAGTTTCAAATTCTTGGACATTTTGGAGACCTTTTATCTCTTCTTAGATAACCAACAAGAATTAATAATATCCTAAATTACCTTATCATCATTTTCTACATACTCCTTGTATTCCTCCAAGGAAAGTGTGATGTTTTCTAGATGGGGGGATTCTGAGCATGGTACTAAGGGATATAAGGGTTAAAGGTCACACAAATGAATTACTAACCTCAATGATGGTCCTAGTGTTTGGTTGGTATGCTCAAGCACATGCAATAATGAGTTTTGAGTATGAAATATCCAGGGGGAATTTTTTCACAGGTGAAAATTAACTCATGAAAATATTGGAAACTACTAGAGGGGGTTTAGATGTTGTAATACATTAAATAGAGCCCCAAAATCTAACATCCATGACATCTATATCCTTAATCGAATCCAAAACTACGACAATGTTACCCTTTACTAAGAATGAAGACATCTCCATCTTTCTCTAGATTTTTAGTGTGATATCTTAATACCAGACAAACCTTTCACTTGAACAACCCTTAAATTACCTCTCAACTCCTTTTAAATAACATAACACAAGGATTAAATGGGACACTAACTATTAATCTAGAAGGTTGCATATACTATAATCTGAAAGTCTATGAAGAATTTATTGTAATCACATTTTCACAATGCACTCAGCTTGGGCATACAAATAATTCAAAGGTATGAATCCAAACTATTAATGTAAAGGCTAATTTTAAAATTAGAACAAATACCTAATTTATAATCCCTTGCATTTCAAGATTTGGTTTACCATTAATGTTCCAAAGTCTAATGGCTAATCATCAACCACTCTCATTAAATGCTTCAAGCCTTATTTGAAAAAGAGAGGGAAAATACAAATGTTTATTTCTATGTTAGGTAATCTTCCTTACAATGCATAGAGTCATATGAGTGAAAAATACATCATGATACCTTTTCATGCCTTTGAGGTCTTTTATACCTTTTTACTTATTACTTTCCATTGGTGTAGTGATGCAATATGCCCCAAGTTCCTCATGGGGGGTAAGAATGGCATGCATCATAATTTATATTTTTTAGTTTAGAAATTTATACCTCTATAGATTTTTTAATTTTACCCACCAAGAGATAAGTGAGGAAATATTTATAAAGGACCAAAACTAAGAAAACCACAAGGAGTTGTCATGTGGCATCACTTTTCTTGTAAGTTTAGATATTTAGGCCTTAGGGGCTTTAAGCACCTTCCCCATCAAAAGGGAAGTGGGAAAATTTTCAAGAAAGGCCCAAAATATCCAAATCCCTAATAATATACCACATGTCCAACTTAGACATGAGTTCAAAATCTCAACCATTGTTTACCTTTTACACTAGCTTTCTTCATTCAAGGAAGGGTACAAGATCCCTCTAACCCCCCATAATTCTCTTATAAGTCCCCTGATATAAAAAAATGTCTTTCATTTAGTTCATTAGGAAATTTGTCACCTTAATAATAAAAAAAACATTAAGTGTAGCTCAACAATTTCATTTGGGGCCCCAGAACTTTCCTCTTAGAACATAATGCAATAAATCTATGCACATAAAAAGGCTTGACTATACTTATATCTTATCATTTTGAATATTCATGACATGAGATATTTAATAAATATTTCAGAATTACTTTATATCTATTGATAATGCATTTTATTTTTATAAAGTGCCCCTCATGTGTTCAGCAAAGAGTGGACGAGCATTCCCATTCATCAGAAGTAGGACACAGGACACAACTAATCACAAACATGTATTTTGATCCTTTGAAGGATTGGGTAAAATGGATAAACAATAAAATTAATTTAGTTTGTACATGTGAATTTTACTAACAAGGGATCAATTAATCCAGTGTAATTTTGGTCACTAACAGGTGTTGTAGGTCTAAGTCACCATGACTAGTCTATGAGGTAAATTGGCAATTCTGAATCAGTGAGTTTTAGAGATGTTATTGAGCCTTTATCTCATGATTATTAAATTTTTTTAAATTTGGTGATGAAATTTTGGTCATGTAGAAAATTTATACATGTTTAATTTTTCATAGTTTACTATCCTAAGAGTATTTGAGCTTCATTTTTATAACACCGACTTTTGAGGTACACAGGCCTAATACGGAAGTTAGTCCTAAAGGAACTTTCATGGTAGTAATGAAAGAAATAGGTCTAATAAATCATAGAGGACGTTATTATAGGTATTTTTAAAAGTTATTTAATTTTATTCAATTATTTGAGAAGGCCATATGGGCCCAAGAGAATCAAGCTTTGATGCGAAGAAGATATACCTTATGTAATGAGGTCTTCATGAGGCCTAAAAGAGAAATGAGGCATAATTGAGTTATTTTAGAAAAAAAGGGGTCCAAATTTAATTTTAATCATGTTAATAATATGTTATAATACCTATTATATGTTTTATCTAAGAGGTTGATGGTGTGTGGCTAACCAAGTGTTGTGTGACCATGAGACTTGTATATATACAAGGCAATATAGGCCTATTTTTAAGTAATAAATATAAGCAAATAAAATATTTCTTGGTAGATAGTAAATATATATTTAAATGAGACAATAATATTAGAGTATATGTTTTATTAGGTGGATAAGTTAGTGTTGAGTCACTTAGGGAGTTGGTGCTTCCTTGAAAGTATGTGATTGTTAAAACCTAGTCAAGTGGGTGCTTGACTTTATTGGGGTGGGTGCTCCAGGTTAAGTTGGTACTCAACATAACTTAATATTTTATTTTATAGGAATGTATCTCATTTTTGTGGATCATATTTTTTTTTCTTCCACTTGAGGTTTTCCCACTCATGTGTGTTTTCATGTATTATGTTCATGTGAAAGGTCTTTATACATTTCTACATTTTAATGTTACTCTCATAGTTCATAAATGACTGAATATAATTAAAATAAAGTTTTTGGTACACTAATTCAACCCACATCAATGATTTTAATTCCAATAATTGGTATCAGATATTGTTCCTTTAAATCAAGCCTAATAGCTTAAAGGAGATCCTAAAAGCATAAACATGTATAGTCATCAAGTATAAGGAGGTTTCTCAACCAATAAGTCTCCTCTCTTCAGTGGGACTAACTATGAATTTTTAAGCATTAAAATATATACTTATCTAATTTCCTTAGGCTATGACATATGGAAATATATTATTGATGGATTCACTCCATCTTATATACCACCAACTGACATAATAAGAAAGAAAGCAAGTGAGAACAACTCTAAGTCAATCAATGCCATCCTATCTAGTCTTTTGGAGGTAGAATTTTTAAATGTCATGCATTATGATATAACTAAATTGATTTGGGAAAATTTGAGAACCATCCATAAAGGAGACACCAAAGTAAATTGGGTAAAATTATAGACCCATCAAAGGTAGTTTGAAATTTATAGAATAAAGGAGGATGAAAACATTGTATCCTATTTGTTAAGAGTAGATGAAGTAGTAAACATCATCAAAGGTCTTGGAGAGAAGTTGGAAGAATAAATAGTAGTATGAAAGGTACTAATATCCCTAAAATTTAAGTTTGATTCAAAAGTGTCTATTGTGGAGGAGATCAAAGATATTAACATACTACATATGGATGAACTTCATGGCATCTTGACTGCCTATGAAATAAGAATACATGATGGAAGACCTTCTCATAAGGAAGTTGTATTTGAATTTGAAAACAAGTCATAAGGTGATAACATCAAGGACAAATTTTATGCATACATTGATGATGACAAGATAGAAACCATGTTTATCAAAAAACTAAGGAAAGGAGTAGGTAATTACATGGGCAAGTTTCCATTCAAGTGCTTCAATTATGGTAATATTGGTCACTTTGCATCTAAATGTCTTAACAAGGAAAAACATGAGAATTATGGAGAGCATCATGAATATCATGGTGATTATAATAAGATCTATAAAGATCATAAGAGCAAAATAAATTTAGTAAGTATGAAGGAAACAAAGGGTCATTCAAGAAAAAGAGAATTTTTTATATCAAAGAAGATAGTAGCTCATATGATGTAAGTGACACAAGTACATCTGATACTGATGATGACAGTAATGATCATGAAAGCAATAAAACCTTGTTCATGTCTATAGAAATAGATAATGAGGGTTGTTTAAAAATAAAAAGTATTATGGATGATGGAGAATTAGATGAAGAAAAGGCTAAAGTGAACCTTGAGGTAGAATTGGTGAGTGATCTAGAGGATTTAAAGTTTTAAAGAAAGAATAATCAAAAACTAAGATCATTAGTTAAGATTTATAAGGAATACATCAATCTCTTTGAAAAGATACTAAGTAACAACACTATTTAACATGAGGAGATCATAAAATAGTTGGAAAATCATATTGATATTATCACTTTAGGTCTTAAGGTCAATGAGGAAGAATGCATCAGGTTTCAAATAGAGATGGATTACTTGAAGGCCAAATTGGATTAGGTAATAGTCAAGTTGAAGACACATCATAAATTTTTAAAAAGCACTAAAGTCCTTGGTATATTATGAATATTCAATGGTATCCACATGATAAGATACGTATTGGGTTCAAAGAAGATCAAAAGAAAAATGGGAGTCAAGCCTATGGAAAAAATCTCAAACATGAGACTCAAGTTGATCATCAACAAGTCAAGAAGAACCTAAATCCTTCAAGAGATAAAAAAGGTAGAGGTGAATAATTCAATATTATATATAAAAGGTATATGAATTCATTCAATGGTTATTATTTCTCATGCAATCGATATGGACATAGAGTTATGGATTGTAGATATTATGTAAGAATTAATTCCTCGTGGAGGAATAAAGTGAATGTTCATTTTGATAGTAGAAGCAAAATACTATTTTATAATTGTGATAAAAGAGGACATATTTCAAGGTATTTAAACATGAGGCATATGAGGAAGGTTAGTCAAAATAAAAGGTTATAAAATCATACCATTGAGGAGTGGATCAAGAAATTAGACCCTATGGATAATATGAAGGAGGAATAGAACACTAAAGATGAATAATATATAATAGATAAAACTACCTTTCACATTAAATATGAAGGCATGAAATGGTATATAGATAGTGATTTCTCAAGCCACATGACATGAGACAAGATAAAGTTCATTTGATTGAAGAAGAATGCTACAGAAACTATGAGATTTGAAGATAACATAACTACCAATATAGTTGTAAAGGGTATCTTGAGTTTGGACAATGGGATAACCAATATAGATAATGTGTTTTATGTGGAATATTTAAAACATAACTTGATTAGTTCAAGTTAAATGTGAAATCAAGGACACACACCTTTCATGACAGAGGGTATGATTTAAGGAGAGCTAAATCAAGAAGACTAATTGTTAATGCTAAGAGGATTCAGAAAAATCTATATGTCTTAAATGAGATCAAGAAAGAGATATGATTTATGAGTAATATGGATGAATTTTGATATGGTGGAGGGTTAGGCCACCTAAACATTGACAATCTGGTCGAGATAATATCTAAGAAGTCTATGAAGAACATGCCTAAGATCACCAAACCTACAAACACTCTTTGCAAGGCATGTCAACATGGTAATCAAACTATAAAAAGGTTCAATTCTAAGGAATAATATACTATAATAACTTTGGAGGTAAACACACTAATATTTATGGGCCTACAAGAATCCAAAGTATTCAATGAGATAGATACTTTATGTTACTCATAAATGAATACACAAGAACTATTTAAGTAGCATTCTTGAAAGAAAATTCAATCTCTTGATAAGTTTAAGGCATTCAAGGTAGAATGAGAAAAATGGAAAGATCAAATGATTGAGATCTAACAAGGAGGAGAGTTTTGGTCTAATGAGTTTGATGACTTTTGTGAGGTCCATGGGATAAGGAGATAGTTCTCAACAACTAGGACACCTCATCAGAATGGGGTAGTGGAAATAAAGAATAGGATAGTTCAAGAGATGGAAATAAATATGATAAATGAATCAAGTTTAATTGATGGATATTAGTGAATACTATAATATACATTCTAAATAGAGGAAATATGAGTACTATTGGAAATAAGACCACTTATGAGTTATGGAAAAGTAGATCTGATAATGTGGATCACTTTAGAGTGTTTGGAAGCAAATGCTTGATCAAAAGATATGGGGAATATTTAGGCAAGTTTTATTCTAGGTCTGATGAAGGTATATTTTTTGGATACTCATTAGTGAGCTTAGCCTATAGGTGTTATAGTAAGAGGTTTTGAAATATAGTGGAAAGCATCAATGTGAAGGTTGATGAGATAGGTTCTAAGAATTAACACTCATAGTCAAAGTACACATCAAAGATTCTAGAATTCAAGAATGAAAAATAATCCATAGAGATAGATTAATAAGAAGAAGAATTTGAGGAAAGATAAGACTCAAAAGTCCCCTCAAGATAGATTAAAATAGATCATCCTAAATCATAAACCATTGGCAATAAGGATGAAGGTATGAAAATAAGAATAAGACTGATAATTAACCTAAATCAAAAGAATGTTGATCTATTATCCAAGATTGAACCTAATAAACTTGTAGAAGTAATGAAATATAAGCTTTGGATAGGTTCTATGAATGAGGAGTTAGACCAAATAGGAAAGAATGAGACTTGGGAAATAGTTACTAGGAGTAAAGAGAAGAATATTTTTGACACAAAATGAGTGTTTAAAAACAAGTTGAATGAACATAGATAAGTCACTAGGAATAAAGCTATATTGGTATGCAATGGGTATGCACAAGTTGAAGGGGTAGACTTTGAGGAGACCTTTGCTCTAGTATAAATATTAGAGGCTATAAATTTATCTCTAGCATATGAAAGGTTAAAAGGATTCAAGGTGTACCAAATAGATGTCAAATCTCATTTTTCTAAATGGGAACATGGAAGAGGAATGTACATAGAAAAACCTAAGGGTTTCTCATTATCAGGTAACAAGGACTATGTTTATAGATTTAAAAAGGCTCTATATGGTAGAAGTTAAGATCCTATATCTTGGTACACCAGATTGGATAGAACTATATTATACCAAAGATTCAAAAGAAGATTTGAAAATAGTAATCTATACATAAAGATAGAAGATGACCATCAGTTGATAGAGGATGTCTATGTGGATGGCATCATATTTGGTATAAATAGTGAGAATATGACTAAGGCCTTTGTAGAGGTGATGAATAAGGGTTTTTATATGTCCATGTTGGTATAACTATCATTCTTTCTTGGGTTAAAAATCAATCAATCAAAAAGAGGTATATTGATGTAAAAAAGAAAGTACATAAGAGAGATGTTGAAGAAGTTTAAAATATAAGATTGCAAGGCAATTATCACACCTATGATCATAAGGTATAAGCTGAGAAAGGAATATGAATATCTAATGGTCAATGAAACATCATGTATTTTAATTATTGGAAGCTTATTATAGACTACTACCTCTAGAATTGATATTATACAAGCAGTAGCTCTTATGGGAAGATTTCAAGTAGACCCAAAGGAAAATTATTTAAAGGAAGTTAAAGGGTAACTACATATTATAGGTGGATTTTAGATTTTATATTATGGTATCCAAGGATCATTTATTTTGATTTAGTAGCCTATATAAATTCTAATTAGGCAGTGAATCTAGATGATAGGAAGAACACTAGTTGAGGAGACTTCTTGTTAGGTGAGTGCCTAGTTTCATGGATAAGAAAGAAGTAGCCATAAATGGATTTATCTACATTTGAGGATAAATAAATTGCATCAAATTCATGCTTCACTCAGTTCCTATGGATGCAACCTACTTTAATGACTAAAAGGTGGAGTATGATAGTCCTAACCCTATATATTGTGATAATACAAGTGCTATAAGTGTTTAAAAGAACCTTGTCATGCACTCAAGGACTAAAAAAATTACCATAAGGTATTATTTCCTTAGAGAGAATTTGAGTGAAAAAAGTGTTAAAATTGAATATGTTCCTACAAAGGATCAAATTTTAGACATTCTAATCAAGCCACTTTCAAAGGCAACATTTGAACATCTAAGACATGAATTAGGTATAGTTACTACCTCTAATAGTCATTAAGGAAGCCAAATTGATTAGGGGGAGATAATTAGGTGGTTTATTATCTCCAATAATATGTGAGTAGTTCTGAGAAGGTATTAATGGTGACAGGGGGAACATGTTTGTATAGTGCCTCATAAACTCATAATCTTATGTGTTGAGTGTTTTATTTGCAAGAGGTGTGATCTCAAAAGTTATACACATATATTTATCATTTATGTCAAAGGGGGGAAATTTAATAATAAGGAAGAAGTTTCATATTGATATAATTTTTTTAAGGTCATTTCCATCAATGAGAAAGGGGGAGATTGTTGAGTATTATCATTGTTATCAAAGGTGCATCTTGTGAAGGTTGATGTCAAAGGTGACTAAGCCTAGTTGGAATGTGTGATGAGACAAGGTTAACTAATAAAGTGTTGTCATTAAAGGATGTTTTCATGAGATGATTTTAATTCAAGATATATGTTGAAGGAAAATAATGTATTATGGTTACATGAAGGTACATCTCATTAATGTCAAAGTACATAGGAAGCCTAATCACAAGCCTAGTCATGAGATGAAGAGGTATGTGCATGAAAATGAATGAAAAATATAATTTAATTGTAATATGTCACTATTTTATCATGTATGTGAGGAATTTAAGCATTTATGAGAGTTTTAGGGTGAGCCTATAGGAGTAAGACCTTTAGACTAAGCCTACACTTAGACCTCTCTTAGACCCTACCTAGCCTAATGAGGTATGAAGATCAGATTTCAAGGAAAGTATGGATATGTGAGAATGTATATAGGTGATATAAGTTTTTTTAGGCATGTTCACAAAGTTTGAGGTCATTATTTTAATAAAATTTCATGAAACACTATTTCAGGCCTTCTTACATTTGTAGAATGAGGTCTCAAGACCCGAGAAGCACTTCTAAATACTTTTTGGAACATGTAACATTTGTATGAAAAACTAATATATTAAGGATAGATGGGGAAGGGTCCTAGCTAAGATATCCAAGAATTTTTTTTGATTTAAGGGGCATTCCTTTATGAATAATCATTAACAATAAAACCTATGTTAAACCTCCCTAAAACCCTAATAATCACTTGATGTGAAATATCTTGTTTAAATAAGCTTATAATGGATATAAATTATTATAAAAGATATTTTATCATGTATTAAACTCTCAAAAGTAACTGTAAGTGGTGTTGGTTAGTTAGATGAGAGAGAAAATACATAAATACATGCTTATTTGTCAAGAAGTTTTTATATCTCTCCAAAATTGCATTGGTCAAGAAAAGAAAATGAATGGGAGAATAAGATAGAGACTCATTTTTCATGTCCATGATGATTTATGGATATGTTTTATCCTTCAAGTGATCTAATTTGGTTATCTAAGTTAGCCAATCACAAATAAACCTAATGTTGTGAATAATGAAAAACCCAAGCGGAGATGAGAAGATGGGTTTGAGGGTCTGAGCATGTAATATTCATGAAAAACAGATCATGAAGAGTTTATTTATGAATTATAAGTCATTTTAATTATTTTAAATTTTTTTGAGGTTAGTTAATATGGTGAAAAGTTGCTCACAAAATGACTTGTTTGGTTCAAATAAGACTATGTGATATAGGGTCAAAAAACTGGTCTACAAGAGCAATATTTGGCATTAAACCATAATTTTTTTCATATTTATAATGGTATATAGATCTCATAGTACCATTTACATCCATAAATAATCATGTAAAGTGTCTACATATGTGTTGGAGGTCTAAGTCACCATGATTGGTCTTTGAGGTAAATTGGTAGTTCTGAGTGAGTGAGTGCAAAGATGTTATTGAGCCTTTATCTCATTAGTGAATGTATTAAAAACATTTTATGATGAAAAAAATTTAATGGATAACTTTGGTACATGTTTACTTTGTCATAGTTTAGTAACCTAATATTATCTGAGCTTTATTTTTGAAAGATAGACCTTTGAGGTACACAAGCCTAATAGGGTAGTTGGTTCTAAAGAAGCTTTCATTGTATGAACATAAGACATAGGTCTAATCAATCATGAAGGAATTTATTATAGGTATTTTTTTAAGTTATTAAATCATATTCATTTGTTGGATTAGGTCATTTTGGCCCAATATAATCAATATTTGATGCCAATAAGATAGACCTAATGCAATTAGGTCTCCATGAGGCTTAAAAGAGAAATGAGGCTTAATTGAGTTGTTTCATACCAAGAGGGGTCCAGATTTAATTTTATTCATGTTAATAAGATTTTATATGACTTATTATATGTCAAACATAAGAGGTTTAATGTGTTTTTCCAACTAAGTGGTGTGTGACCATGAGACTTGTATATATACAAGGCAATATAGGCCTATTTTGAAGTAAGCAATATAAGCAAATAAAATATTGCTTGGTAGAGAAGAAAGAGGTATTTAAAGGAGACCATAATATAAAATTATAGGTTTGATGAGGTTTATGGTTTATTTTTGATTCATCTATGGAGTTGGTGCTTCCTTGAAAGTAGGTGATTGTTAAAGCCTAGTCAAGTGAGTGTTTGACTTCATTGGGGTTGGTGCTCCTAATTGAGTTGGTGCTCAACATAACTTGATATTTTTATTTATAGGAATGTATTCCATTTATAGGTATCATAGTGGGTTTTATTTACCTTGAGGTTTTCCCACTAATATGTATGTTTTCTTGTATTATGCTAATGTGAATGGTCTTTATACATTGCTAGATCTTGATCTTTCTTTTATAGTTCATGAATGATTGGATATAATTGAAAGAAAGTTTTTGGTACACTAATTCACCCCACAATTATTAGTGATTTTGATTCAAAAAAAAATTATAATATCATTGGTACATGATTTTTAAAATTTAAATGAGAAGGTTAAAGAAGATGCATTATTCTTTTCTACTTGAATCATGAAAAAGTGGATTTCATGTATTACACTTATATTGATTTAATTTGAACAATGCGGTAGAGAAACTATTTTTAAATATGTGAAAAAATTTGAAAAAATAACTATCAAAAAGATTTTAAGGTGTAAGATAAGAGGAAAAGGAAAGAGAAAAAGATGTATCTAGTACATTCTGATCAACATATTCATTATCATGATCATAGTAATATTCATATGCATCATTAAAAAACTAATCATTATCATAATTATAATTTAAATAATTATCATGTTATAATGTAAAATATTGAAAATTTATCCATTCATTATTATAATTATGATAAAAAATCATAAATTCATCAATTGGGTGAGGGGTAGGAGGCTTCTTGGATACCATTTAAAACTTGCCAAAGAAGATAATGTAAATAGCGAATACCAAGAATAGAAGAGTTAGAATGTAATATAAAATATGTATATGTAAAACTATGATAAATATTGAACCCAATGTGTAGAATAAATTAGTATTCTAATTGAAACCCTAATTACTAGTATTTGAATGTATAGGAACTTAGGATGTGGATCTAAGATTTAAATTAGGGTTATTTTACAAAAAATTAAATTACATTAAATTAACTAAACCCAAATATAGGATTATTTTTAATGAGATAGATTGTGCCAAAAACTACAAAAAAATATAAGTTTGTAACCCTAATTTAGCACACAAAAATTGGAAGGTAAACCTTGGGCAAAACTAGGGTTTTAAACAATATTCGAAGTCAAGTTCACCAAATGTTTTAACATTTAATGACTTATCATATGAAAATACTATGATTTTAAATGGGTGAGTATAATAATAATCTGGAATGAAAACTACAAATAAATGATTTGAAAAGATTTTCCCAAAATAGTAAGAATATAGATAAAGCACACATATCTAGAATAAAACAGGTACTTTTATGGATCAAGAGGCTGAAAAAAGTTGGAAGAAAATGTAGACACATTTTTTAATCTTATTTTAGATGATATATGGCCTTCTAAATTAGTTCCTTTATGTGGATATTAGCTTATGTGGTGTCAGTGTCCAGTTATGGTGCCAGTGTCCCTCTTGGAGGAGTTGTCTGGAAATTTTAGGGAAGTTATGGGAGGTTTTAGAGGACTTGTAGGTTATTTTTTTTATTTTTGAAGGTAAAAACTATTGTTTTTTTCACTAAACATCTTCCAAATTCCTAATTATTAATTTCACACATGAACCAAAAACTAGATCAAATTCAAAGGAAAGTGAAAAACAAGGTTCTGTGATATTACGATCATGTAGAGCAAAACCCTCATTATCCTAGTTGCTTCCTACATTAACCCAAATTATAGGGTTATTGGATCACATTTAGTTATATATTATGTAACATTAATAATAAACACATATGATATGATATAATGAATTTTGAATAGGCCCTTATTTGATCAAGCATGTAATGTCTAGATGTAATACTTGAGTAGCAAGTAAAGTATTGAGCTATACTATTCATTAATCTTATGTAATTATGTGAAAAAATAGTAAGTTATAGATTTAAAATTCCTTGTGAGTATATTCATATGGAATTATATTTAATTTGAATTTAAGACCTTGTTCTCTAGCTGACAAGTGATAAAACTAAAGATAAAAACATAAGAAAAGGCTCAAGGTAGGGTTTTTAGACACTTAAAATTGGCCACTAATGGATTCATACCAAAATTTATATTGATTATTACCAAAATTTTAAAATTAACCCTAATAATCACAAAACATCTCAAATTTGGAATCATAACATGTAATTTAGCCTACAGACCTAGTAAATGGGGCAAATACACATGACATTAATTCAAATCTTAAAAATGGTAAAAGCCTAAAAAAAATTAATTAAAATACTAAACCTAATTAAATGCCTAATTGAATTATTAATGATAAATTAATGAATTATCAAAAAGGAAATAAAAAAACCAAGAATATCCTACGAATTCATAATCACCTTTTTGTGAGTTGTCAAATATCTTAAAATATTTCAATATGCCTTGTATTTTTTAATCATGACCATTTGACACCTATTAACTCTACTAGGGTTATTAAACTTGCCAAGGTTAGGTTGGAAACCATTCCAAGCTCTAACTACACTCTAACTCACCATGTTTTTGGGTTAGTCTATAAACCTATAAATAGAAGTCTAGACCTCTTCGTTTTAGGGAGAGCTTGAGCATAGTAAAGTTATAATATAGGATTTAGTGCATGATTCAAAGCTATAGTGTCATAATTCCAAAATCACAAGTGAATAAATCAAGATACATCAATAAATCATAAGAAAATAATGATGTAAAGGAGAGAAGGAGCTACACAACTCCATTTTCCAAAGGCTTCTCAAACACAAGCCAAGCAAGCCAAACAAACACATCATTTGGAGAATTCAAGAAAGGTAAGAAAATTGTAAGTTGTTTAAATTTTAATTGAGCTTTGTCATTTATTTTTTGTTCACTAAGCTCCCCCTATGTTCTATGCACGAAAGTTTTATGCTTGTTAGTGTGTTTTTTATTTCATTATTTTATATGAGAACTAACACTTGATATAACCTCCCCCTCCATCATAAAATTCCTAGTATCACAAATGGCACACCTAGTAGGACACTAATCACCCCATGTATCAAGGAGAGAAGAATCCAACTCATTAATTATCAAATAAATTATTGAATTTATTCAAAATTATAGTTTTGTCTTTATTTTTTCCATATTTTTAATTTTTGAATTAAATCAGATCTACACAGAGATTGGCATCAGTTAAGCATAACTAGCATTAGTTATACCAAACCATCATTAGATCTACCAAATTAAGATCGATTCTATGTGGCTTTCATCGATAAAATTTTAGGGGAAAAATGGCTAGCAAAGCTTTGATTTTGAATATTTTTAGCATTACTTATCATTATTTCTTATTTTCTTTGATCTTTATACTCTCTGCCTAATCATTATGTTACAGGTTTTGATGAGTTTTTATCTAACTTTGGAATAACCTAATATTTTAATCTTGTATTGTTTTTAACTTTGGGTTCATAGGTGACTAACATTGGTATTAATTGGTTGGTATTGATCTTTTACTACCATCATCAATTCTCTTTGAGATTTATTAGCATCGATCACCTAGTAACTAGCATCGTTTAGTTTTAACCAGTGATAGTCACAGTGTTTTTAAAATAAAACATGATATATATCTTTCGAAATTTTATTTTCTCACCATTGAAATTGATTCTAAGTAGAAGGAGACTATCTAACCCTTTCAAGGCCAAGGCATTATTTGAATACTAAATTTCAAGTTTAAATGGTTTTAACATTTCATTCTAGGTACCTAAAAAGAATAAAATAAGTCATTCACACATCATTTTGGTGCTAAAATTAACTTGTTAGATCTTGAACATTTGGTCTTTGGTGATTTAAAGGAATTATAATTGTTAATGTTTTCAAACACTTCATTTTGGGTGCTTAAAATGAATGACTAAGTCTTGAACACTTCATGCTGGTGTTTAAAAATGAACTTAGGCTAAATATTGAACATTTGGGCTTAAAATGAACCTATGTGGTTTTTATTAAGTTATTTCAATTTTTTCACACTTAAGACAAGGGGCCAGGTAAATAACTTCATCAAATATTTCAATTTGGTGCCTAAAATCAACACTTAATTCAATCATAATTTCTTGAAAGTGTTTTTTTCTTGTTTATTTTTTCAAAATTAATATCATGTGTATGCTCTCCCCCCATATGCTTTAGGGAGCTTAGGTGACCAAAATCACCTTGTCATTGTATTTTTTCCTAGTCCAAGGTGTGGAAATAAATTTTTCTAGGCTCTCCTAAAAACTTGCATGGTTTGGTTGGTCTAAAAGAAACCCTAAAATCTTTCCACTTATTTTTATTTTCATGTAATTTGTCCTATGGAAGGGAGGTCATTAGCTCTTCACAAGTTATAATTATTGACCTATGGATTCATATCTTTATAATATGAAAGGGGTATACAAATTAGGGTGTGGATATTGTGAGAGTTAGAGGGTTGAGTGATTAACCTCTCATTTCATAAAAAAGGCCTAAGTTAGGTCTGCTCAACTAGATAATTTCACTAATCAGTCCATGGATGGAATCATTATGCAAAGTAATAGACATTTTCATAATGTGTTGATTGGTATGAACTCAATTGATGTGATGTTTATCTTGTGTTATCCACAATTGGGATTAATCTAGATGGTCATAAATTGTAGGTTTTAGTCAACCCCACTTTCCATACCTTGTAGGGTCTATGATGACATACTTAGTTGTATTTAGTATTTTTACTTTTACTCCTTGATTCTTGATTCTCAAACTTGTGTTTGTTTATACCACATCATAAATGAGCTTGTTTATCTATACTACTCTATTATTTGAGGAGGTGTTATGTCATCTATTTGATGCCTTGATTTTAACTTAGACTCTTTATATCAAAAATGTTCTAGGTGTCACTTTATTGAAATGGGTAAGGTAACACTACCCAAATCAATTAAATTTTTAATCTTTAGATTTCTTTGAAATAAAACATTATTTATACTTTTAGAGAGTAGTATTGTCATTATGTTACTCAAATTATTTTAATAGATTTGTCTTATTTTGTGTCCAAGTTTCCATTTTTAAAAATCAATGACATGTGTCTTGTGGGATATTTGTTTTAGTGTCATTACACCATTCAAATTTGTTTATCTTATTTTGTCAAAAATCCAATGTTTTCCTAAAGTTAAGTTTTTGTTTAGGCCTCGTCTCATAGGCACTGATACATAGATCTTTCTCTTTTGATTTGTGTAATATAGGCTAATTTTTTACCCAAAATTTGAAAAATATATTGTCTGTGGCTTTATTTGATAGAATCAATCTATCTTCAAGAGCCTTATATTTAATTCCTTATACCAATTTGATCATGCTTATGTCTATAATAAAGTGCCTAGTTTATGCCAAAGTGTTTTAAGTTTTTTAGATTAAAATAATCCTTTGTTTCAAGTCTATATTTTGACATCAATTTTGGCCAAGGTTCCTATCACATGCCTTATTTAATCCTAGCTTTTGATGTCACATTTGGCCAAAAGACCTAGAAACTTTTACCTTTCTTAGTTTAGATATATTTGGAACATCTTTGGATTTAGAGTTTGGCATTTTGTTTTTAGTTAGTTTATTTGACCTTTTTTGTGTGAGACATTTAAATTTATACATTTGATGTATACTATTTTTACCAAGTCTTTTCATAAACCATTTTAGAGATAGAGATCCATCCTTTTGATAAAGTTAGACCTAGTTTGAACCTTTAGTCTTTTTAGACATAGCTTTTCAAAATTTGTATAACTATAACCACTCTTATCACTAAATATTTACCATCAATTTAACCATATCTCACTATACACATAGTGGAGTCATTTATAATCCATGATATAGAAATGTTGTCACACAAGAGGACTTTGTTCAAGATCCTTATGAAGAAGATGTTGTTTAGGAGATGGATCCTTATACACCTTACAATGTTCAATTGGAGGAATAGAGTCAAGATCCTTTGGCCAATTATTTGGTTAGAACACCTCTATACATAAAATAAGAAAATTAAAATTTGGCCTGATATTTAGATAGCATACCTTTGGTTATGGAACAAGTCCAACATCAACCTTATATCATTACAATTCCATCAGCTTATGATTATTATCTAGTTGATTATCAATTATTAGAAAATAAAGATAAGGTATTAAATATATCCATAGATGTAGAGGCTATGTTTCTGATATACTTTCCCCATGACAACTTGCCAAGTCTAATAAGAGGGCCTTGCAACATGTCTTATAATAAAAATAATGAATAGGCCTATTATAGAAAACCTAATGTCATTGTGTTAATTTTGTATCAATATCCTTGCATTCTTGTCATATAAAGAGGCCTCATGAAAGAATACTTCATTCAAATGTAGACAACATACCATACATACCAAAACTTATCACGTAACTTTAATAAAATGGTCATGTCAAATTTGCCTTTTATTAAGTTAGTTCCTTGAACAAGAGTCTTACTTGAGTTGATAAGCCAAGAAAATTAGGGTTTAGACCTAATTTAATAAATTAACTTAAGAGAAAACATGTTCAATACCCAACTATCAAGAAAGTGTCTTCTACTTCTACATAGAATAGTGAACCAAGCATAGTGGATAATATAGAAGTAATGTCCACTTTAAACCAAAGTGGTGAACCAAGCATAGTGGATAATATAGAATAGTCAACCAATAACCAATGCCATACCACAACAAAATGTGACTAATATTACTCCACCCTAATATGTGATGAGAAACATTTCATAACAATAGGCATAGTATAACATAACCATGTAGTAGAGGCAAAACATCTTAACATACCAATAGGGGGAAACTAATGTTCCACCTCATCAAGTAGTGATGGACATACCTATTCAGTCATAAACTAACATACTAATCCAAAACTAAATGATGTCTAATCAATAACATCTAAGTATTAGTTAGTGATAAATGTCTAATCTCCAACATGCATCTACTTCACAATATGGATTCATGTAATCAAGAGGTTCCAATGTTCTAAAAGTACCAAATAGGCAACAATTTCTATTTATGCTTAATGTGCCACAAGTTCAATGATAGACTCTTGGTTCACAAGTTCTCCTTAATTAAAAGTGTATTAATAGTCAACAAAATGTCCCTATTCAACCTAAATATTCATTGTATAGCCATATACCCCTATCCCAACCATAATATTCCTAAAACTAGGCCCATATACCTAATCCCAACTAAAATATTGCACCATAGTACATGCAATTTTAATAATCACACCCTAATCCATGTATGCATATTAATAGTCCATTCTTTAGTCAATCCAACATTCCCCAATAAATACCTCTATTATACCCTTGTCAAAATAATCCACTTGTGAATGCACAACCTCCACCTCAAGCCAATGATCCCACTAGTTTCCTCACACAAGAACTACAATAAATTAAGGATGCAATTTCCCTGATTCAATCCAGAAGGTAGACCAAAAATTTCAAGTTAGAGGACATGTATTATTACCCTTTCAACATGGAGTAATTGTAGATACCATTTCCTCCAAGGTACAAGCCACCAAAGTTTGATAAATACAAGGGGAAAGGTGACCCTAAGGCCCATTTAATGAAATTTCTTATGGTGTGCCAATCAGTGGCCTATAGTGACATATACCTATTGTTGTTTTTTCCAAGGAGTCTAGTAAGACAAGCCTTGGAATGGTTTCTAAGATTTCCCAAGAATTCAGTATCTATTTTTTATGATCTTTTAGACAAGTTCATGTAGTGCTTCTCTTACAATCTTGAGCATGATATCTCATTGGTAGATTTGATTTAAGAAAAATAAAATTTTGGTGAAATATTCATAAGTTATTTATAGTGATGGAGAGTCCTTACAAGTCTATTTACCCATAGTATCCCAGAAAAGCAACTAGTCATTGTGTTTACTAAAAATCTACATAGTGAGATATCTTACTATTTGGAGTTACAATATGTACATAATTTCAAGGATATCATTGATAAAATTTTGATGATTTAAATATCCCTCATTAATAAAAGTATTATTAAACTAACCTCTTCAAATTCAAGCCAAAGCCAAAACCAAAATAATGGACAAAATCAAAACATAGTCTAAGCGCAAATGTCATAGAAAACCCAGGGTAATAATTATGACAAAACAAAGTAGTTAAATCATTATAAGAATGTTTTAGGTAATGGAGTAACTAATTCATGACATGTCAAATGGTGAAAACATATTATATATAGATTATTTTATATATAAACATAATTCCTAACCAATGACCTCTTTAATAAATGCAGTAAACATAATAAACACAAAAACCTAGAGTAGTGTAAAAAATAAAACCTATGCCTTTATATACCACTCCTTCAAAGACAAATGTGCCTAATAATCATGTCTTCGGTAACCTTAGAGAACCCATTTAATCTATGTTTTGAAAACTTTTCACAACTAATATAATTAACTAGCCTATTCTAAAGTACTATCTTGAGGGCACTAACTATCTAGACTGGTATAGGATAAATGAATTATGGAAGTGTCATCAAGTTAATGGCCATAATTTACATCATTTTGTGCAAATGAAACATGTGATTGAGAATATGTTTTAAAATGGAGATATTACATTGGATGATAGAGCTTCAACATCCAATCAGAACCTCAACATTTATCAAAATCCTTTTCCACAACATAACAACCAACAATAATAGAAAAAATAATATCCAAGACAATAACAAAAACAGTATCAAAAACTAATCCAAAATCAACATAACTAATAAAATTAGTAGTAGAACCAATAACATCAAAACAATGGATAAAACCAAGGCCATAATGTTGTCAATAACCAATAAATCTATCATGAAGTTGTAAATGACTATAAAATGATTATAAACCATATTGTAAGATGATTCATTAACACCATTTCCATTAATCCAATACCAAGTACCAATCAAATAAGACCATTTTTAATCATTCCCAATCAACCAACCCATAATGATAATCCTTCTTTAACCTGACACTTCATATAGGTAAACCAACAAATAGGGATTCCCACTTTTGGACTTTATACTGATGACTTGTAATTATCCTATGACCATTTTCAAGTGCACTAGTAACTAGGACTTATCCTATCTAGTCCCCCTCCACCATCATTTATTAGCAATAATGGTCTTATACCTAATCCTAACTATGAAATCATAACTTGGTAGTCAAGGATTACCATACCAGGCCCATAACCATCTACCAATTTATCCATCATACCATCACCCATTCTACCTAAGAACAAGCCATTTACCATTGTGCAATAAAATATGTTTGATGTTGTGGAACAATTTCAAAAGATGCCTATAGAAATGTCCATTTTGGATTTTTTTCATGTCTAAAATCCACAAGAATGCCTTTGTTGGGTATTTAGGCCAATCCCAAGTCCCTAATGACATATCTCTAGACAAATTTCAAGATTTGGTTACACACTTATATCCATGCCAATAATTAACTTTCAACCAAATTGATATGTCATCTATTGGCCCACTTCATAATAATCCATTATACATTGAAGTTTAAATAACATGGCATAAAATGAAGCATGTCCTCATAGATAATGTATTAGGCCTAAATATTGTGTCTCTAAATATCATCAAGCTTATTGGGTACATAATAACATATCTCCAAGTAGAAATGATCACAATTAAAGCTTACAATAATGAAGAATGAGAATCATAAGGCACCATTAGCTTAATAGTTATCATTGGGCCTTTGACCCAGATACACTATGCCATGTGTTAGATATTTATTTTTAATATAATATTCTTTTGGGTAGACCTCAGATATATCGGATTCATGCAATCTCATCAACATTGCACCAGTGTATCAAGTTCTCCCATTTAGGAATAGAGGTTGATTTTCCAAGAGATTTGCATTTGTATGAGTATTTTAAGTATTTAAAGGCTAAGTTAAAAAACTATAGATACCATTTTGGCATGAATCCAATTTCCAAAAATGACAAGGGGAAGGATATAATTATTTATTCACCAAAGGCTAATTTCATTGACCTTAATACCCTTGATTCACTTTCTCACATGCCACCTCCTAAAATTTCTAATAATTACATGATCTCGGCTAATGGCTGAGGAGAATATTTGACCCATGACACCTTTCACATTGAAAAACTTCCATACAAACCAAAGTCTTTCGGAAGACCAAAATCTAAACCACCTTGTATGGAATGATAAAGGAATGGAAAAACCAACTTTTATAGTGCAACATCTATCACTTTTGTACTAGCCTCTAGCCAAGAACATAACCCTCTTACGGATGATGAATCATGGTTGTATAATGACAAATTGGCTAATTGTTACAAAAAATCCAAATATCAAAATCTTAGTCAGATCATGGAGAATTAAGACTATGAAAGAGAAGGCCTCAGGACAAATCAACAAAGAAAACTTGAGCCAATTTCTACGACTCAGTATAAAGGAACCTATGGAATTAGATTTAAACTACCTAGGGGTGACCCTGTTAGGAAATCTAGCTTTTACATTATGTAGATTTGATGTATTTACCGAGAGGTAAATATTAAGTTTGATATTTACCAAAAGGTAAATAGTAATTGATTAATTTATTGAGAGGTAAATATTAGTTACAGGGTGGTTATAACCATATGGTTAATATGGTAGGATTTTATTAGTTATAAAATAATATTATTGTGATATATTATTGATTGTTATAATAATATATCATAGAAAGGTTAGCTTATTTATAGGATTTAGGTGAGACAAAATAGAGGATAAGTTATAGGAGTCATATTCTTATATATATGTAATATTCCTAAATGTTTATTAATCAGAGAATTGATAGCAAATTATTATTTGTATATTAAAATATATTGTAGATTGTTTGTGCTCTCTCTATGCATGAAATAAATTTTGTGTATTATCTCTTTCAATATCTATCATTGGAATCAGATCATAATCATTCTTATTCTTGTGATGGAGGATTAAGCAATGCTAATAAGGCAACACCATGGCTTGTATAGTTGCCTTAGATATATGAGTTGGATTATTTGTTTTTAGTGTAATAAGTTTTTTAGAATTTATTTGTTATATATATTTAGCTTGGATCATATTGAAGGAAGTGGCTAGAGAAAAATTTATGTAATTTGAGGTTGAAATCCTATTTTAATGTCATATTCATTGAGCCTATCAGAACTATGTACTCTATAGATATATACACCACAAATTAATCTTTTTTATATCAATGGTGATAGCTATGCTATAGAGTTGTGCTGAAAGATTTGCATTCACTTGCGCCAATTCTAAATCATCCCATTTAGTAGTACAATGATTCTCAACAAGTATTGGATCAATAAGATTGTAGAATTTCACATCATAATCAATGAACATTTTATTGGTGCTAGCTCTAACTGTGTGCATAAGTCCATACTCAGATTCAATACTTTCAAAAGCATAGCTCATACAGCTATCAAGATCTATGTTCTATCCATAGATCATACAAATATCTAATTTGTGCCACGTACAACCATTTAAATTCTATTTTTCTCATAAATCACCCAACCATTCAAATGTTTTCCAAATTGGAGTAGTTGATTTATCTAGTCAAGTTACCATAAACTTTCATTGATAGTGTTCAAAGGCTAGGGAATTATCCTAAAATGCCTAGCTCACCTAAAGCACAAGCTTAGTGAATACAAGAGATATTATTTATTTTCCATAGATTTGAGAGATCTAGTTTTTAAATGTTGTCTACCCATGTGTATATTATGCATGTATCTCCAAGTAAGATTCGTTAGTTTGTCTATCCATATAACATTTATATTTTTAGTTTTGTTTTATCATATTTTGACATAGGTTTGTATATTCATTTTAGAGTCTTGTCATTTTATTTAAAATATGTGTTAAGTATTTTAAATTTTATGAATTATTTATAAATATTAGTCATTGTAAATGTATTTGGTTGTCATTTTTTAAAAAAGTCAAAAATATGTTGTGTTGTATTATTTTATCAAAAGTCCAAAATCTTAATAATCATGTCAATGACATGTTTAGAGTATTTAAAAAGTAAATCTCATTTATTTCTTTTTAAAATGTTGTGTTTCTTAAATTTTTTGTTTAAGATAAGTTATTATTATCAAAATTCATCATCTAGAATCATTAATCAAGATCAAAAAGTTTCTTTTGTCAAGAGTCAATTTGTGTGATGTGTTGTAAGTTCAAAGTTATCATATCAATAATAGAGTCATATTTTATAGTTGAGTCATTTTTAAAATGTCAAAAGTCATTATTATCTTAATGTGTCAAATGTTAGTAGTTAATAGATTTAAGTCAAAGTTATTTAGGTTTAGCCTTATAGATGCTTTATCACTTGTATGCAACATTCATATTATGGAAGGGATTTACCTTAGAAAAATCATGTACCCAAGATTCATCAAGATATAAACTAAGTAGTGATATACTAGAGGATGGAGGATACATAGAGATTGGAAGATAATTGGCATCCTCTCATCAATCGCTAATGATAGGGCCACACTAATGATGTGGTGACATTTTGTGGTGTGTTATTTTCAATTTTTTCAGTGTGGTAGTTACATTTGTCTTTTAGCATGTGTGAAAAATAATAATGCTTGTACCTATTCACTTGTGTATGAAATTCCAAGCATGATTCCCTGAGGTGAAAATATTATGAAAGGATATAAAGCACCAATGTAAGTCAATTCATAGATCTTGAAAGGGTTTGTGGTAGAGATCTAGAAAACCACATGAGAAAAATAGTTGATGGGTTCTATTCATTTCAAGGTTTGTGGTAAACCTATAAAACCATGGTAGGAGTGAGGTTCAATTTATCAAGGTCATGATCCAAATAGGGCATGCTATAAGAGGTGAGGATACTGCAGATAAGAGTGTGAATGTTTTTCACCTTTCAAAAACTATGGGGGGGGAATGTTAGGAAATATAGATTTTACATTGTGTAGATTTGAGGTATTTACCAAGAGGTAAATAGTAAGTTTGATATTTACCAAAAGCTAAATAGTATCTAGTTAATTTACTGATAGGTAAATATTATTTACAAGATATTTATTACCATATGGTAAATATGGTAAGATATTATTTATTAGAATATTATATTGTTGTGATATATTGTTAATTTTTATAATACTATATCATAAATAGGTTAACTTATTAATAAGATTCAGGTGAGAGAAACTAATGAAGTTATATGAATCATATTCCTATAAATATGTTTTATTATTGAATGTTTATTAATCAAAGAATTGATAACAAATTACTATTTGTGTGTTAAAATATAGTGTAGATTGTTTGTTCTCTCTTTGTGTATGAAATAAATTATATCTATTAGCTCTTCCAATATCTATTATATTCAAGTTCCATCACTAATGATTAGTGATGATGATGTTGATAGTGAAGTAGAGTTTGATCAGAGCCATTATGATGACCTAGATTATACCAATTTGTTTGACATTGATTCCATTTGTACCCTTTAACTATTTATTTTCCATAATCTAATACCATTATATTATCCCCATCTGATAGGTTGGGGCTAAAAAAAATCAATTGTGTTAGTTGATGAGTTCTAAAATGATGAGGCCTTCTATGATTTTATAGTCCTTAAGGACAATGTTCCATTAGGAGACCAAAAATAAGGGTTATCAATCAAATTAGATCCTAAAACCTACTTTGGAGAGTAGGTGAACACCCTTATCCAAAAAAATCAAATAAAACATTGAGGTCCCAAAGTGAAAACTTCTTTGAGGCACTTTTGGACTAGGGAAATATTAAAGATAGAGGTGAATCTAGTGGTGAAAACTTGTATCAAGCACCATTTGATAGGGGTGTTAAACTTTACTCAAACATAGACTAGGAGACTACCAATGATGAACTTGCCTATGAGTCTGAGTTTAGTCATGAAGAACAATAAGCATTCGAGCAAATCATCTAGGAGACCATTGATGATGAACTTGCCTATGGGTCTGATTTTAGTCTTAAAGAACAATAGGATTTTGATTTAACCATACAAGATTTTCCAAATATATTTACCACATGGACATCCCTACCTTTAGGGGATTCTAATTCATCATGCCTAAGAGAACCTAATGAACTAGTCTTAACAAAGGACTATACTATTACAATCCAGTTTAAATCTTTGCCAACTATTCTTGAAAATGTTTTGACCCTTCTAGTGGAAGACATAATAGAGGTTAAAATCAAGACTCCAAATGACCTAAAATGGATTAAATTAGTGCATCCCTTAATAAGGATTTATTTGAAGTCTTTACAACTCTTTTGAGGTAATTTATAGATATATTTGAATGGACTTACTCTAACATGCTAGGTTTGGACCCCACCTTTATTTTTCACCACCTTATGGTACATCTTGATGATAAACCTATGAAATAAAAATTATGTAAGATGTATCCTCACATTAATATATTAGTAAAGATTTGGAAAAAATCATGGAAGAAAAATTTATTAGATTGATCAACAATTTTGAATAGATTTCCAATGTTGTGCTAGTCATCAAAAAGCTAGAAAGGATCAGGATATGCACTAATTTTAGAGACATAAACAAGGCCTTCCATAAGGATGAATTTCCTCTTCTAAATAATTATATGATTTTTGACTCCATAATGGGTTATGAAATGTTTTCACTGATGGATGGATTCTCAAGATACAATGAGATTCAAATTGCACCAGAAGACCAACAGAAAACATCATTCACCACTCTATACATAACCTTTTGTTATCGATTTATGCCATTTGGTCTCAAAAGTTCAAGGGCCACTTATCGATCCATGACTATAATATTAAACAACATGATGTATAACATTGTTGAAGACTATGTCGATGACATACTAGGTCAATCAAAGACTAGGGATGATCATTTAGCATCATTGAGAAGGATATTTGAGAAATTACATGAATACAAAGTCAATATCAACCCTAAGAAGTGTTTTTTTTGTATTTAATTTAGGAAAATTTCTTGGATTAATTATGTCTCTTGGGGGCATTGAAATTGATCCAACCAAAGTTTGAGCTATAACAAAGATGCCACCACCAGCTAATTAGAAGCACCTCCATAGTTTTTAGGGTAAGATAAAATCTATTAGATTCTTCATATCTTAATTGGATGATAAGTACCATCCATTTAAACATCTATTGAATAAGGCTGTAACATTTCATTGGGATGCTGATTGTTAAAAATATTTTCATCATTTGAAGGACTATCTTACAATCCACTAGTTTTATTGCCTCTTATGCCAAGAAATTTGTTCCTACTTTATCTATTAGCTACTAATAAAGACATTGGGGAGCTTCTATCTCAATATGATGATAATGGAAAATAGTATGTTATGTGTTATTTATGTCACAAATTGATCATGTGTAAGCATAATTATATCCCCATTGAAAAAACTTTCTTAGTTATGATATTCATAACTCAAAAACTATGACATTACATACTAAACAATAAGGCCATAGTCATTTCAAAATTATATCTGCTCAAGTATCTACTATCAAAAATAAATTTACAAGGTTGCATGGATAAATATATCATGCCTCTTAGTGAGTTTGAGATAGAGTATGTCAACCAAAAAGCCATTAAGGGACAAGTTCTTATAGATCATCTTGTTGAAGGACCCCTTGAAAATATAGAGGCACTAACATTCCAATTCCCAAATATTTCCATTATAACCAACATTGAAACACCTCTTGAGGAGTAGTACTAGAATTTGTATTTTTATGGGTCACTCATAGCACATAGATCGAGGGTAAGAAATTTTTTTATTATACCATTATGGAATCTTGTTGGTCTTCAACAGGTAGTACAATGGAACACAACACATCTAAAGGTTTATGGTGATTCTTAGTTAATCATCAATCAGGTTACATACCACTTTTAGACCAAGGATGACAATCTAATGCCCTATAAGGCCATGGTTGACACTCTCAATAAATAGATTGTTGATGTAGAATTTGAACATATACCAAGGGCAAGTAACAAAATAATAGATTCTATGGTTATTATTGGATCATTTATTTAACAAATGGATAGGACTAAATAATACTAGCTCCTCATTAAAAATATACTAGTGGTAGCTCATGAACCTTCACCAATTACAATGATGTGTGATATTATTGGTCCCAACTTTACTTGGTGTTTAGACCTACATGCCTATCTTCATGACCAAATTATGCCACTAGACCTATCCTATAAATAATCCAAAGACTTTGTCCACAATGTTGCATGTTATACTGTCATGTCCCCCTTTTTAGGTGACATGTTCTGAGTTCATGGTTAGCCTATTATGCGACCTTCGTAGGCTAATAGGATGGATAGAGGGTCATAATGGAGCTTGGCTCGACTTTGATTCACAAGATTTCTACATTTGATTTTCATTCAGGGTATTTCAGACACATTTGGCCTGAGCTCCTACTTTTTAGGGATATTTGATATGCAGCTGAGCGCCTTTATTGTGGTATGGTTATGTGCGGAATCACTCCCTGATTCACTAGCTTCGATCGGTTCATCGATCTGACATGTATTGAGGGAGATATTAATATTTGATTGATTTAATCAAATATTAATTATTTAGCCTAATTTTAATTAGAAACCCTAATTCTAATTTAAGAAAACCCTAATTAGGGCAAGCACATCTTTTGAGGGTATAAGGGTTTCTCATGGAGGCCATTGTTGATTATGCTATTGAATATTGATATTGATTTTGGAGAATTTCTTCTGTGAAGACTAAGCCTAGGGTTCAAGGATTCCATTTGCATTGGAGAACGTTCCCTCTTCAGTGTGTGCAATTAAGAGGCTATGGAATATCAGCTGATCTATTGCCAAAGTGAGAGATAGCTTCATCCAGAAGTTATTACAGAATTTCAAGTTTGAGAGATAACTTCACACAGAAGTTATCACAGATATTCCAGGTATTTATTGCTTTATGTTTTGATTCAATAAATTATACAGCTAGAGATCTACTGGGCTAGAGACATATATCTTCAGATCAGGGGTTGAAAACAGGGAAGTTGTGCTTAATTTGCGGCCGTACAGAATCCGTACGGGTTCGTACAGATCAGTGCAGGAACCGACTTCAGCAGACAGAGGGTTTCAGTGACCGACATCGGTCGACTGAAGACCGACGTCGGTAGAAATCCGGCTGGCAGAGACCGACGTCGGCGAGATATCGACCGACGACGGCGACTGTGTGTCGACACAGAAGGGCCAAGACTTCCCAGAACTCAATTTGCACTTCCAGATTTGCAAAGCCAGGGTTTTCAAGACTGTATTTCATATTTATATGCATATTAGATGACTGCAATTGTAATAATTCAGAAAGACAAGTGATATAATCTATAATTTGTTATTAAGAGACTATATTATTGTGATCTTTCTGAGTTTATTCAACAATGATTATATCTTGGTTCAGATTTTTTGTGTTGCTATATTTCCTATTTAGAAGGGGATATTACAGTGGTATCAGAGCTTTGGTCTTTGGTATCATAGTTTAGTGTCTTTCATATATCTCTATTGGTAGGGGATATTACAGTGGTATCAGAGCTTTGGTCTTTGGTATCATAGTTTAGTGTCTTTCATATATCTCTATTGGTAGGGGATATTACAGTGGTATCAGAGCTAAATCCTGCCAGCCTGAGGGTCTATAGATCTTATGCAGCCACAAGAGTTAGGACCACACAGGTATAACACACGCAGCCGAGCCTTGCTTGAAGGTATCCAGTTGTTAGATCAGAGACCGATCATCATGAGTGACAGACATGAGGGCAGCCCACCCAGGGGCCACAGGTATGATGTTGATCAGGCCACCAGAGAGTTTCAGCGTGCTATGATGATAAGCCAACAGCAGATGACTCAGACACTACAGGGACTTATGACCATGATAGAGAGAATGAATGCACCTGATGGACAGAACAGGGACCAAAGAGATGATAGGAGTGCTATGGTTAATTAGAGACCACAACAGACTCACTCTAGAACAGCTGATAGACCTATACGCCCTACATTTATTCAAGAAGAACCAGAGGTACCAGCAGATGAGGACGCAGGGAATTCTCCATTTGCAGATGTTTACATGGCTGCAAATGATGAGTGGGACTTATTACCTCCTCATATCTAGGAGAGAACAACCTTTGATCGTTTTGTCAATTTGAGGAGAGAGCACTATAGATTGGCTAGACAGGACAGGAGACCTAGAGTCCAATTCAGTGAGCTACAGAAGGCTACTGGTAAGCTTTCTTTGACTACTTTTGACGGCAACGGTAAGATGATAGCTCAAGCTTGGGTTCATAAGCTTGACACCTTTTTGGCGTTGAGACCAATGTCAGAGATAGATGCCATCAAATACACCACTTTGCACTTAGATGGAGTAGCACATGATTGGTGGTACCATGGTATGGTAACACTCCAACATAATCAAGTGACAGAGTACCAGGACTTTGTGGATAGATTGGTTGAGCGGTTTGACAGGAGAGATCCTGAGGTTTACTTCTGAGATCTGGCACAGTTGAGACAAACAGGTAGCTTGGAGTCCTTCATTGGTGAGTTTCAGAGATTAGCAGTCATGGTACCCAATATTTCAGAGCGTAGATTGGTAGTTCTCTTCATAGAGGGATTGACAGAGCCATTGAGGGGTTGGATCAAAGCCTTTGATCCTCCTTCATTACAGGTAGCTATGAGGAAGGCACGTGATATGGAGATGGCAGCCCCATCCAATAAATTTAACACCAAAGGTACTTCTTCTTCTAGAGACCATAAGCACTCCCACGGGGATACGGAGAGACCGGATTTTAACATAGATAAATCCAGAGTTAAAAATGATTCAAAGGCCAATCCAGCAGCACCACCTTTGGATCGTGAGGTGCTTAATGATCTATGCAGGAAGAAGCTTTGCTTCTACTGCAAAGGACCATATGATATCCATCACGATTGTCCTTTGAGGCCTAAGGGCAAGGCGAATCGTATGATGTGGATATATTATGAGGAGTCAGATTCTGAGGATTCCGAACAGCATAACAGTGCTGAGGGGGTAGAGGTAGAGGCTTCAGGGCCTAATGTAGAGGCAGAGTTAGAGCTTCACCTACAGGAGGCCCGCATATCCAGCATACAGTCAGATGAGTCATTCAGACTCCGTGGAGTTGGCAGGGTAGAAGGTTATCACCCTTCTTGATACAGGAGCCACTCACAATTTCATAGATGCTAGGTTTGTGGAGAAGCGTGGACTCACTACAGAAGGTTTTGAGGGCATCAGAGTTAAGGTAGCTAATGGTCACACTCTTAAGTGTGAGCGTATGATTAGAGACCTCCCATTGCGCTTGAACAACTATGAGTTCAACGCTGATTATTATGTGGTAAACATGGGGGATATAGACTTAGTCTTGGGTATGAAGTGGCTTCATTCATTTGAGGAAGTTACTCTTCGTCTCAAGGACATGGAGGTTCTCTTTAATGTTGATGGGACAACACATATTCTTAAGGCAATACAGGGCAGCAGCTTCAGATATATGTTTTTTCATCAGATGGAGGTACCTATACCACATAACATGATAGAGGGTGATGCCAAGAGCACATTGGCACCAGTACAGGAGAGGTACGAGGATGAGCTTGGTCTTGAGGTGAGCTCAGTTCAGGAGTTGTCACATGTGATGAGGACTCAACTTTCTGTTACAGCTAGATCACAGGTTGATGATGATATTACTATTTCTAGTCTTCACTATCCAGTTTCATATATTATTCAGGTAAGGAGTTTGCTTGCTGATTTTCATTTATGGATTGGATGTTGGAGTGCTTATCTTAGTACTAGAGATGATGTGACACCATTACATGAGAGTTGGGATGGACATGGCATGGGGGCCGTGTTAATTGACAGTGGTGGAGGTCAAAATTATATTTGGGATCCAGGTGGATTGATTGATTTGTCATACAGTGATTGCTTGAGGGCAAGCAATTTTAGGAGGGGCGGATTGTCATGTCCCCCTTTTTAGGTGACATGTTCTGAGTTCATGGTTAGCCTATTATGCGACCTTCGTAGGCTAATAGGATGGATAGAGGGTCATAATGGAGCTTGGCTCGACTTTGATTCACAAGATTTCTACATTTGATTTTCATTCAGGGTATTTCAGACACATTTGGCCTGAGCTCCTACTTTTTAGGGATATTTGATATGCAGCTGAGCGCCTTTATTGTGGTATGGTTATGTGCGGAATCACTCCCTGATTCACTAGCTTCGATCGGTTCGTCGATCTGACATGTATTGAGGGAGATATTAATATTTGATTGATTTAATCAAATATTAATTATTTAGCCTAATTTTAATTAGAAACCCTAATTCTAATTTAAGAAAACCCTAATTAGGGCAACCACATCTTTTGAGGGTATAAGGGTTTCTCATGGAGGCCATTGTTGATTATGCTATTGAATATTGATATTGATTTTGGAGAATTTCTTCTGTGAAGACTGAGCCTAGGGTTCAAGGATTCCATTTGCATTGGAGAACGTTCCCTCTTCAGTGTGTGCAATTAAGAGGCTGTGGAATATCAGCTGATCTATTGCCAAAGTGAGAGATAGCTTCATCCAGAAGTTATTACAGAATTTTAGGTTTGAGAGATAACTTCACACAGAAGTTATCACAGATATTCCAGGTATTTATTGCTTTATGTTTTGATTCAATAAATTATATAGCTAGAGATCTACTGGGCTAGAGACATATATCTTCAGATCAGGGGTTGAAAACAGGGAAGTTGTGCTTAATTTGCGGCCGTACAGAATCCGTACGGGTTCGTACAGATCAGTGCAGGAACCGACTTCGGCAGACAGAGGGTTTTAGTGACCGACATCGGTCGACTGAAGACCGACGTCGGCAGAAATCGACCGATGACGGCGACTGTGTGTCGACACAGAAGGGCCGAGACTTCCCAAAACTCAATTTGCACTTCCAAATTTGCAAAGCCAGGGTTTTCAAGACTGTATTTCATATTTATATGCATATTAGATGACTGCAATTGTAATAATTCAGAAAGACAAGTGATACAATCTGTAATTTGTTATTAAGAGACTATATTATTGTGATCTTTCTGAGTTTATTCAACAACGATTATATCTTGGTTCAGATTTTTTGTGTTGCTATATTGCCTGTTTAGAAGGGGATATTACAGTGGTATCAGAGCTTTGGTCTTTGGTATCATAGTTTAGTGTCTTTCATATATCTCTATTGGTAGGGGATATTACAGTGGTATCAGAGCTTTGGTCTTTGGTATCATAGTTTAGTGTCTTTCATATATCTCTATTGGTAGGGGATATTACATATACCTTACTAAGACCAACCCTATACCACTGTATTTTTTATGGAACTCTACTTCATTATTTAACTTTGGTAGAATCTACATTAGTGTTAAAGGAAGTTTACAAAGGAGTATGTTGATTCCACACTAGCAGGGTAGTCCTATCCAAAAATCTCTTATGTAGTGGGTATTATTGGTTAATGATGGATACAGATGTAGCTACATATGTGAAAAGATGTGATAAATATCAATGATATGAAAATCTAATTCTTGCCTTAGCCAAGACTTTGAAATCACTACTAAAAACATGACCATTTTCTACATGGGGCCATGATCTCATTGGGAAGATAAACCAACATCATTTGATGGTAATAAATATATTCTTACCACCACAAAATATTTCACTAAATGGGTTGAAGCTATACCCCTCACTTATGTGATTAGAAAGAAAATTTCCAAATTCATATTTAACCATCTCATTTTACACTATGGTATCCCCTATGACATTACATTTAATAATGGTGGATCATTCATGAACAAGGATGTTGAATCACTATGTGTCAAGTATAAGATCAAATAACATTTTTCCATGACATATTATCGATAAGGTAACAGCCAATAAAAAGCATCTAACAAAACCATTATCAATATCCTGAAGAAGATTATCAATGGTGTCAGCTATGATTATCACCTTTATATATTCCATGCCCATTGGGAATACCATACCAAACATCATACTCCCATAATTATCACTCCATATCCACTTATTTATGGTACTAAGTTCATTCATCCCATTGAGGTCAAGTTACCTTCATTACACATCTCTTTGAAGCATATCCTAGATGATGAAGACTATTGAGAAGCTTACCTACAAGAGCTAGAATTGCTTGATGAGAAACACATGAATGCAATCAATAAACTATAGGCATAACAGAACCAAATCCATGGCCACTATAATTAGTGCATGAAACAAAAATAATTTGAGCTTGGTGATCTTATCCTTAAAGAAAACCAAAAGAATACCATTGTTGAGAAGAATCATAAAAACAAGTGCAAACCCAATTGGATAGGTCCTTTCCCAATTTTTATATTCTATGACACTAAAGCATACAGGCTCACCACACCAGATGGGGATGAACTTGATGAGATAATGAACATTATATACCTCAAGTGTTACTTCTCTTGAGTGACCTAGTGTATTATCTATGAAGACCATTTTGAATTGTACCATATTATCAAATTTATTCTTTGTACTATACCATTATACCATTCTATCACTTTATGATTCCATCATTCCATTCTACCATAATTTTTCAATTGACCAATTTGTTTTGACCCTACCTACTGAGCCCATTTGACCTTGGCTCCATTCCATTGGTTGTGCTTCCAACATGAATATTCTTATTAATTTTAGTAGTTGTTTCAAGTATTCCAAATAGAGGCCATATTTTGGAGTAGTATGACATAGATTTTGGTAGTTTCATCCTTCATTTCTTATTCCTTCCTATACAATTGTGGGAAAGATTATAACTGCCTATGGGCAAATCAGTGTCCCATGGTCATGCTACTAATTATAACTACCTATGGGAAAATTAATATCATTGACTTATGTCATTGTTTCCTAGTTATAACCACCTATTGAAAAACTAGGGGCAACATGTATTTACAATGCCTTGATGTACCACCTTATCATTCCTATGTTGTAATATGCCTTTATGCCAACTATGCTTATTTTGTTTGAATTGGATACTACACTAGTCATATTCCTTCATTGTAAGGTAGAACTATAAGTGACTTGAGTTCCCATCTTAGGACCATATGGGTAGTGCTTGATTCACATTAAGGTTATCTCAGTCACCCCTTCACCATGCTCTTACCATTTTGTGAGAAATTTTAGTTTAAACATTCTTTCCATTTTGTAATATTTGACAATTTAGTGTCTCGTCATTATCTATTTGATTTGAGATACATCCAAAAATCCCAATTTTTTTTATAAAATTGACTTATAAATTCCAAAAATATTGAAAACTTCTTTGCCTTAAGGATTCTAGGAACCCTTACTAAGTCATAAGAAACCACTTATCATTTTAGTTTCCCCATCCTTCTTTGCCTTTTATCCCATCCTCTCTCTTTTTTATGATCTCATTCCCATATTATTCTAAAACATCCATCATGTTTTATTTTCATCATTTTCTTCTATCCCATTATTGGGATAACTGCATTTGGCTCAAAGTTTTTATTGGATGTTATGTCTATATAACCATGTAGGCAATGTCCACTTACCGAGTGCATATGGACATAGATCATCCATCCCCTTCCTTTTCTTCCATTTCCTAATTTTTTTTGATAAGTTATCACCTATTTTCTAGTGGTAATGTTCATCATCCTATTTTTTTCATGATGTTTATACTAACATTATGATTAACCATTATTTATTTGTTTTGTTTTTTTTGTTTTTTTTCTTTCCTTTTCTATGTATTTTATTTTGATTATTTATTTGTTTTTTTTCTTTCATGTTGTGCCTTGATTTAGTTTACATGCATATATTGGGTGATTCCTTGAACCTTATTCATATATATATATATATATATATATATATATATATATATATATATATATATATATATATATGTATGTATATATATATATATATATGTATATATATATATATATATATGTATACATATATATATACATATATATACATATATATATACATATATATATATATATACATATATATATATATATGTATGTATATATATATGTATATATATATATATGTATATATATATATATATATATATATATATGTATATATATATATATATATATGTATATATATACATATATGTATATATATACATATATATATGTATATACATATATATATATATGTATATATATATATATATATACATATATATATATATACATATATATATACATACATATATATATATATATATATATATATATATATCCTAAATAGAGTAATTAAACAATGAAAGAATTTTCTTCCTTGGTAGTTCAGAGGAGCATCTCCCTACTAACAGGTTGCCTAATTCATCTTTTTCCTCTGTACCACTTTGTCATCATCTTATATATCATACTTTCCATAATAAAGATACTAGTGATTATAACCACCTTTGGCCATATCATTATATTCCATCCCGCTTTCATCTCTAATGATTCTAATTGCCTTTGGGAAAATAATTGTGTTTTTATCTATTTGAGATTTAATGATTATAACTACCTTTGGGAAAATAATTATCTTTCTTCTACCCAACTAGGACACATTTTCATGGTGATAATGCTTATAAAAACTTTTGGGAAAACCATTATCCTTATCCACCCAACTGGGGCATGTTTTTATCCTACCAATGATTCAAACCACCATTGGGAAAATCATTTTTCACTTTTAACTAATTATAACCGCCTTTGGGAAAATCAATTTCTTGTTACCCTAAGCATTTTTTGATGATTATAACCACTTTTGGGCAAATCATCACCTTTTTAATCCCACCTACGATGATGATTATAACCACCCTTGGGAAAATCATCTTTTTTGTCTTCCCTAACTAAAGTAGATCCACATGCCATTGATTGTAACTACGTTTAGAAAAATTAGTTCATTCCACCCCATCATTTCATCTATTTTGTTCACTTATTTATTTCTTTCAAGGGACCATTTTTTGACCCCTTTTCCAATCTCTCCCTCAAGGAGGAATATACAACTCATCTATTGTCATTGAATTCATAATTAAACATGCCTTTTTCAATCTTTGAGAAGACATTATTGTGCTTATAACTTATAAACACCTTCCCAAATAAGGGTAAACTGTAGACACTTAAAATTGGCCACCAAAGGCTTCATACTAAAATTTAGACAAATTATTATCCAACTTTAAAAATTAAGCCTAAGAATCACTAAACATCTCAATTTTGGATTCATAACATGTAATTTGGCCTATAGACCCATTAAATGGGAGAAATTCACTTATGACATGAATTCAAATCTTAAAAATTCTAAAATCCTAAACATAATTAATTAAAATTCTAAACCTAATCAAATTTATAATTTAGTTATACATGAGCAATTTATGAATTATGAAAAAAAAATTCAAAAATTAGTAATATCCTAAGAATTCATAATTACCTTTTTGTGAGTTTTCAAATATACTAAAATATACCAACATGCCTATTCCTTGATAATCATGACCATTTGAAACATTTTAACTATAATGGGGTTAATAAACTCACCATGTTTTGGTTTTAACCGATTCCAAGATCTAACTACACTCTAACTCACCTTGGGTTGGAGTTAGTCTTTAAACCTATAAATACAAGCCTAGGTCTCTTCATTTTAGAGAGAACTTGAGCATAGTATAGTTATAATGTAGGATTTAGTGCATGATTAAAAACTATAGTGTTATAATTCCAAAATCCCAAGCCATGTCATCAAGCTACATCAATCAACCATGAGCCAAAAAATGGTGCCAAGGAGAGAAGGAACCACACAACTACATTTACCAAAGATGTCTTGAACACAATCCAAGCAAGACAAACAAACACATCATTTGGAACATTCAAGCAAGTTAAGTAATTTATAATTTATTTGAATTTTAGTTGATCTTTGTCATTTTTTTTTTGTTCACTAAGTTTCCCCCTATGATCTAGGCAAGTAAATGTTATGCATGTTAGTGTGTTTTTATTCAAGTTTTCTTACTTGTTCTCACACATGATCTAACCACCCTTCTTGGATTATTTGATAATAAATATCATCCTCAATGGGACATAAACAATAAATATGAGCATGAATCTTATGAAATTTTTTATTAATAGGTTTGACATAAAGATATACCACAAGGTGGTGTATAACCAAGGTGGGTTCCAAACCTGACATGTCAGAGTAGGCCCATGTAAAGATATCAACAAATTCCCTCAATAGGGTTGTAAATAATTCACAATCATTTTTAGTGAGGGATGTGCCTAATTTTATCCATTTTATGTCGTGTGGAGTCTTTATGTTTACCTCTATTATGTCCTTCACTAGAAGGGTTGAACTATCATCAAGAATAGTGGGTAAATATTTGAATTGGTTTATAATGGGTCCTCTATTAGGACTAATTATTTAATTTATCCTAGGCATGATGAATTAAAATAACCAAAAGGTATGGATGGAAATGTGACAAATACAATTGGGAACTCTTTGATGATGCAATCAAAATATTACTATTCTTCAAGACTAAACTCATACCTGTAGATAAGTTCATCGTTGGTGGTCTTCTAGTCTATGTTTGAGGAAAGTTGAACACCCCCATCTAATGACACATAAAATAGGTTTTCAAAACTAGAATAGCCTTTATATTTACTATTTCCCTAATCTAAAATTTCCTCAAAGAGTTTTTCACTTTATAACCTCAATGTTTTATTTAATTGTTTTTGGCTAAGGGTATTCACCCGATCTCCAAAATAGGCTTAAAGATCCATTTTGACTGAGAACCCTTTCTTGTGGTCTCCTGAATAAACATTGTCCATAAGTCCTATAAAATCATAGAATCCCACATCATTATAAAACTCATCAAATGACATGTTTTAATCTTTTTGGCCCCAGTCTATCAGTTAGGGATAATATATTGAAAGTGGATTATGGTAAATGACTAGTCATAGGGTATAAATGGAATTAGTGTCAAACAAATTGGAATGTACTAGGTCATCAAAATGGATATGATTAGACTCTAATTTACTATCAACATCATCATCACTAGTCATTGGCAACAAAACTTGAATAATATATGTGGGGTCACACCGAAGAAGTTTCAATCCAAGTCCATAGTTTCCTCTATACCAAGTTATAGAAACTAGCTAAAGTGTACCCTATTGATTTAACCTGAGGCCTCTTCCTCTAAATGAAAAAATAGTAACTGTAGATCCTAAACTTGACCTTTAAATGCTTACAATGCTATTATGGATGCAAATCTCTTAGAATAGTAACCTTCATTCCTGAATGGGAAAACCTGATACACTAGTGCAATGTTGATGGGATTGCATGAATCTCGTGTATCAAAGGTCTACCCAAAAGCATATTATATGACAAATAAAGGTCTAACACATGGGATAGGGTATCATGGGTCAAAGTCCCAATGATAACTAGAAAGCTAATGGTGCCTTGTGATTATCTTTCTTCATTATTGTAAGCTTTGATTATGATCATTTCTACTTGGAGATATGCTATCGTATACCTGAGAATCTTGATGAACTTCAAAGATATAATTTTTAGACCTGATCCATTGTTTACGAGGACACACTTAACCTTATGCTATGTTATGTAAACTTTTTTGTAAAATGAATTGTTATGAAAAGGTTTAAGGGATGACATATCTAGTTGGTTGAAGGTTAATTATTGGGTTGGAAATAGATGTCCAACCAAATCTTGAAATTTGTCAGGAGATATGTCATTAAAAACTTGGGATTGGCCAAGAAATTTTATCAAGATGTTTTTTGTGGATAGTAGATATATGAAACAAATCTAAAATGGATATTTATGCAAGTGTCTTTTATAAATACTCCACAATGTCAAACATCTTGAGTTGCAAAATGGTAAATGGCTTGTTCCTATTTAGAATGGTTGGTTGTATTATGGGTGAAGTGGTAGGTGGTTATGGGCCTAATATGGTAATCCTTAACCATCAAGTTATTATTGCATAATCAATATTAGGTATAAGACTATTATTTATAACAAATGATATTGAAGTGGGACTAGATAGGATAAGTCTCTATTGATGTTGTACTTGTGTGTGGTCATGGGATAATGATGAGTTATTGGTATAAGGTCCAAAAGTGGTAATCCTTACTTTTTGGTTTGTCGGTATATGGTCCCAGGTCAAGGAAGGATTACTAGTATGGGTTGGTTATTTGGGAATGATTAAAAACATTCTTGGCTAATATATACTTGGTCTTGGATTAATTGAAATGGTGTTAACATGAGCTCTTGAAATATGGCTTACAACCATGTTTTAGTCATGTATAATTGCATGGTAGGTTTACTGGTTGTTGGCATCAGTCTAGCCTTGGTTTTGTCTATTTTATTAAAATTGTTGGTTTTACTACTATTTTTATTGATTATTTTCATTTTACTTTGGTTATTGATATTGTTATTATTGTTGTCCTAGTCATTGTTGTTGTTGCTTTTTATGTTGGGGAAAGGGATTCTAATAGATTCTAAGTTCTTAATTAGATGTGGAAGCTCCATGATCTAATGTGATATCTTCATTTTCCAACATATTCTTAATAACATGTTTAATTTACACACCATGATGTAAATTATGTGCATTGACCTGATGATATTCATAGAATTCATTCGGCCTGTACTAGTTTGGATAAATAATGCCCTCAAGAAAGTACTTCAGAATAGGCTTGTTAATAAAATTATCTACATTGAGCTTATGAAACACATATTCAAGGGGTTCTCTAAGGCTACTAAAGACATGATGAGTAGGCACATTTATCCTTAAGAGGAAGGGATCATAAAGGCATATGTTGTTGCATTTGTTGCATTAGTCTAGGTTATTTTGCTTGCTACAATTGTTGAAGAGGTTACTAATTAAGAGTAATTTTTAAATGTGGTGTAGTTTAAATAGATAGTGTTTTCACCATTTGGACATGTCATGACTCTATTAATATATTTCCTAAAACATTATTATTATGATTGAAATGCTTGGGTGTGTCATAATTATTGGCTTGGGTTAGCTATGATGCTTATGTCAGGATTTGGTTCTAATTTGGGCCATTACTCTAGTTTTGGTTCTGGGTCTGATTTGATGAGGTAAGTTTAATGATCCATTTGTTAATGAGGGCTCTTTCTATCAAAAAAACTTCATCAACGATTTCCTTAAAAGCATGCACACATTACAACTCTAGGTTATAAGATATCTCATTATGTAGAGTTTTGGTAAACACAATGCTAATTACTTATTTGGTATACTGTGGGTGAATCAAATTATAAGGGATATTCATCCCTATAGATATTTGTTGAGGTTAACATACCCCCATTTATAAAAAATGGGTCCCTTTTTTTAAATTATGTAAATTTATAACTTAAAATTAAAAATTCACTTGATCAAAGTACCACTAGCATGTTTGCACATTCTTTTCTTTTGAAGATCATTCACACCTTATTTGGTTGGCATATTTGTTCATAATTCTAATTTAATCTTGACTAAAGTGATAACATTAAATCTTTATGTTTTAGGTTGTAACTCTAATAGAGTCAATTTGGAATGGGAAATATTGGTTTTCATGGTTTTTAAATCAATTTGGCCTTTTACTAGCCTTTGGTCTATTGAAAATCAAATTGAAATCATCTTGAAACCCTCATTAAAATTACCCTAGCTTAGGGCCCTTTGAATCAAATTCAAATTTGGTGAGAACAATTTATTTGGGAATGATTTATCATGCCATGGACTTAGTTCAGTTTTTATACCAAGGTTTAGCCGTGTTTATTAACATAACCAAACCTTGGTCATAAATTTTATGTTGGGTCCTTTTATGTCTTGAGCCCCCCTTGGTCTCTTTTATTTCCACATGGTTTAACTAACCATTGGGTACTTTTGTTATGTCTTATGCTTTAGCTAAAAAACTTATCCTAAGACTTTATGACATGTATTTTATTATGTGTGGGGTCCCTTTTAATATGTTTAAAACTTAGATTAAAAATTTTATCCTATGGTCTTAGCCATGTTTATTAGCATGAAATAAAACCATAGTATAAAAAATTTATGCTAAGTTATTTATTTTCCCAAGCTTGACTTAAATATTATTTTCATTCATAGGATCAATGGTCGACATTTTTTTGGGATATCAAGATGCAACTGTGTGAGATTTAAGATAAATCCCTAGCCCTAACCTAAAGTTTGAACATATTTTAAAGATAAATGGTAAGTATTTTCTTAGGTAGGATTGATCTAACAATGTGTATTGAGTTAAAACTTCAATAAAGCCCTGAGACAAGTGATAAGGTGACAAGTGTCACACTTAGGACCAAAGAAAATTATCATTTAATGGCATTCAACCTTGTTGATTGAGATCTAATAAAGTGCATTTATTCAAGTGAAGATGATCGAATAGTGCATAATAAAACATTGAAAATTCAAAAGACCTAAGGATAAACATGGAGATGACACATGGAATATCCATGATCCACAAATTAAATCTTGATCATCTTTCAAAGATCAATGGTATTCAAATGAGTGTACATATTTTGATCAATAGTTCATAGAGCAAGAGGAATAATTAAATAGATTATGATAAATAAAGTGTTATTGACCTATGAAAATGAGATAAATGGTGTGAGATAAACATTGAAATTTAATAAAGCTCAAAATAAATGTAGAAGTGAAAAGTATCATAACCATGGGGAACATATCTAGAATCCAATAGCATTTGAGTTCTTAGATTGAGATCAACAGTTTGCATTGATCTATGTAAGGATGATCCAACAGTGTAAAATCAAGGTGAATTTTCAAAAGGTAATGGTTAGTTTTCAAATATTAATTATCAAAGTGCCATAAGGATGCCACATTGGAGCCACATAAGTATATCATGCCAAGTTGAATATTTTATAGACCCAAAAAATTCAAAGGTATAAGTATGTAGTCAAATTGGGATCTAAGTTACAAAGATCATGCAAGTTAAAATAATTACCACTATTAAAACATTGTAAAAACCTTTAGAAAAGCCCTAGAAAGTACACAAACATTGATTTGACATTGTTCTCATTATAATCAAACCAAGGAAGTTAAATTGTCACTTATGCAAGGATAATTCAATCTAGAATTAAATTATAAACTACTAACAAGAAATCTAAAGAAGCTCACAGCCATAACAACCCAAAAAAATGTTACAAGGGAAGATGTGGGAACTCTATTTGAATATAGATATATAAAGGAGGGTTTTAAAATACACACAATTTGATGATAGAACTCTAAATATAGGGGATAATAATTAGTCAAACTCATTTTAGACCATTAAGAACCAACACCCATCACAAGAGGAGAACATGTCTGCAAGGAAGATCTAATATAATGATTAAGGGAATCCTTCAATAGAACAAAATTTAGAAGAGATTACAATCCTATTAGAAGAATTAGATGTATCAGCATTAGGTTTAGAGGTACCTCCCTTAGGAGGCTCTATATTGTTATCTGATTTCATATCCGAATAGATTTAATATATATTAGGATACCATGATTAACTTGTTCAATTCCTTAAAGTTAGTTAAAACTAAATAGGAGGCAATAATTAAGAAAAATTCCATGTCTATAGGCCAAGTTGGCGAATGACAGGATTCAAGCTATCAAGTGAATGACTTAATCAAAGCCTTGACCAAGAATCAAGTCCTTGAATTCAAGATAGTTAGCCTAGCCCATTTAAATATGGCTATGGCTATATTGGTGGACAAAATCAAAGCCCTGATTAGTTGGTCCAAGTAGATACATGACATTTCCAAGGACCTCAAATAGTAGGAAGATAAATTGCTATACATATTGGACAACTTAATCATGTAGCCCACCTCACTTAGTCCTTTGAGGCTTATCACTAATGAGGATTTCAAACATAAAACTTCTCAACTCATGTAACAAGGAACCAAGGCTAAAGAAAGATAGGGGTTTATAATAAGAAGATCATGGACCTACTATTGTCATCTAAAGAGAAGATAAGAGATGTTAAGAGCATCAAGCAGGCCTTAAAAAGACATGAAGAAAGGATCTTAATAACCTAGGAGATCAAGAAAGAGATCTTTTCATGAGACCCATTGTTTAACTCTAATTGATCAACAACTAACATTATATAATGAAGATACTAAAAGGAGGATAGAAGGCTATAGAAGCACCAGGATCCTAAATTTGGTTGGATATTGAGTATTCTTCTGTAAATAGCATTGTATATTTTGGAAAAGGAATATTTTTTTAATAAGGGCATATAAAAATTGCAAAGTACATTGATTATAGGTCAGTATATTAGAAAAGTTCATTTTTTCTAGAATGTAACAGAAAGGGTAGTTGTCTTAAACATGTGTACAAATGTATTTTATCATGATTTACTAACATACCTCATAAATTATCTATATAAAGAGGTATTTCCAATTGCAAAAGGGGGGAGAGTTTTTAGAGCCAAAAAACTATTTTTAACTTTTGATAAAATTAATATAAACAAGGAATTCTTCAATGTTTATCCACATTTTCTTGTGTGAATTGTTATCATGGTTTCTCTCTCATTTATCTGGTCTCATCTTCAAATTTGAATGGTTTTTATGAGTTTTAAAAGTGCATATTTTAATTTAGAGTTCCAAATTTGGGCTAATTTGAGATTAGTTAAAATTTCTTAGGTTTAATTTGCTTTCTTTATTCATCTTGCATCTAGGATAATGTTATTTACTTACATGTGTAGAATTCTTAAAGTAGATGTTATTCTTATTTACATCTTTTCATACTTTCCTCATATATTTGCCTAATGTGTGGTAGGATTTGAGATTATGCTACTTCATGTTACACATTGGTTAAATGCATGTTCAGATAAAATTAGAACTTTGTCATAATATTTAAAACAAAGATCAACAACACCTCTCTTTTTGCTCTATGCTTTTACTCTTTTTTTTTATCAATTCACCTTAGATCAATTTCATTGTGAATATTAATTTTAGTTTAGATTTGGAATTTGTTTTTAGAATAATTCACTTTAAATAAAATAGATCATATTAAAAATTAAAGATTAAATATCAAGCTATGGTGGCTTGCAACCACCAACTAATATAATTTTTTGAAAAAGCAAACCTATTTTACCTCTATTCCACCAAGAATAATAGGATTATTACAACCAACAACTCATACAATGTATTCTTTGAATCCAAAAATGAAAAGTGTTTATTAAACACTATATGAACCTATTGATACATTTAGGTGCATAAATAGGGGAAAAAATGGTGCTAGAAGGAGGGCGAGTTCAATCTTTGAAAATTTTCAACATCTTTGGTAGTTTTGGTGAATTTTGTTCAAATATTGATGTTTTTTTTTAATATTTGTGTTTATCTTAGCATATTTGTGTAAATATCATTAACCTTAATAGTTTTAGACTAATCTTTGTGATTATTTTGACAAATATAGATGTTCTTTGATGTTTGATGTTAAATTATGGTAAAGATAGCTTAAGATATACAAATCTAAGGCATTGGAGGTTAGTAATAGCTATTTTATTCAAATATTGATTAGATCTCTACATAATTAAGTTTATTTAGGCTTGAAACATGTAAATATCATTCATATTTATGTGTTTGAACACAAATTTGAGCTAATTTAGTTAAATATTGATGTACTTTATCATTATTTGTGCATATTTGTATAAAATTTGCTTAATATGTAAGTTTGATCATAATTTTGTGTAAAGATAAGAATTAACATTATATTTCAAATAAGGTTCAAATCCCTCAACATAGAATTTCCATGATAAAAACTAAATCATGTTTGGAGACAAGGGTTCATCTTCTTTCATTATAATTTCATAGGAGATCTAGGTGAGACAAATGTAAACATAGAATTTCAAAGTCTCAACCAACTTCACCAATTCAGGGTGCTCCTATGTTCAATCCCTATCAAGGTATGGATTGGCTAGGTGGTTCTTCAATCAATGTACTAGGTGTGGTACATTACCTTCCTCATAATATTGAAAAACATTTACCTAATTTTAGTCCTAATGGTGTTGTAACTACTGAAGAACACATTAAAATCTTCAAAGCTATTTTATGAGTTTTGAATGTTATTCATGGAGATGTGGCATGCAAATTATTTCCATTTTCTTTCAAAGATGCTACATATGAATGGTTCCTTAACCTTCTTGAAAAATACATAGCTATCTATAATAATTTTAATAATTATTTCAATGATAAATTTGGTAAAATTATTAGTCCATGTGTCCTATACCAACAATTTACCATAGTTAGAAGAGACTCAAATGAGCTAATAAGAGATTCCAATGTTAGATTCTAGAAAATGTTTAGTAGAACCATAGCTCCTTATAGACCTAATGAGGCTTTAGCCTTATAGATCTATAGGGATGCCTTGGATCCCATTACTTCTATGTTTCCCAAAATATCTACTCAAATCATTAATATATTAGCCTTAGTTTATGCTAAAGTTGTGATCATTAATGACTAAATGCAACCCCAGGTCTAAATGTAATATATAATTCCCAACATTAATCCAAATGTACCTATTTTTAATGTCATTCATAATGCCTATAAAAATATGCATGCCTTAAATTAGCTTCTAATTTTGAACCAATTGGCTTTGAGCCATACACATCTTACCTAAAACCTAGGATTCTTGAACAACTCTATGAATGGATCCCATCACAAGACCAAAGAGATTTAATTCTTACATCCAGTATCAATACTTAATTTCATAATTATGAGTCACCCAAGAATGAGAATGATTCTATCTTAATTATGGTTCAAAAGTTAATCACTAATTTCATTCATTTACAAAAGTAAGTTGGCAATAATGAAGAAAAATCCAACAAGAACTTCTCTTTTTGAATATTTAATAAGCCTTCAAATAAGTTTCAAAATAATAAAAATAATAGCCACAACAATGAGTCATCCTATAATAATAATTTGCCTAATATAAATCTTGGTGATATATCTTTGCCTGATTATTATAGAGTGCATTGTACTTCAAATCATGGTGAATTAGATTGTCTAGAATTTTATAATGCTTTTGAAGATTTTCAAGAAGATATGGATAATTTTGAAGTTGTACCTAGTAAAGATAATGGTGTAGGTACCTCAGGTTATTCAAGGTCATTTAACTCTAGTAATTTAACTCTCATGGTGGAGATATTTGAGTTCCTAGTCCAACAAGAGAATAAGCATGAGGATATCCCTGAAGAGATCCATGCTTTTTATCAATATTTAAAGAAGACATATCCTATGAGGAATAGGAGAAAAAACAACCTTTGACTGCCTCAAATCCACCAAATAATTTTTACAATCCTCTTGATATGACATCAGATAACAATATAGAGCCTCCTAAGGGAGGTACCTTTAAACCTAATGATGATACATCTAATTCTTCTAATAGGACTGGATAAAATATTTTAGAGGAAATGAAAAATATCAAGGCTAACATCACCTTGTAAGATTTGACGTGGATTATAGAATAAAGGGATTTATTGTTGTAATCTTTATACCAAAATCCTAGTAAGTATCAAAATGTTACACATGCTAATGTTATAATACATAAAAATAAGGTAGGCGTTCCACCTTTCTTGCTCACAGTCAGGATATTTGGTAAGAATTTACACAATTGCTTGGTAGATTCAAGTGCATCTACAAATATCATTCCTAAGGGTATTTGTGAATAATTAGGTTTGATTGTAATTAAGTTTGATAGGGTTGTAACATAATTAGATAAATCAAGAGTCAAAATGATTGGTGAATTATTGAATGTTCACATTTATATTAATTCTAAATCAAGGATCAAATAATTCATTGAAATCTAGGTGGTAGACATCCTTGATGCTTATGGAATGTTGTTAAATAGAGAGTGGACTAGATCATTGAATGGTTATATTCCATTAACTATTCACACATGAGGTTACTTTGGAAAGGAGTTATAAATTAGATAAGGATAAAAGGGGGACCTAAAATGAAGCATATGATCAATGAGTATAGTAGAATCAATGAGAGGGTTAACATGGTTAACTTAGATCTAGGTTTCTACACTTTTGACACCATAAATGTATGTAACTCCAAAACTGCTCATGTTATGCCTAGATTATGAAAGTTATATTCTAATGGTACTAGATGAAAATCAAGTTCTCTATTAGGATTGGTATTAATCAATATCATTTGGAATAATTTAATGCCTCTTACAAACACCAATTCCCATACACTAACAATCTCAAAGAGTATGAAGCACTTATTCTTGGATTATAATTTTCAATCAAACACAATATTAGGGAAATATTAGTTTTTGGTGATTTATAACTAGTAGTCAATCAGGTCAAGAGAAAATATTATTTCAAGTTATCGTATCTTAAGAAATATAAATTTAGAGTGTGGGAATTAATTTAATGTTTTTATGCTTTCAACATTGTGTCAATACCTAGGGAAGAAAACAAGTTTGCTAATGAACTTGCTTCAACTACAACCAACCTTATGACCAATCAAGGTTCTAAGTTACAAAGTATTACCATTGAATTAGTCCCATGTCCCTCAGTGATAGATAATGTCAACCATTTTTTAGGTTTTCAATGATGATCAACAGATCATAGACTTCATGACTAGGTCAAGAGTATTTTAGGCTCACATCGTTGATGAAGCTAGTGAAAATACCATTGATGATGACAAAGTTGAAGGAAAAATCAATGAAAAGGTCATTAAGTTGAGTGAAAATAATATCCCTAAAGGGATTATAGCTTTAGAGAGACTGTTTAATTCAAACAAACTAGCTGAGACTATCAATATTCCTAAAGTAGATGGGAAGGACTATAATGTAGTTGACTTGGGTTCCCAAGGTCAACCTCAGCTGATCAACATTAGCACAACCTACATAAGCATTGAAACTAAAAGATCCAAAGATTTTCTAACAAAGTATAAGGATTTAATAGCATGGTCCTATGATGACTTAAATATTTTTTATCCAAAGTTCATAACCCACACCATACCTCTAAAGGAAGCCTACAATCCATTTAGGTAAAAACAAAGGAAAATAAACCCTATCCTAAAACCAATGATATACAAAGAGGTCAAAAATTTAATAAATTCTAAGATAGTGTTTTCCATTAGATACTCCACTTGGGTAGCTAACCTAGTAGTAGTCAGGAAGTAAAATGGTGAAAATAAATTGTGCATTGATTTCAAAAATCTGAATAACAAATTTGATAAAGATAATTACCCACTACCTTATGTTGACCAAGTAATCCAAATTATTTTTTGTTATGCTATGATTTCTTTTCTTGATGGATTTTTAGGATATAATCAGGTGATAGTAAATAAATAAGATAGAATGAAGACTGCATTTACCACTAAGTGTGGTACTTTTACCTATAAGAGAATGCTTTTTGGATTGATAAATATAGGTGCAACCTTTCAAAGAGAAATGGATCATGAATTAAAAGGCCTCATAGGTAAGTAAATTTATAATTACATAGATGACTTGGCTCTCTTTTAAAAAAAATAGAGAAGATCACATCATGCATTTGCAACAAGTATTTTAAAGGTGTAGAAGGTATGGAATTTCTCTCAACCCAAAGAAGAGCATTTTTTGTGTAATTAAGGGAAAATTGTTGGGACACGTTATAACTAAGGAGGGGATCTCTATATACCCAGATAGAGTAAATGCAATATCAAAGATAGAAACCACTTATAATATGAAGGAACTAAAGTGTTTCTTTGGTAAAATCTACTTTGTGAGAAAGTTCATTTCTAGTTTTGTAGAGATTGTAAAGCCACTGAATGGCATGTTGAAGAAAGATGTCAAGATAATATGGAATGAGGAGATCAAGAAATATTTCAAAGACATCAAATAATAAATTTGATAAGCCCTTGTACTGATAAGTACATACTTTACTAAAGACTTTTATCTTTACTCTTTTGCTTCTAACCATACAATAAAATCTCTCATAACTCATAAGATAGATTGATGTGATCATCATATTGCTTTCATGAGTACTAATTTTAAAAATGATAAATTTAATTATTCTCTTACTGACAAACAAGCATGTGTTCTGGTCAAGGAAGTGAAGAAATTTATACATTATATCCTAAGAAATAAGGTACATACAACACTTCTAGACCCTACCACTAAGCTCATGCTTAGTCAATGTGAACTTGAAGAAAGGAGAGGTAAGTGTACATTTATTATCTAATAATATGATCTAGAAATGAATAGTACAAAGTTGGTAAGATTCCAAGGTTTAAATCAGTTGATTTCTAATACTAGCCCCAAACAGAGTGTCATGTAGGAATAATAACAAAAATTTTAGCCCAGTGATTATTATGATCTTATTGTTCATTTGATAATCAATGGCTATTATCCTATAGCGTTAATTAGGGAGAAAAAGAGAACTTTAAGTCTCAAAGTATCTCATTTTTAATCAAGGATGGAGTGTTTTATATAAATAACTTTGAATGAATTTACATAAGGTATTTTTACAAGTAAGAGGCAATTGAGATCTTGAGCACTTTCTATGAATAAATACGAAGTGGACATCCATCTAGAAGGTTAACAGCCCATAAGATCCTAAGATCTAGTTACTATTGACCCACTATATACAAATATCCTCATAAACATGTGAGAGAATGCACTCAAATCAAATATTCAACACTAAATATCCCAAGGTATCCATGCCATCAAATCCAATAATGATTGATAAACCCTTTATCTAGTGGGGACTAGATTTTGTGGGGGTCATTAACCCCAATTCATCAGATGGTCACATGTATGTTCTAACTACTACTGACTACTACATAAGATGGAATGATGGAGTGGTAACCAAATAGTGTATGACTTAAGAAGTGATCAAATTTTTAGAAGAGAACATATGCACAAGGTTTGGGACACCTATATCTCTACTCTATGATAATGGATTTACCTTTGTACCCATTAAGATTATTGAGTGGGCATATAAAAATAACATTATCCTCAAGGCAATAAAGTGTCATAATGAACAAATAATAACTTTTTGAAACCCATAAATTAGTATGTAGTTGATAAACCAATAACATGGAACAAGCTAATCATGTATGCCCTTAGGGAAGATAGAACAAGAGCATCACCATTCTTGTTTGTGTATGGTCAATAACCTATATTTCCCATCACACTTAATATTCCAACATACACGTTCATGTAAAAGTACATGGAGGACCAATAATATGAAATTTCAATGCTACTTAATGTCATACAAATGGAAGATATAAGAGAGGAGGCTTTTAATAACTTTAGAAGACACCAAACAATAGTCAAGAGGTGGTTTCACAAATGTTCAAAGATAAATGTGTTTAGATAAGAAGACTTTGTTATTTTCTAGGACAAAGCCTCAGAACCAAAAGGAAAGCATGGGAAGTTCACACCTTTGTGGTTTGGCCCATATCAAATTACTGAGATCCTAGGGGATAACACCTTAAAACTAAAAGACTTGTAAAGAGTAGATTTTACATTTCCAACCAATGGGTAATACCTCAAGCATTATTTATCTACTATCCTACTTAGATTCTTTATGGAGTAAACTATAAGAATAGTTAGATTTAGTATAGGTAGGCTTTAGATTGATTTCTTTCTTGTTTCTCTCCTTCTTGTCCCTTGATTGTACATAGTGCTTCTATATATATTTTTGTTTGTTTCCCTTGATTTATATTGGTGTGAATTTTATTTGGTGTGTTTCCATTTCTCTTATTTTCTCATTAATTTTAATGAGTCATTTTGGACAACATTCAGCTCAAGATTCATATGATTGCTCAAAGAAACCTCACAGTTTAGGAATGCAGGTATGTTTTCTCAGTATTGGTTGATCATGGATTTTTGAAATATGAACTTAATGTTATATTTTAGAGAAAATATTAAATAATAATAAATAGGTTTATTTTTCCTTGAGATTATAAACCTTGTTTTGCTTTGAATTTGGTTATAAGAAGGATTTCACATATAGGGTGAAAGATTGGATTATTAGGATACATTCAATCTTGCACTTAAAAAACATTAATTACCTAGGACAAAGTTTAAATCTAAGGTGATTCTCTAAAGATCAAACATGTGACCAAATCCTAAAACCTAGTTGATCTAGTTTCCAACCTTTGCTAAAAAGTCAAAATATCTAAAAACATAATAAATAAAAGTTTATTGAAAATTTTAGACGGCTTTCTAGGTAGAGGTGATTATGGTAATCTCCACTAGGGCTATAGACATCTAGATGGTAGTGCAAGAAGGCCTTGAATGGAGCCAAAAGTATCTCTATTGGGTGTATACATTCCTAGTTTAAAGTAGAGTAATTCTAAAACTTTCTTTGAGCTAAAGAATGATTCTTAATGAACATCCAAATATGTTATAAGCCAATGTTAATAGTTAAGGTCATGAATATAGAAGTTGTTCTCTAAATCCTATGGAAATAAATAAGTGGAATCAAGGCACACATATAACATGTCTATGTCTTGATGTTTAATCCTAATTATGCATGTGCAAGCTTTGTTCTAACCATGAAATGATCTTAATAATATTACCTAATCAAGTGGAATAAGTAGATTAGTTGTTAGTCTAAACTAGAGTCTTTTAAATATAACATATGTCTACATTTTCCCTAAAAGTCACCATTTTTTGAGGTCAACATACCCCCATTTCTAAAAAATGGGGACCCCTTTTTTTACTTATGCAAATTTTTAACTTAAAATTGAAAATTCACTTGATTAGAGTACCACTAGAAAGTTTGCACATTGTTTTCATTTAAAGATCATTCACACCTGATTTGGATGGCATATTTGTTCATAATTATAATTTAATCTTGCCTTAAGTTATAACATTGTATCTGTATGTTTCAAGTTATAGATATAATAGAGTCCATTTGGAATGGGCAATGCTTGGGTTTCATGACTTTTATATTAATTTCACATTTTATTAACCTCTGGTTTGTTAAAAATCAAACTGAAATCATCTTGAAAAACTCATTAAAATTACCCTAGCTTAGGTCCCTCTGAATCAAATTCAAATTTGACAATAATAATCTACATGGGAATGATTTATCATTTCATTTACTTAGTTCAATTTTTATCCCAGGGTTTAGTCATGTTTATTAACACGACCAAACCTTAGTCTAAATTTTTTATATTGGATCCCCTTATGTACCAATCCCGCTTGGTCCCTTTTATTTCCACATCATATAACTAACCACTAGTTCCTTTTATTATGTCTTATACTTTAGCTAAAAAAATTTTTCAAAGATTTTATGCCATGTCTTTTATTGTGTGTAGGGTCCCCTTTATCATGTTTAAAACTTAGCTTAAAAAGTATATCCTAAGGTCTTACCCATGTTTATTATAAATAAATAAAACCATAGTCTAAAAAATTTATGTTAAGTTATTTATTTTCTTGAGCCTAACTTAAATATCATTTTCATCTATAATATTAATGGTTCATGTTTGCTCAGATGATCAAGATCCAATGGTGTAAGATTAAAGATAAAGCCCTAGTCCTAAGATAAAGTTTGAACATCTTCCAAAGATCAAAGGTACATGTTTGATCAATTAGGATTGATATAATAGTGTGTATTGAGTCAAAAATTACATAGAGCCCCAAGATAAGTGAGAAGGTGACAAGTGTCACACTTAGGGCCAAATAACACTCAACAACCAATGGCATTTGACCTTGAAGATTGAGACCTAATAGAATGCATTTTATTGGGAGAAGATGATTAAATGGTGCATATCAAACATTCAAAATTAAAAATCCTTGAGGATGAATGTAGAGACAACATGTGGCATAACTATGAACTATAAATTAAAGCTTGAGCATCTTTCAAAGATCAATGATATATAGATAAGCGTCCACATTTAGATTAATCATCCACATAGCAAGAGACATAATTAAGCAGATCGAGATAGATTGAGTGTGATTGATTCATGTAAATGAGATAAATGGTGTTAGATCAATGTTGAAATTTAAATAAAGCCTAGAGTAAATGTAGAAGTGATAATTGTCATAACTACAGGGAACATAGATAGCAGCCAATAGTGTTTGAGTTCTCAGATCAAGATTAATGGTCCACATTGATCTGTGTAAGGATTATCTAACTGTGTGAGATCAAGGTGGCATTTTCAAAAGGTAATGATCAATTTTCAAATATTAATAAGTAAAGTTATGTAAAAATACCACAAAGATGCCATGGTGATGCTACATCAGAGCCATGTAAGTATAACATGCCAATTTTAAGATTTTGTAAACTTGGGAAATACAAGGGTATAAGTACACAATACAATTTGGATCTAATTAATGAATCTTACATAACTTCAAATATATGCCATCATTAAAGCACTATAAAAACCTTCAATAAAGCCCTAACAAGTACAAAAAACCTGATTTAACCCTATGCTCATTATAATCAAACCAAGGAAGTTGAATTATCACATTTTCAAGGATAATTCGATTTAGAATTGAACTATAAACCACTAACAAGCAATATAAAGAATCCCACAGCCATGGTAGCCCAAAAAAGTGTTTCAATAAATGTTTAGATATAAAAGGGAAGGTTTTCAAAGACACACAATTTCATGCCAAAACTCTAAATATAGGGGAAAAACTGGTCAAGCTTGTTTTAGACCATTGAGAACTAAAAACCCATCACAAGAGGAGAACATGTCTACAAGGAGGCTCTAATAAAATGATCAAGGACATCTTAAAATAAAACAAAATTTAGAAGAGACTTGCATCTTGTCAATCGAAGAAGATAGATTCAATCTATATGAAGACATCATAATTGAATTATTCAATTACTTAAAGTTAGTCATAACTAAATAAGAGGCAATAATTAAGAAAAATTCCATGGATACAAGCCAATTTAGCCAATGACAAGATTCAAGCTATCAAGTGATAGACTTGATCAAATCCTTGACCAAGAATCAAGTCCTTGAATTCAAAATGGTTAGCCTATCCCATTTAAATATGTCTATAGCTATATTGGTGGAAAAAATCAAATACTTAAGTAGTTGGTCCAAGCATATAGAGGACATTTCTAAGGACCTCAAATAGTAAGAAGATAAAATTTTATACATATTAGACAAGTTAGTCAAGTAGCCCATATAACTTAGTCCTTTGAGCCTTATCATTGATGAGGATTTCAAGTATAGAACTTCTCAAATCATGCAAAAAATTAAGGAACCAAGTAAAATTAAAGATAGGGAATGATAACAATAAGATCATGGACATACTACTGTCATCTCAAGAGAAGATATGATATGCTAAGAACATCAAGCAGGCCATGGAAAGAGTTGAAAACGAACTCAATAACCTAGGAGATAAATAAAGTGAGATATTCATGAGATCCATCATTGAACTCTAGCTAATCAACAAACAACATTCTAGAATGAAGATCCTATAACAAATTTATAAAGCTACATCAATACCAGGGTCCCAAAGTTGTTTAGATTTGGAATATTCTTTTGTAACTATCATTGTATATTTTGGAAAAGGAATATTATTTTTTGTAATGGCTTTTACATCTTGTAAAGTACATTTCATATGGGTCAGTATATTAGAAAAGGTCATTTTCCCTATAATTTAAGAAAGGACAATTGTCCTAGATACATGTACAAATGTAATTTGTCATGATTGATCGACATATCTCATGAATTATCGATATAAATAACTATTACCAATTGTAAAAGGGGAGAGAGTTTTTAGAGCCAAAAAACTATCTTTAAATTTTGATCAAATTAATATAAGCAAGGAATTCTACAAATTTTGTCAACATTTTCTTGTGTGAATTGCTATCATGGTTTCTCTCTCATTTGCCTATTTTCATCTTCAAATTTGAATGGTTCTTATGAATTCTAAATGCTCATATTTTAATGTAGAGTTTTTAATTTGGGCTAATACTAGATTAGTTAAAAGTTATTAGGTTTAATTAACTTTATTTTATCTTCTTGCATGTGGTCTAATTTTATTTGCTTATAGGTGTAAAATTCTTAAAGTAGATCTTGTTCTTATTTGCATCTTTTCATACTTTCCTCTGATATTTGCCTAATGTGTGGTAGTATTTGAGCATATGCTACTTCATGTTATACATTGGTTAAATGAATTTGTAGATGAAATTAGAACTTTGTCATGATTTTTGAAACAAATATCAACAACACCTCTTTTTTCTACCCTACACTTCTTTTTACTCTTTTTTATCAATTCACCTTAGATTAGTTTCATAGTGAATATTCATGTTAGTTTATCTTTAGACTTAGTTTTGAGAATAATTCAATTTAAATAGAATATTTTGGAGATTTGTCATGGTGATGTCATAAAGGTATCTTGGTGAGTGGATGAAGTGCTTTGATATCCTAAGTGATAATGACAATGTGTGCAATATGCTTGTCCTAGTGTGCTTAATGTTGTCTTGGTTGATCTTTAGTTTTGTCATGATTAGATATTTAGGGATGAGTATGATTATTTAATCATGTGCAAGGGGTAATATTAATGATAAAGGATGATTAGAGATATTTTTTTCATGATTGAAATTTATTTGGTAGTCCATAGTTTTCATCCAAATAGTTTAGGTCTAGTCATAGAAAATTTGAGTAGGGAGTTTGATGACATCACCATTACCACATGTGAATGATTTAGGGGGAGTTGTTTATATGTTTATGATCACATTGGTTCCTATTTTCTATGTTCTAAATATTAGGTAATTTTCCTAAATTTATTCAAATATATTCAATTGCAAAGTTGGGATCTTAGGGAGTTTGACATTATTTTCCCACACTTAGCCAAATTTGCATGAGGCAAAAAATAATCAAGTAGTGTGGTGATGGAATATCTTGAACATGTGGAAAGTTTAGAGAAATATTATCATGTGGTTTTGTTAATTTTGTGCCCAATTTATTTGGTTTATTTTTTAGGTAAAACTTCAAAGCACAACAAAATATATGCATGTTCAAAGTTAGCCTTCTAGACACGTTTTTGACATAGTTGGCTCTGTGGCATAAAAATATGAGTGATAATTTTAATGTTGTTATATCTCACATATTTGAGGGTTCCAAGATTAGTTTATCAGATTTTTGGATTCTCTTATGTGAGGAGATCATTTGGTCCAAATTTTAGATCATGTGAATGACTTAGGTAAAAGTTATTGAAGTTCAAAGTTGGCTTCTTAGATAGATTGCAATGGTCCCCGTACTTGGTCTATTTTTCATGAGTTAAATATCATGAAAAAATTAAGATCCAATGGTTCATAGGTGATTTTATATTTTTTATATGATATTTTGTGGTGAGAGATATGGTAAGAAGTGCATGATGTTTAATAGTTAAAGTGATTAGAAGGAATATGAGGGTGCCAAGTGTCATGATCACGGGGGTTCTGAGTAAGATCGAATGGTGAGAACTATAAGATATATACTTGAATAATTAATAAAAATAAATGGTGTATATTTTTTTAATATTTAAATATTTCATGAGATGAGGTCAACTATTTGAGTTTTAACAGTGACGGTTTGAATTTGAATATTTGAATATTGTAAAGGAAAGACTAGTGGCCTATTTTTATGCCATATCTTTCAATCTATATAGAATATTCTCATGGTGTGAAAATATAAGTTATATATGATTCAAATTAGAATAAATAAATATAAATTTCAAGGTCTAATTATATGTACAAATAAATATATTGACCTCTAAATTGTATTGTATGGTTGACTATGTTCTGCAAGTAACCCAAGAAGGGTAATTGAGCTTGTTTTGATATTGTTTCAATGTTTAATAATCAATTAGATATTTTGGAGTGTTTTATAATTAATAAGGATGATTTTTTTAAATTATTAAGGTATGAAAAATCATATCTAGTATGAAAAAAGGCTTATAAACTGAGTATATGTTCATTCATGGTGACTGTGTGCACATAATGTTGTTTGAGCGAATTGTGCTTAAGCATAAGAATATAATGATGGTTGATGGAACTTAAGGATGATATATATATATATCATGTGGAATGTTTCCATGCATTTTTAAATAGTTATTATGTTTTTTATTTTCCTCAGAGACGTATCAAAGAGTTGAATGGGTCTCTATAAGACCTAAAAGTGATTTAGGCCTATTTGAAAGTGTTTTGTGCTTAAGTGTGACCCATGTGAGATTCCTTAAGTGTGAAGGAATGTATTGTGTATAATAATAAAATATTTTGTACTTAATAATAATTATATCTCTATAAATGATGAAACCAAATGTGTTGGTTTCTAGTAATTTTTAAAGACTTGTGCAAGGTCTGCATGTGAGAATTGTGGAGCAAAGGAGAGGTAGAGTGCCCAGTTGATGACTTAATGAGTATAATAGATTGAGGAATGTATGTATGACCTCTAGGTCATATTTATAGTTTCCAAATAGCTCTTTTATATTTCTATGATAAGTAAAGAGGTTTAAGTTTGCATATGATGATAGTTTGAGTAAAGAAAGAGAGAGATTATGGTATGCTTATGTGAGAGGCATGTATAAAATAGAGAGAGTTTGTGTAAGGGTTAGATAAATATAGATCCATCACTAGGTTTTTAAGACATTAGTACTAAGGTGTAAGTGGTCAAAAAAGTTCTAAATGAGTTGATTTTCCTTAGGGGTAGTTGCTCCTTATGAAACAGGTGTTTCACTAAAGGCCTTTAGTTAAGAGGATATGAACAAAGTTTACTAGTTTAAAGGAGTTGACCAATATCCTATTTGTAATTTCTTATAGGATACTAGTCCATGTGTTTTAGTCTTAAGAGTGGGCTTAATTCACTATGAGGGTTTCCCACAATAACTATGTGTTATGTGTTTGATTTTGTGTATGCATTAAATGAATGAGTTCTCTTGTTAATGTTGTTTGATCAAGTTGATATATGTTGATTGGTTAATATTTTAAATTAGTGTAATTGAAATTAAAATATCTAGGATCATTGATTCACCCCCAGTGATTGTACCTTTAATAATTGGTATCAGAATGGGTCCTTTGGTAATGTCTTGATAGTTTGAAGGTGATCCAAGGTACAATATGGGTAGTCATTAATGAGGTTTCTCTACTAAGTAATCATTGATGTTTAATGGATCCAATTATTATTTTTATATTTCAAGTATGAGGATATACAATATGTCCCTAGGGTTTGATGTATGGAAATATGTTGTGGATGGTTATGTTCCTCCTAATACTCCTCTATCTAGTACTACAAATGAGAAGTTGTTTGAGAAAAATTCTAAGGAAATGAATGCCATAACTTGTGGTCTTATAGAAACTGAGTTCACCAAGGTAATCCATTGTAAATATACTAAAAATATATGGGAAAAAATTTAGATAATTTTTGAAGGAGATTAAAAGGTTAAAATTGCTAAGTTGTAGACTCACAAAAGGCAATTTGTATGTCTCAAGATGAATGAAGAAGATTCTATGGCATCCTTTCTATAGAGAGTTGATGAAATTATGAACATCATCATAGGTCTTAGAGAGAATCTTGAAGAAGATAATGTATCTCAAAAGGTATTAAGGACCCTATCCCTCAAGTTTTATCCTAGAGTATCTAATGTAGAATAAATTCATAATCTTACTCAGCTAAATTTGGATTAATTTCATGGCATCCTTACTGCCTATGAGAGGAGGAAAAATTATGATATACCACCAAAGAAGAAATCATATTTCAAGACTAAAATGAAGCCAAAGAAGAAATTCCAAAGTAAGAAGACCAAAGAAGATGAAATTTTTGATATAGATGAGGATGAACTAATTGCTTTGATTTTAAGGAAACTGAGAATAGGTTTAGGCAAGTATAAAGGTAAACTACCCCTTAAATGCTTCAATTGTGGTGAGATAGGAAATTTTAATAAAAAATTACCTCATAAGTATAATAAGGTTGATGATGAAGATAATTATCAAGTTCATGATGATGATAAGAGATCATTTAGGTTTGATAAAAGAAAAAAGGGATTCATAAGGTTTGATAACAAGAAGAAGTACTTCAAGGACAAGAAGAGTCTCTACACCAAAGAAGATTGTAGCTCATCAGATGAGAGTGAAGTTAGTGACTCAAATTATGATCATGAAGATGACGGTCTTATTGAAGACAAATATTTTTTTATGGTTGAGGAAGTTAGTTGCTAAAATCAAAAGGAGTCTACTTGGTTTGATTCAGATGATGATGAAGATGAGGTGGGTTATGAGACTACATTGACAAATGCTCATGAAGAACTAAAGATTGAGAAGAGGATAAATAAGAAGATGAAATCAAAACTCAAGGAGTTTAAGGATTAATTCAGTGCATTTGAGGCAAGAATGGATGAAGATTCAAAGGAGCATGAAGATATGGTCAACCATCTAAGATATTAATTAGAAATCTTGTCTACAAGCCTAAAAGCTAAAGAAGATGAATGTGAAAGGTATAAAATAGAAAATGAGTCATTAAAATATGAGTTAGAGAATATATATAGTATGGTAATGTTATTTGTGAGATTTAAAAAGAGCTCACATGATCTAGACAACATTCTAAATTATTAAAAGCATGCAAGTGAGAAGACTGGTCTTATATACAAAGAAGAACTAGAGACTGCAACTCAAGACAAGATGAAGAATAATATGAATAACACCAATAAACCTTTAAAGACAAATCATCATAAAAGGATTGATGATGAAAATAAATTTAAGAAAAATTAGATTAGATAGCCAAATGCCTTGAGGTATATAAATTTTAATGGTTATTGCTATACTTGTAATTAGTTTGGGCATAGATATAGAGAATGTAGAAGACCTGTTAAGAATGAGTTTACATAGGAATATGATGGGGGTCATTAGTAAAAATGTGTGAGCAAGATGAAGTGGTTCAACTATCTTAATGAAAGATAATTTGATAAGCATTGTCCAAATAAGGAAAGGCAAGGCAAGCCTTCTTCAAAAAGAGTAGTTTGTTTTAGTTGTCATGACATTGGACACATTGATAGTTTTTGTCTAAACAAGGTAAGAGAGGATGAGTTTCCATCAAGGAATAAAGTTTACTTCCACTATAAAAAGAAAGGTCACAATGATATATTCTACAAGTAGAGGCCTACAAGTTAGAATAGGTTCAATCAAGCTCTTAAACTGCAAGGAAGAAGGAAATTCAACTCATGGAAGCCAAATGTGGTAAGTATGATTCAAGATGAGAATGCATGTCCAAGTAATCTATTTTATATGGTGGAGAATACCATAGAAGGTGAAGAGTGCCAAGGACTCTCATTGTCTACTTATATTGAGAATGAAGAGACCAAGTTCAAGGAGAAGACTAAGGTACTGATTGAGGCTAGTTATGATATGTGTATGGATCCAAGTGGACATCATACTATTGTTGAGAAAGTATTATTCAAAGTACATCAATTGTCTATACGTAGTGCTGAGGTTTCAAGCTACAAAGTTGATTATTCAAAAGAAAAGGTATGTCAAGATTCCATAGTTTATCCATGTGTTGTCAATTATATTTTATAAGAGAAGGAAATTGATAAAGAAAAGGAACAACTTGTCATAGTTTAGACTAAAGAGAATACTAACAAGATCAAGAAGTCTTATATCTATAAGATGAATGTAGTGGTTACTATGGAGATGTGGGCCACTCCTGGTTTCACTTTGTTTTAGAACATTGTGGTGAAAATAATGTCTTTTTTTATGCTTCTTAAGAGACTCCTTTCAGTGGAGAAGCAAGTGTTGATGTGGTATTATTCAAATGGTCCTAGAAATATAGAGATAAGTGTTTTCAATTAGAGTAGTTATGTATAGGTGGAATATATGCTATGGTGATGACAAAATGATGTCATAGCTATATATGTTCAATTTGTAGGGTCAGAATGGGTGTTTCTAAGTGACCTAATGATATTTATGCTTAGAAAGGTATGTACACTTCTTTGAGATGTGTTATAGGATGTATGGGTTCCCAAATTTTTTGAAGCTCAAAACATAGTACAAAAGTCTGTAATGGGTGTATCTAGGTATGAAAGAAGTTTTAGAGGTGGAAGTTGACTAGAAGGAGGTTTGTTGAACTTGTTTGTTGTGAGTCTCAAGGGTTTTGGGCTTTTCTTGAAAAATTTTTTCCTTATGAATTGAGGTGTGACACTTATTAATATATTTAATGGTCCAAAAGGGTTGTCAAATCAAGCTTAAAATATATTTGAAGGTTTGTGGTTTACAAATTATTCATATTTCTATCAAGATGGAGGCATGATTAGTAAGTTGGTTTTTGAATGAAGTATATTTTAGAGGATGATCTATTTATTTCAAATTGGTGTGCTTGAGGGGGATATGATATTTCTCTAGATATGAAGTTTTGGGTCTTGATGATGTGTCTTTTGAAAGTTATGGGCTCTATAAGTTTTAGGTAGGGCTATAAGGAGTCTAGATAGGCCTAGTATTGCAATGTAATTTTTTAAGTTTCTTCAAAAGAGAAAGTCATAAGTATGTAAAGTTGAGTTATAAAGATATTTTAGAGCAAGTTTCCTATTTGGTGTGTGGCAGTAAGTTCTATTGGTGTTCCTTTAGGTGGTTTGAGAGAGAAGGTTAGTAATCTTGTATGATGGTTCTTAATGTTATGTGAATATTTAAAGAGGTTAAATGACTTAGAGATCTTAGGGGGATTCCCTCTTAGATGTTTCTTTGTGTACTCCATTAGATGTTAGTGTTTCATGTGTTATATCTTCAATGGTTGTAGTGATTGGTTAAAGGTGAGTGTTGGCATGGAGCAAGAGGAAGGTGTCAAGATAAGAAGAGTTAGGCTCAAGGTAAGGGAGAGTTTGTATCATCTTTAAAAGATGCTAATTTATTGCTGATAGTATTTTTACGTCCTCAACATCATTTGGTTCCCACTTTGTCATTGTGTTAAAGGGGGAGAAAGTTTCTATTATAAGAATGCTTGAAGAGAGAGAAGGAAGGTGAGTTGTATGATGTATATTGACATCAACAAAAAAGGGGGAGATAGTTGGAGATTTTTAATAGTGATGTCATAAAGGTATCTTAGTGAGTGGATGAAGTGATTTTATAGTCTAAGTGATAATGACAAAGTGTGAAATGTGCTTGTCCTAGTGTGCTTGAACTTGGCTTGGTTAATATTCTTTTTTAGTATGATTAGAGACATTTAGGGATGAGTATGATTATTTTATCATGTGAAAGGGGTAATATAAATGTTCAAGGATGATTTGAGATATTTTTTTAATGAGTTTAATTCATTTATTAGTCCATGGTTTCAATTTAGATAGGTTGGGTCTACTGGCAAAAAATCTAAGTAGGTAGTTTGTTAACATCACCATTGTCATGTGTGAATGAGTAAGGGGGAGTTGGTCATATGGTTTGAATTAAATTAGTACCTAGTTATTATTAACTAAATATTATGTCATGAACTTAAATTTATTCAAAGATATGTAAGTGAAAATTTGGGGTCGCAAATAATTTGACATTATTTTCCCATAGTCAAATTTGCATGAGGCAAGAAATAACTAAGTAAGCATATTGGTGATGGAATATATCACACATATGGAGGTTTATGATCAAGATAATAATATGGGTTTGTTTAGTTTTTTTCCTAGTTTATTTGTTTTATTTTTTAGGTCAAGCATAGAAGCATGACAAAAGATATGCATGTTCAAAGTTGGCCTTCCAAACAAGATTTTGACATATTTGGTTTTGTGGCAAAAATATTTGAGTGAGAATTTTAAATTTTTTATATCTAACACACATGAGGGTTCTATGAATATTTTTTAACATGAATGGATTATCCTATTTGAGGAGATCATATGGTCCAAATTTGATAACATGCGAGGGAGTGAAGTAAAAGTTATTGAAGTTCAAAGTTGTCTTCTTAAATAGATTGCAATGGTCTCCATAGTCTATTTTGTATGAGTTAAAGATTAAGACCAAATGAAGATACAATGGTTTGTGATTTACTATATAGTTTTGATATAATTGTGTGTGGTGAGTGATATGGTAATAATTTCACAACATTTAACAGTTAAAGTGCTTAGAAGGCATGAGAGGGTGCCAAGTGTCATGATCATGAGAGTTCTAAGCAAAATCAGATGGTGAATGACATAAGATAAAGACCTAACTGATCCATAGAACTATATGGTGGATTATATTCAATATTTAAATATTTTAAAAGATGAGTTAGAGTATTTTAGGTTTAATTGTGACCATTTGAATTTGAATATTTGAATTTTGTAAAGGAAAAGACCAGTATCTGGTTTTTGTGCCTTATCTTTTAATCTATGCAAAATTTTCTCATGGTTGAAAATTGAAGATGTAAATATTAAAATTCACATATATAATTAGTAATTTTAAGTCTAATAATATGTACAAACAAATTTATTGAGATCTAAATTTGACTATGTTTTTGGCTATGTTCTACAAGTAACCCAAGAAGGGTAATTGAGCTAATTCTAATATTGTTTTGATGTTTAATGATGAATTAGATATTTAGGAGTGTTTTTTAATCCATAAGGATTATTTTTTTGAATTATTAAGGTATGGAAAATTATATTAAATATGAACAAAGGCTTAGAATTTGACTGTGTTTGTTTACGGTGATTGTGTGCACATAATGTTATTTGAGCGAATTGTGCTTAAGAAAAAGGGTATAGTGATGTTTGATGGAACTTAAGGAGGAACTATAGACCATATGTTTCAATTAATTTTTAAATAGTTAATATGTTTTTTAATTTTCTTAGAGAAGTGTCAAAGAGCTAAATGGGTCTCCATATGACCTAAAAGTGACTTAGGCCTATTTAAAAGTGTGTTGTGCTTAAGTGTGACCCATGTGAGATGACTTAAGGGTGAAGGCATGTATCATGGATGAAAATAAAATATTTTAGAATTTATTATCAGATATATCTATAAATTATGAAACTAAATGTGCTAGTTTTTATATTTTTTGAAAAGACTTGTGAACAGTGTGCATGTGAGAATTATGGAGTGAAGGAGAGGTAGAGTACCTAGTTGATGACTTAATGATTAGAGAAGATAGAGGAATATGTGTATGAACTATAGGTCATATTTATAATTTCCAAATATTTACATTGAATTTTGAGGATATGTGAAGAGGTCTGAGTGTGTATATGATGATAATTTGAGTAAAGAAGGAGAGAGATTGTGGCATGTCTATGTGAGAGGCCTATATGAGATAAAGAGAGATTTTGTGTATGGTTTAGATAAATAGAGATCCATAATTAGGTGTTGGACACATTATTATTAAGGTGTAATTTTTTGAAGGAGTTTTTAAAGGAGTTGATCTTCCTTAGGGGTGGTTACTCCTTGTGAAATATGTGTTTCATTAAAGGTCTTAGGTTAGGAGGATATGATCAAAGTTTTATAGTCTAAAGGAGTTGAAAAATCTCTTGTTTGTAATTTATTATAAGATATTATTCCATCTGTTATATGCTTGAGAGTGGGTTTTATTCTCCATGAGTGTTTACCATAGGAACTATGTGTTATGTGTTTGATCTTATGTATGTATTGAATGAATGAGCTCTCTTATTAATGTTTCTTAATCAAGTTGGTATATGCTAATTTATTAATAGTTTAAAGGACTAAAATTGAAATTGAAATATCTAGGCTCACTAATTCACCCCCTCTCAGTGAATGTACCTCTAATAGCATAAATCATCTTTAAAATCAAAGATTAACTATTAAGACATGGTGGCTCCCAACCACCAACTAATATAAATTTGTGAAACAAACAACCTATTCTACCTATATTACACCAAGGATAATGGGATTATCATAACCAAGAACTCATGCAATGGATTATTTGAATATAGAAATGAGAAGTGTTTATTAAACACTAAATTAACCCATTGATACATTTAAGTGCATCAACAATAGATTACAATGCTTTCACCAACCTTTTTTTGCTTACATAAAATCTACTTATGAAATCTTGTGCTTGAGATTGTCAGAGAAGTGTTTCATGAACTTGTCTAAAAGATCATCAATATTAGATACTGAATTCTTTTGAAATTTCAAAAACCATTTCAATGCTTGCCCTTCTATACTCTATGGAAATAATAACAAAAGGTATATGTCACTATAGGCCACTGATTTGCATGTAAGAAATAATTCCATAAAATGGGCTTTGGGGTCTCTTTACCCCTTGTACTTGTTAAACTTTACTAGTTTATACCATAGAGGAAATGTTATCTACAAGTACTCCATGATGAAAGGGTAAGAACACATGTCATCCAACTTAAAAATTTTGGTCTATTTCCTGACTTGAATGAGGGCAATTGCATCCTTCATTTGTTATAGTTCCTATGTGAGAAAACTAGTGGGATCATTGGCCTAAGGTGGAGGTTGTGTGGTCAAAACTAGATTACTTTGACTGTGGTATAATGGAGGCATTCATTTTGGAATTTTTGATTGGTTAGGGAATAGACCAAGAATATGCATGCATGGATTAGGGTGTAATTATTGAAATTTCACATGCTTTGGTGTGATATTGTGGTTGGGATTGGGTATATAGACCTAATTTTGGGAATACTACAGTTGGGATGGAGGAATATGGTCATACTATGCTTATTGAGGTTGAATAGGGATATACTATAGACTATTCATAACTTGTTTATTAAGGGGAACATGTGAAACAATACCCTATCATTGAACTTATGACACATTTTACATGAAAGGCAATTATTTCCTAATAGGTACTTGAGGAACATTATATCCTCTAAGTTGTACTAATCCCTATTGGGAAGTAGACACATGTTGGAGATTCAACATTTATCATTGATTAATACTAGTATGTTATTGGTTAGACATCATTAGGTATGTTCATTGCTACCTACTGAGGTGTAAAGTTAGCTTCCCCATGTTAAGGTGGTAATATGTTTTAACTTTATTGCATGGGTACATTAGAAAATGTCTACTATTGTGGAATGTTACTCATCACCTATTGGGGTGGAGTAATATTCATCAATTTTTTTTGTGGTATGGCATTGGTCATTGGTTGATTACTTAATCCTTGATGTTATGTGCTTGAAGAAGTAGTTGGTTGAAGATTAGTGATAGTTGTTTGAGGTTAGGAAGTATAAGATCATAATCCTTGATTTTATGAACCACTCATGGTGTTATCTAAAGGCACATTTTATTGTTTACTATTTTTTTATGGGTTAACACCAATTTAGTTTACATTCAAATTAATTACACATTGTCCACTATATTTGGCTAACTATTATGCTTAGAAGTAGAAGACACCTCCTTGATAGTTAGGGTATTGAACATGTTTTCTCTTAAGGTGATTTGTGTAAATGGGTCTAAACCTTGATTTTCTTAGCCTATCAACTCAAGTAATACTCCTATTGAAAGAAATAAATTAATAAGAGGTGTATCTATCATGGTCATATTATTATATGTATGTGCTAGGTTTCGATATGTCTGATATGTTGTCTATATTTTATTGAAGTGGTCCTCCATGAGGCCCCTTTGTGTTAAAAATATATGAATATATTGATATGGAATCAACACAATGGTATTAAGGTTGATATAAAAGGCATGTTCATTGCTTTGATTGTAAGACATGTTGTAAGGCCCTCCTACTAGACTTGGCAAGTCATCATGTAGAAAGTCTGCCACAACTTCACCTCTACCTCTACAGATCTATTATCATAGGCTGATGACATTGTAATGTAGTATGGTTATTTTTGGACATTTTAATAAATCAAAGGTATGATAGCTAATAATTGGGTCATTTTTTCTTGGTTTTACTCTATGTATGAGGAGTGTTAACCAAATAATAGACCAAAGGTTCTTGAATCTATTCCCCTATTTGTGTGTTGTAAGGTGAATAAGTATCCATCTCCCAAATGACATCATATTCATAAGGGTCTTGAACAAATTCCTCTTGTGTGAAAACATTTCCATAGCCTATATTATACATGACACCACTACATGTATAGTGAAACATGGTCAAATCAATGGTAAATGTTTCATGATAAGAGAGGTTAGAGTTATACAAACTCCAAAAAACTATGTATTAAAAGATAAAAGGTTCAAACTAGGTCTAACTTAGTCAAAGTGATGGAGTTTTATCTCCAAAAGAGTCTATGTTGAGACTTGGTAAAAATAATATAATGTCAAATGTCTCACACAAACAAGGTCAAGTAAAATGAACTAAAATCAAGATGCCAAAATCTAGGTCCAAAAATGTTCCAAATAGGTATAAATTAGGAAAAGTAATTCCTTTTAGGTCTATTGGCCAAATTTAACATCAAAATATAGACTTTAAAACAAAGGGATTATTTTAGTCTAACAAACTTGGAACACTTTGGCGTAAACTAGGCACTTTATTCTATACATAAACATGATCAAATTGGTATAAGACACTAAACAAAAGGCACTTGGAGATAGACCAAGTCTCTCAAATAAAGGTACAAAAATATATTTTTTGAATTTTTGGTCAAAAATTAACCTAAGTTATGCAACCTAAAAGATAAATATCTATGCATCAATCCCAACGAGTCAATGCCTAAATGTAAATCAATCAATGTTTGGATCCAAACTTGTAAAAGTTAATTAAAAACTCAACTTTAGGAAAACATAAGATTTTTTGAACAAGTTAGGCAAATTTGAATAGTATAATGACACTAAAGAAAATATCCCATAATACACATGGTTTTATTTAAACAATGATAACTTGGACATAATACAAGACATGTTTATTAAATAATATGAGTAGTGTAATGATGTTATCACTCTCAAAACGTATAAAAAATGTTTTGTTTCAAAGAATCTAAGGTTCAAAACCTAAATTTATTTGGGCAATGTAACATTACCCATATCAATTGACACAACACACACAATTTTTTTGACACAAAAGTTTAAGGAAAATCTACAATGTCAAATGGACAATATAAAGCTTCCTCAAATAAAGGATTAGTGTGGACACAAGACTAATTTTTTGCATGGTAGAAATAAACAATGTTCTATACATAAACACCAAGCAATAAATTGAAAAATACTAAATACAACTAAGTATATCATCCTAGATCCTAGCAAGGTATGAAAAGTGGGGTTGATTAAAACTTATAATTTATGACTATCTAGATTGATCCCAAGTGTGGCTAACATAAGAGAAAAATCACATCAATTGAGTTCATACTAATCAAATTATTATGAAAATATATATTCCTTTACATAGTGATTCCATCCATGGATTGATTAGTGGAATCCATTGGTTGAGTGGACCTAACTCAGACCTTTGTTATGAAAGAAGAGGTTAGCTATTTAACCACCTAGATATCATAGTATGCATACCCTAATTTTTATACCTCATCATGGAGAATGTTTGAAACACTACCAATAGATTAATCCCCATGTCAATGATTCCCTAAATAACTTGATAATAGGTAATGACCTCCCCTCTACAAGCCAAATTGCATGAAAAAAATGACTAAGTGGAAAGACATTAGGGTTTCTTTAATATCACCCAAACCATGCATGTTTTTGGGAAAGCCTAGACAACTTTCTTTCCATGCCTTGGACTAGGAACAAATTCACTTGAAAAGGCACTTTTGGTCACCCAAGTTTTATATATGGGAATGGGGGAGAGCATACATGTGCTATTAATTTTCCAAAAATAGACAAACAAATTCAAACAAACATTTTCAATGAATTGAAATTGAAGTAGGTTTTCAGTTTAGGCACCAAATTGAAATGTGTGATGAAAATGTTTACTTGTCCCCTTGGCTTAAGTTCAAAATCTTGAAAATAAATTGCACAACACAACTTAAGCAAAACCACCTAGGTTAATTTTAAGCCCTTAAATCCAAATGTTCAATCTTTAGCCTAATTCATTTTTAAACACCAAAATTAAGTATGCAAGACTTGAGAATTTATTGTAAGAACCAAAAACAAACTTTTAAAAACATTAGAAATCTTAACTCCTTTTAAGAACCAAATATCAAATGTTTGATATTTAACAAGTTTATTTTGGCACCAAAAATGAAGTGTGAATGACTTAGATAAAAAAATTTAAACATCCAAAATGAAATGTGCATTAGTCTAAACTTTCAAATTTGTGTTCTAATCATGCCTCAGCCATGTAATTGTTAGATAGTCTCATTTTTATTAAAAGTAATTTCAATGATGTGCAAATGAGATTTCAAACCATAGATCTTAGGTTTGTAAATTAAAAAACATAGTGACTATCATTGGTCATAACTATCTAATGTCAGTTGGTTTCATAGAGAATCGACATTGATGGGTAATAATGATATTGGTCGACAATTATTGAGATCAGTTGCTTGTAAACTTGAACGTAAAACCAACTCAATATGAAAATGTTAGCTTAATCTAAAATATGATAAAAACTCTTGGAAAATTGAAACACAATGGTTAGGTAGAGAATATAAAGATCAAATAAACCAATAAATATCAATAAGAAATTCTAAAAATATTCAAAATGCAATACTTTTAAACCATGTTTTGCCCTGCATATTGACCAAATATGGTCATAAAGAATCAATCTCAGTTAGGTATAACCAATGATGGATTGGTAGAATAGATGCTGGTTAGGCCTGATTGATGTCAATCTTTGTGTAGATCTGAGTTAAAAAAACAAAAAATATGGTAAAATCAAAGATAAAACTATAATTTTGATTATATTCAAGAATCCATTCAAAGATTTATGAGGTTCTTCTTGGTCTGCTTGGTACATGGGGTGCTCAATGTCCCACTGAGCATGCCATTTGTGATCAAGGAATCTAATAAGAGTGGTTATATCATGTGTTATAACAAGTAAGAAAACTTGAATAAAAACACACTAATATGAATAACACTTACTTGGCTAGATCATAGGGGAGGGGGGATCTTAGTGAAAAAACAATAAATGACAAAGCTCAAACAAAATACAAAGAACTTACAAATTCCTTACCTTCCTTGAATGCTCTAAATTATGTATTTGTTTGGCTTGCTTAGATTTTGCTAAAAAAATCTTTAGTAAATGGAGTTGTGTGGCTCCTTCTCTCCTTGGCACCATTATTTGGCTCATGCTTTCTTGATGTAGCTTGATGGATTATCTTGTGATTTTGGCATTATAACTTTGTAGCTTTGAATCATGAACCAAACCATACATTATAACTTTACTATGCTCAATATTTCTAAATAAAGAGGCAAATGATTGTATTTATAGGTTTAGGAACTAACCCCAACTCAAGGTTAGTTAGAGATTGGAATGGGTTAAAACCTAACCTTAGTGAGTTAATTAACCCTATTAGAGTCAAAATGCGTAAAATGGTTTGGATTAGAAATGAATAGGCATGTTGAGATATTTTAAGATATTTGCCCACTCACAAAAGGGTAATTATGAATTCTTAGCATATTCTTTGATTTTTGAATTTATTTGTTGACAAATCATTAATTTCTCATGGATGATTCAATTAGACATTTAATTAGGTTTGTCATTTTAATTAATTCTATTTAGGGTTTGTAACATTTCTAAGATTTGATTTAATTCATGTGAATTTGCCCCATTAACTAGTATATAGTCCAAATTTCATGTTATGAACCAAAATTGAGACATTTAGTGATTCTTAGGCTTAATTTGCAAAGGTTAGTAAGAACCAGTCTAAATTCTAGTAAGAAGCCATTGGTGGCCAATTTTAGGTGTCTATATTTTTCCCTTATTTGGGAAGGCATTGAAAGTTGTAAGCATAGTAACATATTTTCAAAGATTCAAAAGTTCATGTACGCTTATGACGTTAATGACAATGGATGAATTATAGATACCCCCTCAAGGGAGTGGTTGGCAAAGGAGTTGGAAAATGGTCCCTCAAAAGAAGGAAATTAGTGGACCAAATAGATGAAATGATGGGGTGGAAGGGACCGATTTTCCCATAGGTATTTATAATCAATGGCATATGGAGCTACCCCAATTAGGTAAGATAAACAAGATGATTTTCCCATAGGTGGTTATAATCATCAGTACAGGTGGGATTAAAAAATAGTGATTATTTTCCCAAAAAATATCTTAGGAATTAATAATTACCTTTTTGTGAGTTTTTAAATATCCTTAAATATCTCAACATTCTTATTTATTGCTAATCATGACTATTTGACACCTTTTAACTCTATTGGGGTTAATTAACTCACTAAGGTCATGTTTCAACCCATTCCAAGTTCTAACTATAATTTAGCTCACCTTGAGTTGGGGTTAGTTGTTAAACCTATAAATACAAGCATTTACCTCTTCATTTGGAGAGCTTGAGCATAGTAAAGTTATAATACAGGATTTGGTGCATGATTCAAAGCTAAATAGTTATAATGCTAAAATCACAAGCCAAGCCATCAATCTACGTCATGAAATCATGATCCAAATAATGGTGCAAAGGAGAGAAAGAACCACATAACTCCATTTTCCAAAGAATTCTTGAGCACAATCCTAGCAAGACAAATGAACACATCATTTAGAGCATTCAAGAAAGGTAAGGAATTTGTAATGTTTTTTGCATTTTAGTTGAGCTTTGTTTTTTATTCATTAAGCTCCCCCTATGATCTAGGCAAGTAAATGTTATGCATATTAGTGTGTTTTTATTCAAGTTTTATTACTTGTTCTAACACATGATCTAACCACCCTTCTTATATTCCTTGATCATAAATGTCACACTAGGTGGGACATTAAACACCCCACGTACCAAGGAGGCTAAGAAGAAACTCATAAATATTCAAGTGGAAGCTTGAATATTATCCAAATTATAATTTTAGCTTTAATTTTTCCATATTTTTAATCTTTTAATTAACTCGGATCTACATAGAGACTGACATTCCTCAAGCCTAACCAACATTAGTTCTACCAGATTATCATTAGTTCTACCTAACTAAGCTCAATTTTGTGTGACCATCATTAGTCATTACCCAAGGTGAAACATGGTTTACAAAGATTACATTTTGAATCTTTCTAGCATTCCTTATTGATATTTCTTAGTTTCTTTGATCTTTATGCTCTCTACCTAACCATTATGTTGTAATTTTTGAAGATTTTTTTATCACATTTTGGACTAACCTAAAATTTTCATATTGTTTTGGTTTTGCCTTCAAGTTCATAGGAAACCAATCTCAATCATTTTTGATTGATATCGGTTATTACCAATTGACATCATTTCTCTATGAAATTGACTGACATTGGTCTCCTTGTAGCTGGCATTGGTCAGTTATGACTGAGGATAGTCATTATGTTTTTAAAATAAAATCTTAAGAGATATGTTTTTAAACCTCATTTGCTCATCATTGAAAGTGATTCTAAGAAAAAGGAGACTATCCAACCTTTGTAAGTCCAAGGCATGATTGGAACACAAATTTAGATTTTAACTAAGTATATCATCTTAGATCCTAACAAGGTATGGTAAGTGAGGTTGACTAAAACATACAATTTATGACCATCTCAATTGATCCCAAGTTTGGCTAACAAAAGAAAAGCATCACATCAATTGAGTTCATATTAATCAAGTTACTATGCAAGTGTTTATTCCTTTACATAGTGATTCCATCTATGGACTACTTAGTGGAATCCTTTAGTTGAACAGTCCTGACTCAGGCCTTCATTACTAGAGGAGAAGTTAGCCTCTCAACCCCATGGATCTCATAGTATGAGTACCCTAATTTTTATACCCCACTATGCAGTAGAGTTGAAATACTATTGGGAGATGAATCCCTAGGTTAATGCTTCCATAAATAACTCTCTTAGAGGTAATTACCTTCCCTAATGGGAGAAATTGATCATCATATACTAGAGCCATAATTGGACACTAACAATACATGGTACTACTATCCTAAAAGTGGTGTTAATGTCCTGAGGTCTAATAACAAAGATAATACCAAATAGGATAGGCTAGGGGCCCCTCTGACTTAGAGGGGTGACTCAAGACCACTAAGGGTGCAATAAATAAGGAAAATAAGACATAATAAATATTGAAACACCAAAAATTCCATACAAATAAGGGATATTCTCATAATTATGAACTTAAAGTGAGAGGGAAACAAAATACATAATAGTTGGCATTGTTTGACCAAATTAGGGTGAATACACTTTACATTTAACTTTGGATTCTCAAAACTTTCTCCATCATTCAATTGTTCTGGTGATAGTTCTCTTTCCACACAAAGTTTTAGATGAACATTCACATGCACATAATATCAAAAAAAAATGTTCCCATGCTATAAAACCATATCTTATATCCATATCAATTTGAAGACATTAACCAATGGCTAGGATATCATCACCAACATCTCTCTAATCACCATTATTATATCAATCTCTTGATTAGTTTCTTCACTTTGCCTCTCATACAAATCACCATGTTGGACAAGACCATACTTTATCATATTCATATATACAATATCCATAGTTTGGCATTCATATTTCAAAAACACATTATGGAAAAAAAATCTCCCTCAAACAACACATCTACAACCCCATCATGCCTCAAGGACATGTTCTCCAAATCCTCTTCAATGCTACTATGATTCTCATGTTTTTCACTATCATAATGGACTACAAATGGACCATTATTAACAACTTTAAATGTTTTTATACTCATTATAATATTTTTTTTATCTCTTTAATGTGTCTTCTCATTCACTATCATCTTGTTATGTGTACCTACTTTCCCAACATCTACATCCATTGCTTTGACTATGGAAACTTAAAACTCTAATTGGTTTCTGTCTCTACTGACCTTAAAATCTACATGGCTGAAATATTAATTCAAATAAATCATTTCATTAATATGAACATATGTCATGCCTTGTTTTTACTCAATTTTGATACCCTCTAAGAAATAATTTAAAATCTCATTGCCATCATGAACCAAGGACAAACTAGATTTTCCCCAATCATGGGAATTCAAAATCACTTGCCCATCATCACATAATAGGTATCCATATTATAGTGAATAATTTGTCACCTCTCCATCATGATTAATAAATTATTTATTAACATATGTGATGCTCATATCTCCCATACACACTATTATTTTAAAAATTGGAATTAGGCTCTACATATAGAAACTTCTCCTTGTTATGTTTTAAGACAATTTCATCTTCTGTGAACCTATGTATGTATATGATACTTTTAAAATAAGTATTTAGATATTGACATGACAACTTCCCATATTTGTTTCTTCTCTTAAAAATATTATTCTCACCAAATATATGAAGTATATTCACACAAAGCATCCTCAACCATCTTGACTATAATTTTGGGTGCACAAAACACCCCAACATCTTGGAAACCATATGTTCCAACTCACATACCTTTTGATTATCCTTACTTTGTCTCCTCTCTTGGAAATTATTAAAATGCATGGAATAAACACCAATAAACCACTTGCATGCATTGTTTAGCCTCATCAGGTCAAAAATATTCTCATGCACAAAAATACATCTTTAGATCAATTATCCAAGTCATGATATATTGTAATATATATATATATATATATATAATTAGATTATTTACCTTTTTTATCCACCACAACCTCAATTGGTTTATTATATATTTTGGCATCTTTTCTTTCTCTTTCTCGGCCTTTATCCAAAGCATATATATTCACTTGTAGTGACAATAACCTCACCATCAACTCTTACTCATTAGAATAACGTGGATTTTCACCATCATAACCAAGTGCAGTCATATATAGTCTTTCTTAGAACACTTTTAGTACCCATTTCAACTTACACATCTCACATGCCTTTCTATTGTGTGTCATATCTTATGATGAATAAATAGTCTCCTCTTTTATAACCTAAAATGAAATGAAAATTAAGTCTCTCACAATTCCCACATAATTTTTTATGACTCAACACACTTGAAACCACTTATGTAAGCTTTTATCTCACAACTTTAAATCTCTATGTATACTTATACTTCATATCCTACAACAACATTAAGTAATTTTATTCCGTAAACACAACCACATGGGCACTACCTTGTTCTAATATCACCTAGTTCAAGCACATGGAAAGGAGACCAATTAATCCCTACCATTAATTCCCATGATACAAGGGTTCAAGAAATTAGATGGACACACATGTATTTCATAAAATAATTGGATGACATAATACAAAGAATCATTTATATACTTAATCATAATGGATTAAAATCTAGTTTCCACCACTATTTGAATTATCAAATAATAAATTATATTAAGGAGATAATGAAAAACACTCTTTAGTTCTATTCATAACCTATTACTTCAAATTAACATTCTTTCAATCACTTTTAGATTAAGAAAATAAAAAACCCCTCCAAATCTAGTTTTTCCCTCATTTACCAATAGAGAGCCTCCAAAAAAGGATTTTTTTGATTATCTAGGAAAGGGTAGATGACACCTAGGCTTATCTTTATACCCCTACATATTCTTTGGATGTTTCATTGTCCACCACATAGATTTCCCATACACAATGGTTTAGAGGGAAAGATAAAATTTGTTTTTAAACTCAGTAAATTCTAATTGGGGTTTAAAGGTGAATATTATAATAATATTAATGATTTGAATTTATTTATACCATATCATGTTTTGTCTTTGGTTCCAAATACTATGTTTGAAACCATAACCCAATTAGGTTTCATTCTTTAATTAACACATTGAAGTTGCATTAAACAGTGGATATGGCTTTGTAATCTGAACACCATTATGTAGTGGTCTATTTTTCTCAAGGCTTGTTTAGGTATGGAAAGATAAAAGCCAAAGAGGACTCCAATCATATGATCCTATGTTATAATCAATAGAAAAATATTGATTAATACTAATGTTTACTTATTGGAATCCACTCACCAATTTTAAGTTGAGCTTAGACATATATTTGTGCATGAACCTATTGGATAAATAACTCTGTATAACAAAGGAGAGCACTCTCAAGCATATCAAAAGCAAATTTAGGCTTTAAAAATATAAATACAACTACATAAAATTCATTCAAAAGCATCAATAACTATTCAGGTTGAGAAACATGATTATGAAAGACTTTGAGCATTTATTTCAATAATAAGTTGTGATACACACTACTATGGTTAATTATCAATTCAAGACAAAAATTAATGATTACTAACCCAATAAAAAATATTAATCAACAATAATTATTTTAAGACTTGATTATATATTATACATCCAATTAAACTACAAACTCAACCAATTTCCACATAAGATCAAATCACTATACAAAGCCTGATTAAATAGTTGAGTGCTATAAAGTTAATGAAAGACAAAATAATAATATAAAGTTTTATTTTCATTATTTTAAATTAATATAAATACACAAGACTAAAATGGGATAATATATTGTGATTATTAAAGTAATGAATCACCATTTTCCATGACCCAATTACAGCTATAGAACTATCAACTTAGAATATGAAGTATTGTCCACTAAAACTACCAAAACAACCAACCCCTTGCAATATTATGATTCAAGTAAAAGTGTGAGGCAAAAAAAATAATACCAATAAGAATTAAGATCAGCATGAAAACCAATAAAATTCCTCAAGGCACACAAAAAGCTAAAACAAAAAGAAAAAATAAGTTGAAAGCAAATGCACTCTATTTTTGATGATTCAAGAATGCTTAAGACATTATTTTATCTTTAATTATAAAATCACCCATTTAACTCAATTTATGAGGTGATTTATATTTTTAATGAGTCTAAAATGATGTATTTCTTAGATAGATATTTTGGGTATAACCAAGTCTTGGTAGAGGAAGAAGATAGAGTGAAAACTACTTTTACTTTTAAGTGGGAACTTTTGCTTATAAAAGAATGCCTTTTGGTTTGGTAAAATCAAGTGAAGCCTTCCAACATGTTAAGAGTTCCAAAATAAAATATTTTATGTATTCCACACTCCATTATTTAATATCTAAATTCAGCATCATATACATGGATGACTTAACTATTTTTTCAATAAATAGGTCACAACATGAAACCATTTATGAAATATCCTTTATAGGTGTAAAAGGTATGTAATTTTATTAAATCCAAATAAAATAATATTTTGAATCATGGAAGTTAAATTAATTGGCCATATAATCTTAAATGAATGAATTTGCATTAACTTATATAGGATCAATGCAATTTCAAAAATACTATTTCTTAGTAGAAAAAAAGAGTTAAAGTATTTCTTTTTGGAAATTAAATTTGTATCTAAGTTTATTTTTGGGCTCACTAAGATTTATATACCACTAAATATAATGTTAAAATATGATGAATATTTTTTGTGAACACCCAAAGCTAAAGCAAAATTTTAGGATATAAAGGATGTTACTCAAGCTCTCTTCTCGATCAATCTAGAATTTAAGAAGGATTTATTTCTATATTCATTTATGTTTGATCATACACTTACCATTATACTCACACATAAGGTGGATGAGATATAAAACACCATATAATTTTTGAGAAAAAACCTTAAATGTGTGGATCTAAAATAATCCATGATACATAATCAATCCTACACTTTGATCAAGGTTTCTAAGAAATTTAGACACTATATATTGTGCAGTAAAGTTTGTGATTGTTACTTATGCCAAAGTGAATTTTATGATTATAAATAATTAATTAGTGGAATTTAGAGATAAATAGATTGCTAATCTAAAATATTTTAACTTGGAAATAAAACCTAAAAAAAATTGAGGTTAAGGTATCATCTAGATAGTTTTAAAGGTACATCCTAGAATTGGCATTGTTAAAGTTAATGAAGCCCAAATTTTAGGCAATGAATAGTAAAAGAATACCATAAATTATTTAATAAATTGTTATTATCTCATATAGTTAAAAAATAACATATAAATGAACTCATATTAATATTCTCCCATTATATGATTAAAAAAAGGGGTGTTGTACTATATAAATTATAAGGTAATATACTTGTGGTTTGGGATAAAAATGAATACCAAGATATGATATATAATTTTAATGTGAATTTGGGAAGAAAAAATCCTTTTGGAAAACTACATCCAAAAAAAAAATTACATCTAGTTATTATTGGCTAATAGTCTTTAAATATGCATACAAACATGGGATGAGTTTCCATTAGTGTCAAGTGTTTTCTAATAGAGAGATACACCTAGTTATGCCACTCCAACCATTAATTGAGGGTCACTCCTTCACCCAATGGGATATGGATTTTATTATCATAATAAATATTAATTATTCCATGGGACATAATATTTTTTTATCTTTAACTAACTAATACATGAGGTGCATAGAGGTTGTTACAAAAAAGAACTACATAACAATTGATGTCATCAATTTCTTTGAGAAGAAAATTTTCACCAGGTTTGTTTTATCATTCTTATTGGTCTATGATAATAACCTTACTTTCCATCCTACATAATTCACTGAATGGGATTATAACAATGTATTCATGGTAAATTTATCTTCTGATTACTATCCACAAGGCAATGACATTGATGAGTCCACCAATAAGAATCTGATTAAAACAATAAAAAATAATTTGGGAAGAGGCCTAATGAGTGGCACTCATTGTTGAAGTATGCATTATCGGTATAAATAACCTAATTATAAAAAGAACTCAAGTCATCCCTATTTTTTATAATATACACCTAAGAACCAATTTTCTCCATTACCCCCAGGTTTTCAACATACTAGTTAATGATAGAATATATGGATAATGACAATATAATCTTATTCATATTCCTAAAAATTATCTAGATGGAAGACAAGTGTGATGAATATCTTAAATTTTATAGAGAACACTCAGGTGTTTTGAAAATAAGGTTTGATAATAGGTACTGATTAAATTATTTCATAATTTCATACTTGGTCTTGTTATGGGGCAAGTCTCATGAAATTGAAGCACAAGATGATAATTGATTAACATTATGTATAAGACCATATCAAATTATAGAGATATACAATAATGATGCTTTTAGACTAAAATATTTACAATGTCAAGATTTGGAATATCCTATGAATATGTAGTAATTCAATCACTTCTTCTCATCTACACCATCATAAATAGGTAATGATTGATAGTAAGTTGTATTCTAGGTTTAACACTAGGTAGCCATTTCTCTTTTATTTCTTTTTTCACATTGTTAGTTAATTGATGTTTTCTTAGATAGTTATTTTTTCATGTTTTCTAAATTAGTTTGATTCATTAACATCTTTATAAAAATAATTATTCTAATAAAAATATTTTGTGTTATTTTTAAGTGTGTACCAAAACCCCTGAATACTTGTTATATGGTAATGACGAGAAATACCTAGGCCTAAAATATTATTTAATCTTTGAATTATGGATAATTTCAAAAGATATGAATTTAAAGCAATATGGTTCATAAATAGTGTTGTTTGATTGTGATCAAGAATTTATTTATAACACGCCATTATCTAGTTGAATAACATTTATGTCATGTAAGAGAGTCTTAATTACACTCAAAACATTTAAGGAACTACTATGGTAAAGGTTAGTAGTTAAGGAAGGATATTCTGATGGAAATTTCTAATAAATGCCTTAACTTAGTGGAATTATTCCCAATCCCATTAAATAAAATAAAATGAAAATAAAAAGGAAATTTTGAATACCAAAAGGAAATATTAAGTTTTCACCTGAGAAAGGGTGATTCAAGTAACCTCCAAGGCAAGATTTACCACCCGACTGGTAGTATGGCAAGGTCTATATATCAATCATATATATGCATAGATAGTAGTATATAAATGCCCATGTCAAACCTTTAACCCAAATAATAAGTAACCACATATCATATCCAATTTAGATCTATTGTTACTTTCATATACTATTTTATAGTTTGATTTTTTAGTTTGACATTATGTTCAGAATGTGAGACATTGATATTTGATTTTGTTACATTATGAGTATTTATTATGTTATGATAGATAAGTTATTAATTATTATACCTATGTATCTATATTTGATTTTATTTCATTATATTATAATGGTATTTTTGATATCATATTTATGATTGTAGTTGGAAACTAAGTATGGGCTATGTTTGGGCCTAGAGTATTTCAATTAGAAAAAACCTTTAGTTTATATAGGTAAATGAGGTTAGAGGAAAAATAAAATAATAATATCCAATGTGTTTTATAGTTTTTTTTAATTTGTGTTGAGATATATAAGTACTATGCTTATTATTTTGTGTATCTTCTAAAGCTATCATAGACACTTGGCCAATTGTGCTTCTTGATCTTCATTGATTTAAATTTTGAATGCCCTATTTTATTGATAAAGCAATTTGTGTTATTTTTGTGTTTGTATGCATTGGAATTGATTATTAATTGATAATATCCATCCTTAAAAAAATTAGAACTAGACTAAAATTAAATTAAATTAGGAAATAAATAAAATTTGGCTGATTAGATTTAAATAAATTAGAATTACATTAGAATTATTGTTGGCATCTTTGAGGGGGTAACATTGTTTGATAAATATCAATTAAATGCAATTTATGGATGTATTATAATTAGTATATAATCTTATTTATATTAATTTATCACTATCTAACTACTAATCCCTATGAATTTTGGATTATTACAATGGGCTTGAGATATATGTCTTACAAATCAGGTTGATCCATAGCCTTTTATTAGGAAAGAAATTTAAAATATATGGTCAGGATGAAGGGTCCTAACATTCTATCCACTTTAAAATATTTTATCTCAAAGGTGCAAGTGAGTAAATTATTTATGGATTTGAATAATAAGCTCCCAAGTAACATCTTTTGGTTGCATCTCATGTCATTATACTAGAACTTCAGTGATGGCCCATTTACAGAAGTGATGAGAGTGCTTGTCAATTATAACTTTAGGTGTTAAAAGGAGATACCCTTTTTCATCAAGTCTAGAATAACTATATATATTATGAAATTATAGGCAATGACCTTATTTAACTAAGATACATGAAAAATAAGGTGCACATGTGATAAAGGAAGAAGTTCCAATTTATAGATGACAAGGCCAATCTGTTGGATAATTTTATATGGCCTATGGAATTTAGGAACTACTTGTTGGAAACATTTAATTTTAAAAGAGTATTGATTATAATTTTTAAGGTGAATTAAACCCATATACATAGGCCAAAATGATAATTTAGATTAGTTATGATCTACCTGTTACTTCATGTAATTTTGTGCCAGGTGGAGATCATCCTTGAGGAGGTGAAGGATATTTCCACGTGAATTGAGGTTAGTATAAAAATCATGTACCTTAGAGATAGATACTATATAGGAGATAATATATGGTATTTTTTGCTCATAAACAACTTTATAGATTTTAATTTGGTAGTTGTGTGGTTGATAGCATTGTACCACCAATCAGTAATAGGTAACCATTTTACCCATTGATGTTGATGTTGATTTTATATGAAAAAATTATATATATATATATATATCTCCAAAAAACTATTTATAATTTTTTAGTGATCTATTTGTGGATGATATCTTAAATTCAATTTAATATGTGTGCCAAGGTGTTTGATTAGTTATTTATACAAAATAACTTATGATGGTTGAATCATTATATGATATAATTAATGTGGGGAGGATAATTTGGAATATTTGATCAAGATATGTATAGGCTATAGTGGAAGTTGTATGCAATGAATTTGGATGGATCTATAACTTTTTCTACTTATTGGATTCTAAGCTTGAAAAATGTAATCTTACCAAACAATTCATTGCATAGCTATTTATATTAGGACATGACCAATTTAGATCCACTAAACCTATATAATAGACCTATTATTACATTAAAAAATAAGAGGTTTCTAAAATATCTATTAAAATGATATTATGTAATAACCTTAGCTAGGACTACAATACATAAAATATATATAATCTAGTGCTCACTAAATATTGTGGCACAAAGTGGGATAGTTTAAATAAATCAAATATAACATGCAAATATAAATGTACTCAATTAAATATAGATTTACACTAATAAAGGTGTACAATATTCATCCTAATACTTTATACAATATCTATCTACAAAATGAAAGAGTAACATTTGAGAATACTTGCCTTGAATTCAACCTATTGTGCCTCAATCTCTCCCTTGGTCAATGGTAATTTGAAAGAATTTGTTGTGTCTTTATAAGGATGATGGTATACAAATTAAATCTAGGATAAAATATTCCTACTTTTCATCCAAGACTTTCCCATAAGACAATAATATTTTACCTCTAAGGTAAAAACTTAATCATTGAATCCCCAAATGTATAAATAGTAGAATTACAAGTTATATCAAATATAAAAATGAATGTTCCTTTCTTTAGAAATTAAATGAAAGGGGTATTTATATATAAGGGTGGAACTTAAACTCTCTTAGATATTTCACCGATAAGATCGGCCAAGTCAATAGTTTTTAGTAGGCAATATCAATGTTAGGTCTGAAATTAGGTCACCTGGGTTGATGAAGTTCTTAATGTGCATTCAATTCCTAAAAATATTTATTGGGATGACATAGTATGAAAATGAATAAAAAGAGTGTATAATTAGTTAGGGCCTATTTTGGAAGGTGAATTTATTAAATAAGTGTATAAGTATGTTTTAATTTCTTATGGAGTTGGATAAAAAAAACTTGTAGTGGTTTTAGGTAATGGTATAAGGCTAAAAATCTTGGGAAGAATCAAATATCTACCCACCCCTTTCTTCATGCATCCTTTATTGTGTGTACATAGAGAGATTGAAAATAGATAGGTTCTTACAAGAGATAAAGTATTATTAAATGCTAATTTTAAAAATATTATGTGTATACATATACCCCACTTGAATCTCATCACATGTCATGTAGTTAAAACATGGGATGAAACTTTGATAAATAACATAACAATACACAATTATTAGATAATACATTTTAGAAAAAAATATAAAAAGAAATGAAAGTAAAGAATTTAAAAATACATATCTTCACTTACCTTGTTGCTTTAGAATATAAGTTGTAGTGAAGTAGATGGAATAGGCATGCAAAGCACATGATATTAGGTAGACCTTAAAAATAAGATAAATTTTTTTAAAAAAAATGAAAAAATATAGGTTAAATATATAAAAATTATCTACATTTTAAATATTTTAGTACTTTTTTTAGCTTGGAAAAAGAGATTGTAGAAACATAGTTATGAGAAAAAACTAATGTTTTAGTAAATAATTTGTAGCTAAATAATTTTTAATTTTTAAATATAAATAATTTTTTTAACTATTCATTTTCAAATTTACTATGTGAGAAACCAAATTTCTATGTGACCTAGAGGTGTGATGAGAGAGACTATGGTATGGATGTAAAGGGTAAATGTGGAGGATGCATAGCAGATATTAATAAACATGATCTAAGTATGAAATGTACTTAAGTTTTATTTATTGTCAATTTTATTTGAAAAATGAGGTACATTTGAAAAACTATGTATCGGGGCAAATCCATGTAGTGGAACTTGACCCAAAATTATTTAGGGTAGAGTAAGAATTAATATGGACAATAGGTAGGGATCAAAATAGTCATTAATGCCTAAGGAATTAATGATAAATATGTGAAAAATCATCATAATAAATGAATAAGATCATCTAGGATGATATAGTTATAAACTAGTAGGTTAATGATGGTGGCTGATTACATAGTATAGGGCTCATCTAGTTTGTAATTATCTAGCCTATTGTGTGTATATGGATCAATCTAGTCTGATAATGTATAGGTGGGTGGTTTCATATATCTTGGTAAAAACATTAATGTATTGAAGTGTTTGATGTATTTTTTGTCAATATATGACTTCATATGGAGTAGATGTTGTATTAGGGTTTTTGGCTAACTATGTAACAAGTGGCTAATGTAGTTATGTTATGTGGTCAAATTCATATGAAGTGGCTGATTTATTTTAAGTTTATTAGTGACTGAGATAGTTAGATACATGATTGACTTAATATGAAATTAATTAATAGTTAACATGGTTAGTTATGTGGCTGATGTAGTATATAATGTTGAGAAAATGGAAAAATAAGTTGAATTAGCTACTTTTGATGTAAATTTATGTATTATTTATTTTTGTAATGAAGATTGATGATTGTCTACTATTGAGTAATAATACATTATTTTTTGTTTGATATTTAATAGATGTGATGGAGACTCTATAAATTGGTAAATTTAATTTAGATACCATATTCTTTGGATAGATTGATAGCTAATAATTATGTATGGTTGATGATGTTGGGATTTGGAGGTATAATACAGATGTTCCATATTCCTTTGAGTTTTGAATTAGTCACCATGTTCTTAGGTACATGGGATCAACTAACCAACAATTTTAGGTGGGTGGTGGATGGGGATACCATTAAGGTATCACCCTAAAATATGTCCATGCAATCTTATGACTTTTTGGGTTTCATGCAAACCGAAGAAACCTTGCGAGGTAGCTTATTAATTGTTAGGATCTCAATGGAGGTGAACTCCATACTACGACATGAGTAGTATGGTATTTATTTTTAGAATAAACTTTAGTTGAATGGTAGTTAGCACATAAATTGTTAACCTAGATGGTTCAAATATGGACTTGAATCTTAGATTTACTTGAGGTGTATGGGATGATGTTGGATTTATTATAAAGTGGGCATGACTCAAATAAATTGAAAATAAAAGGATGTGTAAGGTATAAAATAGAATTTCTAGATAGAGAGAATGAGATTTTTTCTAATTTTATTTTGAATAAGGACAAACACCAAAAACTAATACTTGTATCTTGATTCTTTGGCACAAAATACTCACAAACATAGCAAGGAAGTATGAAGGATAAAATGCAATTAAATGAAATTTGTTATCTAAATATTTTTATTACTAAGATTTATGTTGTATATCATAATAAAATATTATATCCAATAGATATAAAGTACCTTGGACTAACTATATATCAGTCTAGGAAGTTACATTAGAATGGCACTTTTATACATATCTATAGATTAACCTATCACACCTATTACATGAAAGCAATATTTATTAACCTAAATTGCTAATTCAAATTATTAATTGATACAATCCCACTATTTAGCCATAAGATACTTTAAATTTTTATAGATCATATCAAAGAACTAATCTACCAGTTAAATCATAGAACATTATCAATATAACACAAAAATAAGAGAGGAAATCATGTACCATAGACTTGTAGAATGAACAAAAGAATTTATTATCTATATTGAATGCCAAAATTTCTCTTCCCTTTAGAATGTGGGGGTTACATATATATAGGTTCTATATGTGGATGGCTCATCTCTCAATCCATGCTAAGAGTTTCACCACCATTAGGATAATTCATGAAGAGTCATGTAAGATATACATGTCCACAACATAGTAAACCATTCACAAGAGAAAAAAAAATTGGAATAAAATTATGGTATAATCAACTAATGCAATCACAAAAGAAATTTCCTATGAGGAGGTAGTTGAAGTTGTTGTCACTTATGTTATGGTAATCATTACAGTTGTAATGACATTTATAGTTATGGTTAGCCTTATCATTTGGGAAGTAATTACTACCAACATAGTTGGTGAAAATAATGTATCTAAGTATGTTTGCTTTCTTGCCTAAATTTAAAAGTAAATAGCATGGCTTGCCTAAAAATAAATCTCAATTGCTTTAAACTCCAAAAAATGTTTTCTAAAAATACTGGGGGAGTCTATCCATCAATTTTATGTGATTATAATTCATCCCCAAGCTCCACATAAATATTTTATAAGTTAAGTACCCTACTTCTATTAAAATTTATCAAGTACAAAAAGTCATCATGGGTCTTATATACTGTGTCTTCAATCTCTACTTTGAAACTATTCACTACTATTTGAAGAAGGTATTGAAAAATGGACCTAAAGACCAATTACCCCTTTGTTTAATCACATCATTGATCTTTATTTCCACAAAAATTTTAATGGATTTCCCTTTATAGCTGATGAGTTGTAGTACTAAAATTTTCATCTCTTAATGCCACATAATCAATCTATCCTTTCTCGTAATTACGTAGTTCTTGGTCCATGTTGCTTCTAGATTATTTATTAGGTTTAGGTGATTATAATCCTTGTTCCTAGATGATTTGATTAAAAAATGGAGGTTTTACTCCACTTTATTCATCTTAATTACAATTAGGTATATATATCCCCACTTGGGTTGTGACTCCCTCTTTGTATTCATTATTAATTGGTTGATATCATACATATTTGGAGCTAATATTTGTACATTGTCTATGATGTATTTCATAGTTTTTATTTTTCTCCTTTATTAAAGTGCATCCATGTTCTGATCATAGCCTCTAAACATTTCTTTTATTAATCCCCCTGTAGATTTTACAAAAGAGTAGAGGTCTTCTTTATGGTTTCTTATATCATAGGAAAACATTCTTCTTCTCTTGGTTAAAGAGAACACATATTCTCTTTTCTCAAATTATAAATTTTATCCTTTAACAATTATGGTTTTCCTTTTGACCTTCCTTATAGTCTTATTTTCTTTATCAAAATGAAACTTGACTATTGGCTACTCAACAATGACTAGGTCTTACTTGCCTTCTTATGTTCATTATATTTTTTGAATCCATTCAAGAACATTAAGGCAATTGGTTATTGTGAAGGTTATACCTATTATTAAGGAGTGGATGATGGGGATTTTCCTAACGGAAGCATGGGCTTGAGAGAAGATGTTTCCATTTGAAGAAACGGGGGAATAGCTCTTCTCAGTTTAGTGACCTTATTAGGGGCCATTATGTCAATTATTAGATTCCATTTCTCTGATATTTTATATTCTATAATGGTGTTAGACTCTATTTGTGATTCATGACCAAACGGTAGTCCCAATTAAATAGATGGTTGGGCAGGAGTAACTAGGAAATCCAAATTGGTGGTGGATACCAAATCTTTAGAATGCACATAAGGATTAAGGGCTTGGGGAAGCAAAGAATGAATACGTAGGAGGGGTATTGATAAAATTATAAAAATAATCCATTAATTATGTATAATTAAACCTAGTTGGGCCTTTTGAAGGTTGGTTTGGGGGTGCCACAGTCTTAATTATAGGGGTTAGGAAGGGGACTTGAAAAACTAGCATTGTAGTTATCTGAGCCTTATTTTGTTGGCCTAAGAGTATAAAGTAAGAGGTATTTTTGCTACAATACAAATTATAATAGTAAGAAATGAATAAGGATCTTTTTCACTTACCTCTTTAAATAATAGTAATTATGGGAACTATTATTGTAGATATCATTATTGTGATAAGAGGTGTTAGGGTTGGAGATACATTAATTGATTTCCCCTATGTGGAAGATAGAGGTTTCAACTCTACTTCATCTATATCATTTTCATATAGGTCATAAATTAATTTTTGAGACTGAACTTGTCTTCAAAATCTTAGTGTCGATTGATTTAGCCTCTTTTATTAGCCATTCATCATATAGTTCACTTTTGTCAGTCTCACTAATGGTATTAAATAGTGATGTGTCTATTTTAATCTCCCATTCCTCTTGGGTGGACCATTAATAATCATTGTCTAACACTTATAGGGGTTATATTTTCTTAGATAATTTTATTTTACTCAATCCTTCCCTTAAGGTTTCCTTTGTTGGAGTGACTTAGGGAAAAATTGAAGGATTTTTCAACTTCCTCTTGTATAAAAGAGGGTTAGGTGGGAGTGTAAGTTGGTTCTAGAAGAGGTGATAATAACTTGAGTTAATATAATGGAGAAATAGGTGGTGAAGAGGTTAAAATAATAGTGGTTTTTGGTGGTGTACCTGGGAAAGTTGACACTTGTCTAAGAAAAGGATATATTGATGGAGGTGGTGGTGCAATGGTTTGGACTAGGGATGTGAGTGGATCCAAACCAAAAATAGTGAGAATTTAATATGGTAGACTCACCTAATATGATATTATGAGTGGAATAAATAATAACATAGAGAATGGTCCACTAGATTAAGTAATAATTATGGGATTCTATGTAATGGGAATAGACTGAGGAGGGGTGGACACTATAGTGGTGGTTGTAATGATAACGACTATGATGGGATGTTAAAAATTCCAATGGCTAATTCCTTATATACTTCCCATAGGAACTTATTTGGATGGACCAATATTTTATTATCATTGTGATTTAGCCTATGCAAGGGATCGTTGAGGAGGTTTTGAAATTAAATTATCCTTTTCAATTCTCCTAGCATCCTCCTCAAAGGTCTATAAATGATGTTTTATATGCTTAGATACCACCATGGACATATTCACCTTATTCATTATTATATAGACATCCATATACTTCAAAGCATCCATGAATACTTCATCATGTGGATATGATACATGGGCATAGTTAATTTTCACCTTTTCTATGACTCTATTTAGGTGTTTCTTGACCCTTTTTCTTAGATTCCATTGCCTATAATGTGCCCACTTCAAATCAAAGTGTGTTTTTATATTGACCAGTAGATGAAAATGCTCCCATCTAGTGTATTGGATTCTACCAATGTTGATGGGAGGTGGATAGATAGATCCTTTACTAAAATTTATTAGTGGAACATCTAAATAATCTTCTAATTTTTTTTATAATTTATTGTTCTTCCACCTTATTTCAGACCAACTAAGGTAGATACTAATTTAATAATTTTGGGAATATTGGTGTATTATTCTTAGTTTAGTTAAAGGGTTTGAGTTGTAAAATCAATCAATAAATAAACAATAATTAAGATATTGATTTGTGTAAATTAATTGCAATTAAAACCTTTAAAAAAAGAGTAATAAGGAGAAGAAAATAAAACTTAGCTAGAAATTTATTGATCGGACTAAGACAAAGGTTGAAATTCCCTATGCAAGACTAAGACTATCACAAACTAAGATCTAAACTTTGTTTTGTGATTGGATAGGAGTGCCAGAACTAGATAGTAATGGAATCGGTGTTATAGTCTACCTCTACCATTGTTGTCTTAAGGATCTAAGATTTTTGGGTTTATATATATATATATATATATATATATATATATATATATATATATACATATATATACATACATATATATACATATATATACATACATATATATACATATATATACATACATATATATATATATATATACATACATATACATATATATACATATATATATACATATATATATATATACATATATATATATGTATATATATATATATATGTATGTATGTATGTATATGACCTTGTCTATGAAGTTTTAGTAGATGTAAGTCTATATAGCTCCTTATAGATAAGATTATTTCTTTAAACCCTATCTTCCATTATGCTTTGACCAATTTTGAGCAAGAGGGGGGGTTAGTGTCTATAATATTCATTGGATGTGCTTCACACCCTGTGTGTGGGCATGTTGCCTACATATGAATACTCCAAAGAGGGATCAAGCCATATGTACTTCTCCTACTTTATGTGCTTTGTGAAATTATGTATATGAAGATGTAACATGATAAATTGTATGTCATTGAGGTGGCTATGGATTTGTGTAAGGATTTCAATGAGCTTGTAGGTTTGTTGTTTGGTTGTATGTAGAGAATAGTGAAGATTGCTTGAGTAGTCTTTCTTGTATTCTTTCTTGCTTAGTGATAATTGACAACCCTTTCTAAATGATCTTTGGATGGGATTTTATATGGATCTATTGGTCATGGGTTGAATGTACTCAAATTAGGCCAACAAGGATAAATATGATAACTAGAGGAAATTAACTATTGGGGCTAGAAATAGACTTGGATGATAGCATCAAAATTGGACAAGAGTGGCACTGATACTATAGTCCTAGTGTGGAACTATTTGTCTTGAGTAGATAAGACCTTGGGGGATGGATTAGTCATGGAAAAATGGGTCTATATTATTTGGGATCAAGTTTTGAAGGCTATAGATGATTGAGAATCAATAAAAATAAGCTTAAGAGGGTTAGGAGAGAAAACAAGAGGGACCTAAGGATAGGGTGTCATTAGCCATGTTCAAGTTACCAATTTTTGCATTTTATATGACTACATTTTCCCCACCCATTTATTATATTGATGCAATAAAGTGAAATACTAGAATAAATGAAAAATAGAAAACATACCTAAAATTACTTGTAAAGGTGAAGCCCATGAAGCTCTGTGATGTTGGGTGTGCATAGAGAGAGAACATTGTGAAGTATGAAACTAAAAAATAAAACAAAGAATAGATTAGTTATTATTAGATACACTATATATAAAATAATAACATACAAAGTTTGGTAAGAGAGAGAGGAAAATAAAGGAATAAATACACTTCATCAAGTATGCAAACTAATACAAAACCTATTGTGATGCTGAGTAATGCTAGATGATGTTATACTAAGAGTAATATCATGAATGAAGATGAGTGCTCAATTCCCTAAAAGTGTATTAAGAATGAAAAGGATAGCTTTTTGGATCCATCATCACCAACTAAGTTAAGCTAGGTGTTCATGCATGTGTTAATCGATGTCTATACCATGTGTCTAATGCCTTTGAATAGGTGGCTGAAGAATACGAAGGCTAACTAGTCCTTTAGATCCTTTATTTCCCTGTAAATTGAAGCTATGAACTTATACCGGTATGAGATGTATGTAATATGAGATGGATCCTAAATTCCATGATTGTACTATGAAATGACAATGTTGGCATCTATATCTGAATGTATGTTGGAAACTAGGCCACTCTTAGCCACTATTAAAGAAGGATATTAGTCTTATATAGAAGCCACTCCAAATTTGTTCACTAGGCTTGTATGAAAACCACTTATAAACTCAATAAGTTAGGCTTTTATGAAAGCCATTTTAAAATGATTCCAACCACTTGTAGATGGAATAAGGCATGACACTACTGAGAATGCATGGGTAATGTTGAACTCAAAAAGAAAAGAAAGAAATGTATCACACACTACCTCCAATCACTAGTGTATAAAAAATGGATTCTAATCTATAAGTCATTTTAACTATCGTATCTAAAACTAGAAGTGAGAGATATCATGCCATGCATGATCCCCCTATATCTAGATTCTCTGAGTGAAAGTGTACTAAAAACTACTAATTTTGAACTATTCTAGCTATGGAAAATTGTAGTTAAACCTACTTTTTTACCTACTTTTATAAAGTATATTTTATTTGATATTTATATAAGAGCACTAAAATTAGACACTAGTGACACTGACACTACAGTCCAAGTTGGGAACTATTGTCTTAGGCTAAATTTGGTGACTATTTTAGATTCTTGACTATCTACCTAATCTGTTTTGACTGGTTTGATGTTTGGTTATTGTTATGGGTAATCTAAAAACTATTGTTTTGAACATTATGAGCTTTGATCTTTGAGACAAAACCCCTATTTATTTCCCCTCTTCTAAGGGTAGGAATGAATAACTTGTAATGATTTCCCTCAAAATAAAGAGCCCTACAAGTGTGTTATGCTACAAAAATACATGATATAACAATTATAATCGATAAGATATCTCACCATTTAACATTATTTGATTTAAGATATTGTTAGATCAATAGGGGTATACCTACATGGATATAAAAATGTAATAACATGTGGAATGAAATGAACTAGAAATGAAATTATGGTTAATTGTTAGTTGTTAGTTGGAGGGATAGAACATGATGTTCATTATGGCATCCAAGAAAATAAGATAAATGCATGATGTGGATCATGGCATTAAAAATTATGAGAAAAAAAATAAGCACACAAAGAAAGAATAAAAAAGCATACAAGGGTGGCCAAAGGGCCACATAAACAAGGGACATGGGCACATGTCACTCATACTAGAAGGAAAGTATACAAGGCATGTTCAAATGCCATATACACATATAATTAAAAAATTCAAAGTTGGAGTGGAATCCACAATCACATAGAAGAGTACATGCATAAGACATTGGCAAACATCCTAATGCACACACAATACATAGAAGCAAAGGGCATTGGCAAATGCCCTAAGGCACATACAGGAGACAATTAAGAACTAAGAAATGCAATCATATCTAGCTACACAAAGCAAGAATGGAAAGCATGTAATAATTGAAAATACAATTGCATATAATTAATCAAATGAAGAGGGAAAGTATGCAAGACATGTTAGTACAAGACTAGTTATATGCTAATAAATACACAAGTTCTATATACTAGTGAGTGTTGATAGAGTAATCTATGTAAGCCGGTCAATAATTTACATCAATATGATAACTAGAGTGTGTGGTGTAGGAATGACAACCTATATGGTGTAGTCATGTATAAGATACACTTAGTGGGTATATATATCAATGTGTGTCTTGATGTATAAGTAGGATGCCCCTTAATGGGTAGACGGAAGCAATCAAAGAGCTTGATGTCACTGTACACACTCAAATAAGATCTAGTAAAGTATGGTAATGTAGATAAATTGACAAACAATAGTATATAATAGCAAATGTAAGTCTAATATAGTAGTAGAAATGTAAATCATGGATAATCCATACAATCAAAATATTTTTGGTTTTTTTTGAGTTATTTGAATGTTTTTGATATTTTGGAATATTTTAATGTTTTTTAATTTTTTGCAATGTTATAGTGGTTTTGATATTTTGATAATAATTTATGTACAATCAATAATTTAGTAGACTATGTATAATAAATTGAAGAGAAACTATGTACAAGTAAGTTGGGAAGGAATGGTACTAACTGATGAGTCTCATGGAAGACTCCCTATCATGGTGTCCTATACCAAACAAAGGAATCATGCATGATTGTGAAGCATGATGGAATGGTTAATAATATGACTCTAAATATTTGGATGCATAATCAGTATCTTAGAAATTATAATAACATGTATTTTTCCACTCATCATTATCATCTTAATTTTGAACCAATGGAGTGTTGGTGCTGAACTTTATTATATCTAGATCTTTTCCTTTGATAAATTATGTCTATGAATGATTTTTATTGGGATGTTCAATAAATCCCACAGCTTGGTGACAAACATTATCAATTACTAGAATAAGAGTAGTGATACCTTGATAATGTTTGCCCAATCTTTGACCCTAAAAATCAAACTATTTTAGATATTTTTTACCAAATCCATACTACTTTGAATGTTGAGACTCATTTTATAAAATTAGATTTACATCTTTTCATTCTTTACCTATACTTGTGGTATTGTTTGTTGCTCTAATTTTGCTTTTTGATCCTTTTGTTGTTCTGAGTTATGTCTTGGTAACCACTTTTGTATTGTTTCTAAATTTGACCCTTTGTGAATGTGTTCTTATGTCATCATGGATTACTTGACTAATTTACCTTTTATAGGGTCCTCATTAGAAATTATCTATTGTATATGTTTATTTAATACTAAAAATGAATCTATGTGATGTCCATATATTCTATGATATGCACAATAATATTTGGATCTTCTCATTGGATATAGAGGAGGTAATTTGATCAAATTACATTTTATCATTTCCCTTAGTACCTTGCTTGAACTCTTTTTTGATCTTTGAATCACTAGTTTTAGAGTTAATTTGTTGTTATTTCTTGTTTTGATATGTAACATTTCTTGCAAGCAGTTGACTAAATGAAGGTGCATATACATGATTGACACTAGGGTGCCTTTGAGGCTTCTGTATTATAATATAATTTTCCAATTTTGTGATCTTGTCAAGTATTATTTTAATTATCTATTTGTAAATCTGAAATTAACTTGCTCATGCTAGTTATTTGATCCCTTAGAGTTTCACAAGTGCAAACCCTAGTTGTTTTCAATTGAACATGTAAGCACACATGTTGAAGAGGTTTTGAAGAAGCTATAGGCTGAATGTATACATTAGGAAAAATAATATTTGTTACCTCACCTTTTGTAGGGATGATAACATGGACCTAGTTAGAGAGAAATTAGTTATCACCTTCCTAGGGGAGAGGAGGAGAAGGAAATTGTTTCTTGTGCATAAGATATGACATTGAAATTTGACAGGTGGTTGTTTTCTTATTCAATGGATCCTCTAGGTAGAAATCATGTACATGGGATAAAATGCACATAATTGGAGCTATAAGTTGTATAAAATATGTTTATAAAGATCATTCCACCTGAGAGATAGTAAGAAAGGGAGAGAGAGCATGTATTTATTCATTAATGCATAAAGAACTTTGACGTGTGCTATGAAATTTCTAATATGTTTAACATGATAAAATTAAAATTTTTTCCATATGAGAGATATAAATCAAAGGATATAAAGCATGAATTTGTGCATGAATGCATAGAAAATTTTGACATGAATCATAACTTTTATAACATGTTTAGCATGATAAACTTGAAGAATTTTCCATATGGAAGATAGAAAGCAAGGGATACAGAATATGAAATTATGTATGAATGTATAGAAAATTTTGACATGAGTCATAACATTTCTAACATGTTTATCATCATAAGCTTGAAATTTTTCCACATGAGTGAGAGAGAGTATACAAAAGGAATATTGAAATTTTGTGCATGTTTAGCAAAGAATTTTGTAATATCATCCCTTAGTATAAAAATTAAGCATGAAATGCAAAGAATGAAGCTATGCAATAACATATGGTAAACTTAAATATTCATTTACATGATAGGACCAATGATGGTCTCCTTATTTTTTGCAAGAAATGTATGATTTTTTTTAAATATGTGAGATCCATTTTTTGAAATCTAATTATAGATGTAAAGTGATATTGTAAAAGCAATAGGATCTACTATATGCAACTAGGGTTTGATAGAAAATTGTTTTAAAAATTCACTATAAAAGTTTGAAATTTGAAGTGAAGTTTTGAGCTAGATATGCAAGTAAAAAATCATAAATTTATTAGAAAATTAGTGATTTAATAGGACCTAAGAGATGAAAATAGGGTTAGGAAAAATATATATTTTGAGAAATAAATATCAAATTTTGAATTTTAAATGGATTTTATGATTTTAATATGCAAGTAAAAATTTAAAAAATGATTAGAAAATTACTGGGACTTAGTATGGGTAATTAGGGTTTGAAAGAAATTTATTTTAAAATTTAAAGCTAATTTTTTATTTTATTATGCAGGTAAATAATTATAAATATATATGAGAAATAATTAGGAATTTTACCCTAGGGTTTCTATGTTTTTTATTTGTGTTTGAAGTAAGTCAGGTTCACCAAATGATTTAACAATTTTGAGAATATTGGTGTATTATTCCTAATTTAGTTAAAGGGTCTAAGCAATAAAATAAGTAAATAATATAAAATATTTAAGCTACTAATTTGTGTAAATTAATTGTAATTTTAAAAAAAAGAGTAATAAGGAGATAAAAACAAAACATAGCTAGAAACTGATTGATCTAACTGAGACAAAGGCTAGAATTCTTTGTGCAGGACTAAGACACTATCACAAACTAAGATCTAAAATTTTTTCTATGATTGGATAGGAAGGCCAAAAATAAACAATAGTGGCACCAATTCTATATTCCACCTCTACCACTTTTATCCTAAGGATATGAATTTTTTGGGTTTTGTTCATTATGTTTGTGTGACCCTATTTATGAAGTTTTGGTAGTTAGAAGTCTATATAGCTCCTCTTAGAGTAGATTATTTATTAAAACCCTATATTTCATTATGATTTGACAAATTTTGAGTAAGAAGGGGGGATTAGTGTGTGTAATATTCACTAGACATGTTTCACACCCCATGTGTGGGAATGTTGCTTACATACCAATACTTTGAAGAGGGATCAATCCATATGTAGTTCTCTCACTTAGTGTGCTTTGTAAAATTGTATATATAAAGATGAAAAATGATAAAATAGATGTTCTTGACATGGTTAGGGACTAGTTTAAGGATTTGAATGAGCTTGTAAGAGTGTTGGTTGGCTATATGCAGAGAATAGGGAAGATTACTTGAGTAGTCTTACTTGTATTCTTGCTTGCTTAGTGATAATTTCCAACCCTTTCCAAATGATATTTGAATGTGATTTAATAGGTATATATTGGTCATGGGTTGAATGTAACTATATTAGGCTGATAAGGATAAGGATGGGAAAGCAGAATAAATTGACCTTTGGGACTAGAAATGGACTTGGACAATAGCAATGAAAGAAAATGGGAGTGGTACTAGTGCTATAGTCCTAGGGTGGTTTTACTGTCCTAAGTAGATAGGACATGAGGGGATGGATTAGTCATGGAAAGAGGCGTTTGGCTCAGTTGGAATCAAGTTTAGAAGGCTAAAGATGATTAAGAATCAGTAAAAATAAGCCTAAGAGGGTTAGGAGAGCAAACAAGAGGGACCTAAGGATAGGGTGTCATTATCCATGCTCATGTTACCCTTTTTTGAATTTTATATGACTAAAAATACATAGGTGTAACCCTAGTACCCTCTATTATTATGATTATGTAATATGTATAGAGTTAATAGTCATAAATATTTTTAATGGCTCTTCTAATTTGATCTAACAATCTGGGCATATCCTTGACATAAATGGCTTGGTATAGCATTGAGTAGAAGGTCCCAATTAGTTTGATCATATTATTTTTGAATTTTTGTATATCAAGAACATTAAATTCATCATAAATTTAGTTCTTGGTATACTTAGTTGATGTCTCCTAGGGTCCCTAAAAGGTTGAGTGAATAGTCCCTATTATGGCATCTATTAGATAATACATCATATAGAAGTTTTTGTTTATCCTATTTATTGAACTAAGAGCTTGGTTGATCAAATTGGAACTAATGATCTCACCTATAGCTATGATCTTAGTGGAACTTAGGGTGGTGTCCAATAAGGGAATCCAAACTTCATTGACATAAGATATGTTGGGAGACCATAAATTTGGATTAGTAAACCCATAGCAATCTTAATTCTTGGCCAAAATATGGAAATAGGGATAATATAAATAAGTCCTTTGACTATGTAGGTATTATGGTTGTTATCCCATTATCACCACTTATTATTTACATTGTTTGCATACATCTACGAATTGACTAGAGCTTGATTGTAGGACATTTCAGGGATGGGGAGTCTATAGTAATCTTCAAAGGCAAACCCACTAATATATTCCATTGGGTTGTTGTGTTGGTTAAAGTGTATAATTTTACCAAAAAATTGGCCATTTGTAAATAAATTAAATACTAAGTCAATGAATGACATTTCCTCAGGTTTACCATAACTTTATATAGGCACAATGTTTTAATTGACACCCTTTCTTCCCTACATCTCTATGTGAAGGCTGAGATTTGATCTTCAAGAACAAAAGTTTTTGTTGTTTCAAATTCATCCCATATATTAGAATAATTCTTGAATTCACAGTTGAGTGAAACTTCATAGAACCTTCTGTCTATACACTTCTTAGGTCCTACAATGGAATATGTAGAGGGGGAAGGTGGAAGATATGAAAAAGAAACCATTGTTATTCAACTAAGATCTCTAGTTCTCTAAAACTATGAAATTACTTGTCATAATAGAGATTGAATTTGTGATTGAAACTATTAGTCAGATGGTAATGTAATTGTAATTGGCTTTGTCGATTGCATATATTTCCTTTGGATTCATTAACTATGTTGAATTAAATGCATATAGTTTTCTTATTCATGTGGATTAATGGAATCAATGGCCCTAAATTCTTTTCTTTTCTTCTATTTTCATATTTTGAATTTGCCTTATGAAGTTTCACACATTTTGTGATCCCCATGGCTAGGTGTCTTTTCTTTCTTTGCTTTGATTGCTTTGTCATCTCTCTTTTATACTTTTTAATTTCATGCTTCCTCAAAAAACATTACCTTGACATTACCTATCCCCTATGTCATTTTAGGGACATGTGGTGTAATTTCACTACTTTTCTACTTCTCAGTCTCTTTATTTATTACTTCTTTATTATTTACTACCTCAAAATCATAGGATCATGATACTTGGAAACATATCATGATTCCACCTTCCTATGAGCTTCATACCCTCTTTCTATATTATGTAGTCTCTAGGTGAGAAGGATGATGACACATGGTAAAATTTCAATGCTCAACTTACCTAGGAGACTTAGAAAATTCATGGAATGTGATTATAGTAGTTGGCTTATGAGAACATGACCCATGTATGATTATTTCTACTCTGTTGTCTTGGGAAATCCAAACACTAAAAATTCAATATGGTAGTTTCTAGGTGAGTGGGATTATGACATGTCAGAATATATCAATACTTTACTTTGTTCGTAGTCTTTTATAAATTTACAAGTGTAAAAAATGTTATGGGTTAGAATGTTGTCACCATGTGGTATAAATTTTTTTAGGACACTTAAGTATAATGCATACTTTATTTAATTTGGGGGCTTTGGGAGAGTGAGTGAAATCCATGAAAGTTTTGGTGACTTGATAGGTGTCTAGGCAATACAATAAGAAGAACATTCTAAGCAAAGAACAACCTGTATAAGATAAAACACAAAGAAAAAACACTTTGGCAAACACATAAGTCAGTTAGTTTGAAAGAGGAAAAACCTAAAATGTATTTTGATAAAAAATTAAACTTCATGAACTATTAAAATCTAATGACCTTGATAGACATGTGTGAAATAAATAAAATGTTGAAGATATAACTTGAGAGAAGCTTGATTGTAGTATTGGTTTATAATAATACAATTTTCAAAATGCTAGTCTAATATTTTAAAAAATAACATATGCCACCCCATCGATCTTGAAAAATGACTGTTACTTGGAAATGTGGGTCCCTTTTTAAAAAAAAATTAAATCGGGGTGTGTTGGGGTGAAAGAAATGGCGACTCATAAGAAGAATACTTTAGACCATTGAAGAACCCAAAATATTTAGTTAGAAACTATAAAGTGAACATGGATCATACCATAGAAAGATAATTAAACTAGAAACATGAATGAGGCTCCCAAAATTTTATGCAACATACTAGCCTTGCTCATACCTTGGATTTGTGTGTGACATGGTGATTTTATTTTATCCTTGTTTTGAAAGTTTTAGCAAAGAATAAGAGTGAGCTTTAGGTTTCACAATGTTTTATTTGAAGCATAAACAAAAATTTTGGGATCTCAACCATTGTTCTATTCCCATCTAGGAATTTATAGCCTCAACAAAGAGACATTTGATTCCACCCTTTCTCCTTTCATAAACTTGCATGATGTGTGATACATTAATCTTGTTTCATCATTTGAGTATTCGATCACCTTTATATTTTTAATTAGGCTTATTTTATCTCTCTTTAGAATGCATTGTTCTTTTTTTTTTAATATGATATGAATGAAAGAGAGGGGTATGAACAATTAAGGTTATATATGGATGGAATAAATAAAATAAAATTTTCTAGAATGTCCTTGCTAGTAACATTTGTATCAATTATTATTACCTTAAAATAACATTAGTGTGGAAAGTGTGTTTGATCAAAGGAATTGATTTTGTTTTATTAATTTACATGTAGTAATGATAATTTTTTTTAAATAACTAATGAAAGTATTCAATTTTTATATTAATATGGTTCATTTCTTGTTGCATACTTAAATTTTAGAAGTCTCAAATATAGGGGTGAAAAAGACTCATAAATTAACCAACTTTGGTATTTTGTTTAGGCTCTTCCTTCACTTATTCTCCCTTTGGGACCTATACTCATGGATTTCATAAGTAATCTCCATAATTTATAATAAAAATATTATATTGGATATAATTTTAATAATTTTGGAAGGAGTCAATTAGGTCTTTCTAAAACAAAAGATACTCCAGAGAACAAGAGACTAAACTAAAGAAACATAAATGATAAAAATAGGAAAGGATAATCTAAAAAGCACAAATAATACCTTAAAAACAAAAAAATATATAAAAAATAAATATAACTATGAAATTAGTGAAAATTATTATAATTTTACCTATATCATTGCACCTAGAGTTACTTAGAGACATCCTCATGGGAACAACCATAAAGTAGTGCTCTAAAAATTTACATTGATGGGGAAGTCTAGGTTATTACTTTCAATGTATTTAAAATGGAAAGTGTTATTACCTAATATCTAAAATACTTGATATGGTCCAATCCAAAAGGGATTGAACTTGTCATGTTGGCCTTTCTTCTCTTAATATTTATCCCATAGAATAACTAGATCTGAAATATGAATGGCCTTAATATTAGATATTTTATCAAACCACATTTTAATAACTTCTTGGTGTTTATTAGATATTTGAAATGCTTTAGTCCTTCCATCCTCAAGTTGTACTATGTCCAATAATCTAGACTAAATCCTTGGATCATCTTCCATATATTCTTACATAAACTGATAGGTTACAAGTTTGAGAGAAATGGATAAAATAGGTTATTGTCCATATACTAATAGGAAAGTTAAAGTTTTGAGGGAATTTTTATATCTTGTTTTATCTTCCCATAATGAATATTTAAATATCAATTACCATTCTCTTGAATTATCTTGGGCTAACTTCTTAATGGCATCCATCAAATTCTTATTTATAGGTTTAGCTACTCCATTTTCTTAGGGGTAATAGTTTGAAGAGGATTTGATTGTTATCTAGTCATTATATACCCAATTAGTAAATTCATAAGATTGGAAATCTAGGCCATTATCACTGACTAAATATATGGGAGTAACAAACTTGGTCAATATATGCTACTGTAGAAACTTAATGACATCTCGAGCTCTTAATTTTAAGGTGGCCACTATTTTTATCCACCTCATGCAATAATCAATGGTTGTAAGGTGTTTTAACCTTGTATTACTTACTATATGTAAATCCTATGTTGTTAAAGGTTTGAATATATCAATAACCTAGAAAAAAACTAGAAATAGTTGATTTGACAAGCATTTCTCAAAAAAGAAAAGGATATAGAGACATAACACTTATCTAGAGTAAAATAGGTATTTCTCTATCTCAAGAAGGTGAAACATGCTAGAGAAATAGTCAAACACCTTATGTTATATGACTGTAACTAAGATATGGCTTCAAACATTAGTGCCCTTATGTGGATAGTATCACCATGTGGTGCTAATGTCCAATTATGGTGTTAGTGCCCCTCTTAGAGGAGTTGTATAAGACTTTTATGGAAGTTATAATAGGTTTTATGGGACTTATAGGTGGTTATATATATATATATATATATATATATATATATATATATATATATATATATAAGCTTTATTGTGTCATTTTTTTCATTGAATATCTTACAAAAACCTAATGAGTACCTACACACATGAAACAATAGCCAGATCAAATGCAAAAGAAAAAAACTAGATTGTGGGATATTATGATTATGTGGAGCATAACCCTTATATTCCTGGCTACCACCTACATTAACTCTAATGTTATGGGTTTCATATCACATGTAGTTATCCCTTGGAGAACATGAATAATCAATTTGCACAATATGCTAGAATGACTCTCGCTTAGGCCCTTCTTTAATAAAGCATGCAATGTCTAGATATAATAGTTGAGTAGTATGCATAGTATTAAGCTATATTATTAATTGATTTTATGTAATTAAGTGCCAAAATAGTAATTTCTATATGTAAAATGCCTTGTGAGACTCTTTATATATAAGTAACTTTAATTTGAATGTAAGACCTTGTTCACTGGTTTATAAGTCATAAAAAAGAGATAAAACATAAGAGAAGGCTCAAGGTCGGGTTAAGAATAAAAACATGGGAAAAAATGACTATCAAACACTAGATCCATAAATGGACACTAATTCCGTATGGTGATATTATATTTATAATGATGATAGTGTCCTAAGGCCTAAGAATAGAGTTAAGACCAAGAACGATAGGCTAGGGGCCCCTGTGACTGGGAGAAGGTCACTCAAGACCACTAGGGGTGAAACAAATAGGGAAAATAAGACATAAGAAAGATCAAAAGACCAAAAATAACCTTGTGAATAAGGGATATATTCATCACTATGACCTTCATGTGAAATAGAAATAAAATACATCATACTTTTGGTTGCTTAACCAAATTAGGGTTTATGCATTTACCCCCTTTAATTATAGTAATGTAATGTAATGAAATGAATGTACTAAAATAAAAGAAAAAGGATAATGCATACCTATGCTTACTATGTGAATGTGTTTTAGACCTGGATCACTTTTTGGCTAGAGAAGTGGATAAGAGCTAAAGTAAAATATGGGAAAAGTAAATCCACAATGTGGGTGTCCTTTGTACTAAATCTAAATAATGAATTGAATCATGATGAATGAAACTCTATTTTGACCACACCTTGATATCTAGGTGAATATGAGTATGTAAACTAAATATGTAGAGAAATAAGGCCTACTTACCCTGACTTTAATATGTGTACTAAATTTGAGTATGTAAATATAATATGTATAGAAACAAGGCCTACTTTCCCACATTTTGGTATGTGTATTAAATTTATGTATCTAAAATTAATTTATGTTAGAATAATGCTTGTTTTCCACAACTTTAGTATGTGTATTGAATCTGAATATGTAAATAGAATATGTGGATAAACAAGGCCTACTTTCCCCCACTCTAGTATATTTACTAAAATTGAGTATGTAAATTGGGTCTAGTGGAAGGCTACAGATGAACTATTACAAAAGGTTATGTGACCCAAATTGGTGAAACCCTCATAGCATCTTGGTGGCATACTAGTAACAATATAAGTATAACCTAACAATATAAAAATAGATATCAATGACATGTGCTCTACATCATACCCCCAATCCTATTAACTAAGTAATATGGATGTGTATTTAAACATATATATAAGTCAAACTATTTATCTAAGTTAAACTATACATATGTAAACCTATATATCTACATCAAACTTGTGTATCTAAATATCTATATATCTAAGTCAAACTATATATCTAAGTGAGACTATATATCTTATTCAAATTATATATCTATGTAAACTTGTATATATATGTGAACCTATATATCTGAGTCAAACCTATGTATTTAAATATCTATATCTGAGTAGACCTATGTGTCTAAATATATGTATCTAAGTAAACCTATGCGTCTAAATATATGTATTTGAGTATACCTATGTGTCTAAATATTTGAAGCAATCTGTGTATTTTCCCTCCTTTAATGAGAGAGATGATACTAAGGTAAGGTTGTCTAACCAAAAGTGGTAATGATCAGATGTGTTGGTTTTAATTAGTAGGGGTAATGTTTTCTAAATCTAGAATATTTTATCTATTGTGATGGATTTGATTGTTGAAATTGGTAATGGGATAAATGTTTGGTCTACATTGAGTTTAGTATAGTAAAATCTTTTTTTGTAATTTTGAAAAGTTAAATGTGATTAGGATACTAGTTTTACTAATATAGGGTGAGGCATATTGAATTTAAGTCCCATGTAAAAGAAATGTCTCACAAATCAGATTTGTGGTTCTTTAGATATTGAACTAGCAATAAGTTGGTATTAGTTAGTGAAATTGGCACGTAAAGTCAACCTTAGTAATGTGGTATTTGATAAATGTGACTTAAATAGGTTATTTGATATAGTTTGACAATTCATTTGAATCATTTGAATTGATAATTATTGATAGTTTTAAGCTAGAGAATATGTCAAGGAGATGAGAAATGACTTTGACCTAGTATGAAGAGGTAGAGGTGTTTATCTAGGCTAGGGAAGAGGTTAAACTAGTAAGAAGCCTATACTTTTTCTAGTTTTTATCATTTGTTGTAATTTTTTTACTATTTTTATTTAAAATTTGGTAGTTTAGGGCCATTTTTTTATGAAAGTGGTGCCTTTGTTCTCATATTGGTACTAGTGTCTAGAACATGGCACTAGTGCCCTCGATATGGTTCTACTATCTAGTACTAATATCCTATATACGATGCTAGTGTCTATTAGGACTAGTTTGTGATGTTTTTATTGATTATTGGATTTTTATGACTATGGTTGTCTATTAATATTATATTTTGCATTGCTAATGATAGATTTGGTTATATTTTTATAGGTTGATGCACATATGAAAGAGTTTTAGATTGGATAGATGATGGAAACCTTACAAAGTTTGACCCTAATATTCATTGACATGATTATTATAAAGAGAGCTAGTTTGTATCATGTGGCATCTTTAAATTTGATACATTGGGATAAACACATGATGACCACACTATGCGAGAGATGGAATGTATATATATACACATTCTAGTTACCTTTTGGGGAGATGAATATCACCCTAGAAGATGTGTATAAGATGATGTGATTACCTATTATTAGTTAGAGAGATATATTACAAGAGGATACTAGTGAGATACACATATAATGGGCTACTAGGTATTTTTATGTTATGTCTATAGGGACCCATCATATAGTGAACCATAGTGATATATTATTGCTACTAATTATCACAACATATGTTTTACAATTACAAAAGTTCCTAACTACTTTATTGGATTCATTTTTAGTTATATATGGGAGTGGGATATTGATCTCCTACATGATGCATCATATAGTGTAGGATATAAAGAACATAGTACTATATATTTATGGGGTTATACTATGATATCCTACTTATACTGGGACTTATACCATTTTATGTAGGATATTTATGGTGGATGTATTAGATCCTCCAGACTATTAGATTATTGGGAATATGAGAATATAATAATGAGTAGAATAACATTGCCTTTATGAGGTGATTTTAACCACATACAATCATTTGTAGAGAGGTGGATTGGGATGAACCACATGCCTAGTAGGATCATGATGTAGTGTCATTGGGTGATAGATAAATTAATTACTAGAGACATTATTTAGAGGCCCTAAAAAGGCTATAAGATATTTCTTAGGGATGATGCTAAGCTTAGATGGGTTCAAGTTAGTTGTTGGTTACATGACCATTAGGTCAATATATATGAGAGGTTTTAATATCAGTGGGTTTCATGATATTTTGATGCTATTAAAGATGTGCCTCTAGTGATAGTGGTGTGGTTGAGGAGTTCTTAGGCTCTAATGAGGCTAGGTATTAGGCTTAGACCATAAAATATACAAGTATCCTTAATTTTGTTGGTAGAGTAGGATCCAGTGATTGACATACCAGATGTGGATGATGTAGGATTTACTTATGCCTATATAGCCTAATGGAGAGATCATATATGGGAACCTCTATTTTTGAGAGGTGGAGTTATTATAGAGGATGTACTAGATGTGGATCCCCTTAAGGCTATTGATGATAATTTGTCATTGTATGTTTGTATATTATATGTATTTGATTACTTATTAACTTGGTTAGGAATCAAATACATTATGTTGGAATGTGCATGTTTAGGTGATGATGAGTATTGGGAAACAACCATAAAATTTGTGCTCTATGTACTTACATGGCATATTCTTGATGATTTCATGGATGATGGATTAGTGGAGATGGCCATGGATGTTTTTGGTTTTTATACCCATTTGTTTGATCAAGTGACCATGGCTACCATGGTGTACATGGAAGTAGATGTAGACAAGGATGAGGCATGTGTAGACACCGCAAACGTGTCTGCACCTTGGTTCTCCCCCTTGGCCCTTTTTCCCACCTAGTCCTCCTTGGTCCCTAACCCACCTAGGGCTTATTAATTAGAAATTAACATCTATTTTTAATTAAATTAGGCCCCCTTTCCACCCTACCCTTGCCACCTTGGATCCTCCCTTGAATCCCTCCACCTTCCCCCTAGCATTTATTAGGCCAAATCTCACCATTATATCCCCCCTCGTCCATTTTGGCATCCTCATGACCGTTCTGCCCATGACCCCTCGCTCGGCGGCGTGCAAGAGTGGGCAGAGGCTATTTTTAGCCTCTGTGCCCATCCTGCGACCGCTGACGTCGGCGACCATTCGGCCGACGTCGGTGAAACTGCCGGCGTCGGCAGCCTTCATTATCCCCTTCTGCATCCGTTGCACCCCCTGGACTCTTGAGCTCGAAAATGGATTCTCTTGACGCTTTGGCTTTGATCTCTCCTCTGTCTTGACCTCGTGCAATAGCAGCAACAGGTGAAAAGGCCCTGGATCAGCATCTTCTCCTTGCAGCAACTCTTCTATGGCTCCAGCAACATCTTCTTCTCTCTTCATTCAGTAAGCTAAAGGTAAGCTAGTCTGGGTTTGTTATTTCATTGTATTCATTCATCTATATTCTATTGTCTTTTGCTCCCTCTGTCCTTCCCCCTTGGAGAGGCTGCAAAGCCTTCTCAGGCCCCATCCTCTGTGAATCCTCCTCTTCCCTGTCCTCTGTGTCTCTTTCAACTTCCTCACCCCTCTGCCAAAAAGACCTTGCAATAGGTACCCAACCCGAACCAGGCCACTCCCCAATCCATCCAAACTTGTCCCCGTTCAGTCTCAGACCCGTCCACAGTCCAGCAAGCAACCCAGACCCGACTACAGGCCACAACCCCGACCGACGCCGGTCACTTCCCCAACCGACGTCGGCAGGATAGCCGACGCCGGCAGATCAGATAACCAACGCCGGCGACATTTTCGACCTCGGCGACTGTCTTCAGCCCAACAGCTTTTTCAGGTAATCATTTTGTTTGCTTCTTTCCTTTCTACTTTCTTTGTCATTTCTGTATTCTGGCATTCTATCTTTTATCAGTCACTTATCTCATTAAAACAGTGGGTTGACCTCCCTTAAGGAAGTTTTTACACTTCTGGGAACAAGCCTTTTGCTTGGCAACCCACTGCCTATCTGTCTAACGTTTTTCTTGTCCTAGCTTCCTTTTTTTCTTGTAGGTGTCATTCCTCCACAGCCAAAGAGGAGTGCTCACAAACGTCTGGATTTACGGTGCGCAATCTTTAGTCCAGGTACTTCCAAGCCTTGTCCATTACTTTCTTTTAGTTTCTTTCTTTTTAGTCTGAAAAGCGAAATTTGAGGTAGAAACATCTCTGGCATGCCCGGTGGGACCCTAGGTTCCTCCTGGGTTCCTTTTTCTTTTTCATTCATTTAGGTGCATTTAGGCTCCTTCTCTCTTATCTCTTTCTTCTATTCCAAATGACACTATAAGCAAGGACTAAAACGAATCTTTCTTCTTTGCATTCTAGACTAGTCTAAATATCATACTCTCGTCCCTTTCTCCATCTTGTCTTCATAACAACATCACATTTCGACTTGGGCATTAAAACATATTGCACTTTCATTTCTGCTTGTGCTTGCATTAGTCCACATCTAGTAACTTAGGCGCATATTGAATAAATCTAGACACTTGATGTTACACTACCGAATCACATGCACTAAAACACACATAAAACATACCTGAGACAAGGCCCGACTGGGATTTCATCACCCAGCGGATACCTTACCCGTCCCGGTGACCCTACTTGGATTTCATCACCAAGGGGGAAGCCCACTCCGTTCTCTGGCGGAGGATAAACTCTAGGCGAGGTATATCTTGGCTAAGCGAGACCAGCTAACCACTGGAATCGTGAAGTGAGGGGAGCTTGCTCCTTAGCACCAGGCCACGTACCAGACCCTAACACAGATCTTTGAGCACCTAAAACAACACCTGAAACCATCTTTAGACTGCCTTCTTCTAGGACCCATTTTTCAGCCAATCTCCCCGAACATTCATCTAAGGCATAAGCCACAAGTTTCTAAGGTTAATTCCTAGGATTTATCGCTTAGGCTTGTCTGTCCTTCTCTGTTTTCCTCTTCTCATCTATTTGTTTGAGTGTGTGAGGACGCTTTCTTCTTTGTTTTTCCAAGAACCTTTTGGCTCTCTGGAAAACACAGTGACCGACATCGGTTCTGCCACCGACGTCAGCTTCCCCTGTCACCGGCATCGGTTCTGCTACCGACGTCGGCTTCATCTGTTACCAGCATCGGTTATCTGACCGACGCCGGCCTCATTTCCTACCGACATCGGTTTTTAAACCGACGTCGGTCTCTGTCACTGTCCTTTTTTTTCAAAACCAGCAACCTGAAGCCTGTCTTTTCTCTGTCAAAAACTCCATCCTGGTTTTCTGGAACTGAGCAACACAGTACCTGAGACCTGAACCTTCTTTGCCTTGCATGGTTTTGACTCGAAGCCAAGCCAAAGCTCTTGTCAACCATGCTAGCTGTCAACCACTTCCGTCCACCCCGTCCGTGACCAAGCCTACAATGGAGTTCAACTCGGAGACCGAAAGAACTCCCGTTCGTCCAACCCCGCTGCAGACTCCCATTGTCCAAGAAGGGGACCAAGACTTCGAGCGATTCTTGGACCTCAACGTCAAGGCCTTGCAACATTATCTCACGCATAGCCGAACGCGAGACTCCTTGGGCAATCCAATCTATGGAATGCCAACCTCCCTTGTCGCGACTACGGCTGTATCAACAGCATCCGTAGTTCAACCTTCAGACACCCAAGCCATCGCTTTGACCACTGACCAGACTTTGACCAATCTCCCAGGTGTGGCCTCCCCCTCTATCATTGGGCCCACTTCCACCGGGGTTTCGGCCTCTTGTCAACCTCAACCCACTCAACCGCTATCCACTCCATTTCAAAACCTTGTTGTCTCTATCCCGCCTACCCTGGCCCCTATCAACACCAGGGTGGCTTCCTACCCCTTGGCCCCCGTTACCACAGTCCAACCTCTCGTGGCAACAACGGGCCCAGCTATGTCTTCTAACCAACCACCTTTAGCATCCACCTCTGCCCCTGCGATTAGTCATCCGTACATTCTACAACCGACTATGTCGCTCGCCTCCTCTAACCTCTTCCAAGCGCCCTACAACTTAGGGGGCGCGCAACCCGTCAATCCGTCGGCAGACATCATCAAGATGCTGATGGACAAGATGACCAGTCTTGAGACCTCTGTTTCTGGCTCGCGCAACACTCTTTCATACGAGCAGATCTGTAACGAGCCCATTCATCCTTCCGTCCCAATCAGACCATATCCTAGCCAGTGGGAGCTTCCGAAGTTTTCTTGCTTTCAAAACAAGGAAGACCCCCAACAACACTTGCGGGCATTCAGACACGCCTGCTACCTCATTGGCCATGACGATGCGTTACTCTTACGCACCTTTCCTATGTCTCTCTCGGGTGCTGCACTTGACTGGTATAGCTCCCTTCCTAGCCATTCTCTCTTCTCATTCACGCAATTGGCTCAGCTATTCCTCGATCACTTTTCTATCAACATAACCAAGAAAGTCTCAATCACGAACCTCTATTCTATTCGGCAATTCGAGGATGAGTCCATAGCCGACTTCGTTGCTCGATGGAGAGGCCTTATCAACCAACTCTCCTTTTCCTTGCCCCAGGCTAAGCTTATTGAACTCTTTTCTCAAGCCTGTGCCCGACATATCTCTTCCACCCTGAGGGTTCAAACCTTCCACACTTTTGACGAGGCCTTCACGATGGCCCGCAAACTAGAGTTGCGTGCCATCGAGGAGAACAAAGTCAAGTTGTGGAATAAGAATCCCAGTTCTAAGGCCAATGACTCTTCCTCTGCCAAGCCATCATCATCCAATTCTAAATCCAAGGCTTCAGCTAATGCCGTGGTTGTCAGACCTTCATCTTCTTCGACCAATCAGCCTGAGCCCTCTACATCTCAGAGCGCTACTCGGCAATTCCAGCAAAGATACATGCAGCGACGATATACTCCTCTTGGAGAATCATATGCGTCTGTGCTGGAAAAGCTTCTCAAGCAGGGGGCCCTCAATCTCCCACAAGCCCGACCTCCACCGCAATTCGATCCCTCACACGCCATCCCCGCATGGTATAGGGAGCATGACTTCTGCAGCTTCCACCGTGTTAAGGGCCATGACACGGAGAACTGCAAAACCTTTAAGAACATAATACAAGACATGCTCGAAAAGGGGGATCTCATCTTAGACAATCCAAATGCACCCCCTAATCAGGCCATCGACATCTTCAAACAACCTTTTCCCAATCATCTGCCAACTCAGAACAACGTCCAGACCTTAATTGACGACAATCATGAGCACAACGTTCAAACAGTCAATACGGTCTCCCCTTTCATCCCCAATCAACCTCTTGAGGTTAGTCCATCAATCAGTCCATCACATGTGGATGAACCTCTCTCCCTGGCTAGTTCTCCATTGACCTCTCTCATCTTGGAGGATGCCTCGGCCTTACCTGCACCTCCGGTCTCGCCATCCCCCATTCTATTGCCTATGGAGGACCTGACCCTTCTTACCCCTCAGCTGCAAGTGGGGGGCCCCGTCATCCCTGCCCTTTCCCCGCTGGAGGAGCCTCGCTCCCCGGTTTCTTCTCCACCCAGGGAAGAACCTGTCCCTCCTTCGTCCTCATCTAAATCTGTCATGACTTCACCATACCCTGCACCCGTCTCGTCTTCAACCTCGCAACCATCAACATCTTCCTCTCAGCCATTTTCCCGGTTAGTGGAGAAGATTGAACTTCTCCCTCCATAGAAAGTGACGCCTCAGGTGTTGTGGGAGCGTCTTAAAGCCCTTCAACATGCCCGCACCCTCTCATCACATGCCGCTAATCCTCCCAAGGCAGAATCTCATCAGACTCTTGACAAAGACCAGACCCTCAAACCTCAACCAAATCCGTCCAAACCAAAGCCTGCGTCTATCTCATCCAAACCCATCAAGTCATTTGGCATTCATCCTGTCTCCACCCTCACTCACCCGCAAGTGAAGGTGGACCTAGGCCAGACCTCGACCAGCAGTACTCTTCCAACCAAGTTAAGAAAGACTACTAGACCACAGAAACGAACGCCTCCTTCTCTGTCACCGTTGCCATCTATTTTGGGCCCCCATCCTTCGACCTTGGCTAACATCCTTCCCACTCCGACCTTCAACCAAAACTCGTTGCCTCCTTTGCTTCCTCTGCCTACCTCCAGTCGTCCCTCTCCTAAAAAGGCGTTCTCAATCACCATGCCAGAGCCATCTCCATCTGTCACCGCGCCATCAACCCATAAGGTGGTACGGAAACCTCTTCTAACCTCGCCTAAGCAAAGGTCACCAACCTCGCGCATATCAAATAGCACGAACCCTCTATTGGGCTCATACTCGTCAATATTACGCTAACTTCTCCAGACTTCCGACATAACCCTTCCGCCCATCAAGCCTTTCCAACCTCTCGGGTCCAAGCCCTCCTGGTTCGACGATACGAAAATTTGCTTATATCATCGTACACCAGGACACGACACCGAGACTTGCTATGCCCTCAAGGCCGTCATCCGCCGCCATATGGAGAAGGACACTCTTCTCCTTGAGGACACTCTTGACCAGACCCCGACTCCTTCCTGTCCAACTTCTTCAAACACATCAACATCTCACCAGCAAAACATGACCCCTTCTTCACCTCCCATTTTTGAAATCAATGCCATCCGTATAACCACTAGGTCGCAGTAGGACAAGGCCAAAGCAAAAGCTGCCATTCCTTGGACCTATCCCTTCGTCAAGCCACCCCTTACGCCCAAGCCTAAAATTTCTATCCTTGGCGCGTCCCAACCTTCTTCATCTTCCTCTTCTGGACCAATTCACAACTCCATGCTGAAGCAGCTTCACCAAACACCAGTGAAGATGTCTCTTTACGACCTTATCTAAACTTCACCTCAGCACCGTCAAGCCCTTATCCAAGCCTTGTAGGTAGCAGAGGTCCAACCCGAGGACCCCTAACCACTCGCTGCCCTCGTCCATTCTTTATCTCCTGTCAACTCCATCACATTCAGCGATTCTGAGATTCCCACATCTAACACGGAAGATCAGGACGCCGCCCTCTTCATCACTGCCTACATCGATCGGACGCGCATCAAACGCGTTATGATCGACGGTGGCGCTAGCATCAACATAATCTCTACCCACGCCTTTGATCAGCTGGCTCTTCCCAAAAACTGCGTCTCCAAAACTGACACGATCTTACACTCTTTTAATGACACCACCACCACGACCATTGGCACAGTCATCCTCCACATTTGCGTAGGCCCACGCACAGTCCCGGAGCTCTTCTATATCATCGAAGGAGAGTTTCAATACAACCTTTTACTGGGCTGACCTTGGATCCGTGCCATGGCCTGTATCCCCTCCACCCTGCACCGTTGTGTGAAGTTTGAGCATGACGGGCAAGTCCACACCATTCCCGCTGACCCTTCACCCTTCAAGACTTGCAACACCACCTATCGTCCTAACGACGTCCTCATTCCCATCAAGCCATCCACTCTGGCACCGCCTCCATCTGCGGAAGCTTCGACCAGTTCGCAATCGGCGATTGCCCTCACCCCTCCTCTTCAAGCGCAGACCAAGGACCCCATGGAAGACATCTTCCAATGACTATCACTTGGGGAATACCGCTTGTTGACCCTCGACATGTTCCAAACTCCACAAGAGTATGGACGCCTTCACCTCAGTCCTAATTACGACCCTCGAATCGGGACGGTCTTACCTTATGGTCCTCCTCACTTCCAAACCAACTTTGTCTATGGGGGGCTTAATCAAGCCCCTACCTACGGCACTTCTCTTTCTTCACCTCGACCTTTCACATCTGATTTCTCGTTTCTTGGCAACCCCGCCTTTGCACACACTTACCTTCACAGGTGTGCATGGAAGGGTTTTGGTTTTGGACGTTATGAGCAGGGCTCCCATCAGCCCATCGAGCCGCTCAATGATCACGATGCCAAGAAACGGTATGGCCTGGGATATCATGACCCCACTCAGGCTCCTTCCGACCTTTGTCCCAAACCAACCATTGACCAATCTCTTACAGACTCGCCCATTTCTCCTTCGTCACCTACGGAGTCAGTAGTTTCCATCCCTCCTAGTTTTTTTTTTTCATAAACACCATCCGCCTGGAACCCCTGACCTATTAGCTCAATGGGGTGCCCAGGTCTCTCCCTCTCATCTTTCCTAGCATGGTAGAGGATGAGTCGGCAACCATTCACACTGTCCACTGCGTTGACGATGACGCCATCCTTTCCTACATGGGTGCCGATGACTCTTTCGTCTAGCGTTTCCTCCCTTCTGAGACCCAGGTTATGTTAAATGAATCCACCATTGACATCAACCTCCCTTCTTCTTCTGATGTTCCTCACGTCTTAAAGATTGGCCAATCTTTAGACACTCAGGAGCAGCTTGACTATGCCCAGTTCCTTTCCAACCATAGCAAGGCCTTTGCCTGGACTTACAGTGACATGCCTGGCATCGACCCTACCATTGCTACCCATAACATTGTCACCAAACCAGAGGCTAAGCCTGTTAGGCAGAAGCTTCGAAAGATGCATCCTCGCGTTGCGCTTCTTGTCAAAGAGGAGCTTCAGCACCTTCTTTCTGTCTCCTTCATCCAACCCATCGATTATCCACAGTGGGTCTCTAACATCGTCCCAGTTACTAAAGCAACTGGGGGGATTCAGATCTGCACGGACTATCACGACCTTAACCTAGCCTGTCCCAAAGACGACTTTCCTCTTCCTAACATCGACCAGCTTGTTGATCTCACGACCGGCCATGAGATGCTATCTCTCATGGACGGGTTTTCAGGATACAATCAAATCCTGATCGCACCGGAAGACCAGCACAAGACTACCTTTATCACCCCATGGGGGACTTTTTGCTATCGAGTCATGCCTTTCGGCCTAAAAAATGCTGGTGCCACTTATCAGCGTGCCATGACTTACATTTTCCATGATCTCCTCCACAAAATCATGGAGGACTATGTGGATGACCTTCTCGGCAAGTCCAAGCTCCGCCGCGACCACTTGACCATTCTCACAATCATCTTTTCTCGTCTCCTTCAATACAATGTCCGCCTCAACCCCAAAAAGTGTGTCTTTGGGGTCCTCTCAGGCAAACTTCTCGACTTCATCGTTTCTTTTCGTGGTATCGAGATAGATCCCGCCAAGATCCGTGCTATTCTCAAAATGCCGCCCCCGACCAATCTCAAGCAGCTTCGCAGTCTACAAGGGAAGCTCCAGTCCATTCGCCGTTTCATCTCGCAACTTTCAGACTGCTGCCAACCTTTTCATCACCTCCTTAAGAAGGACGTCTCCTTTAAGTGGGATGGGAACTGTCAAGAGGATTTTGAGGCCCTCAAAGGCTATCTGGTCTCTCCACCAGTCCTCATTCCACCTAAGGACGACCAACCCTTCTACCTTTATATCTCTGCTACCAACCATTCGTTAGGTGCCATGATCGCGCACCGAGATGAGCATCATCGCGAGCAAGCGGTTTACTACATCAGCCGAACACTGGTCGACTATGAAACTCGATATACTCATACCGAGAAACTCTATTTGGCATTAGTCTTCTCCGCTACCAAGCTCCGCCACTATCTTCTCAACCACAAAACCTTTGTCGTCACTCACACTGACCCTCTCAAGTACATGCACTCCAAGCCATACCAGAATCAACGTATGGCTCGGTGGCTCATGCTGCTTGCTGAGTTTGACTTCGAATTCATCCAACAGAAATCTATCAAGGGGCAAACCATTGCTGACCAACTGGCAGATGCCCCTCTTCCCGACAACTGACCCTCACACTGTGAGTTCCCTGACGAGTCTATCGCCACACTTTCCACCGATGACACCGTCTACCAGATGACTATGTTCTTTGACGGTTCCAAATGTCAACTCGGTGGGGGTGTGGGGGTCATCCTCATCCCACTCGACGGGGAGCCCTTGCCTCTATCTTTCAAGCTTGACTTTGATTGTACCAATAATATGGCCAAATATGAGGCCTTAATTTTGGGACTTCAGACTGCCCTTTCTCTCCACATCAAGTCTATCAACATCTTCGGTGATTCGCAGCTCGTCGTTAATCAAGTTAACGGTTCATATCTCTGTAAAAATGAAGTTTTACAGAGGTATAAGAATCGTGCTGACACTCTTTTGGCATCTTTCAACCATTACCTCTTACAGACTGTTCCACGCTCTACGAACATGTTTGCCAACACCATGGCTTCTCTTGCTTCGCATATCCCGTCTTCATCATCATCATCCCACCTTTTTGTCACAGTGCATCGCATACCCTTGCCTTCATACATCCCTCCTCACATCGACCATATCAATACTGTCAATTCTAGCCCACAAGATGACTGGTATAAGCAACTTGTGGACTACTTGTCTCTTTCTGTCACTCCTCCCAACCTCTCTAGCAATGCGCGACGAGCTTTCATCAAGCGCACAGCTCGCTATACCATGCTAGGGGGCCTTCTCTATAAACGAGGCTTCGACGGCCTCCTTCTTCACTGTCTAACCTCCACTGAAGCTCCTCAAGCCATAAAGCAAGTCCACGACGGGATTTGTGGTGGACACTTCAGTGGAAACTCGGTTGCCAAGCGCCTCCTTCGCCTGGGTTATTATTGGCCCACCCTTCATCAAGACTATAGCGATTATGTTCGGCGTTGCATCAAGTGTCAGCAGCACTCTAACCTGCTTCATCTCCCCAGTCACGCCTTGCAAGTCGCTCAGGATTTTTGGCCTTTTTCTCAGTGGGGCTTGGATCTCATCGGTGAGATCAACCCTCACTCATCTCTTCGTCATCAGTCCATCATCACTGCCACTGAGTATTTCACCAAGTGGGTGGAAGCCATTCCTCTCGTCTCCATAAAAGCTGACAAAATTGCTGACTTCATCAGTAGCCACATCATCTGTCGCTTCGGTGTCCCTCACAAAATCATCACCGACAACGGCAAGTCCTTCAAAAACAAGACTGTCCAAAAACTATGCGACTCATTTGGCATCAAACTCAGCTTTTCTTCGCCTTACTACCCATAAGCAAATGGGCAGGCCGAGGCTTCCAACAAAATTCTCACCAAAATTCTCATGAAGGTGGTCGACGATACAGGAAGGGATTGGCACGTTCATATCCCCTTCGCTTTGTGGGCCTACCGCACTAGCATCCGAACCTCTACGGGTGCTACCCCCTTTTCTCTCGTGTACGGAACAGAGGCTGTCTTACCTCTCGAAGTACAGATCCCGTCTCTCTGCATCTCCCTGCATGACATTCTCTCCAACGATGACTTTCGTCAGGATCGCTTAGCTCAACTTGAGTTACTGGATGAGCGTCGTCTTGCTGCCCTTAATCATCTCCATGTCTACCAAAGTCGCATAAAGCGGGCCTATGACAAAAATCTGTGAGAATGAGATTTTAACATCGGAGACCTCGTCCTCAAAGAGAATCAGCACGTGACCAATATGGAGCGAAGTAAACGAGGTAAATTCGCCCCCAATTGGCTTGGACCTTTTATCATCACGCACAAGTATGGGTCAGGGACTTATCGTCTGTCTTCCCTCGACGGACGGACGGAACCTGAGCCTCTTAATGCGTTGCATCTTCGACCTTTCTTCTGTTAGTCGCGTACTCGTCTACTTGACACGTAACTTAAGCTCGTCCCTTGAGCAATCCTCGTCCTCTTAATCCTCATCCCTTTCAACCCTATTCCCCTTTAACAAGTCCTCTACAACCCTTTTAGGATGCAGTGATGCTTTGTCCTAATAAAAAGGGGCGTCCTTGAGCTTCTACAGTCTTGTCCGTGACTCTCATTCCTATCAATAAATCCAAATCAAGATGTCAAAACATATCCATGGTCACTAAATCAAGTCAAGTCAAATCAAAAAGACAGACTGATCCCTCGAAGGATAGCTGTACTATCATTGCTATATTACTAGACTGATCCCTTGAAGGACAGCTAGGCCAACTTTTCAAACATTATTAAGCAAAAATATAGACCACTCCCTCGAAGGATGGCTATGACTACTCTGGCAATAAACAACACTTTTCTTAGAAGCTTCCCGCATCGATCAGCTTCGCAACATGACCATTACATCAAGTGACATCTCTATGCAGGCTTCCCGCATCGATCAGCCTGACACAAAAAAAAAAAAAAAAAAAAAAAAAAAAAAACGAGTCACGGACATTGGCTTGTAGTTGTCTCAGGGTCTCCTACAAAAGGGGCAAGGTTATTCCTGCTCTTAAACTGGGTTACCCTATCCCCCTTCTATCACCGGCTCAAGGGACTTCGAGCTCACTTTAATGTCAAAGTGATTCGATTACCGTTCTAACTCAACACTGGTCATCGACGCAATGCATGAACGGGGCTTTTGTTCTAATAACCCCTATCTATGCTTCCTTTCTGGTCCGTGTCAATGAAAGAGCAATTTGCCTTTCACCTTTTCTCTACACTTTGGTCACGCTTTGGCCACGTCAATTATCGACTCATCCTTAAACCCAGCCAACTTCAACATTTTTTTCAAACCAGCCTCGACATTTCCAACATGACATCAGGGATCATCCTTGTCCTTTTCGCATAGTTTCTATGGAGACCAATACCCATGGAAACTACCGACCAGACCCAATTTATGTTAAGCATAAACCAATACTTGGTGAAGCATAAATAGACCTTCTATTCATTTTTAGCATACATCCATCACGACTATGGAAACTTGCTAGGGATGAAAGCCTCTCGACCAATGTGACATCTATAGCATCATCTTGCCCTCATCATTTTGACACTTGACCACATCCAATCATCGATCAATCTTTTCCCTTCGTCCGAACTACATTGGTCTGAGGCCCTACGACCAGGGCTATGTAGGCAGCACTCAGATAACACATCTTCTGAGGTTAGCTCGACCACCCCCGTTTGTTCGTCTCTGTGATGGACAAACCTTCTCTTCTTTGACTCTTATCACACCCAACTTCGTCAACTTTGACCAAGACCAATCATTCCCTTTGATCAAGACCAATCATAGACCTCTGACCAAGACCAATCATCGACTTTGACCAAGACCTATCAATCCCTCCGACCCCCCTCCCTTTTATGGAGAACTACATCGGCCTGAGGCCCTGTCACCAGGGCTATGTAGGCAGCACTCAGATAACATGTCTTCTGGGGTTAGCTCGGCCGCATCCTTTCGTCTATCCATCCTCTTGACCAATGACCATTGGCGATCATGCCTATCTCCTTCGACCTCGACCACTTCCAAGACAATGTTGCCTTGGTTGTTTTTGCGTGTATGCTATTCCACGGCTGGTTAGCAGAATTGTCTGCAGACTTTTTTTTGACCCTTCACAAGTATAGGATCGCGAGCCAGTTGATCCCCACTACTTGTGACCTTTTCGTGTTTCTGGGAGCACTTCCTGAGCCCTGGATACCTGGGACACGATGACCATTTGGAGCTTCAGCTTAGATTGAGTAACCCGATCAGCAGATGACTAAATGTTGGGGCCCGGTTACTTCAATTTTGGCACTCCTTGACCCTTGACCATGCGACAATTTGACCCGACTATCCCGTGACGTGGTATACGCGCAATCACGACTTTTGCAGCGTTTTCACTCACCTCTCTCTTTCTCATTCACCTTTTGTCAAATCAGCACCCGACATCAGGTTCCTTCTCTCGACTCCTGCTTTGAGGGGGAATACATCATCCTTCACCTGGGGCAACCACTCCCTGTTTTTGTCTTGCAGTTCGTTCAGAACAACCAACAAGACAAAAAGGGGCAAATGTAGACACCGCAAACGTGTCTGCACCTTGGTTCTCCCCCTTGGCCCTTTTTTCCACCTAGTCCTCCTTGGTCCCTAACCCACCTAGGGCTTATTAATTAGAAATTAACATCTATTTTTAATTAAATTAGGCCCCCTTTCCACCCTACCCTTACCACCTTGGATCCTCCCTTGAATCCCTCCACCTTCCCCCTAGCATTTATTAGGCCAAATCTCACCATTATATCCCCCCTCGTCCATTTTGGCATCCTCATGACCGTTCTGCCCATGACCCCTCGCTCGGCGGCGTGCAAGAGTGGGCAGAGGCTATTTTTAGCCTCTGTGCCCATCCTGTGACCGCCGACGTCGGCGACCATTCGGCCGATGTCGGCGAAACTACCAGCGTCGGCAGCCTTCATTATCCCCTTCTGCATCCGTTGCACCCCCTGGACTCTTGAGCTCGAAAACGGATTCTCTTGACGCTTTGGCTTTGATCTCTCCTCTGTCTTGACCTCGTGCAATAGCAGCAACAGGTGAAAAGGCCCTGGATCAGCATCTTCTCCTTGCAGCAACTCTTCTATGGCTCCAGCAGCATCTTCTTCTCTCTTCATTTAGTAAGCTAAAGGTAAGCTAGTCTGGGTTTGTTATTTCATTGTATTCATTCATCTATATTCTATTGTCTTTTGCTCGCTCTGTCCTTCCCCCTTAGAGAGGCTGCAAAGCCTTCTCAGGCCCCATCCTCTGTGAATCCTCCTCTTCCCTGTCCTCTGTGTCTCTTTCAACTTCCTCACCCCTCTGCCAAAAAGACCTTGCAACAGGTACCCAACCCGAACCAGGCCACTCCCCAATCCATCCAAACTTGTCCCCGTTCAGTCTCAGACCCGTCCACAGTCCAGCAAGCAACCCAGACCCGACTACAGGCCACAACCCCGACTGACGCCGGTCACTTCCCCAACCGACGTCGGTAGGATAGCCAACGCCGGCAGATCAGATAACCGACGCCGGCGACATTTCCGACCTCGGCGACTGTCTTCAGCCCAACAGCTCTTTCAGGTAATCATTTTGTTTGCTTCTTTCCTTTCTACTTTCTTTGTCATTTCTGTATTCTGGCATTCTGTCTTTTATCAGTCACTTATCTCATTAAAACAGTGGGTTGACCTCCCTTAAGGAAGTTTTTGCACTTCTGGGAACAAGCCTTTTGCTTGGCAACCCACTGCCTATCTGTCTAACGTTTTTCTTGTCCTAGCTTCCTTTTTTTCTTGCAGGTGTCATTCCTCCACAGCCAAAGAGGAGTGCTCACAAACGTCTGGATTTACGGTGCGCAATCTTTAGTCCAGGTACTTCCAAGCCTTGTCCATTACTTTCTTTTAGTTTCTTTCTTTTTAGTCTGAAAAGCGAAATTTGAGGTAGAAACAGCATGCATGGATTTGTAGAGATGGACCATTCCCACACCTAATTATTTAGGTGGTGTAATTAGTTAGATATTGGATGATTACATATGTCTATAATGAGAGCATGTGGAGTGTATGGTCAAGTTGGGTGTGTTTCATGAAAGAGAGAGTAGATTCAATCATCAATGAAGGTCACAAAGTGACAATGGGGCATCCATTTCTAGTATGTATATGATTAATACTGAGAGTAAAGGGGATGGTCCTAGTGTCCATGTCCATATTATTGAGTGATGTACAATATTTGTATTGAAACTATGTTATGAGCTATATATATATATGAATGTTTGTTGTTATATGGGTACTGTGTATATTGGTATCTCAATCTGGTTATATTGTGCATGTTTATATGTATGCATTTTTTTGATTGAGTTAAATTGTGATATTGGTATATGGTATCTATATAAGTAATGGTAATGAATTTTTTTATCTATTTACAAATGTTTAAGTAGACATGTGTAGTGGACTAAGAATGCTATTTTTTCCTATAGGTTTTACAAGTGTATCATAGGATATTTGTGTATAGATAATGTAACTATGGTATGCACTATATAACCCTAGATAGCATGGTGAAAAAATTACCATACTAATCATGTTGTGTTTGTGTAGAAGTAAACTCTAGAATTGATACTATGTATGATACACTTCTAGTGGATAGGTGTGTAGACTTTATAACAAAGAGCTTGATTCACTATCATACTAAATTACAATCCAAGTTTTATAATCTCTAGTGAATATCTTAAATGGATAATAGATGATGTTCTATTTTTTATGATCTCTTTAAACTATATTTATTGGTGGTTAAATTGAGACTATTCTCTAATTTTTGTGGTTATTTCTAAATATATCAATTGGTTTACAAACTAAGGTTGTGCTTTGATCTCTATGATTGTTTCCAAATATCTTAATTAGTGTGTGAACTAAGACTGTGATATGATCTATATGGTTGCTTCCATATATCTTAATTTTTGTGTGAATTGAGACTATGTTATAAGGTTTGTTAACTATCTTCCATATCTTTTATATCTATGGTGCATGAGATCACTCATAAACAAGTGTCCTAGAAACCACATGGATAATAAGATGAGTAACCAATGTCTCCTTAAAAGGAAAATCCTAGGCTAACTCTATCATATAAGAGAGTGATTTAGGAGACTATGGATATTGAGATCTTGGTGTCCCTTGTGTGAGTTCTATAATACTTTGATTAACATAATGGTCAATGTGGTCTTATAGTGCATAATAGTGATTGTCTGAATGCCCATTTATCTTATGAGAATTACAATATGGCTTATTTTATACCTCATGCAAATGACATGATAGATGATGATTAAGATTAAGTGTGATCATATCCTTATCTAATAATGTAATCAATATTTCATGAGGCTTATCCCTATCTAAAAACTATATAACCCCTCTATATGTGTCTTGTGCTTTATTCACTATAGGAGGTGCTCTATGAAGTTGTTCTTTCCCCTTGTTGAGTATTTTTATTGGTTTTTTATATTATATTAGTTTCTTATTTAGGAGTGGAGTAGGTTATTATATAATTCTAGATGAATTTTTCTCTAATAAACTTACATCCAAATTTTCCTCTAAATGTATAACGACTAGTTCCAATTCTATCTCTAATGTTATAGTTGTGTTACATAGATGCCAAAATTATTTAGATATTTGATATAATAATTTATCCTTAAGAGGAAAAATGAGGCCTCTATAAAAAATTTATGTACCACTAAATCTATTGGCTGGTAAATAAACTAATGCAAACATGATTTGAATCTTAGAATGTATTCAATTATTGGTTTTGTCTCACCCTAGTGTAATGAAGGTAACCTTTTATTTATTTATGTAGTACTTGAGAAATACTACTTCTAACTCATCATATGTATGTAGTGAGACACTTAAGATTTCATTATGGAAGAAAATTAGTGCATTCTAATCTAGGGACTTTGGAAATAAGCGTAGTAGAGTTAATTTTTTGGTGACATGTGCCATGTATTTCTAATAATTCTAAAGGTGAAAGTATGGTTCTTTTTCCCAATCTAAGGTATGTAAAATTGATATCTAAAAGTTGGGTGGAAGGTTTGTAGTGAATATTTTGCATGGAATAGGATTGCCACGTATGACATTGGAATTGGCCTAAGATTGGTATACTTTATTATCCAATGTGAGATGGTGTACTTGTTATTTCAAATCACCCATAAAATTCATTAAATATATAACCTCTTATGAAGGTATATTAGCATCATCAATAGGTTCATTTAATTCTTTAATTTTGTTATTTATCTTATCAATTATTATATTTCATTGGGAACCTTTCTCAAGCATGATTAGTTTACTCTCTATAACTTTTTGAGGTGTGATATCTTGTAATTGGTTAGAAGGAAATGATCCATCACCCTAATTTACTTTAGGTTGAGAAACATATTTTACTATAGTAAGGGTGGTTGAGGTACATTTATTTGTATCTCTTATTTTGATAATTTTCAAAGAAGTATCACATGTTAATGGACTATAAGGTAATTTAAAATTGCATGAATTTAAGTTATGTAAAATATGAACATAAGAATATGTGCGTTTTTCAAAATGTAACCTAGAATTTATTTGAGAAAGAGAAATAGGTAAAATATGAAGATAACTATAAGGTGTAGAATCCATATATTCTTTACCATAATCATAGTAATCATCATTATCCTAAGGTTCATCAAAACTAAAGTTTAATATACTTGTAGAATTAAGAGTATAAGTATCATTGGCATGCTCACTAAGAGAGAGGGTAAGAGAAGATTTTCAATTTTTACTACTATACAATGTGTCATCATTTGTGGGTGTAATTTAATGAATTTCTTCCCTACCTATGTGTGGATTTAATGAATGATTATTAATTTCAATCTTAGATTCAAGGGTAGACGAAGTAACAATTATATTTTCATTTCACATATTATGACATGTAAGCGAAGAGATAAAGACATTTTCATTATAAATATGTTGCAAAGAATCATCACATTGAGTTCATAATGTAAAAGAAGGTGATAAAATAAATTTATCTACCTTAGTTTGTGCATTTGTAAAATGTGTAATATCATTGGTACATAATTTTTTGAATTTAACTAAGAAGGGTAAAGAATACACATTGCTCTTATCTAATTTAATTAAATCATACAAAATCAAATTTATGGTATTGTACTTATGTTGATTTAAATTTTAATAAAGAGGAAGCAAAAGTAGTTGAGAAGATAGGATCACACTAGAACAAAGCATTACCAACCAGATTTTCTTTTGGCATTATATTATTTATTTGATTTTGAGGTTTAATAGAAAAGGGAGGGGAAAGAGAAAAAATGTATCTAGTATATCCTCATAAATATTTTCATTGTCATGCTCATAGTAATCCTCATATCCATAATTACAATAATATTCATCATCATCATCATCATCATCATCATCATCATCATCATCATCATCATCATCATCATCATTATCATCATCATCATCATCATCATCATCATCATCATCATCATCATCATCATCATCATAAATGAAATAATTATCATGTTCTAATGTACAACCTTGAAATTTCATCCATTCATTATTATAATTATGAGATAAGTTCATAAATTCATCAACTGGGTGAATGGTAGGAGGCTTCTTGGATGACATTTTAAATATTCCAAATAATATAATGTAAATAATGAATAATAATAACATAAGAAGTATAATGTAATACAATAAATTTATATGTGAAACTATGATAAATATTTAACCTAATGTGTATAATAAATTAGGATTGTAAGTGAAACACTAATTTCTAGTATTTGTATGCTTAGGGACCTAATATGTGGATTCTGTGTTTAAATAAGGGTTACTTTAAATAAAATTAAATTACATTTAATTAATTAAACCCTAATATAGGATTAATTTTAATGATTTAAGTAATGACAAAATCAAGAAATAATATAATTTTGTAACCCTATTTAGTGCACAAAAATTAGATGAAGGTAAACCCTAGACAAAAATAGGGTTTTAAGTAATATTCAAAGTAAGATGGGTTAACCAAAAATTTTAACCTTTTGGGACTTAATGTCTATAAATCCTATGTTGTTAAAGGGTTGAGTATAATAATAACTTGGAATGAAAATTATAGATAATCTATTTCACATGCCTTTCCCAAAATAGAAAGGATATAGACAAAGATCACTTATATGGAGTAAAATAGGTATTTTTATGGCTCAAGAAGCTAAAATAGGCTATATAAATAGTCAGGCACCTTCCATTATATGAATGTAGATAAAATGTGGCTTTGGATAATAGCACCCTTATATGGACATTAGCATTATGTGGTACTAGTGTCAAATTCTTGTGATAGTGTCCCTCTTAGAGGAGCTAGCTGTAACTTTTAGGGAAGCTACATGAGGTTTTGAAGGACCTATAGGTGGTTTCATATCTTTTGGAAGCTCATCTATGTCACTATTTTAAATCCTAATTATTACCTTCACACATGAAACAAAAACTATATAAAGTGTAAAATAAAGGGAAAAACTAGGTTGTGGGATATTGTGATCATGCAAAGTAGAACCGCTATTGTCCTAGTCATTATATACATTAATCCCAATGCTAGGGGTCTCATATCACATTTATTTATTCCTTAGGTAACGTGCATAATCAACAAACATGGTATGCTAGAATAACTTTCACTTAGTTCCTTATTTAATCAAGCATGCAATGTATAAATGTAATAGTTGAGTAATATTTAGAGTATTGAGTTGTAATATTAATTGCTTTTATGTAATTATGTGCCAACATAGGAAGTTCTAGATTTAAAATTCATTGTGAGTCTTTTTATATAGAATAAAGTCTAATTTGAATGTGATACCTTGTTCACTACTTGAAAATTTGTGAAATAGGGATAAAACATAAAAGAAGGCTAAAGGTATGGTTAAGACTCAAGACATGGGAGAAAATGATTGTCTAACATTACAAACATAATTAGACTCTATAACCTTATAGATCTATTGTCTTAATAATGAAACTAGTGTCTTGAGGCTAAAAAATATATTTCAAACCAAGTAAGATAGGATAGGGCCCCTATGTCTAAGAGGAGGTGAATACGTACCACTATGGGTGAAACAAATAGGGAAAATAAGAAATAAGAAAGATCAAAAGACTAAAAATGACCATGTAAACAAGGGTTATATTAATCACTAATACCTTCATGTGAAAGATCAATAAAATACATAGTACTTGTGGTTTATTGATAAAATTAGGATGTACACGTAAGGATGAAATTGTGCCCTACTAAGGAATTGTGATTGATTACTCTAATGAAGTAAAGACCCCATTTTACAAAAAGATGACTTCAATGATCGCTTATAATCTTATGAAAACATTAACTTATATCTTTCCAAATACTTGGCACTCATGGAAGATCCTAACATGGTTGTGGGCATCTCAAAAAATAGTGGGCCAATAGTACCCCATTCTTAAGAGCTTATGGGCTATTACAGTCCTAAAATGGTGTTCACTACCTATTTTTTGGTGTAGGTTGTCCAAAATATTAATTTCTTATCTTGAGACACATATAAGGTAGATGCCTTCATAGTTTTATTAGTAAATAACTCCCCATGTTATTAGGTAGTGGGTGATCATGAACCTCAAAGATTTACTTTGTTATCTATTTAGCTCAAGGGGGTATGCTCCCATGAGTAGAGAATGAATTATTAGAGAATGCCACTCACCTCCTACCACCTAGACTTCACAGACTTATTTGATATGAAATCATTTATCTATTTCAATCATGAGATACACTATTCCTTATCCTCTCACCATCTTGGTTGGTTTGATCTTTAGATCACACTCGTGTATCTTTGTCATCCAATTATCTCTTCTTTCACCCAACTCATTTTGATTAACAGTGATCTTAATTGCTGAGTCTAAGACTATGGCATAAATATTATTCCTCAAAATATGGTGCCTAAACTTACTTACATTCTTGAAAAATGAATATATTTTATTTTATATCATTGAATACTTAAATTATGCATCTTTTAAATTAGTACTCATAATATCAATGGGTGTTCACTGTCATTTATCTTCTAGGTGAGTACTACAATAATGGTATGATCTTAAGCTAAGGAATATAGAAATAAATCCTTAAAGTTAGTAATAATCAATACTAGATCCTGATAAATATCCACCTTGTTGTTTTAGATTGAAATATTAGCCTTAGTTGTCCACTCTACATTGGCTTCCTTCTTTAAAATGGAATTTAGTGGATTGATAATTTCTACAAACCCAGAAATGATTTTATTCACAAAATTGATTTTACCAAATAATTATTTCAATTATTTTATACTATTGGGAGGTGTTAACTTTGAAATGGCCTAAATATATTCATGTATATCTAATACTTGGTGATTATATGGCAAATAAACTGTCCCTTTATGACCCCTAAGATACTCTTGTTTGGGTTTAAGGATACTTTGTATCTTTTGCATCTATCAAACATTTTTTGCATGATTTGCTCTATTTTTAAAAAATAATATGGTGTCATCCATACAGATGATCATAAACTTACCAATAAGTCCTTGGAATACATAATACATGTCTTTCTAGAAGGTTGATATAACATCGGTGAGGTTGAAAGGCATCTTTTTATAATCATAGGTTAGCCACTTTATGGTGAAAGTTGTCTTCATTCAAACTTTTTCTTATACCAGCACATGGTTGTATCCTTAGAAATAATCCAAGAAGGACATCATCCTAGACCCACTAACAGTCTAGATTAAATCATCCAAGTAAGGTAAAGGACAATTATCTTTCTTCAAGGATCTATTTAGGTTCTTAAAGTTGATGCATAGCCTAATCTCACAATTATTTTTTATGACTAATACTAAGTTTTCTACCTAAGAAGAATATCTGATAGGAAATATGAAATTAGAATCCAATAAATTTTGAACCTAAGTCTATATGATAGGTTTTATAATAGTATTTATTGGTCTCTGGTGTTACCTAAAGCTCTTCCTCCCTTGATCTATAGCAATAATGTGAGTAATTACCCTGGGATCAAAAGTTGTCAAGTATCGATAGGTCTAAGAAATTACATCCTTGTATTTCATTATTACATATTTAAAATTGTATTTCTCACCTTAAACATAATCTAGGCTAATGTTGACATACTTAAGATGTTCTTCAATCCCCAAATTCTCTTTGACAAAATTAGATTGATTTGTCTTAGGTTGTTTTTTATTTTTAGCTTACGAGTCTATGTCAAATATTATCTTTATGGACACCATACCCATGGGGATTATATTTTACTTGATTTTTAAGATACCATCCTCCCCAAAATATTCTACTTCCATACATCTAATTTCTTTATCATCTATAGTTTAGTATTCAAAATCCATAGAATTATTAATGAATTGGACAATCTATTAATTATCCTCAAAGACGTAGAAATTTTACACATTATCAAGGATCAAAGGGAAAGACACCAAATCCATGAAAAATTTATACATCTTAGACTCTTGGAGTGGTGATTTTATACAAAGGAAAATTCAACTGACCTATTAATCAATCCTAACTTGGAGAAGATAAGTCTTACTTATACCTTCATTTGTTGATACATTAGATATTCAAGGTCATGACCAAGATGGATCTGATAAACCTAACTAAGGGATATATTAACACAAAAACATCACTAGAGAGTTTTCCAAAGCCTATTTTAAATTAATATTATGCAATAACCCTATTTGTGTCCCATGTTTTCATACTCATTAAGTATATGCAAAGTAAAGTAAATTCTAATCTTGTGCTCACCAAAGCTTGTGGTGCAAAGTGGGGGTAACAAACATAAAAATTAAACATGCATAGAATGATTCTAATTAAGTTATGTATAGATATAAGTATAATTAATGGAGATATAAATATATTTAACATCCATTACTTATGCTACTTCTATCTAGTAAAATAGAGTAAAGTTAGAGATACTCAACTTGAATATGAACTCATCCAAGATTCAATCTCTCCCTTGGTTAAAGGTGCTTTATAAGAGTTTGTTTAGGTTTGTAAGGATCAATAATATAGGCTTTATCATATAATAAATTTCCACAAGATAATATTCTTCTCCAATTAAAAACCCTAATTAATGATTCCTCAAGTATAATGGTCAAAGAGCAAATTGTAAAGAAGTGTAAATGAATAATTAACTCTACTCTCTATAATAAGTGGAGAAATGTATATGTATATATAGATGTATTTAAACCTAAGCCTTTTTGAAATTTTAGACAAGGTAAGCCTAATTCATCTATATATCATTAATTGACAAAAATGAGTTAGGTTGAGGTCTATATTAGCTAAGGCCAACCCAGACTCATAACAAAGAAATATCAATTAGAATATAGGGTCAAGCTAAGCTGACATTATTTGGTAAATTTAATAAAGGGTTTTAGGATTAGGTAAGGGATAAGTAAGGTTGTTAATTTCTTGGACAAGTGTGTAAGAGAGGAGGATAAACTTAGGGGAATGTATAAGATATGTTTATGTAGATAATGAGTGGTGGTATAGGGGATAACACTCATGTAGAGAACCAATGGTCTACCCACCCCATTCCTAGTGTACCATTTGAGGCATGAACTCAAAGATATTTAGACTTGATGGGTTATTATAAGAAAGAAGTCATCAATAATTGATAAAATTTGAAAACATTGTTTATATACATATGCCCCACTCAAATCTCATTATGTGCCACTTAGGTGCAATAAGGGATGATGCTTTGAGAAAAGAACATAACAACATACAATGTTGAAGATAAATATATATTAGTATTTTAAAACATGAAATAAATGAAAGTAAAAAATGGTAAGGAAATAACTGAAACAAAATTAATTTATTCTTACCTTCACTTACCTTTTGTTGAGGTCAACATAACCCCATTTATGAAAAATATGGACCCTTGTACAATTTTGAAAGTTAACACTAAAAACTTGACATGTTTTGAATTTAAAAATAATCCATGCCTAAATAGGGTGGCCTTTTCTTCATGATCCTATTTTAAATTTCAGCTAATGTTAATAACAATGGATCTTCATACTTATGTTATAGTTTTTATGGGACCTTCATCAGATGAATTACACTTGGGTTTTATAGATTAATATTTATTAAAGATTTTAATAGCCTTTGGTTAGAAAGAAATAAATATTAAATTCACATTATGAGCACCTTGAAACACTCCTTTGAAAACCCTAGCCTAGTTCCTTCAGTTTAAAATCAAAATTAATGGGAGCAAAATTCAGGACAACACCTTGAAAAATGAAATCAAATATGTCTAATTTTTATGCTAAAACTCAATCATGTTTTTAAACATGACCATGCCCTAGCCTAAAATTCATGTTTGTTCCTTTTATGTTTAACCTTCGTTTGTTCCTTTTTGTTTTAAAATTGGGTCTAACTTTCATATTGTAGGGCCCTTACTTTCCTAGCTCGACCCCACTTTGTATTTCATAGTCCCTTTTAGCATTTGACCTAAAATCTTAGTCTTAAGGCCCCATTCATGTTTTAAACATAAATGAGACCTTATCCTTAAGACTTGAGCCTATATATTTATGATGTACCAAGCTCTAACTTAAGTTCCTTGATTCTTTGCAAGATCAATGGTTTGTGCTTCATCAATGACATTGATTAGACAAAGTAAAAGTAACCTAATGAAAAAGGGTTTTATCCATTAAACTAATCTTGATAGATCATTTAGATCACAATCAATGGTTTATGGGATCCCATATGAATACCAATGCTCTACAGACTCTTCCCAAGGTTAATAGATTAAAATCCCCAAAGCACTGTGAGGCTGCCATAAGGCACCTCCATGTTTGAACTCAATATCAAGAGAATCTTGGGATAAGATCTTGCATTTTAATCATTCAGGGGGTTATCTTTTTATTATGTTTTAAAATTTAGGCTTATGACTTAGTCTAATTTCTATATATGGGCCTGAGCTTACTTGATCCACTTCATGAATGCAAGGACCAATGTCATGTTTATATTTTAAACATGATCTATGGTTTGTGCTTACTCACAGGAGATGATCTAATGGAGCATATTAAACCTAGGATTTAATAGGACTAACTATGTTTATGACTTAAATTTATGCTCTCATGCCTATCATTTGACAATCATGAGCCATCATTGGCATGTGTAAGGCTATCAAATTTTATCCCTACATGAAAAGTTATTAGAACTTAATTTTAACATTCAAGTGAACATTATTAATGGTTGTGAGCCATCATTGACATTCACCAGACCATAAAAATTTAGCTCAAAAGATGATTCAACCCAAGAGAAGAATATTCTTAAGTATTACTTTTTAATGTCAAAATTGGTCCTCCATAGAATAATCTAGTTTATTCAAAGCCATGTCTAGACTTGAGATACTTATAAATAGGTTTAAGACTTAAATAGGCTAATCTTGAATATCATTCTAGAATCTAGTCATGTTTTTAAACATTGAACTAAACCTTAGTCTATGTTTTCCTCATGATCTTTGGAGCCTATAGGCATATTTTTATAGTAGGTCCTATCATGATAAAAGTTAGTTTAGGACTTTTTATCTAAAGTTTTATCATATTTATTAACATAATAAAAACCTAGGTTAAAAACCTTGCATTCAATCCTTTTGTTATTAAGGACCCCACTTCTAATGTGTTTTAAACTTAGCCTAAAAACTTTGGTCTAAATTTCATTTCATGATTATTAAGCACATAATAGAACTATAGCCTAAAGGATTTAGCCTAAGTCACTTTTCTACCCTAATGTTGATTAAAGTTTGTGTATAATTTTCAAGATCAACAATTCATTCTTCATCAGGAAAGAAAGATCAGACATCACAAATCTAGTATGGAATTTTTAATGAAGTTCCAATCAAGAACAAGATCACCACATGGAAGAAGCATGCTACCATGAATACTAGTGAGGTGTGGAGCTTTGAAAGCCCATAAAATTTCCAAGTGGCATGATTGTGAATCCTAATGCAAATAAGGACCAACAACATCCAAGTCTGAAGATCAAGATCAATTGTCCACATTAATCCAATCAAGAATATCTTATGATGTGAAGTGAAATATAGATTTTAAAAGGGTAATGACTAGTTATTCAAATACATTATGAAAAGTGCCATGAAAACTACTAGTAGGATTTCTCATAGATGCCACATAGGTACATAAATTCAAGAGTCTAAATAAAACCTAAGTCATGAATTCACCAAAGTTTAAGTAAATAGTCACCATTAAAGCTATAAAAAATCCCTAGACTCTCTTAAAGCCCCAATTTGATCTTAGATTAACCATGATCGAACCAAAAGAGACCAATTATTACCTAAGCAAGTGTAAACTAATCCATAGATAATTTATTGACTAGTACTAAGTAATTTGCAAAATTCTGTAACACATAGAAGACACTGAGTTTTATCTAATCATAGACTCTAAAAGAAGGGTCTTTAAAGACATAGTGCTGGATGTCATGTCCTTAAACACTAGGGAAAATAATTGGTCCAAGATATTTTGGATAATTGAGGATTTGTAACCCATAAATAGAGAAGAGAAGGTTGCATCCTTTTAAATGAGGTATTATGACCTGGTTACAACATAAATGGTGAGCCTTCACCATGTAGGAACTAAAATAGAGGTACTCCATTGTATTTATGTCCTTCTTATTTTTAAGGAATGTAAAATTGAAAATGTCATGATAATTAATGAGCATACTCATAAATGTGTTTCCTATGCATCACCCATTACATTTGATATCTACTATAAGATCCCCAAGCCCTGAGTAGTTGTGTCCACACTTATTTAATGGGCTAAGAAACATGACCTTAAGGCCAACTTGGCACCATGGTTGTATTTTGGAAGCCATGTATTTTATAACCCTACTGGGAACATTACCATCAACCAATTTTGACTTGTAATTCGAGTGATAATGAACCTAAAGAATATAATCTATGAAATCCCCACAACCACTTATGTTGATAGCATATGGATGCCCCTTGTCTATTACATGATTGAAAAAGAGATAACTCCCCCTATTGGTGAGATTATCATCATATGCTTATGTAGATAGATCTTCATAATCATGAAAGGGAGTAAGAGAGAATTATATATGATTTCCTACCTTTTGGATTCCCTACTTTCCATAATTAAGATCCCTAACTTCAAGGGATGATATCCTGGGAGGACACAAATAGTGTCCCAATTTTACTCCAAATTACATATCTTTAAATACATGTAACATATTCATTGAAAATGTGATTTCATCTATCCTCATTTGAATGAATCTTTAATAAGAACCTCTATGTGAATAATTATCACATTGATAAATAAATCCATTAGGGACATATGGTTTTACTTGGACTACACAGTCATTTAGATTGAGGGAACACAATGCAGTCCATTAAGGTTATCATTCCACATTCTAAATAAGTTGGGTAAATAAGAAGTTACATTAAAAATAATCAATGGTATAAATGGTGCTTCTAGGGAGAATAAGAGAGGATTGCTACATATTCTACCCCTAGATATTGGTAGGACCATCTTCCAGTATTGTAAAAACATTAAAGATGTTGCTAGAAATAGAGCCTCCTTTAAATTACATCATGATGATTTAAGGCAATGGGACCTAAATGATAAGGTCACAAAGCATCTAAAATCCAAACAAATGAATGTACCTTATGAGCATCACCTAGGTGCTTATGATATTTGTACACAAAATATTCATCCTTATATGAGGGCTTAACAAGGTTGAATAAATTTAACATCAACTCATAGACAACGTTAATGAGAGAACTGAAGGGAAGTGATGACATTTGGTAACTCAATCTAAGATAGTAACACCTATTAGGAGGTTAATATTTTTTCCCTCCTCAAACCTAACCACATACAAAAATATAATAGTTTGTAACACAAGTTCTACAAAAAAATGAAGTGAAGATTGAAAAAAGGCCTAAGGAAAGTAGACCTAGTGAAGGGTCATCATCTTCAACCCAATCTAAAATACCAATGTCCCTTGTTGAATAAATAGATGTAATTACATTAGATCTATGAGAAGTAGTAGAAGATGAATTACAAACATTGGACAGTGCCTATGGATCAGATGAAGAATTTGAACAAGTGGAAGAACCATAGTATCCAATTAAGGAGAAATTAGAGATAGAAAAGGATAAAGGCAAGTAGGTGGAACTAGACTTAGTTTCCATTGCTCCCCTATAGAAAAGAAAATCTGAACTATCCATGGATCTTGTAGGACCAAATAAACCTAGAGTGAACTCCATTGACCCAATGAATGAGGTCAATATCATAAGTGATGAAAATCTAATCCATGGGCAAATCATTCTTAAATGGTTTCTGTATGGGAAGCTGTAAAAGGTATCAACTATGCATCACTAGTGGGAGATCACAAAGTCAATGAACATTCATGTTCATAAAGAACTCAAACCTTAGATTCTAGAGTTGTAATAATAGGAAGAGGAGAGAAAGATTACTACCCTTGGGAGCTTAGTTGGCACTCAAATAGATGCTCCCAAAACTTCAAGTGGAGCACAAGTTATGATGCCTACTCTAAAAGTGACTAAATCATCAATTAGAGTCAGGTTTAATCTAGAGTCTACTAGAATGAAGTGAGTAATTGATAAAAAGGCCATGGTAGGAGGTAAAAATTTTACCTTCTAAAAGGTTGAACTATTTATCAACTTAACTCTAGTGGCTAGACAAAAACTAGGGCAAGATAAAATATTTGAAGAAAATATCCTTGAAGTAGCTCAAGATTAGAGTGATCAATTACAGATAATGATCAAGGGTCTACTCTAGGAAAACAAGAATTTAAAAGAGGTTTTTGTGTTGTCTATTCATGAGGAGAGGATTAAAAATTTTGAGAATGTCATGATAGGGTTATTCAACCTTTTAAAAATAACTAGAGTAAGATAAAAGGAAATAGGGATACAAATCTCTAAAACAATAGGCCAAGTTGGACAATGGTAGGTTACTACCTCCCAAGTGAGGGAAATAATTAAGGATCTATCTAAAAATCTAGTCTTAGGATTTAGGACTATTAGAAAGGCACATTAGAATATGGTCATGGCCATATTAGTTGATAAAATTGATGCCATAAATAACTAGTCTTAAGGATATGAAAAGCCTTGCTAAATCCTTCAAGTAGATGGAAGACAAAATGTCTCATATCTTATATAGTTTGACCAAAGATCCCATATCCCTCAGCCCATTGGGTCTCATAGGAGATGAATAATTTAAACAAATAACCTTGCAATTCATGCAAGAAGTGAGAAAACAAGGAGAAAACCAAACAATGGATGGTAATACCAAACTCATGGATTTACTTATCTCCTTTTAAGAGAAAATATGAGATGATATGGGCATCAAACAAGATATGGAAAAGATTGAGAAGGACCTTAAGGACCTATAATATCATGGACATGAGCTTTTCTTGAAGATAGGGATTGATATTTAGTTTATCAGTGACCAAGACTATAGGCTAAAGATCCTTCAATAAAATTAAGCAACAAAATCAACCTGAGTCACACTATCCAACTAAAAGTATTCTATTTTATTTGAATTTTGGAATATTCTTTTTAAAGGCACATGTATTTTGTTAGCATGTTTCTTAAAGGTTAATTAATTTTGGAAAGTTTATTGTATTTTAAGGAAATTTTTAAAAGGACATCTATCCTTACTTATACACTTATCATTCAATGCAACTGACTGGCATGCTTCTTTGAAACCTATAAAAGGAGCACTATCTATTGGATAAAAAAGAGAGGGAGTTATAAGAGATAAAAACTACATTGTAACTTTTTGAGCAATTTAATACAAGTAGGGAATACTGTAAAGTTTGTCTCAATTATATTTTGAATTATCATCATGGCTTCTCTCTCAATTATATGTTCTAAGTCTTATATTTAATTTTTTTTAAAGAATTATGGATGTTCATATATAATACATGGTTTCTAATTTGTGAAAATGATAGATTAGTTGAATGTACTTAGGTTTACTTCATTCCATTTTACTCTGCATAAAGATGTGCTATATTATTTTATTGCAATAGTAAATCTTTAAAGTAAAGCTAGTTCTTACTTGTACTCCTTCATATTACATCTAGATACTTGCCTAGTGTATAGTGAGATTTGACCACATGATATTTCACATTATACACTAGTTGAATGCATGTTTAATTCAAATTTAAACTTTGTCATGATGTTTGAGATAAAGATTAGCAATCACATACTTTCTTTGACCTTACCTTTCCTTTTGCTTCTTTTTTTAACCATATCATTGTAGCTTAAAATAATCATAAATATTCATTATAGAATAGTCTTAAATTAGTGTTTGATCATAATTAAATAGTTATAGCATATATTATTGATACTTTTCAAAGATTAGTAAGGACCAAGGTGTCTTCCAACCATCAATTAATATAAATATTGTGGAACAGTCTGCTTGCTCTACCACTATTTCACCATGGGTGACTAAATCACTATAACTTATAACTCGTGCTCTAAATTATAAAATTAGAAGTGTTATTTAAGACACTAAGAGAACCTATGATACATGTAGATGAATCAATAGGTGGAAGCTGTCTTGGCATTAGAAGGAGGGCATCTTTGTAAATTTGTAGGATCTTTGATGGTTTTGGTACATTTTGGTCAAAGATCATGTTATTATTTGTAGATTTGTGTTTCTTTTAGACATATTTGTGTAAATATTTTTGGTCTTCATGGTTTCATACCTATCTTTGTGCTTCTTTAGACAAATATCAGTGTTCTTTAAGAATATATGCATAATTATGGTAAGGTCAACTTTATATTTTGTCAATTCAAGATATTTGAGGTTAGTAATAGCCATTCTGGTTAAATATTCATAGATCCTTTACAAATTTGAACTTTTTTGAACTTATAAGTGTAAAGATGAATCATATTTACATATTTGGACATATCTTTGAGTTAGTTTAGTTTAAGATCGTAGTCCTTTGTTTTTCCTTACTTCGATTTTTGCAAAATTTTCTCAATATGCAAGTTTAACCTTAGTTATTTGTAATGATGAACTTGAAACATCATATTTCAAATAGAATTCAAAATATTGAAGCTAGAATTGCCTAAAATCAGAATGAGATCACATTCAAAAATAACAGAGCCCTTGCTTAAACTAGGGATCCACCAGAAAGCTAGGCAAAACAAAGGTAACCATAGACATTCAAAGTCTTTACCAACTTCACCACTCTAAGGTACTCTTGCATTCAACTATCATTAAGGTATGGTGTGGTTAGGGGATTTTTCCATTAATGTACCAGGTATAGTACATGATCTCCCCCATAATCTTATGAAATATTTATCAACATTTAATCCAAATGGTATTGTAACTACAGAAGAACACATTAAGTCATTCAAAACTACATTAGGATTGTTAAATGTCACCCATGAAGATGTAGCATGTAGGTTGTTTCCTTTTACATTTAAAGATGAAGCATATGCATGATTTCTTAATTTTCCTAATAATTACATTACTAGTTGGGATGGCTTTAACAATGTCTTTATTGACCAATTTGGTAAGATTATTAGTCCTTATATCCTATACCATCAATTTACCACCATCATAAATGATGATAGTAATTCCATAAGGGTATATAATGATAGGTTTCAAAAGATGCATAGCCAAATCATACATCCCTAAAACCTAATGAGGTTTTGTCATTAGAAATCTATAAGGATGTAGTAGATCTTATGACTTCTATGTTCCTAATGAGGTCTCTCCTAGTCATAACCACCTTAGCCCATACCTATTCTAAAGTAGTGATCATTAATGATCAAATACAGCCTCAAGGATAAATGGCCTACTCTATCCTAAATTTTAATCCACATATGCCTACCTTGAATATATTTCCCAACAATAATTAGAATAGGCCAGTCCTAAATTAGATCCCAGTGTTAAACCAATTACCCTTGAGCCATGATACACTTGATCAAAACTTAGGATTCCTAAGTCATGCTGTTACTAAGTTTAATCCAAATGATCAAAATTAATTAATACCAACCTCTAATGCTAACCAAGTTCATAACTGTAAAACCCCCAAGCGTGAGAATGTATATATTTTTAAAATTGTCCAAAGGCTTACCATGGACTTTCTTCAATTACAAAAGTAGGTTAGTCATACTAGTGAAAGCTTAGGTAGTAATTTTTCATTCCAAAGATTTAATAAACCCAATATTAAGTCCCAGAATGATAGCTTTCATAGCAATAAGAATAATGAATCATCTACTGATAAGAAGAATATGTACATTAATCTTATTAATGTTATATTAACATATTACTATAGAGTTCATTGTAATGATAAGTATGGATAAATTGACTTAATTGAGTTTTGTAAAGATTTTGATGCCTTTCAAGAATAATTGGACACTTTTGAGGTAGTACCTAACAAATATAATGGTGTAGGTACTTTGGGATCCAAGCCTACTAGCCAAACCTTCATGGTGGAAATGTTTAATTTCCCCTTTCAACAAGATAATGAAATCAATGATGTTCTTTAAGAACTTAATGACTTCCATCAGTTCTTGAAGAATACCTACCCTTTAAGGAATAGATAACAAATGTAGCCTTTGACTACTTTAACTCCTTCAAACAACTTTTGAACTCCTCCAGACACTACATCAAATAATAACCCATAACCTTCAAAGGGAAGTACTTCTAAATAGAATATTAATACATTTATTCCTTAAAATAAAATTGAGAATAATATTGTAGAGGAAATGAATAAAATTAAATATAACATTACTTTGCACGAATTGACACAAATAAATAATAAAAGAGATCTATTGTTGGAATCCTTGTCCTAGAAACCTAGCAAGGTGTCTAAGACTGATAATGCACATGTGGCTATGCAAAAATCTAAGATAGAGTCCCCACCCTTCCTTATTATGTTTATAATGTTTGGTAAGAACTTTCAAAATTATTTTTTGGATTCTGGTGCCTCTAAACATATCATGCCTATAAGTATTTATAAGCAACTTGGTTTAACCCCATTAAGTCTGATAGGGTTTTCACCTAATTCAATAAGTCTAGGGTTAAAGTGATAGGATAATTATTAAATTTAAACATGAAAATGGCTTCTAATCCAAGAGTCCAATAATTCATAGACATCTAAGTGGTGGATATCTCTCATGCCTATGGACTACTTTTAAGTAGATAATGGATAAAGGATTTAAATAGATATATGTCCATAGACTATTCACATATATGGTTACCTTGGAAAGGAGTGCTAAATCAAATAAAATTATAATAAAGCTAAAGATGACACATAAGATCATATAATACAATGATGTTAGTGAAAAGGTGAACATATTTAACTTTGATTTAGGATTTTACACTCTTGAAACTGCTAAAGTAACTCTAAGCCTTCTCATATTTTTCCTATATTGTGGAAGATGCATTCTAAAGGGGATAGGTGTAAATCTAGATATATATTAGGAATTATTCTAATTATACCTATTGGTAATAAATATCATTCTTCTTATAGACTCTAGTTCCTATGTACTAACAATCTTGTAGAATACGAAGCTCTCATCCTAGGACTACAATTTTCCATCAAGAACAAAGTCAAGGAACTACTACTTTTTGATGACTTAGAATTAGTAGTCGATCAGGTAATGAGAAAATATTAATATAAATTGGCATACCTTAAGAGGTATAAATTTAGGGTATGGGATATAGTTGAGTCTTTTGATGCTTTCAATATTATGTCTATCCCTAGGGAGTAAGATAAAGTTTCTAATGAACTAACCTCTATCGTAGCTAATCTCATGCCTGACTAGGACTCAACAAACTTTAGCATCAAGTTAATACCTTTTCATTCTATCTTAGATAATGTAAACTATCTGTAGGTCTTTAGTGATGACCAATAAATGCTAAACTTCATGACCAACTTAGGGGCATTTGACACCTAGATCATAGATGAGGTTGATGAAACCACTCTTGAGAACAAATTTGATGGAAAATTTATTTAGTTGAATGACAACAAGATTCCCAAGGGAATGGTTTCCTTAGAAAGGTTGTTTGATTAAGATAATCTAGCTAAAGCCTCTAAAATTACCAAAGTAAATGGGAAAGATTACAATGTTGTTGATCTTGGACCTCAAGATTAACCTCAGTTGGTCAACATTGGAAAAATATTTATTAATGTTCAAAATAAAAGAGCCAAAAAACTATTAACAAAATACAAAGATGTAATAGCTTGGTGATATGATGACTTGAAAATTTTTTATCTAAGAGTCATCACCCATACCATACCACTCAAAGAGAATTGAAAACCATTCAGAGAAAAGTAGAGGAATATAAATCCCATTTTAGAACCCATGATTTTTAAGGAAGTAAAGAGATTATTGGATGTTATAATTGTATTTCCCATCAAACACATTACTTGGGTTGCCAAATAGGTACCAATTAGGAAAAAGAATGGTGAAATTAGATTATGTATTGATTTTAGGAATATAAATAGGGAATCTAAAAGGATAATTATCCTCTCCCATATTTTGACCAAGTAAAACAAATTATTTCTAGTTCTAACATGATGTCATTCCTTGATGGTTTTTTAGGATATAATTAAGTACTTATGAACAAGGAAGATAAAATGAATATAACATTTACAACCAAGCGGGGCACTTTTGCCTACAAGAGGATGCTTTTTGGATTGATAAATGTAGGAGATACCTTAAAGAGAGCCATGGACCATGCCTTATAAAATTTTATTAGTAAATGCATCATTATTTACATGGATGGTCTCATTTTTATCTCTAAGAATAAGGAAGACAACTTCATGCATTTACAATACGTATTTAAAAGGTGCAAAAGGTATGAAATTTCCCTCAACCCTAAGAAAAGCATTTTCTATATCATTGAGGGAAACTTGTTAGGCCATGGTATTACTAAATATGAGATTTCTATAGATCCTAAAATATTAGAAGCTATATCAAAGATAGAACATCCTAATAGTAGAAAATAATTAAAATCATTTTTTGGCAAGATTATTTTTTTGAAAAAATTCATTTCTAGCTTTGCAAAAGTTATCAAACCATTAAATGATATTTTGAAGAAGGATGATAAAGTCTCATATAATGAGGAATCAAAGAAGGCCTTTGGGGAAATCAAAAAGGAAATCAGTCAGGCTCTATTCTTGATAAGTCTAAAATTTTCAAAGGATTTATTCCTTTACTCTTTTACCTCCAAGCACACCATTACTATTGTATTAACTCAAAAATGGATGGGTGTGACCATCCAATTGCTTTTATCGGCACTAAATTGAAATTTTTTGAGTTAAATTATCCTTTAATTGATAATTTTTTATTTTTTTAGTCAAAGTTGTTAATAAATTTAGGCACTACATTCTTAGGAATAAAGTGCATGCCATTTTTCTAGATCTAGCCATTAAGTTAATGCTAAGTCAGAATGAGCTTAGAGAATGAAGAGGTAAGTAGATGTTTGTTCTCTAAGAATATGAAATGAAGATGAAGACTGAAAATTTGTTATGTTGTCAAGGTCTAATCCAAATGATTGTCAATACTAACCCCAAACTGAGTATTATGCACGTTGATTAGTAAAAGTTTCAACCTAATGACTAGTATAATTCCATCACTCACTTACTAATTGATGGCACTTATCTTGTAGGAATAACTAGGGAGAATAAAAGATCCCTAGGGCTCAAATTAGCTCACTATCTAATCAAGAATGATATCTTATACTAAAATAACTTTGGAGGTCTATACTTGAGATGTATATCCAAGAAAGAAGCCACTAAGATAATGAGCACATTTAATGAAAGGCTAGGAAGTGGACATCCATTTCAGATAACCATAGCTCATGAGATACTTAGGGCTAACTACTATTATCCCACCATTTTTAAAATATGTTCATAAGCATGTGAGAGAATGCCATTCATGCCATATTTTGAGCATAAAATAGCCAAAAGCTACCATGTCATTACAACCAATAATGGTTGATAAATCCTTTGCATGATGGGGGTTATATTTCATTAGAGTCACCAATCCTAACTCATTATAAGGTCACAAATATTTTCTAATAACAACTAACTATTGCACTAGATGGACCAAAGCAATAGTAATGAAACAATGCATAACTAAAGAAGTGATCAAGTTTTTAGAAGAAAACATATTCACCAGATTTGGGACTCCACTCTCTTTGGTATGTGACAATGGGTATGCATTGACATCCATATAAATGAAATAATTGGCACATGATAATTATATTATCTTCAACTTCTCATCTAACCATTACCCTCAAGGTAATGGAGTGTTTGAATCGACAGACAAGAAATTGATGAAAGCAATTAAGAAGTTTGATGTTGATAAACCCAAAACATGACATAAGATCTTCAAATATGCCCTTCGAGAAGATATAACAAGATTCAAGTAGACCCTTAAAGCATCCCCATTATTATTGGTATATGGCCAAGAACCCATATTCCCCATCAGACTCAAGTTGCCAACTTAAAAATTTATACAAGAGTATATGGTGGAAGACCAAGAATTTACAAACTCAAGGTTACTCAACATAGTTCAGATGGAGGATTCTTGAGAATAATATTTCGATAACTTTATCAAGCATTAAACCACAGTGAAAAGGTGGTTTGACAAGCGATCAAAGATCAATGCATTCAGACAAGGAGACTTAGTTATTCTTTGGGACAAGGCATCTAAGCCCAAGGGTAAACATGGTAAATTCACACCTTTATGGATTGGCCCTTATCAAATTACAAAACCACTTGGAGACAATACATTCAAACTAAAAGATCAACAAGGTGTAGAGTTCACATTGCCCACCAATGGGCAATATCTCAAGCATTACTTTTCTACTTCTCTACCTAGGATCTTCATAGAGTAAATCTATAAGGATGGTTAGATTTAGGGTAGGTAGGATAGTTTAGTTTCACTTTTGTCCTTTTCCTTCCTATCCTTTTTTTTACATAAGTGTGTATATATTTACTTGCTTTTATTTGCTTTCTATTGTGTTTTTGCTTTATATCACTATGTTCCTTACTTTTAATAATTCCTTTTGGATAGACCTCAGCTCTAGGCTCAATTAGTCAAATAACTCCACAATTTTATAAATGTAGGTATGGATCTCAAGAATGTGATCACCATGGACTAGAAATATGACCTTGATGTTGTAATGTAAAGAAACTAATAAGGACTGGTGGATGAGTTAACTATTCCGTAAGCACTTAAACAATATTTTGATCTAAGATTGGTTTTAAGAAGAATTGTACACATAGAATGAAAGTTTAAATTATTAATACATGGTCATGTTGGAACTTAATAAATATCCTTGCCTAGGGCAAAGGTTGCAACCATAGGTGATTATCTAAAGATTATACACTTGATCAAATCCTTAAATCTGGCTCTCCTAGTTTGTAACCTTTACTGGTAAGCCCAAAAGATCTAACAATAAAAGAAGAGGAGCTTATTATAACATTAAAAAGGGGTCTTTTTAGGTAAAGGTTATTATATTAATCTCTATCAGGGCTATGGACACATGGTTGGCAATAGAGTAAGGCTATGAGTGAATCCAAAGGCATCTTTGTTTGGGATATGGATGCTTGGATGATAGTAGAGAATTGCCCAAGAATTTACTAAACTAAGATCATGATGCTTAATTAGCATCCAAATATGATCCAAGTCAAAGTTATTGATTGAAGACTTGAAACTTGGAAGTTGCCCCCTATATCTCATGAAAAATAGTAAGTGGAATTAAAGCACACACATAATATGGCCATGTTTTGATGTTTAACCCTAATTATGTGAATGAAACTTTTGTTTTAAATATGAATTAATTTTAATCATGGCATTAGTCAAGTGGAATAAGTAACCTAGTTATTTGTCTAAACTAAAGTCTCTAAGTTCTAACATATTGCTATGTTTCCCTTGGAAGTCATCATTTATTGAGGTCAACATACCCCCATTTTTGAAAAATAGGGACCCTTTTACAATTCTAAACCTTAACACTAAAAAATTGGCATGTTTTGCATTTAAATATCATCCATGCCTGATGAAGGTGGCCTTTTGTTCATGATCCTATTTTAAATTTTGCCTAATGTTGCTAATAATGGATATTCATAATTTTGTTACAAGTTTTATGGGACCCTCATTAAACGAATTACACTTGGGTTTTATAGATTAATATTTATTCAAGATTTTACTAGCCTTTAGTTAGCAATAACTAAAGATTAAATCCATGTTCTAAGCACCTTGAAACCCCCCTTTGAAAACCCTAGCTTAGATCCTTTAGTTTCAATTCAAAATTTGTAGGATCAAAATAGGTGGGAACACTTTAAAAGATGCAATGAACTAAGTCTAATTTTTACACTAAGACTCAATCATGTTTTTAAACATGACCAAGCCCTAGCCTAAAATTCATGTTTGGTCCTTTTATATTTCACCTCTATTTATTTTGTTTTGTTTTGAAACTAGGTCTAACTTTCATATTGTAGGGTCCTTACTTTCCCATCTCAACCTCACTTTGTGTTTCATAATTCATTTTAATATTTAACCTAACATCTTAGTCCTAAAGTCCCATTCATGTTTTTAACATAAATGAGACCTTATCCCTAAGACTTTATCTTATATATTTATGATGTTCTAGGCTCTAACTTAAGTGCCCTAATTCTTTGTAGGATCAATGATTCACACTTCATCAAGTGACATTGATTATATGAAATGAAAGTAACCCAACACAAAAGGTTTTTATCCATTAAACTAATCTTACTTGATCATTCAAATCACAATCAATTATTCATGGGAGCCCATACAGAGATCAATGCTCTACAAACTCTTCCCAAGGTCAATAGAGTCAAATGTCCAAATCCCCATGAGGTTGTCATGGGGCACCCCCACATTTGAAATCAATATCAAGAGAACCTTGGGATATGATATTGTGTTTTAATCATTCAGTTGGTCATTATTTTATTATGTTTTAAAACATAGGATTATGACAGTCTAATTTTTATATATGGCCCCAATCTAACTCAATCCACTTTATTAATATAAAGACCAATATCATGCATATATTTGGATCGTGATCTATAATTTGTGATTACTCATAGGAGATGATATAATGGAGCATATGAAACCTAGGTTTCTATGGGACCAACTATGTTTGGGACTTATATTTGATGCTCTTGTGCCCATAATTTGATGATCATGAGGCTATCATTGACCTACATGAGGCCATCAAATTTTATCCCTACATGAAAAGTTATTAGAAATTTATTTTTACATTAACGTAAATGTCCTTGATGGTTACAAGGACATCATTGACATTTATGAGACCATCAGAATTTATCTCAAGATCTAATCTTAACCAATAGAAGAATATACTTAATTCTTGCTTCTCAATGTCAAAATTGGTCATCCATAGAATAATCTAGTTTATTCAAACCCATATCTAGACTCAAGATCCTTATAACTAGGTTTAAGACTTACATAAGCTAACCTTGAATATCATGCTAGAATCTAGTCATGTTGTTAAATATCAGCCTAAACCTTAGTCTATTATTTCCCCATGGTCTTTGAAGCCTAATAAGCTTAGTTTTTAAAAAAGTCCCATCATGATAAAACTTAGCTTAGGAATTTTGATCTAATGTTTTATCATATTTATTAACATAATAAAACCCTAGGTTAAAACTTTGCATTGAATCCTTTTGTTATTCAGGACCCCCCTTCTAATGTGTTTTAAACTTAGCCTAAATACTTTGGTCTAGAGGTTGTTTCATGTTTATCAAGCACATAATAGAACTATTGCCTAAAATATTTATCCTAAGTCCCTTTTTTACCCTGATGCTGATTAAATTTCATGTATAATTTGTAGGATTGATGATTCACTCTTCATTAGGTAAGAAAGATTAGATGAAACAAAGCTAAGATGGACTTTTTACTGAAGCCATGAGCAAATATGAGATTGCCATTTGGTAGAATCACACTAGTGAATAGATTGGTGAGGTGTAGAGCTCTAAAGGCCCATGGAACTACCAAGTGGCATGACTATGAACCCTGATGCATATAAGGAATAATAGCACTTAGGATTGAGATCAATGGTCTATGTTAATATGTGCATGAAGATCAAATGGTACAAAGAAAAAGATGGATTTTAAAAGGCAATGACTAGTTTTTTAAATACATTATGAAAAGTACAACAAAAATTACTAGTGGGATGCCACATAGATGGCACATAGGCACAAGATGATAAATATAGAGATTTTATGGGCTTAAAAAGGCAAATGTTTAAATGAAAGGGTCTAAATCAAATCTAAGGAATGAATCCACCTAAGTATAAGTAGATAGTCACCAGTAAAGCTATAAAAAAGTCCTAGCCTCTCTTAAAGCCCCATTCAATCCCAAATTAACCATGATCAAACTAAAGGAGCCCAATTATTATCTGAACAAGTGAGAACTAATCCAAAAATAATTTGTAGACTAGTACTAAGTAATCTACAAAATTCACAGGCATGGTAGCTTGGAGGTAACACAAAGAAGACACTGAGCTATATTTGACCATAGACTCTAAAATAAATGTCTTCAAAGACATAGTACTCAATGCCATGACCTTAAATGTTGGAGAGAATAATTTGTCCAAGTTATTTTGAACAATTGAAGAGTTAAAATCCATAACCAAAGAAGAAGAGAAGGTTGTGTCTTTCAAAATGAGGTAGTATGACCTAGTTATAACACAATTGGTGAGCCTTCAACATGCAATAGCTAAACTATAGGTACTCCATTGTATTGATGTCCTTCTTCATGTTTTTAAGGAATGTAAAATTGAAAAGGGCATTCTAATTAATGAGCGTACTCATAAATGTATTACATATTTATCCCCCATTATATTTGAGAGATACTAAAATATCCCTTAGCCCTAGGTAGATGTGCCCACACTTGTTGAATGGGCTAAGAAACGTGAGCTCAAGGCCACCCTAGCATCATGGTTGCATTTTGGAAGCCATGTATTTTTTGACCCTAGTGGGAACATTCCCATAAGCCAATCCTGACATAGAATTATATTGATAATGACCCAAATGAATAAACTATCTAAAATCCCCACAACCACTTATGTTGATAGTGTATGGGTACCCTTAGTCCATTGCATGAATTAAAAATAGATAACTCCCCTATTGGTGAACTTATCAACACATGATTATGTAGATAGATTTTCATGATCAAGAAAGTGACTATGAGATAATTTTATATGGTGTCTTACCTCTTGGATGCCCTGTTTACCACAATTAAGATCCCTAACTTTAAGGGATGGTCTCTTAAGAGGATATAGATAGTCTCCTAGTTTTACTCCAAGTTACATATCTTCAAATATAGAGAACATATTCATTTTATATGTGATTTTATCTATCCTCATTTTAATAAATCCTTAGCAAGAACCTCTATACCAAAAATCATCCCATTAGCAAATAAATCCATTGAAACCATTAGGGACATATAGTTTTACATAGGCTACATAGTCATCCAGATTAAGGGAACATAATGCACTCCATTGAGGTTACAAGTACATGTTATAAACATGTTAGATGAACATCAAATATGCAATGGTATATATTTTGCTTAAAGGAGAAGAAGAAAAGATTAATACGTATTCTACTCTTGGATATTGGCAGGACCATATTCTAGTATTGGAATAACATTAAAGATGTTTCTAGATAAAGATCCTCCTTCAAATTTCAATATGATGACTTAACGCAATGAGAAATAAATGATAAGGTCACAAATCATCTAAAATCCAAATAAATGAATGTACCTTATGAGCATCACCTAGTTGATTATGATAACTTGTACACAAAAGCTTTATCCTTCTATGAGGTCTTAACAAGGTTGAAAAAATTCAACATCAACCAAGAGGTAAGGTTGATGAGAGAACTAAAGGGAAGTGATGACACTTGAAAACTAAATCTAAGATAGTACCACCTATTGGGAGGTCAATATTATATCCCTCTTCCATCCCAACCATATAAAGAAACATAATAATATAAAGCACAATTTGAATAAAAATATGAAGTGTGATTATTGAACAAAGGCCTAAGGAAAGTAGACCTAGTGAAGGTCCATCAATTTCAGCCCACCCTAAAATACCAAGGTCCCCCATTGAATATATAGATGTAATTGCATTAGATCTAGGATAAACATTAGAAGATTCATTGAAAACATTATCTATAAATTATGTATCAGATGAAGAAGTTGAATAAATAAAAGAGCCTTAGTATCCAACTGAGGAAAAATTAGAGACAAAAAAGGATAAAGTCAAGAAGGTTCTAGTAGACTTAGTTCCCATTGCTCCCCCATAAAAAAGAAAATATGGACTAGCCCTAGTTCTTATAGGACCAAATAAACCCAGAGTGACTTTCACTCACCCTTTGAGTGAAGTCAATATCTTCAATGATGAAAATCCAGTCCATGGGCTAATCATTCTTAAGTGGTTTTTATATGGGAATTTGTAAAAGGTACCAAATATGCATCACCAGTGGGAGATCACAAATTCAATGAACATTCATGTTCATGAAGAGCTCAAACCTTGGATTTTAGAACTAAAAAAACAAGAAGAGGAGAGAAAGATGACTACCCCTAAGAGATCAGATGGTGATAAAATAGATGCTCCTAGAACTTCAAGTGGAGTGCAATTTGGGATGACTACTCTAAAAGTGACTAAATCATCAATTGGAATCAGGTTTAATCTAGAGTCTATTAGCATGGAGTGAGTAATTGAGAAAAAGGCCATGGTATGAGGTAAAGAGTTCACCTTCTAAAAGGTTGAACCATTTATCAGTTTAACTCTAGCGGCTACACAAAAACTAGGGTAGGATAAAATATTTGAATAAAATATCCTCAAAGTAGCTTAGGCTCAAAGTGATAAATTGAAAATAATGGACAAGGGTCTACTCTAGGAAAATAATAATTTAAAAGAGGATGTTGTGTTTTCCATTCATGAGGACATGTTTAAAAATTTTGAGAATGTCATGACAAGGCTACATGACAATTTGAAAACATCTAGAGAAAGACAAAGGGAAATATGGATTTAAATATCTAAATAAATAGGCAAAGTTGGCCAATGGTAGGTTACTAGATCCGAAGTGAGGGAACTAATTACAACTCTATCTACAAATCTAGTCCCAGGTTTTAGGACTATTAGAAAGACACATATAAATATGGCCATGGCCATATTGGTTGACAAAATTGATGCCTTAGATAGATGGTATAAAGATATGGAAAGCCTTGATAAATCACTCAAGTATCTAGAAGACAAAATGTCTCATATCTTAGATAGTTTGACCAAATATCCCATAACTGTAAACCCATTGGGTCTCATAGGAGATGAAGAATTTAAATAAAGAACCTTTAAATTCATGAAAGAAGTGAGAAAATAAGGATAAAACCAAAAAACTAAGGGAAATAACAAAGTCATGTGTTTACTTCTCTCATTTGAAGAGAAAATAGGAGATGTCAAGGGCATTAAGCAAGATATGTAAAAGATTGATAAGGACCTTAAGGACCTAGAATACTTTGGATATGAGATTTTATTGAAGCCAATGATTGATATTTAATTTATCAATAACCAATACTACAAGATAAATATTCTTTAACAAAATCAAGTAGCAACATCAACCTAGGGCCCTCCAACCAACTAGATGTGTTCTATTCCATTTGAATTTTGGAAAATTCTTTATAAAGGCACATCTTTTTTGTTAACACGTTTCTTAGAGGTTAGTTTATTTAGGAAACTTTAGTGTATTTTAATGAACTTTGTAAAAGGATATTTTTTCTTACTTATACACTTGTTAGTTGATTCAACTAATCGACATGCTTTTTCAAAACCTATAAAAGGAGCACTATTTATTGTAAAAAAAGAGAGGGATTTCTAAGAGTTAAAAATTATGTTGTAACTTTTGAAGCAATTTAATACAATCAGGGAATACTATAATGTTTGTCTTAATTGTTTGTGTGAATTATCATCATGTATTCTCTCTTAATTATCTATTCTAAGTCTTAGATTTGAATGGTTTTTAGGAATTCTAGATGTACACCTATAATATAGGGTTCCTAATTTGTGAGAATTCTAGATTAGTTGAATGTACTTAGGTTTACTTCATTTCATTTTGATCTACATATGGATGTGCTATGTTAGTTTATTGTAGTATTAAATCTTTAAATTAAATCTCATTCTTACTTATACTCCTTCATATTACCTTTAAATAATTTCTTGGTGTATAGTGATATTTGAGCGCATGTTGTTTCACATTATACACTAGTTGAATGCATGTTTAGTTGGAATTTAAACCTTGTCATGATGTTTGAGATAAAGATAAAAAATCATATAATTTTTTTCACCCTACCTTTCCTTTTACTTATTTTTTAAATCAAATCACTATAGATTAAAATCATTGTAAATATTCATTCTCGAATAGTCTTAGATTATATTTTGATCATAATTCATCAGTGATATAATAGATGCTTCATACTTTGAAAAGATTGGTAAGGACCAAAGTGACTCCCAACCACCAATTAATCTAAATGTCATGGAATAATCTACTTGCTCTACCACTATTTCACCATGGGTGACTAAATCATTATAACCTACAACTCATACTCTAAATTTCTAAATTCTAAAATGAGAAGTGTTCTTTAAGACACTAAGATCACCTATGATAAACATAGAGGCATTAAATCCTTTATAATTTAATTATTGTCTATTGTGTTTTTAGTTTTGATCATGGAGGGTACATAGACTACTTTGGACAAATACAAGGATACAAAACTTAACGAGAAAATATAGCTAAATGCAAGAAAGCAAAAATAACTGAAATGGTGTAGGCATGATCTACATGGAAATTTGGTAAGTTTTGGTGACAAATTCTATATTTAGGACCAAATAACCATGTCAAAATTTAGAGTAAATAAAGTAATAGAAAATCTAAGGCTACTAAATGACCAAAAAACTCAAACAAGTAAACCTTACATAAAAAAGGTAAACAAACCAATCCAAACTAAGGATAAAAGTAAAAATGGTAATCAAACATCAATGTGAAAGTAGTAACAATCCTTAAACACAAATGGATAATAAATGGTAAAACAACATTAATGAGTGAGTAGTAACAATTCTTACTCAATCATTAATGGATAAGGTGCATAAAAATGACAACAAAATTGGATATTAAGGAGTAATAATCCAACCTCTCTCAATAATGGACAAAACTACATGAATGGGAAAATGACATTGGTGAGTGAAGACTAACAATCCAACCTCACTCAACAATAAAAAAATTACATGAAAGTATAAATAAATGTAGTTGTTAGAAAAAAGGAAGTAAAATAATGGAAAAATTTCCAACAAACCAAGGTAATTCTAAAAATGGAAATCAATGGTATAACTAAGATAATACATAGTCACTCAAGCATATGATGTTGCTCTAAGGATAGATAAAACTAAAACAAATTAGTGCTAGTATGCTTTTAAAGATACAAAGAAGAGGGAATATGGAAGTGAGAAAATAGATTTAGAATCAAATTTGCCTATCAAGGGGGGAAATGAATGGGTGGTAAGGTAAATGAAGTAAAAATCATGGTATATAAACTCTTTAATGAATTCAAGACACTCAAATTAAGTTTTTCAAAATAAGAGGACTTTCAATATTGAGTCTGAAGAATTTTTCCTAACAACACAAATCGTAGGTCATAAAATGACATATGAGTATCATCTCATGAATGTTATATGCATGAAACATAAAATTTACCTACCTTCGAACAACATGTTCTCTATTCCTCAGGACCCCTTATAGATCCATTAGTCCTCTACAAATATTTGGTACTTGTGAGAGAATTTAGGTAGCACCATAGATTATTTTGAATTCTCCTATCCCAATCTACTATCCTATCGTACCTTGATGGACCTCAGCTCTATAATAAGGCCAAATGTGGAGTTTGAGCTTCTATTAGAGATAGAAGATGTGCTATGAATCACATCTTTTGGTATTTGACTTTTTATGCTACCTTTTGATCCTTTACTTATTTTTTCAATGATTTAGATCTTAGATTTTGATGGAATTTTCTTTTCCTACTCTATACAGATTTAGAGAACCAAACATGGGTGTTAAAAATTACTATCACTTGAAAATTTTAGACTTAGTAGATAAGAAATAGAACATAGAGAGCATGGTGTCTTAGAGTCTTGTTTATTGATGTAAAATAAAATTGATATCTTGTATTTGACCTTGTTTTATCTAGAGTGGAATAAATGGAAAAGGAATCAAGGGGAATGAACATGAAACAATTTGAATTATTTCAAATTTTAAAAAAATTGATAAAGGTGAAAAAGGGACATAATGATAGTTAAGATAATTCCTTATCATAAAAATGTATGTTAGTGTAGGGAAACATGCTAACATAGTTTATTGTGTAAGTTTTATCTACAAGAGAAATACAAACTGAAGTTGAGACTATGGGATCATAAACTTAAAACCATTTCTTAACATTGTAGAAAAAGAACACTTGGTGAACAAAGGGTGTTTTGAAATAAAAATGGTGATTTTATAAGTAGAGCCTATTCCTATATAAGGTATTACACTGAAACTCATAAAAGAACAACCCAAGTGGGTGCAATAATGTAAAAATTGGTATTTTTGAGGAGGTCCTAGTCCGATTCATGGTCTTAAATTTTAATTCACAAAAAGAGAAACCCAAGAGGGTGAACAAATCATGTGAAAATAAAAATGGGAGAAATGGTAATTATGAGGAAGGCTTGGTCCTATCCATGGTCTTATACTAAAAATCATAAAATAAAAATCCAAGAAGGTGTAAAAATCATTGAAAAATGATAAATCAATAAAATTAAAAGGAATTCATGAGGAAGATTGGGTCTTATATGTGGTATTACAATACAAATCATGAGAAAAGAAAACCAAAGTACCAATAAAAGTAACCAAGCTTTGTGGAAATAGAAACTTCTATAGAGGGTGAGACCCATGTAGAGATCATAAAAAAGGGTTAGTAGGAGATAACATAAAAGTATCATAATAAGGGAAATATCTAAGCAAAGTATTTCTTCAAGAACTACCCATTGGTGGGCTCCTTGAAAACATAGCCTTCTTTTGTTTGGAGGTGATGGGTGTTATGACCAACAATATCTTTCACCAAATAAAGGACACACCATTTTTAGGAATATTTTCCTTACTTATCATGGGCATAGTCTAATTTAAGTACTAGATTGTCAAAATTTAATGTGTAGAATATTACCTTTTTGTTATGTTACTTGGAAATACAAGACTTTTATTGGAACTGATGTTATAGATCATGTAGACAATGTTCATTAAGAATATTGAGGGAATGAGGGTGAGCTTCACATAATTCCTCATCAAAAATGATACCATGAAGATATTTACATAAGGAGTGAAGTTTGAATTCTATTGGTATGATATACTCAAAACCATAAACCTAAGAATCTAAGACTTTTACAGAAGAAAATATTCTTCTCCAAGTATAAACCCTAAGTAATAACTCCTCAAGTATAATAGTTAAAGAGCAGATTGTAAAGAATCATAAATGAATAATTTACTTTTGTCTCTTTAATAAATGTCAAAATGAATGTGTATATATAGTTTATTATAATCTTAAACCTTTCTAAAATTTTAGCTAATATGGTTGGCCCAATTTACCTCTATATCTTTAATTGACAAAATTAAGTTAGGTCCTGATCTAGGTCATTTGAGGCTGACCTAAACACTAACATGCAAATATCAATTAGAATATAGGGGCATCCCAAGCTAAAATTATTCAATAAATTTCGAAAGGCACTTTAGGATTAGGTAAGGGCTAAGTAAGGTCGTGAATTTATTTAACGAGTGTGTAAGAGAAGAGGTAAAGCTTATGGGAGTGTATAGGATATGGTTATGTAGATAACAAATGATGGTATAGGGGAAAAAAATCATGTGAAGTATAAATGGTCTACCTAATCCTTTCTCAGTTTACCCTTTAAGGTGTGCACTTAGAGATATTGAGTCTTGATGGGTTACTAAAAGAGATAAATCATCATTAATTGATAAATTTTTAAAATATTATGTGTATACAATGCTAAGTTGACAACTGAGTTTGATAGTGAATATACCACTTGGTTTTTTTCTATTGGAATAACTTTGATGTTGAAATACTCAAAGGACTCAATTAGGTCCTAGGAAATATGTTTGTATTTATTTAGATATGTTAGCTTGCATTGATATTTTATTCTTATCTAGTTTGATACCAACTTTGAATCATCAAATATTTATAGTTGTTTGACATCATGCCTTAATCTAAACTATAGGCCTTCTATGAGGGCCTCATATTCAGCTTGATTATTGGTGATGGGGAATTGTAATCTATATGTGGATATGTATTTATTCCCATTAGGGTTTATTAGAGATACCCAAAAACTAAAACCTTGTTTAGACTGGTCACCATCAAAATGGAGAGTTTATAGCTATGAAGGAATTTTAAATTATTTCTTATGAGGATCTACTATATTGTGAATGTATAGAAACCAATATGTAAGGATACAAAGTTTAATCTCACATTTTTGGTATTGTACTCTATAATCAATTACCTCATCCTTTTTTTCTCTATCAAATTAGATTTGATTAGGCATTTCCTTCCATGGTATCCACATGTGTGAGAGATCATTGGCCATGTACCCATTTAATGTCTTCGATCAATCTCAATTGAGTATCAAACCATAAGGTTATATAATTTCAACTACTATGATGTCTATTTACTATTTTAAACATGGATTAAAGTCTAATTGTAGTTTTACATTTAAAAACTCTCCAACATAAGGTATTGAGGATTTGTCTAATTGTAGGACCACTCTTTTTGACTTATTTGGGGTCAACCCCAATTTAGTATAAAGATTATTAGGCATCATATTATATAAATTTCCTGAGTCCACAAGATAAGGAAGAACATTCTTACCAAATATTATCACTATCAATAAGAAGGGTGGGACCTTGGGCTTGTGTTTGTAAATCATTATTTTTTTATGTATTACTTTTGACTTAATAGTTGTACAAGACCTCATAGTCAAGGCTTTCAAGAACACTCCCCTTTTCTCAATGATCTAGGATAACTCATGAAGATTCATATTATCTTTGATCTTATTCATATATTATACAATGTTTTATCCCTATTTGCATTATGATTATGTGGGTTGTAGCTAATTCATTTCCTTTATAGGTGGTGGATTGTTATCATCCCTTGGACTTGAAAGTGTAGTGGCATTCTTTTTAGGAGGCATAAAATTAGCGAGAGGTTATTTTTTCCTTAGATTGAATTTACTCATTTAAAACTAATGCAACTCATGGATCTTATTTATGTTATCCCCTACCTCATTCTCATTTACCATAGGAAATAAAAATGCATAGGTATCAAAAAACATTATCTTTATGGGATGACATAAAGCATCACAAGGAGATGGATCAAGTATATTTTCTAGTATCTCTTATCCATCCATTTCTCTTTGAAATATTTTAAAGGTTGTACAAAATTCTATGGAATCTAGTTCTCTATGATTGGTTGTGATATGAACCTTACACCAATTAGGAAGTGCTACCTAGAATATGTTTATCTTATGAATATTATTATATGAATACTCAGTATTATTCCCCAATATATTAAAGGTCTGGTTATTACTCTAGTAACTAAAAATTTGATTGGCATTTTAGTCACTAGTGTTTCCCATATGATTCTACATAATCAAGAATTCATTACTAGTTTATGTACCATCCTGCTAATGGTGTCTATTTTATTTTTATTAGAATAAAAAACAACACATTGGATGGTGGAAGTATTTATTGGAACTAAATCTTGAACTCTATGAGGATTAGCTATTTGGACAGGATTATTCAAGAAACTCAAAATCTGGTTAGGCAAAACATGAGACAAGGGCAATTGCATATGGGTATGGGTCTGATTGTCAGCGATAGTATTTTGGTTAGAGTTTTGAAATGGATTTAACATTGGGTAGTCTTAATAAATATTTATCCTAATTAATATTTATGACAGAGGGATCATTTATCTATCAACATCTATAGCCTCAACATATACCTAAATTAAATCAACCCCATTGGTCACTCTACATACAAACACTACAATTATAAGATCTAAGGCATTTTTTACATATTAAGGGATAATAAAAATTTGGATTATATGAATTATCTATCCAATTATACATTGTATGAAATCTCACATTAAATACCCTGATTGGTTTATTAATCTATCTTTCCATGCTAGTAAAGATCTAGTACATAATGATAGGGCTAGTGACTTGAACAAACTATCCTAAAAAGGTGGGCTAAAACTCATTCTAGGATCTAATTGAGCCCTTAATTATTTTAAGAAAATAATCATAGGTGCTATATTGTACTATAAAATAGAATATCCTACAAGATACATCTTCATGGACTTTATTTAATATTCCTAAAGCAATCCTAAAGGATTTCACAGACTCTTTAATGGTCCTTCCTCCTGATGGAGAAAAGGTATGGAGATAATTTTTGATATTTCTACGTAGATAATGAACATCTCTTAGAATGTTAATGTAAAAATGAGTTAATCAAGGTTGGGAAATTAAATTTAGGAGGGGCCACCTATTTGGATAATATGATTAAGCTCTAGATATTTTCAAAACACATTTTTCTATCCTAGCCTTTTTATGGGTCTCCAAGGGTGGATGTAGTTTCTTATTACCATATGTATACTTAGTTAATATTTTGGATATATCTAGTGCAACTCATGTTATCTTTACATCTTGGTAATAAAAGAGACCATCCTTCTATTGATAAAATAATTTTACCTATTGTTGTGGGTTTTATGCACACCCATGAAACCTTACATGGTAGCTTCTAACATTTTAGGATCTTAATGGAGGTGAAATCCACTCCATGGAATGATTTTAAGGGTATTGGGTTTTACAATAAACTTTGGTGGAATGGTGGCTAGAAAATTAATTGTTAACCCAGATGGTTTTGGTATGGATGTGAATCCTAGATATATTTGAGGTTTATGGGATGATGATGGATTTATTGTAAAGTGGGCATGACTCAAATAAACCACAAACATAAGGAAGGGCATGCAAAAAAAGAGAATCGATAGATATATATCATGTATTTTTTAAAACTATATTTATATAAGGACAAGCACCATTGACTAATGTTTTATATTATTGCTTTGGCACATAGAACTAACAAACACAACATAGAAGTCTAAGGGAAAAAATGAAATTAAAAAAAAAATATTAGCTAAATATTATTGTTATTAAGATTATTATTTCATATTTTAATAAAATATTGTAACTAATAAATAAAAATAACCTTATACTAGATATATCTCAATATAGGAAGTTACTTCAAAATGGTGCTTCAACATAAATCTAAAGATTAACCTAGCAATCTTTTTGAATAAAATTAATATTTATCATCCTAAAATTGCTAGTATACATTATTAATTGATATAATACTACTAATTAGCCATAATCTACTTTAAATTTCTATAGAACATATAAAATAACTAATCTACCAATTATATCAAAACACATAATCAATTTAACATATAAATGAAAAAGATAGTCATACAACACACACTAGCAGAACAACACAAAGGATTTCTTATTTATATTGAATGTAAAAATTTCTTCCCCATTTGGAATGTGGGGGATACATGATGGTTTGACCTTTTAGGACTTAGATGTATGTAAATCCTATGTTATTAAATAACTAAGTATATTAAATCAGGGTAGAAACAAGTAATAAATATATCCACTGATTTTTTTATAGAATTGACTAATTTGACCCTTTTAAAAATAGTTATAAATAATACAAATAAGAACTTATCTATAAAATGACTAAGATGGATGATCTTAAAGTTAAAAAATGAGGTAGAGGTTGGTCTAATTATCACAAACAATATCTAAGTGTCAAAATCCCTCTTGTATAGTAGCATCCTAATTGGATAGTAGCACCATGTGGTGCTAATGTCCTTATTTTGACATTAGTGTCCTCTATATAGGACTATTTTGAACTATTGGGTGCACCTACATATGGATATGTAAGGCATGTCCCTATGTTCATGATTTTTGAAACCCTATAAAGGGATTTATTTTAATTATTTTATGATTAAAATCTAATCCTCCTTGTTATGGCACCCTATTGATATAAGATAAAAAGTGTGGTTTTTAGTGAACTAGGTTGAACATCTTAAACACCACATTGTGATGAGAGTTGTATACATACCAATACTCCAAAGAGGGATCAATCCCAATGTAGTTCTCCCCACCTAGGTACTAGTGTAAGTGCAAGTGAATCTATTATTATTATTATTATTATTATTATTATTATTATTATTATTATTATTATTATTATTATTATTATTATTATTATTATTTTTAGCGACTTATTTCTTTGAATGTGCTTGAGACTAGAAATATGAGTATTATAAGCTTAAGAATGTTGTAGATGGTAGTATGTAGAGTTAGGTTAGAATAGGTATGGATAACCTTAATTGTGGATAGCTTATTCTTAGTTGTCATATGTAATTTTTATATGATTTTCATCTAGTGGATAAAGGGATAAAAGTATATTCATACTATTTTAGTGCTTTTATAGGTGCTAAAAGAGGTCTAAGTCGACCCTAGGAGGTCTAAGATTTGTATAGATATCTATTTGTGTAATAAATATGGAAAGGACAATATCAATAATAGTGTCATGTGGCCCTACTATCCCTATTATGATGCTAGTGTCCAAGTGGTAAAACCTAAGGCATGAAGGGCCAAGATGCAATAAGAAGGGTCTGGGACTACATTAGGGATGACTAGGGATGTATGTGGCCTACATGAAAGCTTGATAGGTGTGAATATAGGCCCTAAGATAGGGATAAGTGGTCTCAAGTAGTAGTCTTAGCACTCAAGTGTCACTTCTAGGTGATTACATTTGGCCCCACTTTATTCTAGAAATGTAAAAAAGAGAAATGACTAAGATAAATGAAAAAGAAGTGCACTTAGACTTACTTGAGAGGTGAATCCTATGAGTCTAGATTTGAGTAGGTGTTAATGTTTTATTTCATGTATTTTAAGTGAAATATGCATTAATTAGTCCTTAAGAGATACAAAAAAAAGACAAAAATGAGTAAAGAAGTAAAACTGAGGAAAGGGATAAGAGAGAGGAAAGAAATGAATACACCTCATTGGGTTTATGAACCAATGTATAAACATGGTGAAAACTTATGTGTGTACATGTATATAGTGATCAATATGTAAATAAGTTAGATTGAACTGATGGATTGATCAATCCTCATGTGTGGATGGCTCAAGAACTTCATCCATTTTTGACTCCATCATTACCCACCCTTGGTGGTTCATGACATGTGAATAGATTGGATTCAATTCATGGTGTGTCTTAACCTCTCATGTAGGTGGATAAATAACTCAAGTAGACTATGACTCCATCATTTCCTACCCATGTGTAATAGATGCATCTAAAATTAAAACTACGTGATGTAACTAGAAATGTATAACTAGAGATATTTCATTGGAGATGTCAACTCTATGGCCATTTAGGTTTATTAGGCCACTCTAAGACACTCAAAAATATTAACCACTATATATGTAGTAAGGCATAAAAATAGTGTGTAACCTAAAATATGATGTATGATGTATATAACATAGAGAATGACATGGAATTTTTAATTCCATCTAATTATCCGGTGAGTACGTGAGCAAATGGAAATAATCTATGACACACATACCCCCAAATCTAATATCTAACCATATGGATTCTAGACTAAGTTGTAATAATCTATATCTGAGTATTTGAACTATAAATGTGAATGTTCATGTCATGCATGATGCCCCAAATATGAGAAATTTGTATGAATATGATCTAAACTAGTATGAATCTAAGGTAAAATAATATAAAATTAGTAAATCTATATTTGAACCTATGCAAACTTGGATTGTGCCTCCTATAGTTTCCTGGCCAATCTAGATTTTTTTAAAACTAAGGCTATTGTGTAGTAGTGCCATATATTAGATAGTAGGGCCATGTGGTAATAATGTCCTAGTTTGGGCACTAATGTCTAATTGTTCTAATTTTAGTACAAATTTACTTATATCTCTGTCATTATTTTCCACTATGTTTACCTCAGTCTTATTTTTACAATTTGAGACTATTTGATGAAAAATGTATTGTGAGTGCATTATGGGAGCCTAATATCTATGATAAACCCTTGTGAATTCCCCCTCTCTTGAGGGTATTTGTTGAACATGTGCATGAATTATCCTTAAAATAAAAATATATATAAAATCTGTGTTACCTAGAGCATATATGATATATACATAATAATCTAATATAATGTGCATACATACCATAAAAATGTAAGATAATCTAAGAATAGGTTTGTAATGTGTGATGTATGTTATGTCTACCATTCAAAAGGATGTAAAGATGGTTATAATAATGTATGTAAGAAAAAATTTGAGTAATAATTGAGTAGCTACCTAGAGGGATTGGGCATGATGTGTATGATGACACCCAACTAGGAATGGGAGATACATGAGGTTCCTCATGGCATCTAAAACTAGAGTGTGTAACAATTAAAAGGTAAGTTCCATGCCCATGATGAATATAATAAATCATACATGAAACACACATGAGGCACAAAAAGTAGGCCAAGGGGCCATAATGTAAATAACATGGGCACATATCCTTAATTTTAAAAAATAAAACATATAATAACATGTTTAAATGTATGCATACATAATGAAGAATGTACATGAAAGGACATGGGCACACATTCAAATCATACATATTGTGAAGAGAAGTAATGTAGAGACAAAGAGAAATTACATATTTAAATTCCATCAAAAAGAATAAGCGTAAAGATACAATCAAGTATAAACTAGGAAAGATAGAAATGAAAGTATGCATGAACATTTACTATGAATCTATGTAAGAGCTCATATGTACATATACTAAGCCTAAATTATTAATAGATGGAAAAAAATATAATTTTAGCATGATCAATATCAAGATATAACAATGATAAAGTTACAATAGAAGATATAGAAATATGTAACTTGCTAATCAAAACTGTGTATAGGGTGACCCCAAATGGGTGAATGTGTCAAATAAATAATCTATGTATCTATGTAGATGTCCCCAATGGGTATATAATAGCAAATTTTGATTGGCATAGTGGACATGAGTCTTGAAATCAATCTAGAAGCACTCAATAAGAGCAAGTGAAGCATGCATGTATAATAAAAATTAACTATACTAAGATAACTAACATATATGGTGTATGACAAATATAAGAAATGTAAATATGGAAATGCATACAATCTATAGTTTTATGTTTTCTAAGTAAATATTTGAAATTTTTTATATTTTTTTGACATATTCTATTATTTTTGTATTTTTTTGTTATAATCCATGTACTAGTAATATAAAAATTAAACTATATACAATGAATAAGTGAGAAGGAAGTATGTATAATAAGGGAGGAACAATACTAACTGATGAGTCTCATAAGAGACTCACTATTAATTTGGTATGTGTCAAACGAATGAATGGGGATCATGCATGTTGTATGAAAAGGTAACTATGGTCCCATAACATTGTTATACCAAGTTATATATATTTGGCCTTGCTTCTGAAGTGGTGCTAGGAATCTATGAAATTTACTATGGTTTCATATTAATTATAGAGGTCTTAGGGACCCATCTAGTAAGATATCATATAGATGGCATAGGTGTCTTATGTTGAGAACCTTGATAACTCAATAATATTTATCTTGGAAGAAAATGACTATAGGGAGGCCCTTTGGAATCTGTAACATATCATATGGGTCTCTCTAAAAATGGTCTCCATGGGAGAGTATGCATATGTCAAAAAAATTTAGGATTAGACCTCACCTACACTGGTGGATCCACTAAACTTTGTTGTGTACTGATTGGAACTATGCTCAAAGAAATAACTAGTAATAGTGTTGTACCTAGTAATTATGTTATAACTTATATGTATGGTGTAACTACCTATGGGATAGGTAGAGGATACTCATATGAAAGACCCTCAAATATGATAACCTAATTTACATGTATACATTTAAGGAATATGTGCATGGTGGAAGGGATGGCTCATAACTTTTATGCCCATGGTCTACCCAATAACATACCAAATGTGCTTGCACTAGGTACTACTAATAATGTAGTGGCCACATGTGCCAGTCTAACCTATAGTGGAAGTAAAATCTACTTGATGGAGCTCTGAACAGAGACATTAAAACCATGGATAACTATCTATAAGATATATATCCTACTTTGAATAACCATGATATATAAGTGTGATAGTGAAATGTCAATACTTGAACCATTATCCACCATAACACTCATAATAGGATGATGAACTTACATAGGCTCATACAAAGAGTACATATAAATATGAATAATCATCAACAATCTCTTGTTATAGAAAAGTGATGAGTGGTCTCACTATAACTATAGTATCATATACACCAATGATATTGTGTAGTTGGTGTGAATCCTTTATATTAGTGTGATATGATGCTGGTGGTGGATGTGCCTGATACATGTAGTGAACACCTAAATTTCCCCTACCTCATTTATTGTATGCTTCAAAAATGGATCTAAGAATATTTTAAATACATTGGCTTCTATTTTTTGAAATTTTGGTTCCTCTATGGGTGTCCCCACTTTAATAATGTTATCCTATATCAAATTGTGTATCTTATGTTTCAAGTTGATGCATTAGTTTGTTGTATGTCCTAGTGCTCTCTGATATCCATAGAGTGTATTGGAATCATAATTATTTGTAAGAGGTCATGTCATATCAACCTCTTTGATTATAAGGATAGATATGATATTTCACTCCAAGATATTGTATAAAATGCATAATAGTGACTCTATAAGGATGGTGAAAATTCTATATGGAAGAGATGATAAAACTAGCTAAGGAGATAACTCTGAGTCTATGTTAACTATGGCCTTTGGATCACTCTTGTTTAAAATGGACCTTACCTTATATGGAGGGGTAATATAACCCTTAATATTATTTTGATCCACTTGTATATTTTAGTTTTCCCATAGAGATGATCTTGTCTTCTTGTTCCTTCATATGTGGCATAAGTTTGTGAAGGTTATAAGTTTTTTGAACAAGATAGCTTCATGTAATGCTAGTAGAAAGCTATATTTGAATATGTCCTAAAGTTATCTATCTACCATTGGGATATTCAACTTTGATAATATATTCTTATATCATAATATGTATTCTATAATAGGCTCATTTGATTTCTATTTCAGTTATGCTACTTAATCATATAAGATCTTATCATTGATGTTTATTGATAACTATGCTAAAAAATTATCTACTAATGGATTGAATGTAGTGATGGAATTATTCAGTATATAATAGAACCATTTTAAGTCATAATAGTTTAGACTACATTGAAAAAAGTTAGTGAGGAGACAATCATTAGACATATAGTCCAAACATGTTATGTGTAATGCTTGAAGATGGTGCTTTGGGTCACCCTTACCATCATACAATGTAATCTCAGGTGCCATGAAGATAGATGGAAAATGAGTTTCTAATATGTTATGTACCAAAGGTTTATGTAAAATAACATGAGAATCCAAGGCATGTTATGGCCCAATGGCTCCTTGGTCAAGATATAACACTTTAACCTATATATTATAAACCTCATACATAAGGGATTATACATATGGAGAGGAGGAACTATCCATAAGAGGTTTATCTATCACTTAATGTTTTTGATTTAAAATTGGTTTTTGTGCTAGCTAGGTTGGCCCCAATGTAGGTTTAATAATATTATTATTTAGGGGAGTAGAAGATTGACCATTGTTTGAATTTTTAAGTTCTTCATGGATAATATTGATAAGGTCATCTATATATCAAAATGTTTGGAAACAAAATCTTGAAATTATCTCTTATAAGTTTCATCAAATTGATTTTTTAATTCTATCATTGTATTTTAGGGAGTAGGAAAACAAACTCTTGTATAATTTGAACCTCTAATGAAATTTTATCTATGAAATATTAAAAAAATCAAATATAAGATTTTTAAACTAATATCTAAGCATAGAAATAAAAAGGATATAAACCCTAAGAGCATATAGGGTTAGGGTTTGAATAGTATTCAAAGTAAGTCAGGTTCACCAAATGTTTTAACCTTTTAGGACTTAGAGATATGTAAATCTTATGTTTTTAAAGAGATAATTCTAATAAATTAAGTTATAAATAAGTAATAAATACATCCATTAATTTTTTATATAATTGACTAACTTTGACCTTTCCACAAATAATAATAAATAATTAAAGTAAGAACTTATCTAGAAAATAATTGAGGTGGATGATCTATAGGTCCAATGTTGAGGCAGAGACTAGTCTAAGTGTCACAAATAGGATCTAGGTGTCAAAACCTCTCCTAGATAGTACCATCCCAATTGGATAGTAGATTTATGTGGGGATAATGTCCCTATTTTTATTGTAATTTACTATATGTAGGACTATTATGATATTTTGGGTGCACCTATGCTTATGTTTTAAAAGTTTATTTCTATGCGCATGAGTTCTAAAACATGTAGATTGTCTATTTTGATAATGTTTTTTGAGTAAACCTTAATCCTCCATGTTACTAGGAAATTAGGTTGATACATTCATAAAAGTGTGTTTCTTAGTGTGGTAAGATATACATCCTCAATACCTTACTAAGATGAGAGTTGAATACATACTAATACTTAAAGGAGGGATCAAGATCGATGTAGTTATGCCCACCTAAGTACTAGTGCAAATGCAAATGAAGCTAGTATGATGATTGGATTGAGTGATTTGAATGTGATTGAGATTATAAATCTAAGTAATATGAGATTAGGAATGTTGTATATAGAGTATGCATAAGTAGGGCATAATAAGGATTAATAACCTTAATTGTGCACAACTTGTTCTAAGTTTGCATATGTAAATTGTATCTAATTTCCATCTAATGGATAAAGGAATAAAATTCATGTATTCATACTATTTTGGTGATTGTGTAGGTGCTAAAAAAAATCTAGGATGACCATAAAAGCTTTAAAATTTTAAAATATATCTATTTGTGGAAAAAAGTGGTGAAAGCATAGTAGCACCAATATTGGGACACTAGCACCATGTGACACTATTGTCCCTATTATGGTTCTAGTGTCTAAGTGGTATAACCTAAGGGAAAAAGGGCCAAAATGAAAGATTAAGGGTATAATACTACTTTAGGGATGATTAAGGACACTTGTGGACTATAAAAAGGTAGGATAAGTTTGAAAATAGTGCCTAAGATAGGTATAGTGATAAACTAGGGATAGGTGATCTCGAGTATCACTCTTAGCAATCAAGTGTCTCTTGTAGGTGATTACATATGTATATATAGGATTGATTTGGTGATGCCTCATCACTCAATACATGATCAATGTTTCATTGAAATTAAGATATCTCATTAAGATTCATGTATGACATACATGGCCATGATGTAGCCAACCATTCACAATATAAAAAATTGTTATAATAAAACTATTTTCTAATCACATAATGCAATTACAAAGGAAATTACGTATGAGGAGGTAGTTTCATTTGTTCAAAATTATGCTCTAGTTGTCATTATTTTTATAATATGAGTTATATTTGTAACTAGATTTGTAGATAAGGTTTACCCTATAATTTGGGAATCAATTTCAACTAAAATATCTTATTGAGGTAATGTTTCCAAGGATGCATGTTTTATTTCCTAAATTTTTAAGTAGAGAGCATGGCTCACTTGAAAATCAATATCAATTACTTCAAAGTCCAAAAGAAGTTTTTATGAAGAGTTGGGAAGTATATCCATAAATTTTATATGGGAAGTCTATCCATAAGAGTTTTAGTGTTAAGGACCTTGATTTTAGAAAAACTTATTTATTAAAACAAGTCATCATGGGTCTTATATAATATGACTTAGACCTATACTTTGAAATTATTCACTACCATTTAAAGAAGGTTTTAAAATATGGCCCTAAGGAATAATTACCCCCTTTGGTTATCACATAATTTATCCTCATTCCAATAAAATTATCATGACCTTCCCTTCATAGCTAATGAGTTGTGGTACTAAATTTTACATCTCTTGATGCCACACAATCTAGTTATCTCTCATAGTAGCTACATAGTTATGGGCCCATGCTACATCTAGATTAGTTATTATGTTTAGGTGATTATAAGCCTTGTTATTATCCACTTGGATTAATAAATGGAGGATAACATGCATTTTATCCATCTTATTAGTAAGGTGGTATATATCTCCACTCTAGGGTTGTGACTCCCTCTTTTCATTCCTTATTAATTAGATGATTTCATATAGATTTAGATTTGATCCTTGTAAATTATCTATGATGTTTCTTAAAGGCTATATATTACTCATGTCTTACAGTGCCTCCATGAATTTATCATAGCCTCTAAACATTTATTTTATTACTCCCCGTATAAAGTGTACAAAAGTGTATGCATCTTCTCTACAATTGCCTATATAAGAAGGATGAATTCTTATTCTCTTGGCTAAAGAGAACACATCTTATCTTTTCTCAAATTATAAATTTTATCCTTAAAACATTATGGTTTTATTTTTGACATTACTCATACTCTTATTTTCTTTGTTGAAATGAAACTTGACTATTGGGTGCTAAACAATGACCAGGTCCTACCTACCTTAATCTACTTGTTTAATTTTTTGGATTCATTTAAGAACATTCAAGGTAATTGGTTATTGTTAAGTTTCTACCTATTATGCAAGAGTGTAATATGGGGATTACCATGGGGAAAGCATTGGTTTGGGATAACATGTTTATAGTTGATTAGAAGGGAGAATAGCTCTTCTCCATCCAATGACCTTATTAGGGGCCATTGTATCAGTTATTAGATTCCCTTTTTATGACATGTTTTATGTTTTAATGGTGATAAAATCTATTTGGGTTGAATGACCAACTATTATGCCCAATTGATTAGATGGTTAGGGGGGAGTAACTAGGGAAGCCAAAATTTTGGTGGAGACCAAATCTTCAAATTGCACTTGTTTATTGAGCCTAAAGGACCAAGTGTTTGTGGAATTAATGAATGAATAATTAGGAGGGGTATTGAGTGAATTTTTGAAATAACCCTTTAATGATGTATAATCAACCTAATTAGGACCTTTTAAAGGCTGGTTTGTGGATGTCATGTCATGATCCACACTTATAATAATTATAAATATGTATAATATAATGTATATCAACATAGCACATTATATATTGGTTGGCCAAGATGACCAAATATTCAATATATGCATAAATAATCATTACCTTTAACATAGGGAAACACCATACAATAATCCTTATGAAAAAATAACCCAATAATGTCTCTTCGATCCAATACCCTCTTATATTATAAGACTCAATCCTTTATTTATTTACAATGATATTCACCTCATCTATATATTCCTATATATAACTAAAAATGGATGGGTAACCTCCTAGTCCCAATGTATGATGAACATTACCCAATGTACTAATTCCAAAATTTACTCATTTATCCTAATATATTGGACCATATAATTAACTAAAGGAATGTTTGTCACATGTTATCACCTCCATCAAACTATATAAATTAATATATCATATCCATAGGTACATATCATTCCTTCCCTCCTTGACATGTTTCATACTTAAAACATAAGAAGAAACCAAATAATGAGTGTGCTTCAAATCATTACACATTTATCTATAATATTGATCATCCAACCAGCCATATGTGATCTTGGTAGGTGATACCTCTCCAACCTTGTTTCCAAAATCAATCATGCCACTCTAGTTCCATTAATGATCATATTTATACCACTTTGGTGTTTACACATAATTATTCCTCCTTTGATTCACTATACCATATTTCATTATACTACTTTGATTACATGCATGACCATAGTAGTTATTGTTTCATGCATATTCATAGTCATTTATCCATTGATTCCACATTCTATATTCTTCTATGCTACTTTGATTCCACACTCGACTATAACAATTCCTTTTTAGATTACATGCATATCCATAGTGATTGATCTATTAATTCCTTGTTCAATCATAGTCATTGATACGCTAATTTCTTGTATATATAGAGTGATTGTTGTTATGATAGTACCTCACATGGATCCATGATTGTTTCCTCTCATGATGATGTGGGATTCTATATATCTCAACTTTTTTTGATACTTTGATCTTATCAAAATTTTATTCTACCTCTTCCACCTTTTGCTATGGTGGTTCCTTTATCATTTGATTAGATGAAGTGTTCTTATTTACTTGTATTGTTTATTCATCTATGTCTTCATATGAATCTTCTACATGCTCTCCTTCACCTGCTTTAATCTCATCTTCACAATTTACCTTTATTGTTATTTATACCTTTCTAACTATGATATCTTATAAAGTGACCTTTTTCCTATACCAAAACTTCATGAACTTATTTTGAACATTAATATTTATTGTTTCCAAAGTCTTTAACAATGGATACCCATGAATCATATCCACATCATCTATATACAAAGCAAAAATAATTGAATGAAAAACATATTTGTCCATAGTAGCTTCAAATATTAAAAAACATGAATATTATGACCATGTATTTGAGCCTTCTTGATATTTCTTGCTTGAACATGTATATGTAAAGTCATATCCATGTTGATGAAGTAATGCTTATTACTAAGGTTTATGGATAAAATAACATTATTTTTAATGCATCCATGAAACTAAAAAATTGAATCTAATTTATTTGGATCCAAACTATTCAAACCCTTATCATCCAACCCTTATTCTCTATATTGGAGATCCTCTACCTCTCTTGCACAATCTGAAGTCTCCTTATCATCATTATGTTTGATTTCTTCTTCATTATCACTTTCATGTTCTTCCTCAATGTCATTATTTTCTTCCATTTATTTTTGATCTTCATCTCCATTATTTTATTCATTACCATCCCCATCATCATGTTCTTCCTCTTTTAAATTTTGTTTTTCTTTTATAATCCATTAATCTAGGAAAACATGTTTTAGTTCTTACCATGAAAACATTCATTGTTTTAATCCCAGCTCATCCCACCAAATTGTTGTAAGACCATAAATAAAATTGTATAAATGTCTTTACCACTAATTTTTTCAAACATTATTCTTATTTAAAAGAAGCCACCATTCTCTATCATCAATATTATGCCCCTAAAAATACTTGTAACTTCATGTTTCACAAAAACTAGGGTTAACGAAACAACCCTAAAATTTTAGTAACTCATGAAAAACTAATCCATTAAATCTAATTTATTTAATTATTTTTACATGTATGATAATGAAACTTTAGTGAAAATTTTGTAAGAAAATACCAAAAAAATTGTCTTGTATAACGAATCTATGAAAAATAATAAAATCACAATAAATCACCAAAAATATTTTTAAAAATTCTTAAATTTTGTCTGTAGCTTTTATGTATGCTAATATAATACCAAAAATAACTTCATGAAAAAATCCTTATATTTAGATAGATATGATGAAATTATTACAAACCCTAAAATATCAATAACTCACTCAAAATAGATAAAAATAACTTGATGTTTTTATTGTGACTTTTTTAAAATATTATTCATTTATAGTAAAAAGTTATGTAAAAATCCATAATCAATTTCAAGATATTAAATATTTTACAAAATTAGGGTTTTGCCCCACATAAATTACCCAAATCAATGTTTTAATACCACTTGTTATGATCCACACTTATAATAATTTTAAATATGTAGAATATAATGTATATCAACACAACATAATATATATTAGTGGGCTTGTATTCCCAAATATTCAATATATGTAAAAATAGAATAATTACCCTTAAGGTAGGGCAATGTCATACAATACTCCTTTAGGAAAGAATAACTCCACATTGTCTCTTTGAGGGGACGACATCCAATATCCTCTTATAATATAAGACTCAATACTTGATTGATTTAAAATAATATTTATCTCCTTTATATAACCTTTATATAACTAATAATGGATCGGTAACCTCCTAATCCCAATGTATGTTGAATATTACCCAATGCATTAATTCCACAAGTTACTCATGTATCTTAATATATTGGACCATATAACTAAATAAGGGGATGTGTAAAATATGTTAGCATATCTATCAACCAATATACATTAATATATAATATACCTAGGTACATAGCATACCATATTCTTAATTATAACGGATAGGATAGGGGCTAGAAAAACTAACATTGTTATATATATATATATATATATATATATTTGTTATTATAACTTATGGATGATATAGATGTATATATTTTATTTTTATCACCTGATAATTTTTTTGATATATGGTATGAGAAATTGTATGATGTATTTTTTATTCTTTTCTATCAACTGTGAAGAAATGCATGGTTAAAAATAATAATAGAAAAATGCAAAATGTAAAAAGAGTAAAATGTATTAGAACTCCTGAAAAATAAAATGTAAAACACAGTAAATTATGTTGCAAATCATGTAAAACATTTTTAATAAAGGTTGTAAACACACTAAATCAAATTTGAAAAGCATGTATAAAATAAATAAATAAATAAATAATAAAAATATAATAGAATGTAAAACACACTAAATCAAGTTGAGAAGCATGTAAAATGTAAATAAAAGATAATAATCGAATAAAATGAAAAACATAATAGATAATGTTAGGAAGTGTGTAAAATTAAATAAATGAATAATAAAATTAAATATTAAACACACTAAATCATGTTGGGAAGCATGTAAAATTTAGATAGGTGGATAATAATGGAATAAAATGTAAAACACACTAAATCGTGTTGGGAAGCAAGTAAAATATAAATAAATGGATTGAAATAATGAAAATTTAAAATACACTAAATCAATTTAGGAAGAGTGTAAGACATAAAATGAGTGACACACAAATATAAAGTAGAATGACATGTAGATTTGTGTGGATAACTTGTTTAGAAGAAATATAGGTATTTTATGACTAAATCATGTTATGAACCTTGAGGATAATTTGTGAGGAAATACTAGTCCTATCCAAGGTCTGACATTATGACTCACAAAGGGTAAACCAATGAGATAAATAATAACAATGGAAGTAATAAAGGATAGTAGTGGAATGTTTCCAAGGAAAACCTAGTTCTACCCAAGGTATTATATTGTAACTCACAAAAGGAAAATAAAATGATTATGATTAGTTAACAAAAAATATTAATCAAGGAGGAATATTTGTAATTTTTTAATGAAATAGGGAGTTACAAAATCATGACATAGGTTTTTTAATAATCTTTAGTGGGCATGAGACATACTAAGTAAATAGGTAGGTTCTATGAATTTATTAGATGCCAACTTCAAAAGATATTTGTTCGTAATAAACACATAATTTTATGGGTGAATAATTATTGTAAAAGGACCATATCATGAAGGTTATATATACAAGACAATTAAAATGGTCCTACCTTCCCATAATGTGTTCACCATTCCTAAATACCCCTTATAAAGTTATTGGTTTACTATAAAGATTAGGTATTTGTGTAAGAAAGTAGGCATCATGATAGAGAAGTTTGATACATCATATCCTAGTCTATTATCCTACCTCACCCTAATGGAGCTTGGCTATATCATGAATCCAATTGTGGAGTTTTAGATTCAAATAGGAATAAGAGATGTGCTAAGATATGAATCATGTATTTTGGTGTGATTCAAACTTTTCAATGTTTATTTATTCCTTTTTATCATTGCCTTTTATTTAAATGATTTGGATTTTAAATTTTTATGGAGTTTTTGATTGCTCCTCTATATGGAATTAGAAAAAGTAAAAATGAGTGATAAAAGTGACAAACATATATAAGTTTTAAGATTTAGTTACTAGATGCAATATATTGAGATATTTTGTCATCATGCTAAATAATTGGGATTTTTCCTAAATAATTATGTGATCTCGAGAGTAAGCATATGTAATATTAGTATGAATGGAAAATAAGGTGAGAGTGGAGATTGAATAAAAATGTATATGTATTGATATAATGATAATTATGCTTACTAATAGATCATATGTTAAAGATAGGATATTAAAGGGGTTTGGATTTATAACCATGGCATAATAATAACTATCTTATTCATATAAATTAAATATAAAGCATGAAAATTAATCACCCTAAATAAAAATAGAAGAAAAATAAATGAAAATGAAATTAATCCATAGAACATGTCCAAGTGATAAGTAAAACATAAGATCAATATTTTTATCATAAATAAAATACAAATCATATGAAATTATAATAATTAATGTGATGAAACATCATGGTGTGTTAATAATTACTAATAAATTTTGTGTCAAACATCATCCATAAAATTCTATACATATTTTTGTAATTTTACTATAAAATTGATCAAATTTTTATCAATACTTGTAAAACGTCATGAAAAGACTTCCTAATGCAATGTCTCTACTAAAAAAGTGGGTATGCTAGAAGAAGAATTATTATCATGGGATAGTTCTTATGAGGGATATTCAATACAAGTAACTAATGATGAATTGTGATTAACATCCTCAAATCTACACATAAATATGGGCCATGGAAAAGGTAGAGCCTTTATCTATAAATGTCCTAGAGTGTGCAACTAAGTCAACGAAGGTGTAGGCTATGGAAAGTCATGAATGTGCTATTGTAATAATTTATATATATATATATATATATATAATCTTTATTAAACTAATACCAAAGATAGTAAACTTACCCATATATAGGAATATATTATGAAAGTATCTTAGGAGGAGGTAGGCTCTTGTTTGTAGACTGTATCTTCTCTGGATGAAGTGTATCAATGTAATTTTTAAGATCTCAATAATGAGTATAATAATTATTACATGTGAAATTAAAGAAATAAGTGCATATAAGAACAAAGTATGAACGTCATCTATTTGTAGAAGTAGAGATTGAGGCTTGTTGATACCGATGTGCATGATAATCCTCATTCCAATGACCAAAAAATATATGGATATCACAATATGACTCATTTAACCATAATTTTAATAGAGGATTAAAACTAGACAAATGTAGTTTTCTATCACCGATAGGAGGATAAATCAAAGTAGGATCAGTAATAGGTTGGGTTTCATCTAGAGATGAACTCAAAGTAGGTCAACATAGTATAGTCGACACAACTTTAAGAAGTAAGTTGTAAGGATAATGGTATCTAGCAAACCAATAAGTCATGGCATAACATGTTTAATAAGGATACTATGAAAAGTATCAACAATGATTTTAGGAGTAATAGTGCATGTGTACACCATCTTGGATATGTGAACATTGGAATAAGAACTAATATCATGTACTATAAAAGGAGAATGAACTATAGAATATGAATAAGAGAATGATGTAAATAAAAATGATATATAAGTATTTATCCATTTTTGGATTGATCAAAACTAGATAAAAAGGGATAATTTAAAGAGAATCTATGATTGTAATCAAGAGTGCGAAGGTCACTAGTACATGTGTTGATGATTTTATTGGTTGAAAAGGCATGATGGATAGAGTGTTTATTTATTGTTAGAATGACCAAAATTTCATCTCAAGGATATTGACAAGATTTAGGTCATAGATAAGTAAGTAATTGAGCAATTATGTGAGGAGAGAGATCAAAAAATTTAACATTAAAATTGATCTCATTTGGTTCATCATCATCTGAATCTAAAATATTAGGTAGTATGTTTTCTATTAATTTAGGGTGACTATTGTAACCTATAGTAGAGTTGAAAGGATAATTAAAGCATTATGATTAGTATTAGGGTATGCTAGGTAAAGGTTCAAGGGTAGGTGCGTTGATGACTAGAATTGTATCAGAGTTGGTTCTTAGTGTTTAAGAAACACTACTCATTTTTGAATTTAGAGAATCTAATGTATGTTTTGTAGGTTGTGATAATCCTATTATCTTTTGTGGAATAGAGGAAGAACAAGTGTATTGTTTCAAAAATTTATATTAGTTGGTGGTTGGGAGCCACTATGGATTAATAGTTGATCTTTGATTTTGAGGATATATTGTGCTATTTTTAGTGAATTATGATTAAACCTAAGTCTAAAGCTAAAATAATATGAGTATTCATAATGAATTTGATCTAAGGTGAATTGATAAAAAAAGGAGCAAAATGTAGGGTAAGCCAAAGAAGAAATATGTTGTTGATATTTAACCCAAACATTATGACAAAGTTCAAGTATCATCTTAACATGCATTTAAACAATATATGGCATGAAGTACCATAAGCTCAAATCCTATCACACACCGAGACAACATCTAAGGATAATATGAAATACTTTAATTAAGGACTAGGTTCACTTTAAAGCTTCACCCCTACAAGCAAACAACATTATAACATATGCACGAAAAGCAAATAAAATGAAGTAAACCATAGAAATTTCAACTAATCTACCTTTAGTTCAAATTAGAAACTCTGCACTTAAAGATGCATATTTTTAATTCACAAGGACCATTCATATATGATATTTGGACCAAACAAATGAGAGAGAAGACATGATAATAATTCATAAAATCAAATGTGGACAAACATTGTAGAACTCCTTACTTATATTAATTTGCTCAAAAGTTATAGAATATTTTTTGGCTCAAAAATTCCCTCCTTTTTATAATTGATAATACCTCTTTATACAGATAATGCATGAGGTACATTAGTTAGTCATGTCAAGTGTTAAGGATATTTGTCATTTTACAATCCTTCTAGTACCTTTTAGACATTGTAAAATGACTAACCTATAGGCAATGTGATTTATAAATTGTACATGCCTTTACATAAAATAATATTATATTTTCAAAAATTATATAATGTTTTTCTATAATAGAATATTCTAAGTCAACTGACTTGACTTTGAGACCCTTGTGTGGTTATATTTTACTTTTTATTCAGTATCTTCATCCTATAATGTTGTTCAACAATAAGCTAGAGGTCAACAATAGGTCTCATGAAAATATCCTTTTCTTTATCCTCCAAACTCCTAAGATCATTTTCATCTCTTTTCAATTCTTGCTTGATGCTATGAGCATCTCTTATATTTTCCTCAAATGACAAAAGTAAGCCCATGATATTCTTATTATTAGCTCCTATCTTTCATTGTCCTTGCTTTCTCACTTCTGACATGAATGGAGTAGTTATGTGCTTAAACTCCTCATCAGTCATAAGGCCCAATGGACTAAGTGTGGTGGGCTCTTTGATAAAGCTATCTAGTGTGTGCAACATCTAATATTCTTGATGTTTGATATCTTTAGCAATGTCCTCCATTTTCCTAGACTAGTTACTTAGGGATTTAATATTATCCACTAATATAGCCATAGCCATGTTTAAGTGGGCTAGGCTGACTATTTTGAACTCAAGGATTTGATTTTTGGTCAAGGTTTTGATTAAATCCTTCACTTGATAACTTGAACTTTGCCATTAGCTAACTTGGCCTGTAGCCATGGTACTTTGTTTATTAACTATATTTTGCTTAGCCTTAGCTGATTTTAAGGAACTAAATAAATCATTCACGGTGTCCTCAAATTATTTAAACCTATCATCTAGGATTGATAAGATAGATGTTCCTTCTAAATTCTTCTATTATTATTGCATGCTTTTGAAGATAGCTTGTAATTATTCTACTTGTGATTGGGTTAATTTAAACACATTCTCATAAAATATATGGTTTTCCCTATCCATTTTTCCTCCTACTAAATTCAAACTAATGAATGGCTCCACTTTATGATAGGTGACCTCTTCAACTCCTATCATGACTTTTTTTTCTATGACCCTTTGCAAATTGGTAATTGTTGGGTCAAACTTGAAACTAACTAAGGATTGGGTTACTTTCAGAGTTAGAGTTTCCATTTTTTCTCCACTTGATTATCCTTGAGAAACCATCCTTTTCTCATCTTCCTTTTTCAAAGAAACAATCCATGGCTTAAGTTCTTCATACACAGGGATATTGATTACTTGCGTCATTACCCAAAGATGGTGTATAGTAGGTATATTTTGAAATTTACCATATATGAACCATTCTATAATAGTTGGACCATGAATACATTTTTATTCACTAAATAAATTAGCTTCACTAGGAGGGTGAGTGAAAATTACTTTGGGTTTCTTAGGCTTGGTGCTTGAAACAATGACAAGTTCAAGCTTCCTCTGTAGGGGGATAATAAAAACAAAGTCCAATAATTCTTTTCCTTTCTCTTCCTTTATTTCATCCATCTCTTCATCATCTTATTCATAGGCTAATGATAACATTTTTAAATCATCTTAAATTATCTCAATAGGGTTTAATACTACCATATGAACCTCCTCCACTAGTGACCCTTATTCCTCTAGTTTGGCTGAAAAAGTTACAATTTTATTAGGTCTTATCTCTTTTGGCCTATGATCAACTTGTGTCTCTATTTGGGAAATGGTTGATTAAACTAGTAGAGGCCTAGAAGGTGCACTAATTATTAAATTATATTGTCTTAGCCATAAATGGCATTTATCATCTCCTCCCTTTTGCTCCATTAGCATCCTAGATTTCAGATTGATGTTATGCTTTTTCAATATTCCTATGACCTTAGAGAATGAATATGATTTTGTGTATGTGGGGTCAAAAGTACCAAGATGGTGTTCATAAGGTACATTCAACATCCCTTTTGCTTTTAAGTGCTCCTTAAATCTTCCATAGGGATCCCACTACCTTATCTCATCAATTTGTAAATTAAAAAATGTCCTATGTTTAAAAGTAGACTTAATATTGTCCCATTATGAGAAGATAGTCCTACTAATGGTTATGGGTAGGATATGAAGTATTCCCTTCCTTTTGGTTTTTCAAAGACCATATATTCCATTACATATTTGATAATTCACTTATTACTTTGATAGTTTGATTAGTACATGCACATGTATCCTAAGTGGGAGGCATTGTATCCCTTCAATCCTAATGATGGTACAATATGGATATAGCCATATGTCACCCATGCCTTTAATATTAGTATTGATTAGTGTGTTGACTCTCATCATTGATATTCCTATGATGGCCTCACTAAGGGCTAGGTAAACACATTCACATATAAATTAGATGTGATCCCTATATTTGAATGTGTATCTTGGAGTAATACTTTGAAATAGTTTGTGTCTCATTAGGTGACCATTACATAATGTTGGGAATCTTTTTTTTAGTAAAAAGGGCATGTAAAAGGTATGACACCATGTAAAATTGAGTCCTACTCTCTTATTGATTACAAAAAATTATCTACTCAAATAGACATTGATTACCTCACCTAAAGGAGGGGTGACCAATTTCTCAACCATGAAATAGACTAAGGGGACACCAAATTTATCTACAAATGTAGTGGTTGGATTCTCACATAGCCTGTTGATCATTGGCATGATCATCTTCATCCTAGGTCTAAATTGGTCAATAGGGATGTTGTTATTTAAGATTGAAAACACTTTATTCTCAAAATATAACCATAGGGAAAGGATTCAATTCAAATCATTATCTTTGGCTTAATTGTTGATTATGATCAGGTCTACTTAGGGTTTATGCAATTTGTAATAATTTTGAAAGACCATGGGAGAAATGTAAGCAATCTTCTTAAAACTATGTTCATGTACAATCATGCCCTTATTTATTTAAGCATATTTAAAAATTTAATCAAGAATGTCTATACAGTGGAATACCTCAAGTTTTTTACTGCATAGTGTAGGCTATCCATTTTAACTACCACTACATCAAAGTATCTCCTTTTAGTAGTCACATTCTTCTCACTGGTAGTGGTGGGTTGTTCTTCAATGGTCTAGATAAAATTGGACCGATTGTTATCACCTGTGTTTATAGTAGTGACATCAAGATTTATATTCAAAGTCAAATAAATTTTTACATATTCCATAGAGACACCTTTTTGATCTACCATGGTTGGGAGTTTTATTAAATTGTTCATTGGTGTATTGAACTTTTCCTCTAGATTGAATTTATTGGTGGGGTTTTTATGGACACCACAGCCATAGTGAGGTAGACTCTAACATTTTAGGATCTTAATTGAGGTAAACTCCACTCTAGGGCATGATTTACAAGTATGTAGTTTATTTTAACCTATTGATGGAAGAGCATGTAGGGCATGCAAGTTTTTGACAAGGTTTTTGGATGGAGGTGTGGTTCCTAATAAGGGTAGTGAATATCTATATGAGTTGAATGGGTGGTTGGTTGTTAATATATATTGGGTATATCTAAAATAAAACTCAAAAATGAGGGAATGGTAAGGCAAAAAATAAAGATTATATGGTTTTTAGGAACTACTTCCTTGTTTGGTTTCTAAAAGGACAAGTGCTCTCAGAACATATGTTTATTGTTAGCAACAAGTAAAAGTAGACATGATTAAGAAGTACAGGGAGATAACTATGTATGAAATTCAAAAGACTTATATAAAGGTTCCTCCTTTTAGGGTAGCTATTATACACCCTTAATCAGGAGATTATGGTTTAGGCTAGTGAAGTATATGAGGTAGTTATTACACACACAAAAATACATCTAAGAAATCACTTATAAAATATCATAATTATGAATAAATTAAAACTTGACTATCTTTAATTAATATATTTACCAATATTTAGCAACTATTACACACGTAAAAATTAGTATATCAATCAAAATAATTAAGAATCCATTCACAACTTTTGCATACTAAAGATTATTAAAACATGCAACTGACAAAAGTAATAATTAGTTACACAAAAATTATAAAGAAAATGCAAAAATACATTCACTAATGATCAAACTAAATGTTTAAACCGATGTTTCTCCTATATTAAAAAATTCTCTAACCAAAATCTTAGTTAGATTACAATTGTTTATATAAACATAGGGCAGGGATCTCCTCATCCTCTAAGTTCATGCAAGGTCATTACATGTGATAGTAAGAACATGTAGTTATAACTATGGTCTAAAACCATATAAGAGTCTACTTACAGTTATCCATTTTAAAATAACCTTTTCCAAAGCTATGCAATGTGTGCATGTGCATGAAGATAGAAGTAATGTTTAATAACTATAGCTCAAACTATATGTAAACTATAAATAGATACACCATTTATCAGAACAAAACATGATTCATTTTATAGATTGTGAGAACAACCTATTGATTGTTTAGATTATCCACCTTTAAATGGAACTCTGACATATACATGTAGGACCATAATCACTTTACTAATATTTTAGAACTAATGGAACTACTGTTAACTATGACTAATCTAAACTATGCATTGCATGTTCGCCCATGCCCTTTATAAAATTTGGATCTTCACTTTAATATTTTCCATTTAGATTAAAACATGCATGTTCATATTCTATCTCAATTGTGAGACCTAATGTCTATTGATAAATATAACTCAAGTGTCAAAAATATATGTATTTTATCCATAATTCCCTACTATATTTTTTAATGTGACACATGTCAACACCTAATTGAGTCAAGGATCTTTGAGAAGTCCACCTAGGAATCACACCATCGATCTTTTGCATGATGAAATGTGAGCATGCCACTTTGCAGATGTTCACTAGTTTTGGGACCTTTGAAAATTCCATGTTGATCTCACACCATTGATCCTTGTGTACCACTTTAATGTGGTTCATTGTATTTTAGTATTTTTGTCTTATTGAATCCTATGTACTTTGATAATTGTTGTTCCCTATTTTTCTCTACTTCATATGTGTGCCACTTGGTAGCCACTCAAGGTTTATGACGTCTATGTATTGGGTTCCCTACTTCTTCCTATGGGTCATTGGATATGTGTATTAGGATACCAAAATGGTGACACTCATCACTCCCATGGATCTTTAACATTTAAACTCACTCTTACATCATTCAATCAAATGGGCTTGAGAGGATGTGTACCATAGGATCTTGGCATAGACATTTTGAATTATATTTTGACCACATAGATACACTTGTTAACTCTCTATTTACTCTGGGACCTTTGAAAATTCTTCATCAATATCACCCCATTAGATCAATTATACATATCAATATTCTGGGTCAAGTTAACAGTTGAATCAAAATGGTAATTTATGAGATTAAATTTGATGTTTGTATGACCATCAAATGACATCCTCATGACCATCAATGACATGTGCATGAATGTCAAATTTAATCTCATAAGTTATGACACATTGTTGAGGTTAAATTTAATGTTCATGTAACTATCAAATGATGTTTGTGTGACTATCATATTTAATCTTTTAAGTTTGACATGTTGTCTATGTTAAATTTTATGTTCATGTGATTATAAAATGGCATCCTTATGGCTGTCAATGATGTCTACTTGACTATCAAACTCAATCCCATCAATTTGACATGTTTCATTTCTTTGGTATTCCATGTTCTTGTAAACATAAGCAAAAAAAAATTAGCATAATACTTTTGAAAAATATGTTTAAAGGACCTTGTATGAATATTTCAGCCTAAGGTTTTAGTATTCATAAAATATGATTTGGGCTTGGGCTAAAATCTTAAATTAAGCTCAAAACATAATGAAAATTTTCCATAAGAAAGGGTGGCACTTGGTAGTATGGTATAGGTCTTGTGGAAATTATTGCAGGAGAATTGTCTTGTAACTTTTATGTGGGGAATCCTAATTTCATTGGACAAAATATTTGAGACACAAAGTTCAAAGGAATTCCATCAGGGGAGTTATTTCAAACAAAATGTCTACAATAATTCTCCAAAAGTCTCAATTCTCTTAGATAAAATATCTTAACGAAATATTGAAAGTATGGTCTCAAAAGGGCCAAAGGGCATGACATTTTGGATAAAATATTCAAAGAAAAGGGTTGAATAGAGAAATCTATTAAAAAAATGTTTGAAATCATTTGGCAAAGTGTAAAAGGCCTACAACAAAAGTCCTGAAAGGTAAGTGGTCACTTCAAAAAGGGTCGAAGGGTCATTTTCAAAATTTTCAAAGTGTAAGTTTAGGTATTTAGAAGGGCATGTCCTCTTGGGTGAATTGTTTTAGGATTTGCATTAGGAAAAATGTCTAAGACACAAATCCCAAAAGAACTACTGTGAAGAAAAAAGGGCTCAAGACAAAAGTCCCAAAGGGCAGGCTCATAGGAAAAGAAGGCCATTAAAAAAGTTTTGAAGGGAAATTTGGAGGGAAAAAAGGAATTTCAAAAGTCTTGAAGGAATTTTGTTAGGCAAAATGAGCACAACAAAAAGGTAAAATGACATATTTTACAAATCATAAAGTGTAGGTTCATTTTCTTGGGGAAAATGTCTAAAAAAAAATGTCTGAAAGAATTTCAAAAGCCTGAAGGGAATTTTCAATAAGTCTAAAGTGCACTTCTAAAAGGCAAAAAATAGTCGTAACAAAAGGCCAAAGGATATTTTTTTTAAATCAAAAGGGCTTAGAATAAAATATTGAAGGATAAGTTCTAGTGGACAAAGGATCCAGGTTCAAAGTCTTGAAGGGTAAGTGCAAGGCCTAAAGGTTCTACTTCATGGAAATAGTTCTTAAAGGGTCTACTTCATAAGGTAAAATGATCCAAGATGAAAATCTTAAAGGGTAGGTATATGGGATAAAAGGTGTATCGGGCCAATTATCCAAAGATAAAATTCCATCAAGCAAATGACTCATAAACCCAATTCTTTTGGGGGAATAATTTTAGATAAAATTTTTGTAACAATTTACCCAACATAGATAGGTGCATGAAAAAAGTCCCAAAAGGAAAAATCCCAAGAGGATAGCAAAGTTAGTCCATGAAAACATAAGTCCACAATAATTAGCTTGAAGTAAAAAGCCTAATAGAAAAAATATTTAGTCTATTGAAACATAATACCAATGTTATTTTTTCCAAATTATAAATGGCCAAATCATTTCCTAGAATTTTCATAAACACAAGGAAGAGGGGGTTCAAAAACAAGACAATAATTTTAAAAAAGTGGGTCCCTATTTCCTATGGAAATAAAGAAGGTGTTGGGTATAATAAATGGTGACTTATAGGGGGATACTCATGAGTATTCAAAAATATAGAACTCTAGTTACCAATATTTAAATCAATCATCAAGTGTGCCACAAAATAATACTTAAATTAGAAACATGAAAGAGACTCCTAAGTTAATTCACACAACATACTTGCCTTCTAATTTTTTAGATCTTTGTGTGTCAAATGTGTAGTTCATTTGAACCCACTATGATGAGTTTTTCAAAGGCTTTGATGGGGTTGTCAGTTTTCTTCCAGTATCTATTAAATCTAAAAAATAAGGGAAGCTCAATCATTACTCTACTGTTAGCCAAGCATCTATATCCTTGATAGAGATACCTTGGGATCTTCCTCTTCTCTTATAATTATTTTTTCTTAATCATGATGTGTGGTATATTGACCTTATTTCATCATGTGAGCCTTTTGTTTTTCTTTTGCTATTTTGAGTCCACTGATTTTTTTCTTTTGTTTTTCTTTTACTATTCTTTTGTTCTTGAATGGAAAAGAGAAGAGCTAGAACTCTAGTGAGCTAGTATAATTATAAAACAAATCATTACTAAAACATCGCTACCAACTAAACCTATACCCATAATTATCACTTCCAATAGGTATTTAACATGATCAGTGCATTTGATCTAATAAAACAAGAAAACTTTCTAAATTTGTATGAAGCACTCTGAGAGCAACTTCCACATGCTTGGTAAAAGTACAGTTATGACACTTTATATAATAATCCATTATTACTTACCTTCATCCTAAAGACTCAAAAAACACATAAATACACCTAATCTATAAACTATTCTCAAAACAAATCAAGATTTTAATTTTTTTCCCTATTCTACAAGTCATAAGCTCAGTTGGTTTAGATTTTAACTTGGTTACAGTAAGAGCAAACACAATTTTGATTGTTAGAGAACACAAAGAAAAACTAATCTAATAAAAAATTGAAATATAATCTAGGAAACATGAAATCTAATATGTGAAAGTGAAATACTAAAATCTAGAAAGATAATCTAGAAAGTAAGAAACTAGTCTATGAAAGCAAATAATATAATCTATGAAAGAAAGAAATCTAGTCTATGAAAGTAGGAAATCTAATCTAATCCTATATCTGCATTCATCTATCACTCATTACATAGTAATATCAGTAGATGGTACATCCCTAAAGTAGTCCTTCAAGAAATGTCCATTGATTGGATGTGTAAGCTCATTTCCTTAGAGGTTTTTCAAATGAAACACATTATTGCCTATGATCTCTAAAATATGGTATGGTCTAATGTATAATGGTGCCAACTTGTCATGCTATAATTTCTTATTATGGGGTTTATCCTAAAGTAGCACTAGATCTAAAATATTAAATGATTTAACTTTTGGTCTCTTATTAAACCACCTCGCAATCACATCCTAGTGTTTTCTAAATGTCTATAAGGCTTCAATCCTTAAATATTCCATTTATATTATGTCCAAAAATCTTGATTCTACTTTATCTCTTGATTCCATGTAGTCTTACATAAACTAATAAGTGGGTAGCTTCAACATAATTGGGATACAGGCCTATGTCTATAAACTATAAGGTAGGGTGAAGCTTTAAGGTCTAGCTTGTGTCTAGTCTAGTCTTACCAAAGAGCATACTTCAATAAATTGTGTTAGTCCCTAGGCTTGTCTCCAACCAATTTATTAATTACATCAATCAGATTCTTGTTTATTTATTCTACCAATCCATTTGCTTGAGGTTAATGGTTAGAAGTTGATCTGATAATAATATGGTTATCATGTGCCCACTTAGTAAATTATGTTGATATGAATGTTTGTCCATTATCACAAACTAGATAAATAGGCATGCCAAAGCTGGTCATTATGTGTTCCTCCAAAAATCAAATCATATCTTGTGCTCTGTAATTATTTTTGGCTATAGCTTTGATCCATCAGTTGTAATAATCTATATTAGTAAGCAAAAATCTATGTCTTACTAAGGAATTTGTGTTGATGACAACAGTGGAGTCTAAACCCCACTAGGTAAATGGCCTTCCTTCAAAAATTGGCTATAAATGCATTATTGCATGTTCTCACATGAGCATGAGCATATTTGAAAACTATTGGCTAGTAATAACCCATTCTTAAGATATTATGGGCTATGGTATTTCTATAAGGATGACCACTACCTATCTTCTGATGCAATTTCTCTAATATTTCTTTAGATCTATTTATAGACACACACCTAAAATAAATACCTTTGAAATTTCTCTTATAAAGGATTTCCTTATTAATCATGTAATGAGAAGCTTTGAGCCTCAAAGCTCTTTTTTCTCTCTCTATTGAGCTCTAAAGAACAAGTTCCTATAATTAAACACTATATTATATCAATATACCATTCTTATTTAGATACTTGAGCTTCACATACCTCTTTAATTATGATGCATAGATCTAGTTCAATCATAAGCTAAACAATGCCTTACCCTCAAATGATCTGTGTAGGTTTGTTCTCTGTGTCAAATTCATTTAACTCAACCATCTACTTGCCTTGTCATTATCCTATATAATTATATGAAAGGGTGAGCTTGATAATAGTATTAAGTACAATGGTAATGACTTTTTTCCTCAAGATATAATACCAGAATTTCTTCACTACTTTGATAAGGGAAAAAATATACATGTTAATCATAGAGTACCTAAACTCTGCATCTTTCAGATTCATTCTCATAAATTTGATTAGATGCTCAATCTCATCATTTTTATTCATGATGAAAACAACAATTATATGATATGAATAAAATGATTATATGTAGAAATCTTTTTTAAAACCTAGACTAATCAACACTAGAGCCTATGATATTACATCTTTAATGTCATTAAAATACTTTTTGGCTTCAACTGTCCATTCTATTTTTGCATCCTATTTAAGCATGGATTTTAGGGTTCTAATGATGTTTTCAAATCCTAAGATTAAATTTATTATGAATTTAATCTTTTTGAATAATGATTTAAGCTCCTTCTTGTTGTTTGGTGGCTGAATTCCTAAAATCCCCTGAATTATATATAGATCAATGGTGATCCCATCATTGGTGATGATGCACTTCAAAAATTTACCTTCAATCACTCTAAATACATTCTTCTTTAGGTTAATTAAAACATTTAACCTTCTACATATTTTGATTATGGATTGTAGGTGACTTATGTGGTCTTTCTTATCCTTTGCAAATATGGTAAGGTCATCCATGTAGATGATTATGCATTTTCCCATTAATCCTTTGAAAGCATGATTCATGGCACATTAAAAGTTATATCTTATGTTTATTATTCCAAATCCATCCTCTTATATGCATAAGTTCCCCACTTCATGTTGAATGTCATCTTCATTCTATCCTTAAACTGTACTAATACCTGATTATAGCCTAAAACTCCATCCAAAAAAGACATCATTTTAGAACCACTTACTATTTATATGACCTCATATAGATAAGGGAAGGGATACTTATCTTTTTTAGAATCCTTGTTCAAATTATTTAATTTCACACATAACATGATCTCACCAATCTTATTTCGTACTGGGACCAAATTGGCTACCTAGGTAGAATGTCAGATTGGGAAGATGATTTTTATAATTAAAAGCTTCTCAACTTCTCTCTAAATGAGAGGATCTAGAATAGGATTTATTTGTATCTTCTTCTATCTAAATATTTTATGATTTGGCTTCAAGGAAATCATGTTAGTGATGACTTAAGGGTCATAAAATTTCAGATCTTTATATGTCCAAGCAATGACATCCCCATATTGATCAATTAAATCCTTCACTTTTTGCCTCTCTTTTGGGGTGAAATTGAGACCAATATTAACATAATGTAAGCTATGATCATCTTCAATATATTACTTTTTGAAGTTTTATTCACTGACTTTTGGCTATCTTAGCTATTAGGCCTGAGTATCTATGTCAAATGGTCTTTTTAAAGAGATGAACCCAATTAAAATTTGATTCTCTTTGAGATAAATAATGCCCTATTTATCTTATTCTTCTTATAAGAGGTTATTAATATCCTTGTCATAAATTATTTGGGATTTGAATTCCCCTTAATTTGTTAAAAACTAAATAATTTATTGGTCATCATCAAAGACCTAGAAATTTTATACATTAACTAGAACAGAGGGGAAAGGTAAAAATTTAATTGAGAACTTATTTACCTTATATTTCTATAGTGGTTCTAGATTAGTAGTGGTAGCTAATGAATCAATGGTATTATTTTTCTCTTTGAGAAGTGCTACTATGTTGAAAACTTTGATACTTTTAATTAGGTCCCATGTCTATGCTTGTATCTCTTTAAATAAGACATCTTGCATTGGTATTTATTTATAACTTGATTGATCACCATCTCTAATTCACCAAATATTGATATCTACTTGACATTGTTTTTTAGTACAAATTTTAGTCCTTGAAATAAAGATTCACACTCAACTTTGTTATTAGTACATAGAAATTACAACCTGTACACTACTAAGAATTTTTTACCTTGTGGATTAATTAGATTGAATCATATGCTTGATCCTTGCTTGGATATATCACCATCAAAACATATATTCCATATATAATTGAAACCTTTATGTTCTATCTTCTGTATTTGATTCTAAATAGTAAAACCATAAATACCAAGGCTAGGTGACTCATACTTTACCTCTTTATTCTTGACGTTATACTCCATAATGGGATATTTCATTGTTATCTCTCTATAAATTTTGATTTGATTCACAACTCCTATCCATGCTAGCCATATATGAGAAAATTATATAGATAGATATCCATTAAGTGTTTTGGACTAATCCCTTCTCAATAATAGATTGTAGCCTTTTAGTATGTCTAACACTAGAATATCAATAGTCATTTAGACTCTTGGATCAAATGTTAATTCAATGCATACATTGTTAAATTTTAAAACTAATCGGACCATTGTCTTGTCTAATTATGAAATTATACTCTTTTAAGGTCTTGGCATCAAACAAAGCTTTAGACATATGCATGTAGGCATGATAGTTATAAAAGCTCTAAAATCAACTAAACAATTATGAATGTTCTTACTGAATGCCTAGATAGTCAACAAAAATGGTCAAACTTATATATTACTCTTGTAGATGACATTGGTGTTTCATTATTTTGATTTTTCTATGGATTATTTTGATTTTTCATTAGGTAGCTTTCTAGTAATGGATTTATAGTGTAGATCCTTTTGTTTAGTGATCTATTCTAACTCATGAAGAGTTATATTTGCCTTGATCTTCTTCATATACTCAACAATGTTATATCTTAATTTACTTGGTTCATATTTGATTTTATATTGATCATTCCCATTTATAGGGGGTGGATTATTATCCACTTTAGTATTATAAGGAATCACCATGGTATTTAGAGGAGTCATTATTTTTAGTGGCTACTTATTCTTTATATTGTATGAACCTCTCTAGAACTACTGGAAAGTGTGAACTTCATACATGTTGTCCTTTTTCTCATTGTCATCCTCAATTGGAAATGGAAACTCATGAGTTTTAAAGAACATGGTAGTGATAGAAGAGATATGATCTAGATGATGCTCAGGTGGATTATGCATTTAATCTTGTCTAACCATCTCTTTTTGAAACATTTTGGACATTGTGCAAAATTCAACACAGTTGAGCTCACCATTCTCAGAAGAATTATGAATTATGCACCAATTGGGAAGAGAAATATCTTATATGTTGATCTATGGAATCCTTTTAGGCTATTTAGGCTATTTGAATGGTCTATTATATCTTTAGAATCTAGTATTCTAATTGTTGGTTGGGTTGTTCGTATTACCCATGGGCCATCTTTCTTTGGATATTTAGGAAATCATTGATTAAATTTTGATCCATATTTTGAATAGACTCTAGTTATACCTTTTTGGAATCATTACCTTATAAAATAGTAGTGAGAAGTGTAGCTACTTATTGGTTATACTAATAACCATTTCCTGTCACATGATTGTTTAAGTAGCTAAAATTCTACTATGTTGTCTGCATTAGTGGAGGTAGCGTATGTAATTGGTTTTGATTGAATGATGGGAAATTATTCCTTTCATGTGGAATTTATTTTAGTGATATAAAAACATCATTAACATAAGGTGCTCTAGGAGTTTGAGGATTGAGCTGCCTATCTATGGTGATAGCATTTTCAAATACTAACACCAAAGCGTTAGCTATAATTACTCTTCTTAAGAACATTGATAGGGTCCAAGGCATTCTTGTAAATTTACAATGCTAATCCTACCTCTAGTTTATACCTCAAGGTAAACCAATTATACATATTCTACCATATTAAATTAAAAACATAGATGGGATCGTTAGGTTCCCTCTTCATGCTGGTGAAGTGTTGGTATACCAAACTAGGATTGGTGACCTATTCAAACTATGCAAGAAAATATTCTTGACATTCATCGCAAGAAGTGATGTAATTTTTTTATATATTTAAATACCAACCATAAGCAACATCCATCAAATTAAAAGGGAATAATTTGCATGTAACATCCTCATCTATGACATTCAATAATCTTAAATCAACTTTAATTGATTTGATATGTTCTTTTATTGTCCTTCCTCCTAAACAAGAAGAGGATGGAAAATAATTTTTAGGGTTCATGTCATATCATACACATCTTCTAGGATGGTGATAGTAGATCTAACTAACCAAGGTTGTTGTCGAGCTATTAGTTGATTAAGAGGTAAAGGTTTCCTTGCAAGTAAGGGGTTTCCTACTAGAGGGGGATTATTCTAAACTTGGGTTATTGGCACAATTCTAGGTCTCTTATGACATGAAAAGGGTGAGACTAATAACAAAATTTGGGAATTATATCTAGTCACTCTCTTGGGTGACTTCATTGAAACTTTACATAAAGGATAACTATTATTATTGGGGGTGCTTTCCTCCTTCTAACACTAGTTATCTATTGGTGGGGTTTTATGCACACCATAGTCATAATGAGGTAGCCTCTAATGTTTTAAGATCTCAATAGAGGTAAACTCCACTCAAGGGTATGAGTTTTAGGCATGTATTTTATTTCAACCTATTGATGAAGTAACGGATAAGGCATGCATGTTATTGACAAGGTTTCTAGATAGAGGTGTGGTTCCAAATAAGGGTAGTAAATCTCTATGTGAGTTGGAGGGGTGGTTGTTTTTTAATATAGAGTGGGTATACATCAAAACAAACTAGAAAAGGAGGGAAGGGTAAGGCAAAAAATAAATCTTTTATGGTTTTCAAGAACTACTTCCCTATTTGGTTTTTAAAAGGACAAGTACTCTTAGAACCTAAGCTTGTTGCTATTAGAAAGTGCACACACATAGTTAGACATGACAAAGAAGTCTAAGGAGATAAAATATGTATGAAATCCAAAAGACTCAAATAAATGTTGCTCATTTTAATGAATCTATTTCACACCTTTAATTAGGATATTGTAGTTTAAATTCATGAAATATCTAAGGTAGTTATTGCACACAAAAAAAATATATATATCCAAAAAAAAACTTATGAACAATCAGAATTATGAATCAATTTGAATTTGACTATCTTTAACCAATATATTTACAAATATTTTAGTAGTAATTTCACACCTAAAAATTATTATATCAATCAAAATAATCAAGAATCCATTTGCATCTTTAGCACACTAAAGATTATTGAAACATGCAACCAAAGATGGTAACAACTAATTACATAGAAAATGGAAATAAAATACACAAACACATTCACTAATTATCAAATTGATGTTACTCTTATATTAAAAAATTCTCTCACCAAAATCCAAGTTAGATTATAATTCTTTAAATAAACTTAGGGAAGGAGTCACCTCATCCTCTAACATCATACAAGGTCATTACATGTGATAGTTAGAACATGTAATTCTAACTATAGTCTAAAATTGTATAAGACTCTACTTGTAGTTATCTATTTTAAAATAGACTTTACCAAAACTATGTAATGTGTACGTGTGCATAAAGACAAAGGCAATGTTTAATAATTATAGCTCAAACTATATACAAAGTATAGATAAATGAACCATTTATCAAAAATACACATGCTTCCTTTTATAGGTTGTGAGAACAACCTGTTGATCTTTTAGATTGGCCACCTTCAAATATAACTCTGACATATACATGTAGGAACAAAACTTTTTTACCAATGTTTTATAACTAGTAGCACTACGATTAGCTATGACTAATCTGAACTATGCATTGCATGCTCACCCATGCCTTTTATAGAATGTTGATCTTCAGTTTTATATTTTCCATTTAGATTAAAACATACATGTTGATACTCTAGCTCAACTATGAGACCCAATGTATATTGATAAATATAGCTCAAGTGTCAAAGATCTACATATTTTGTCCATAATGCCTTACTAGTTTTTTAAATGTGACACATGTCAAACCCTGATTGAGTCTGGGATCATTGAAAATTCCACCTAGGACTTGTAACATTGTTGCTTTGCATGATATAATGCAAGTATGGAACTTGGTATATCTTCACTAGTTTTAGGACCTTTGAAATGTTAATATTGATCTTGCACTATCAATCCTTATGTACTGATTTAATATGGTTTATTAGATTTTACTATTTTTAGATTATTGACTCTTATGTGATTTGACTCTTGTCATTCCCTATTTTTCTCTACTTCATATGTGTGCCACTTTACATTTGCTCAAGGATTCTAAGCTCTATATACTAGGCTCCCTGCTTCTTCCTACATATCCTTAGATCTATGTACTAGGCTCCCATGATGGTGACACTTGTCACTTGCATAGAGATTTGACATTTCAACTCCCTCTCATGTCATTTGATCAAATGAGATTGAGAGAATGTGAATCATAGGATCTTGGATTAGAAATTTTGACTTATACTTTAATCATTTAAGTACACAACTTGGTAACTCTTTATTTAATTCATGACCTTTGAAAATTATCCATCAATCTCACCCCATTAGATCAACTATACAGATCAATGTGAACCATCGATCTACTGGGTCTACTTAACATTTGAATCAAAATGGATAATTTATGAGGTTAAATTTGGAATTTGTATGACTATTAAATGATGTCTTCATGACTGTCAATGAAGTCCATGTGACTATAAAATTTAATCTCATATGTTTTGACACATTTTAAGGTTAAATTTTACATTTGTGAGACCATCAAATGACATCCTTTTGACCGTCAAATGGTATCTACGTGACTATCAAATTTAATATAGTAAGTTTGACATGTTATCAATTTTAAATTTGATGTTTGCATGACCATCAAATGATATCCTCATAACCATCAATGACGTTAGTGTGACTATCAAATTTAATCTCATCAACTTGATACATGTCATTTCTTTAGGATTCCCTATTGCTACAAACATAAGCAAAAAAATCTTAGCATAATAATTTTGAAAAATATTTTTAAAGGAACTTGCATGAATATTTCAGCCTAAGGTTTTAGTATTAATAAAATATGATTTGGACCTAGGCTAAAATCTTAAATTAAGCTCAAAACATAATGAATATATTCTATAAGGGTGCCACTTAGCAGTATGGTTTAGGTCTTAGGGCAATTATTGTGGGAGAATTGGTTTGGAACTTATGTGTGTGGGATCCTAATTTCATTGGATAAATTGTTCAAGACACAAAGTCTGAAGGAATTCCATTGGGGGAATTGTTTTAGACAAAATATCTACAATAATTCTCCTAAAGTCTCAATTCTCTTAGATAAAATGTCCAAAGAAAAGCTTAAAGGGATGGTCTCAAAAAGTTTAGAAGGCATGATATTTTGGACAAAATGTTTGAAGGAAAGGGTTGAATGGAAAAATCTCTTAGACAAAATGTATAAAATAATTATCTAAAGGGCAAAAGGCTTGGAGAAAAATTCTTGAAAGGTAAGTGGTCACTTCAAAAAGGGTTGAAGGGTCATTTTCAAAATGTCTAAAGGGTTAGTTCAAAGAGTTTGATAGGTATGTCCTCTTGGGGGAATTTTTTGGGGATTTTCATCAAAAAAAAAATTTGAGACACAAATATTGAAGAAATTGGTGTAAGGCAAAAAGGGCCTAGGACAAACTTCCTAAAGGGTAAGCTCATAGGAAAAAATGCCACTAAAAAGGTTCTGAAGGGTAAGTTGGAGGGAAAAAAAGCATTTTAAAATTCTTAAAATAATTTTGTCAATGAAAATGGCCATAACAAAAATTCCAAAGGAAATATTTCACAAATCTTGAAGTGTAGGTTCATTTCCTCGAGAGAATGTTTTAGACAAAAGGTCTGAAGGATCTCAATTGGCTTGGGGAAAATGTCTTAGACAAAATGTCTAAAATAATTTCACAATTTTTAAGGGAATTTTTTAAAATTTTGAATGGTGATTATAAAGGGCCAAAAATGGCCATAAAAAAGGTTGAAGGATCTTTTTCAAAAGCAAAGGGTCTTGGAATAAAATATTGAAGGATAAGTCCTGGAGGATAAAGGATTCATGGCCAAAGTATTGAAGTGTAAGTGAAATAAACAAAGGTTTTACTTCATGTAAATAGTTCTTAAAGGGTTTAATTCATATAGTAAAATGATACAAGATGAAATTTTGTAAGGGTAGGTCTGTAGGGCAAAAGGTGTATCAGGCAAATTGTCCAAAGATCAAATTTTATCGAGCAAAGAGCCCGCAGACCTAATTCCTTCTTAATAATCATTTTAGACAAAATGTCCACAATAATTTCCTTGACATAGATAGGTTTGTAAAAAAATTATCAAAAGGACAAATCCTAAAAGGATATCAATGTTATTCCATGAAAGCATAAGTCTGCAATAATTAGCTTAAAGTAAGAAACTTAATATAATAAAAGATTGTCTATACAAACACAATACCAATAATATTTTTGCCAAAGGATAAATGGTTAAATCATGATTTATTTATATAATTTACATAAACACAAGGAATAGGGGGCTCAAAATCAAGACAATAATTTAAACATAGTGGGTCCCCATTTCCTATGGAAAGATAGGGGATGTTGGGTAAAATAAAATTGTTCTTATGTAGATGATAATTCAACTATCTTTAGATTTATTACTATGATTTCATGGTCAATTAGGGTTCTCATATTTTATAATACTTATCTAAATGTATTATTAGTGGTTTAATGGTGGCTATGAGTTCAACTTACTAGTTTCTTACCTTAGATCTCAATTGGATTACATATTTGTATTTTTGCATTTCCTTGGGTCCATAAAATCTTCAACTTAGAGTATTATGCTTATGTGGGTCCTATTTGGCATCAATATGGCATAATTCTCATTAATATTTAAAATATTAACACTTTTCACTTTTAGAAATGTGTTAATATTTTATTTGTTTTAGGCCCTTTGAAAATTTTACTTTGTCTCACACCATTGGATCTATTTGCATAGATCAACATGGTTCATTGATCTTGATTTGAGAAATTGAATGCCATTGGATACATTGATATATTCCTTATAGTTGTGACACTTTTCACTTATAAATTCATCTTGATCTTTGTTGAAATGTTAACATTAATCTCGCACTATCAGATCATCTCTACCTAGATGAATGTGCTCCATTGATCTTGATCTACTAAATTATGTCCACTGCTCTACAAACTAGCAATCAAAATGCTCATATGCATACCATCAATATTTGAAATATGTCTGAGATTTAATTTTTGGCTTTTAATTATGGCACTTATCTTCTCCACATTCATTCTTATGGTTTTTGGCTTTTCAACATTAATCATGCACTATTAGATCTTGTTTGATCATATCAACATCGTCCATTAGATCTTGATCTGAGGGGTGGAATGGCATTGGTTGTTTATTATTCCTTAAACACAATTATGACATTATCAATTTCTTTCTTATCCTAGGGAGTTGTTGAAGCTTTGACCTAATATTCATAATTTTAGATTATGTACACTTAACCACATACCATCAATCTTTAGGGACATGTATGAGCTTCAATCATGAGCCACAGGATTGACACTTGTCACTTCCTTGCTTGCTTAATGATTCATTTAAATTTTACATGTTGATCTCACACCATTGGATCATCATTGCCTAATAAAATGCACACCATCAATCTTCAAGGTAATAAAAATAAGCTAATTTAAGCTCAATAAAAATAGATAGCTTAGACCTAAGTTTTGGACAAAGGTTTTACTCATGCTGATGAACACAATAAAATATTAGGATAAATTTTAGGGTAAGCTTTAAGGCATGATAAAGCAGCCCCACATATATTGAAATACATGACATAAAATATTAACCTAAGGTTTTTATTGTATTAATAAATGCAATTTAAAATTTAGGATATAGTTTTAGCCTAAGTTAGAACATAATGAGAGGGACCATGCAATTAGCTAACTAATAGGAAAAAGGGGGGATCAAGACATAAAGGGACCAAGCATAAGATTTTTAGACTAATGTTTGGTCATGTTAAAAAACATTACTAAGCCTTAGGATAAAAATTAAACTATGTCCATGGCATAAATGATTATTCATACATGAATTATTCTCATGCAAATTTGAATTTAATTTAAAAAGGACCTAGGTTAAAACATTAGACTAGGGTTTTTAAACATGATTTAAAAAGACTAGTAAGAGATCAATTTAACATTAAATCACAAAACCCTAAGTATGTTCATTCCTAAATGATATTATATTTATCCTATAATACAAAAACACATGCAACAATCATTAGCATCATTATAAGGGGTAAAACCATGATCAATTAAAAACATGTCAATTAATCCAAATGAGAACTAGGTGTGGATGATATTCAAATAAATATAAAGTGAAAAAATTCTAATGGTATTATAATCAAGTGATTTTTCAAATTTAAGGTACAAATTTGGATAATTAAAATAAGGGTCCCCATTTTTTAGAAATGCGGGTACGTTGACCCCAACAAATGGTGACTTCTAGGGGTAACATAGCAATATATTAGAACTCAAAGACTCTAGTTTAGAATAATAATTAGGTTATTTTTTCCACATGATCAAGTACCATTATTAAGATCAACTCATGTCTAAAAAAAGTCTTGAACATGTAAAATTAGGATTAAACATCAAAACATAGCTAGGTTGTGTGTGTGCTTTGATTCTACTTATTGATTGCCATAGGATTTAGAGAACTTCCAAATTCATGACTTTAACCATTAACATTGACTTAAAACATATCTAGATGTTCATTAAAAATTATGTTTTTATCTCAAGGAAGGCTTGGGAATTACTCTAATACTAGCCAAACATCTATATCCCCAATAGATAGACCTTTAGATCTACTCAAGGCCTTGTTCCACTGCTAGCTAGGTGTCCATATCCCCAATGGTGATTAACATAACCACCTTTTCTTAGAAATATTTTTAAGTTTTCAATAAATCTTTTATTTTATATTTTTTAGATATGTTTTTGATTTATAACAAAGTTTGAGAACCAAATTAGCGAGGTTTTTAGATTTGGTCAAATGTTTGATCTTTAGATAATCACCCTTGGTTGTAAAGTTTGTCCCAAGAAATTAATGTTTTTTTACTGTGAACATGATGCATCCTAATAATTTGATCTTTCATACCAAATGTGACTTCCTTCTTATAACCAAGATTAGATCATAACAAGGCTTAAAGTCTAAAGGAATAATTAACCTAATGATTAGTCCTCACTAGTTTCACCAAACTATAATATCTAGCTCATTTTTCAATGATCCATGATCGGTAATTATTGAGAAGACATACCTACATTCCTAAACTATTGATTTCATTTTGAGCATATAAATGTATTTTGAGTTAAGGGTTATCTTGAAAAAAACTTATTAATATCAAGTAATAAATCAGGGAAAGCAAACACACTAAAAAAAAAACACCAACATAAGGCAAAGGAAACAAGCAAATGAATATATACATATAGTATGTACAAATAAGGGAAAAAAAGGAAACAAAATAAAATAAATAATATAAAGACTACCTACACTAACTCTAACTATTCTTATAGTTCACTCCATGAAGAATTTAGGTGGGACAATAGAGAAATAGTGCTTGAGGTATTACCCATTGGTCAGTAATGTAAACTCTTCTCCTTATAAGTCTTTTAGTTTGAAGGTGTTATCTCCTAGGTTTTCAATAATTTGGTATCAACCAATCCACAAAGGTGTTAATTTCCCATGACTTCCTTTTATTTTTGAGGCTTTATCCCAAATAAGAACTAGGTCTTTTTGTATAAACAGCTTTATCTTTGAATGTTTGTCAAACCACCTCTTAATTATGGTCTAGTGTCTATTGAAATTGCTAAAAACTTCTTCTTTTGCATCTTCCATATGTATGATGTCAAGTAGCCTTATATATTCATATTATTGATCCTCCTAAATGTACTCTTATATGAACCTATATGTTGGTAGTTTGATTATGATGGGAAATATAGGTTCTTAACTATATACTAAAAAGAATGGTGATACCTTAAGGGATTGTTTTATTCTAGTTCTATTTTCCCAAAGGGAATACTTAATTAACTTGTGCCATGTTCTTATTTTATTAGTTTTATAATTATTTATGGCTTTCATCAAGTTCATATTTGTTGATTCAGATACTCCATTACCTTGGGGGTAATGGTTTTATGAGAACTTGAGGATAATGTTATTGGCATAAGCCTACTCAATCATCTCAATGGATATAAAATTAGATCTATTATCATATACTAGAGACACTATTGTTCCAAACCTTGTGCATATATTTTATTCAAATAATTTGATCACATCTTTAGTATTACATTGCTTGGTTACCACTGCTTTAGTCCATCTTGTCCACTAGTTAGTAGTATTCAATACATATTTGTGACCATCTATTAAATTAGGCTTGATAACCCCCGTAAAGTCTAATCCCCATTGAGAAAAATGTTTATCAATCATGATTGGACTCAATGGCATGGCTACCTTTGGCTCTTTAGTGTTGGAAATTTGGCACTGATGACACTCTTTCACATTCTTGTGAGCATATTTTAAGATAGTAGACTAAAAATAACTAGCCCTAATTATCTTGTGGGTTGTGGTCCTTCCATATGTTTTTCCACTTCCTAGTTTTTCATCAAAGGTGCTCAAGATCTCAACTACTTTTTCCTTAGACACACACCTTAGGTAAATTCCTTCAAATTTATTTCTATATAGTATCCCATCTTTAATCAATAAATGGGTTGATTTGAGCCTCAAATATCTCTTTTACTCTCTACTTAACCCTATAGGAAAATGACCATTGATTAGTAAATGGTTAATAGGATCATACTAATCATTAGGTTGAAAATTTTATTATTATAATTGTATAACACTTAGTTTGGGATTAGTATTGGCAATCAACTGAATTAAACCTTACACCTTACCAACATGACAGTCTTCATTTCAAGATCATAATCTTGAAGTATAGATATCCACTTACCTCATCTCTCTCCAAGTTCACATTGACTCATTATTATCTTAGTTTCAAGGTATGGAAATATTGCATACACTTTATTCCTAATAATATAGTGTCTAAAATTCTTTACTACCTTGACTAAATTAAACACTTGTTTGTCAATCAAAGAATCGTTCAACTTAGCATTTTTAAGGTTAGTGGTCATAAATGGAATGGGGTGATCACATTTATCTATCTTATGAATTAGAATATTAGATATTGTGTGACCAGAGGCAAATGAATAAAGGTAAAAGTATTTAATAAAGAATGGACTTATTAGGACTAGAGCTTCTCTGATTACTTCTTTGATGTCTTTGAAATCTTTTTTGTTCTCCTCATTACATGTGATCTTGAAATTTTTCTTCAACATGTCATTCAATGGATTTATAATTTTTGAAAAAATAGAAATGAACTTTCTCACAAAGTTGATTTTTCCAAAGAAAGACTTTAGTTCTTTCCTACTATTAAGGGTTCAATTTTTGATATTTCATATACTTTATTAGGGTCTATAGAGATCCCATCCATATTTATGACATATCCTAATAGCTTTCCATAAATTACATGAAAATGATTTTCTTGGGATTGAGGGAGATTCCATACCTTCTACACCATTCAAATACCTATTATAAATGCATGATGTGGTCGTCCCTATTTTTTGAAAAGATAGTCAGGTCATCCAGGTTAGTGATAATTCACTTACCTATCAACCCATGGAAAACATGGTCCATTTCTATTTAAAAGGTTACACTTACATTGATTAATCCAAAATGAATTATATCATAGGTAAAAGTCCCCCACTTAGTAGTAAATGCAGTCTTCATCATGTGTTCCTTGTTCACGAGCACCTAATTATACCCTAAAAATCCATCGATAAAAGACATCATAGAAGAACTAGAAACAATTTGGATTACTTGGTCAAGAGAAGGTAGGGGGTAATTATCCTTTTTATATGCCTTTATGAAATTTCTAAAGTTGATGCACAATCTAATTTCACCATAATTATTTATAATTGGAACCAAATTTGGCTACCTAGGTAGAATGTTTAATGGAAAACACTATATTAACATCTATTAACTTTTTTACCTCTTTATATATCATGTGTTCTAAGACAGGATTTACTAGCCTTTATTTTTATCTAAAAGGCTTGAAAGCTTCCTAAAATGGTATGGTGTGGGTTATGACTCTAAGATCAAATGTCTTAAAGTCATCATAGTACCTTGTTAATTACAACTTTATTCTTGGTCAATAGATCTTTGTCTCTCTTGGTTTCAATGTTTATGAAGGTTGTACCAATGTTCACCAACTGAGGTTAACCTTAAGAACCTACGTTAATTACATTATTGTCATTCCCATCTACTTTTGGAATCTTGATAGTCTCAACTAGTTTATCTGAAACAAATAGTATCTCTAAGGATATCATTCCTTTGGGGAACTTATTGTCACTCAATTGGATGACCTTGTCATCAAGCTTTTCTTTAAATTTATCATAATCAAGGTCATTTTCATTGACCTCATCAATGATGTGAGACTCAAATAACCTTGAATTAGTCATGAAATATGTAATATATTGATCATCACTAAATACTTGTAGATAGTTAAGATTGTCTAGCACTAATGGGCATGGAGTTAATTTAATGGTAAGGTTTTGTAACTAGAACTTTGATTAGGCATAACACTGGTTGCAACTAAAGAAAGTTTATCAACAACATTATTTTCTTCCCTAGGGGTTGACATAATGTTGGAAGCATCAAAACATTAAATTAAGTCCCACACTCTAAACTTATAATTTTTAAGGTATGTCAATTTACATTGATATTTACTTTTGACCTGGTTAACTACTAGTTTAGAATTACCAAAAACTAATAGTTCCTTGACCATATGCTTGATTCCAAATTAAAATCCAAGAATAACTTCCTCATACTCTGTAATATTGTTAGTGCATGGGAATTGGAGTTTTTAAGAGGCATTGTATTCCTTCCCAATAGGATTGATTAACACCACCCTTACTACAAAACTTGATTTACATCTAGCACCATCAACATATATCTTCCAAAATCCTGGCATAGTATGAGAAGTTTTAGAGTCATATAACTTTGGGGTATCAGGAGTGTAGGCACTTAAATCTGAGTTAACAATGTTGACCCTCTCATTGGTTGCATTTTACTTGATGATCATATGCTACATTTCGAGCTCCCTCTCTATCTTGATCTGATTAGGAACTCCTTTCTAGGGTAACCACATGTGTGAATAGTCAGTTGACATGTAATCATTTAAGGATATTATATAATCTCTAATCAATATAATTACATAATTATTATGTATTTATATAACTTAGATGTCAATGAACTATTGGATCTTTAGTTTAAAATCAATCTGCATGTAAACATTCAACAATTCAGCAATTACTTTGACTCTTGATTTATCTAATTGAGTTATAACTCTATCATATTTGATTAAGATCAAACCAAGTTATTCAAAAATACCTTTAGGAATAATATTTGTAGAATCACCAAAGTATAACAAGAAATTATGTAAATTATTACCAAATATTCTGACTATAATAAAGAAAGGTGGAACATCTACCTTACTTTTTGTATTGTAACATTAGCATGTGCAACCTTTTATGGTTTTCTAGGCTTTTTAGATAAATATTCCAATAACAAAGGGACAAATAATCCCTTTGTTATATAATATAAGTTAATTAATGTAAATTAATGTTAGCTTTGATCTTTTTCATGTCCTCTACTATAATATAACAAATTCTATTGGAAGAATTAGATATATCAACATTGGGTTTAGACGTACTTCGCTTAGGAGGCTCTGGATTATTGTATGATGTAGTATCAAGAGGAGTGTCAAAATTATTTGGTGGAGTTGAGGTAGTTGAAGGTTGTTTATTCTCCCTATTCCTCAAATGATAGGTCTTCTTTAAATACTACTAAAAATCATCAATCTCCTTAGGGATATCCTCACGCTCATTTTCTTCTTGAAACAGGAACTCAAATGTCTCCACCATGAGATTTGAATCAAAATATTTAGATGACCTTGAAGTGCTTGATTTACCTACACCATTGTATTTATTATGAATAACTTCAAAAGTATCTAAATATTCTTGAAAGTATTTGAAAGCAATAAAAAATTCTAAATGATCTAATTTACTATACTTTAAAGTATAATACACTCTAAAATAATCAGGCAAAGCTACATCACTAAGATTTATATAAAAAAAACACTATTATTATTATCAGATGACTCATTATTGTGGCCATTGTTATTATTATTTTGAAACCTATTTGAATGCATATTAAACCTTTGGAAAGATAAATTCATGTTATATCTTTCCTAATATTTGAACATTATTTTATAGTTGAAGTAAACCAGTGCTTAGATTTTGAACCATCTTTAAGATAGAGTCAGTCTCACTCTTCAGAGCCTTTGAATTATGCACTTGGGTATTACCACCAAATGTAGGCACCAGAGTTCTTTGGTCTTGTGGATGAGATCCACTTCCAATATTATTTAAGAATCCTAGGTTTTAACCTAGGTGTGAATGGTTTAAAGGTAACTGGTTTATAACTAGAAGTTGATTCAAGGTAGGAATATTTTGATTGGAATTGGGAATAACATTTAGCATAGGAAAATTTAGATTAATGTTAGGAAGATTATATTCCATTTGGCCGTAGGGATGTATTTGATTATTAATGATCATAGCATTATCATAAGTTAGGGCTAGTGTATTAATAACCTGAATAGATCTTTTGTGAAACACATAAGTCATAATATCTAAGGCATCCTTGTAAATATCTAAGGCTAAAGTCTCATCATGTCTATAACGGGATATGGTTCTACTAAAAATCTTCTATAATATAGCATTAAAGGATCTTATGGGATCATTTGAGTCTCTTTTACTATGGTAAACTATTGGTAAAGGACATAGGGACTGATGATTTTGCCAAACCAATCAATGAATTAATTATTAAAATCATTCCAATGAGATATGTAGTTTTCAGAAAGGTTAAGGAACCATTCATATGTATCATCTTTGAAATTAAAAATTAAATAACCTACATGCTACATATTCATGAATAAAATTCAAAATTCTTAAATTAGATTTGAAACTTTTAATGTGTTCTTAAACATTTACAACATCATTAGGACTAAAAATAGGAAAATAATTTTTAGGATTCTAATGAATGTCATGTATCACACTTAGAACATTGATTGAAGAACCTCCTAGCCAATCCATGCCTTAATAGGGATTGAACATAGGAGCACCCTGAATTGGTGAAGTTAGTTGAGACTTTTAAAGTCTATGCTTACTTTTGTCTCACCTAACTCTCCTATGAACTTATAATTAAAGAAGAGGAACCCTTGTCTCTAAATGTGACTTGGTACTTATCCTTGGCAATTTTAGCTTGAAATCTTTGAACCCTATTTGAAATACAATGTGTAAATCTTACCTTTGAAAAGAATAATGATCAAATTCACACATTAATCAAATTTTTCACAAATTTTTATAAATAACAACAAAGGAAAATAATATTTAACTATATTAGCTCAAATATATGTCTCAATATGTAGGTATGAGTGATATTTACACATTTTAATCTTAGATAAAGTCAAATTTTCAAAGATATAATCAATCTTTGATTAAAACTATTATTACTATCCTCAAAAAGCTTATATTGACAAAGCTTAAGATATGTTTACCATAATTAATCATATATCTTCAAATAATATATATCTTTGTCTGAATAAGCATAAAGACTAGTTTGAAACCATTAAGATCAATGATGTTTACACAATTATGCTAAAATAAACACATAATATGAAAATAATACATCAATATTTGAACAAAATTCACAAAAATTAGTAAAGATGTTGCAAATATTCAAAGATTCATCTAAGCCCTCCTTTTAGCACTAGCAGAACATGTTCCCTGCTAAAGCTTGAAAGTGTATCAAAGGTGGTTCTTAGTGTTTAAGAAACACTACTCATTTCTAAATTCATAGAATCTAATGCATGAGTTTTAGATTGTGATAATCCTATTATCTTTGGTAGAATAGAGGTAAAAAAAAGTAGATTGATTAACAAATTTATATTAGTTGGTGGTTGGGAGCCACCATGGCTTAATAGTTGATCTTTTATTTTTAGTATATCCTATTATATATCAAGTTAATTATGATTAGACCTAAGCCTAAATTTAAACTAAGATGAGTATTCACAATGAATCTAATCTAAGTTGAATTGATAAAAATGAGAAAAAGGAAGGGTAAGGTAGAGAAGAAATATGTTGCTAATGTTGAACCCAAACATTATGACAAAGTTCAAGTTTCATCTAAACATGCATTTAACCAATATATGACATGAAGTATCATAAGCTCAAATCCTATCACACATCAGGCCAACATCTAAAGATAATATGAAATAATGCAAATAAGGACCAGGTTCATTTTAAAGATTCACCTCTCCAAGTAAACAACATTAGCACATATGCAGGAAAATTAAGGAAAATAAAGTAAACCTTATAACTTTTAACTAACCTAGATTTAGCACAAATTAGCAAATCTGCAATTGAAGATGCATATCCAAAATTCACAAGGACCATTCATATTTGAGATTTGGACCAGATAAATGAGAGATAAGCCATGAAAGTAATTCACACAAGAAAATGTGAACAAACTTTGTATAACTTCTTGCTTATATTAATTTGCTCAAAACTTACATAATATTTTTTGGCTCAAAAACTTCATCAATTTTACATAATATTCCTGCTTATATCCAATACCTCTTTATACAAACTATTCATGAGGTACATCAGTTAGTCATGTCAAGTGTTATGGACAAATTTCATTTTATAATCTTCTAGTACCTTTTAGACATTATAAAATGACTAACCTATAGGCAATGTCATTTATAAATTGCACATGCCTTTATAAAAAATAATATTATGTTTTCAAAAAGTATACAATGTTTCTATACAACAAAATATTTTAAGTCAACTAACTTGACTTTGAGACCCTTATGTGACTATATTTTAATTTTGTTGTAGGATCTTCATCCTATAATGTTTCTAATCAATAAGCTGGAGGTCGATAATAGGTCCCATGAAAATATCATTTTTTTGATCCTCCAAGCTCTATAGATCCTTTTCATCTCTTTCTAATACTTGTTTGATGCTATAGATATCTCCTATATTTTCCTTAGATGACAAAAACAAGCCCATGATCTTCCTATTATCATCCCCTATCTTTCCTTTTCATTGATTTTTCACTCTGTGCATGAATTGAGTAGTTCTATACCTAAACTCCTCATCAATGATAATGCCTAATTGACTATGTTTGGTGGGCTCTTTGATTAGGTTGTCCAATATGTACAACATCTTATCTTCTTATTTTTTGATATCTTTACCAATGTCCTTCATTTTCTTGGACTAGTTATTTAGGGCTTTAATCTTATCCACTAATATATCCATATCCATGTTTAGGTGGTCTATGCTGAATATTCTAAACTCATGGAATTGAATCTTGGTTGAGGATTTGATTAAATCCTTCACTTGATAACTTAAACTCTGCCATTGGCCAACTTGGCCTATAGCCATGGTACTTTTTTTATTCACTATATTTTTCTTGGCCTTGGATGATTTTAAGGAACTAAACAAATCATTAATGGTGTCCTCAAAGTGTTTAAACCTATCCTCTGTGATTGATAGGATAGTTGTTCCTTCTAAATTATTTTATTATTATTACATGCTTTTTAGGGTGGCTTACAATTATTCTACTTGTGTTTGGGATAATTCAATCACATTCTATTCAAATATCTAGTTTTCCTTTGGCCTTTGTCTCGGTACTAGAGTCAAACCAATGAATGGATCCACTTTATGATAGGTGACCTCTTCACCTCCTATCATGAATTTATTTCTTATGACCCTTTGCAAACTGGTAGTTGTTGGGTCAAACTTGACACCAACTAAGGATTGAGTTATTTTTGGAGTTGGAGTCTCCATTTGTGTTTCACTTGATTCTCCTGGAATATTATCCTTTTCTCCTCTTCCTTTTGCAAAACCACAGTCCATAGATTAAGTTTTTCATGTATAGCGATGTTTATTGCTTACATCATTATCCAAATATGGTTCATAGTAGGTAATTTTTGAAAATTACCATAGATGAACCATTATGGGATAATTAGACCATGAATCATGTTTTCTTCACTAAATAAATTAACTTCACTAAGAGGGTGAGTGAAAATCACTTTGGGTTTCTTGGGCTTGGTACTTGGAAAAATGGTGAACTTAGGCTTCCTCTTTAGGTTGATAAAAGGAACTAATTCCAATACTTATTTTCCTTTCTCTTATTTTATTTCCTTCATCTCTTCATCATCTGATTCATAAGCCAATGATAGAATGTTTAAAGCATCTTCAATTGTCTCACTAGGGTCTATTACTACCATATGAACTTCTTCCACTAGTGATCCTTGTTCCTCTGCTTGGGCTAAAAAAGATGCAACTTAATTAGCTCTTCCCTCCTTTATCCTAAGTTTAACTTGTGTCTCTATTTAGGCACTGACTGATTGAGCTAGTGGAGGCCTATAAGGTGCACTACTCAAAAAATGATACTATCTTGGCCCTAACTTCCATTTATCATCTCCTCCCTTTTACTCCCTCAACATCTTAGATTCTAAATTAATGTTATGATTTTTTAATCTTCTTGTGACCTTAAAGAATGAAGATGATTTTGTGTATATGGTGTCAAAAGGACTAGGCTAGTGCTCATAAGGTACATTCAACATCCCTTTTGATTTCAAGTGTTCTATAACTCTTCCATAGTGATCCCACTACCTTAGCTCATAAATTTGTAAATTAAAAGATGTCCTATGTTTATAATCAACCTCAATATTATCCCACTATGTAAAGGCATCCCTACCAATTGTTATGGGGAAGGTTTGAAGCACTACCTTCCTTTTGGTCTTGTAAAGACCATCTATTCCATTTGATATTTGATAAGCCACTTCTTACTCTATTATTTTTATTGGTACATGGATAGGTATCTTGAGTGTGGTATATTTTGTCCCTTCAATCCTAATAATGGTATAATATAGATATAACCATATTCCCTCTTCTTGATTAGTGGGTTGACTCTCATCATTAGTCTTATTGTGATGGCCTCATTAAGGGCTAGGTAAGCATAATCACATATGAATTAGATGTGATCCCTATATTTGAATATGTGCATCTTGGAGTAATACTATGAAACAATCTATGTCCCATTAGGTATCCATTCATTAAAGTTGGGAATATTTGTTATAGAAATAAGGGCATATAAAAGGTATGACATCATGTAGAATTGAGTCCTACTCCTCTTCTTGATTACAAAAAACTATCTATTCAAATAGACATTGATTATCTAACCTAGAGGAGGGGTGACCTATTTCTCAACCATGAAATAGACTAAGGGGACACAAATTTTATTTACATATGTAATGGTTATATTCCCACACAACTTGTTCATAATTGTCATGATCATCCTAATTCTAGGTGTAAATTGGCCAATGGGGATGATGTTATTGAAGTTTGAAAACACTTTATTCCTAGAATATAACCATAGGTCAAGGATTCTCTTAAAATAATTATCTTTGGCCCAATTATTGATTATGGTCAGGTCTAATTGGGGTTTAAGCAATTTTTAATAATTTTCAAAAGATATGGGAGATATTTAATAAATATTATTGAAAATAAATTCATGTACAATCATACCCTTTTCTATTTTAACATCTTTAAAAAAAGGATCAAGAATGTTTATGTAGTGGAGTACCTAAGGTTTTTCTAGTGCATAGTGTAGGCCAGCCATTTAAATTGCCACTATATCATAGTATCTCCTTTTAGAAGAAACATTCATCTCCTCCTCCTTGGTAATGGTGGGATAATATTCAATGGTCTACAAAATCTTGGACTAATTATTGTCCCTTATGTTTATAATGGTGGTGTCGAACTCTGTATCTTTGAAAATCCTCCCTTCTATATTCAAAGTCAAATAAAGTTCCACATATTGCTTGGAGACACCTTTTTGAGATATCATGGTTAGGATTTTTTTTAAATTGTTCACTAGTGGATTATACTATGGCTCTAGATTTAATTATTCTTACATAGATGATAATTAAATTTTCCTTTATTTGATTACAATAAGCATAGGGTCAAATTAGGGTTCTTGTATTTCTTAGGGCTTTTCTAAAGGTCTTCTCAATTCTTTAATGATGGCTACAAGTTCAACTTACAAGGTTTATGCCTTAGATCTCAATTGGATTATGTATTTATACTTTTACATTTCCCCAGGTCAACAAAATCTTTAACTTGGAATATTATGCTTATATGGCTCTGATGTGAAATCATCATAGCATTCTACTTATTAATAATTAAAATATGACCATTTGTCTCTTTTGGACATTTTTCAATATTTTATTAGTTTCAGGCCCTTTGAAAATTCTACTTTATCTCACATAATTGGATTAATGTGGTTCATTGATCTCGATCTAAAAAATTAAAAAAACATTGGATACTTTGTTATATTCCCTGTGGTGGTGATACTTGTCACTTTTGCATTCATCCTAATCTTTGTTGAAATGTCAATGTTGATCTCACATTATGGGATCATCTCTACCCAGATGAATGTGATTCATTGATCTTGATCTACTTAATTATGTCCCCTACTCAATTGACCATTGATCTAAATGTGTACACTCATCCACGTATCGTCCATCTTCTAAATATGTTTGATCTTCAATTTATGGCTTGTGTTTACTCCATTTTTATCTCCACATTCATTTTAAGGTCCTTTGAATTTTAAACCTTCATCATGCATTGTTAGATCTTGTTTAGTCAGATCAATATGCTCTATTGGATCTCGATCTAAGGGCTAGAATGTCATTAACTATTTATTGTTCCTTAGATTCAATTATGACATTTGTCACCTTATTTATTATCTTAGGGATTCATTGAAGCTTTGACTTAATATGCACCATTGATCATAATGTGTACACTTAACCACATACCATCAATCATTGGGCACATGTTTGAGCTTTAATCATGAGCTGTGAGATTGGAACTTGTCACTTCTTTGCTTTCACACTAACTCATGTAAATTGTTAATGTTGATCTTGTATCATCAGATCAACTTTGCCTTATCAAATGCACACTATTGATCCTATAAGTAACCAAAATAAACTAAGTCAGGATCAAGAAATATAGAGAACTTAGACTAAAGTTTTGGACTAAGGTTTTATCTGTGTTGATGAACATGATAAAATCTTAGGATAGAATTTTAGGCTGAGTTTTAAATCATGATAATTCAACCCCATTGATAGTGAAATACATAGCATAAAATTTTAACCTAAGGTTTTTATTATATTAATAAATTCAATTAAAACTTTAGGATAAGTTTTTAGGTTAATTTAGAACATAATGAGAGGGAACATGCGATTAGCTAACCAATAGGAATAAAGGGGTCTCAAGACATAAAGGGACCAAGAATAATATTTTTATACTAAGGTTTGGTTATGTTGAAAAATACAACTAAGCCTTAGGATAAAAATTAAACTAAGTCTATGGCTCAAATAAATGTTCTTGCATAAATTATTTCCATGCAAACTTGAATTTAATTTGATAGGGACCTAGGTTTAAATGTTAGACTAAGGTTTTCCAACATGATTTAAATAGGCTATTAAGAGATCAATTTAAAATTAAAGCAAAAAAACCTAATTATGTTCACTCCCAAATGAGATTACATTGATCATACAATATAAAAACACAAGCAACAATCATTAGCATCATTAGAAGGGGTAAAACCATTATCACATGAAAATATGTCAATTAATGTAAATGAGAACTAGGTGTGGATGATCTTCAAATAATTATAATGTGCAAACATGCTAATGGTACTCTGATCAAGTGATTTTTCAACTTTAAGGTACAAATTTTCACAATTAAAATAAGGGTCCCCATTTTTTAGAAATGGGGGTATGTTGATCTCAACAAGGTGTTTTAAAGATAGATATTTCTTGGAATTCTTTAAAATTATAAGGATTGGTATCTCCTATAATATTGTATATGACACTGATATAGGGAAACTTAACATATTGGAATATTGGCAAGGCTAATTCTCACACACAATGTGTTTATGGTTGATTAAATAAAATATTTTTAAGAAACTAGGAAGTTGATTATAATGACTTTGACACACATCATGATAGGAAACATAACACACTCCAAAGGAGGCATTTGTATTCTATCATATCCTTGACCTCTACTTTGAGTAGATTTGAGACTACATTAAAAATATCAAAGTGTTTTAATGAAATGAAGGGTAGCCTCACAAGTACCAAAACCTTCATCAATTATTGTAAGTTTAACATGGATATCTCTTATTTAGATGATAATTAATAATGGAGGATCATCCACACAAATAAATATGTCATCAATAATCAATGAAGAGATACATAATTTGATTAAAAGATAAGTATCTACCATTACATCAATGTGGGTAGGCATTTATTCATAGTATTGAAGGATGTTATCTTCAAACCCTAATAAAGTAGCTTCTTGCCCCAATGTGGGGGTGAGGGATGTTCATTTCAAATAAAATTTGAATTTGATGAATATAATGATGAGGAGAAGCTATCATGATTTATAAGAAAGGGATTTGAGATAAGAGATGTACAAGTTCAACTACATGATCCCAACCATCATATCCAATTATAATTTTATTGGCTAAAGCTACATAGTGTTGAATTAAATCCTTTGAGGGTATAGTAAAAGTGTATTGATATTGATTTTGGTATGGTATATTTGAATGAGTTTTTTTTAATGTTGGTTTACTAATTGTATTTTATTGTGTTTTATTAGATGGCATGGTTGAATCATTAGTTGTTTATTATGTTTGAGAGGAATAAATACCAATGATATAAGATTTTGGTATTTTTAAGTGAGGTGTCTTATTTAGAGGATAAGTAGAATGTATATTGATAGTATGTGAGTTATTATCTAGATAAATAATTGGATTTGACACTTGTGAGTTTGTTTAATTTATTGGAATTGGTTCTAATTTCCCCCAATTTCATGAGATCGGATGGGTAAGAATCTTGAAACATATATAACTTTAGTAAATTATTGTAGTTGGAATTTGTATAATGATCGATATAGGAAACTACTTTAGACATTTTATTCATATTAATAACATTATAATCATGTTTGTTAGGATCCATAGAAATTTCAACATTATTGGTAAGAGGATATTGGTTAGAATTATCTTGATGAGTAGGAAGGGTATCCTTGTAAATAGTTAAATGATATTTTTCTTGATTCAAGTACTCATGTTTAATTTTATTTTCATGAGCCTTAGTTTATACTTACTAAGATTTTTGATGTGTATGTATGAGTGATTCATGATAAAAATTAGGTCCAAGAAGTTAGTCCATATCAAATTTTCTTAATTGGTGGTAAGTTCATGAGAGTGGCCGCAACTTGCATGATACAAAAAAAATCTTTATGGATCATATAAATGTTTTTTAGGGAGAGTAATATCAAGGTCTCATGGTGAAGGTCAAGGAATACATTTTTGAATCTCTACTAATGAAAGTGGCTTGTGGATATCTACATTATTTACATGAGAAAATGTAGAATTAGGATGATAATTGTTGGAAGTTGGTGATAGAATAATAAGCTCTTTAGGATTACTTAGAGTAATGGATTCAATGGTGTGTATGAATCAAAGGTATATGTAACAACATTATTGGTTACATGTCTATTTTTAGCTTTCATAAGAATTCAAGTCCTCATTAGAGGTTTCAAAGGCTCAAATTTTCATATAAATAAATATTTATGTTTAGCTTGGTTGAGGGATTCTTCTAAATATTTAGGAGAAAGAGTCCTCACATGGTACTATAATTTAGAGTGAACAGAATTAGTGAATAAATGAAATAAATTATAATTAAACATGTTATACTTAGTTTTTTTAGATAAGGCTTTCAATCATTTGATGAATATTTGGTTTTTTATAGTTTCTAATTCCTTGCAATTGATAAAATGAGCTAGGTTGTTATGAGGAAGATTGTTAGTTTTGAATTTTTTGAACTAATGCATTGACTAAGTCCTCCAAGATATTGATATAATGAGTTTTAAGTTGATTATACCAATATAGATCATCACATAAAAAGGTTTTAGCTAGTAACTTTGTGGAAAATAAGGTATTAAGTTTAACCCAATATTTGTATAGGTTTCCAAAATTATTCAAATACAAGTTTGGATTAATGGATATATTATAATTAATTGTCAGATTACGCTACCTATGTTGATTTTTGAAATTTGAGGAACTAGAATTTCATATTATGAATATTTAATAACCTTTTAAGAATTGGAGTTTGTGGTATAAGGTAACATGTGCATGTTTAAGTGGATATAGGGGGCATTGGGTTTTTACACCCCCATTGAGTAGTTTGAGAATGATTTTAGAAATGCATTACCTAATTTTGCATTTACATCATTTGATTGGCACTATTAGTCTAAAAAATATCCATTTGATTTAAAGTTTCCAATAATAATTGATTATTTTTCATGGTATTTTGACTAGTAGAAGCAACATGGCATGCATTAATGTTATGTGAGGTATTTAGAGTTTGAAATTCACCAATAATTTGAGATGCACTAGTAGTTGTATGGATTTTAGTATTATTGTGGGTATTTTGAGTAGACACATTAAAGGTCACACCTACAATTTTTATAGTAATAGTTGGCATGGAGAGAAGCCATGGAAGATCATGTCATTCTAGTATAGAGAGGCATTAGAGAGCAAAAATATGTGGTAGAATTTGTAGAATGACTTGTCATAAGTTTTATAGAAAATTAAGGTGAAGGTTAATTGGATTCTCTAATGTCATGCGTCATCATGTGGTTATAAAAGAATATGGGATCATTACCTCAATGTTGAGGGCTTTCATTGATGAAGAGGATAATTTCAATTATATATTTAAGATCACTTTCATCCAATGTCATTTGTAAGAATAGAGGATTATGGGAGGTAGAATAGGGATGAGTCACATAGTTGGTGGTTATAATAGTAACATTGATATTTCCAAGGTCATTATTATCTGCTGCATGATATGATAGATTCATCTTAAAGGCTTTATGAGAATTAGTAGGACTCACCATGTTAGTTTGATTATGTTGTGTATCTTCATCAAATATATGATTTGTGATGAAATTATTGTCAGGACATTTACTAAGAATATGGAAATCTATAAGCTAGAAATGAAAGAGATCAAGTTTGGTCAATCTAGTTAGATTAATAGGATAACAAAAAAATCTGTAAATAGACTAGGTTGAACTAATCAATCTAGTTGGAAAGGTAGGAAAATAGAAGAGTATGTAAACTAAGTCAAAATTGTTGATCTATTTGAAAAATTAGGAAAGTAAAAGAACTTATAAATTGACTAGGTCGATTTGGTTGATCTAGTTGAAAAAGTAGGAAAACAAAATAATCTATAAATTGACTAGCTCAAGTTGGTTGACCTAGTTGGAAAAGTAAAAAAATAAAATGATCTATAAACTAACAAGGTTGAGATGGTCAATCTAGTTGAAAAAGGAAGAAAAGAGAACAATCTATAAACTTACTAGGTTAAGCTAGTTGATCTAGTTATAAAAGTAATAGAAAATAATTTAAATTTAAAACACAGCATAGAACTTGTACCAACATTCACTAATATAGTCTAGAATAAAACATAGAATGGAAAAAAAGTAAAAATAATGTAAGATGCTAAATAATTATCTAAAAAGATCATGAAGTTATAGTAAAGGTTGTGATTGATAATTTAGGATTTCAAATGTATTGGCTTATCTATTGGATAGTGTTGGTCCAATATTTTAGAGTGTTAACTATGGAGGAATTGACATTCCCATAACCCACTAAACCCAATTTCAAGGGTAAGTTAGAAGTAACTTCTAGGTGTTAATAACTAATTGATGCACCAAACAATCAAAAGGATGTTTGGATTTCTAAGGTTATATACAAAGGGAAATCTTAAGAATTTTCAAAATATCATGAGGTACACAAAAACTAAAGATAGTGTTTATCTATATACCATGGCTAGGAGTATTCCGGTAATCCCTTCATGCCATGATATATAGAAATGATAGATAAGGACTACAAACATAAAAATCATGTAGCCCTTCATAATGGTAGCTAAGTGGTTTTTAAAATGCCAATACACAATTTATAGGGAGAGACAAAAAGATGAAAATAAAGGCAACAATCAATTTTGTCAAAAACTAAACTGTAATTTTTAAATCAAATAATTAAATTGGGAAATAAAAAGAAAAAGTGTTTTTAATTACTATGAAATAGAGGTTGATTTCATTTGCCTATAATATAAAATTGAAACATATAGAATAAGGTTACTTAGGTCAATATAGTTTGGAAAATACTATAAAATGGGGTTGAGATGATTGACTAAGATGTTATATCATAGGCCAAAATAAACAAAATTGACCAATTCAACTTAGTTTGATGGAATAAACTAGGCACAAAACTAGATCAAGCTAGTTGATTTAGTTAACTATGTGGGTACAATTTTACAAAACTAAAAAATTGAGAAAGATAGTATAAAATTTAAATTTTTAACTAGAAGGTGGGAAATAAATATTTATTAAAATTTGATAAAATTAAAATACTAAGATATTGATAATGAACTTGGAAGATAAAATAATAATGACTAGGTTGATCTAGTAGCTTTTACTAAGAATGCTAAATAAGTTTTTGACTAGGTCATCGAGGTGACTTTTTGATCATGTAAATGTAGAAAATAGTGTTATTGAATAGAATAGAACTAGTTGATCTAGTTTAAATAATACTGATGAAAAACACAAAAATGAAACTAGGTTGATCAAATCAATTTAGCTATCTATAACTAAAATATAGAAAAGAATAAAATTAGTAGGTCAATTTAGTTAGGTAAAAAGGTTGAAAAATGATTGGATCAATTATTTATATCTAGTTGATAATATTTAAAACTTGATGCACTAAAAATATAACTGAATTGATAGGGTCGATAAAGTTAGAAACCTATGCATGGAAAATAGAACTAGGTCAATAGGCTTGACATGGTTGAAAATCTATGTACATAAAATAGAACTAGGCTGATAATCTTGACTTTATTAAAATCATATATACATAATATAAAACTAGATCAATAGGCTCAATCTAATTTATTGTAATTTGAAAATAAAAAATTAGAAGGGTTAGATTCACATTGGGTTACCTGAATGTATGCAATAAAAAGGATGGATCTATAACCTATCCTATTTAGTGGATTTCAATCTTAAATAAGGTAATCTTACCAAAAAAATCATTGTATGGCTATTTATAATCGAACATGACCAATTTAGATCCACTAAACCTAACTAAGCTATTTCTTATTACATAATACAAAATAAGATGGTTTTAAAGCCTCTATGAAAGTGGCATTATGCAATAACCGTAACTAGGACTATAATACATAAAATAAATCTAATCTAGTGCTTACTAAATCGTGTGACACAAATGGGGATAATTTAAACAAATAAATAAAAACATGCAAAGATAATTTTACTCAATTAAATGTCTAGGTAAACTAAGCAAGGAGTAAAACATTCATCCTATTACTTTATGCAATATCTATCTACTAAATGAAATAGAAAATGTTAGGAATACTACCTTGAATTGAACCTATCATGCCTTAATATCTTCCTTGGAAAATAGTTATTTACAAGAGGTTTTTGTGAAATTTTAAGGATCATACTATATAAATCATCTATAATATAAAAGATTCCTACTTTGCTTCTAAGACTTTCCCAAAAGACAAGCTTATTTTCAATCTAAGGTAAAATCCTAAGTAATGACTCATCAAATGTAGAAATAGTAGAATTATGAACTATAATAATATGAAACTCAATGATCCCTCTTTATAAATGAAGTGAATAGGGTATTTATAGTCAAGGATTGACCCTAAACCTTCTTAAGTATTTTGATGACAAGGTCAACCAAGTTGATATTATTTGGAGGGAAATATAGTCATTAGGTCTCAAATTAGGTTGGCTAGGCCGATGGAGTTATGTAATGTGCACTCAATTCCCAAAAATATTGATAGGGCCAACATAATAATAAAATGAATAAAAAGGGTGCATACTTAGTTAGGGGTTATTTTGTAAGGTGAACTACTTAAATGAGTGTATAAATGGGTTTTAATTTATTATGGATTTGGATAACATTAACTTACAATGGTATAAGGACTAAAAATATTTTAAATCACTAAAGGTATACCCACCCCATTCTTAGTGCATCATTTAAGGCACACACTCAGATTGATTGAAATTTGATATGTTCCTACAAGAGAGAAAGTGTTATTATATGATAAATTTTAAAGATGTTGTGTCTATATAAAATTAGTTTATGAATGGGACAAATCACAAAAATGAGCATATTTATAAAGGTAACCCATCACCACAAGAATGACATATTTACCTACATAATTGGAAAGGTCTTCTATCAAGTCCATTTATATGTTAGTCTAAAGATGTTTTAGAATGGGTGATGGCTAGAGTAACCTAAGTGGTGAAACTATTTACCCTTTGTGGGATTATCAAATATCACATTATGAAATAAACATATTGATGTCTTGCTTGATTCCATGATAGAAGAAGCTACATCAAAGTTACTCATATATTTTCATCAAACCTAAATGACCTTCTAAAGAGGAGGTGTTTAACTTCTAAAAAATAGTCTATTTGAACTTAGAGCATGTGATTAATATAAGGTGTCCTTTATATTATAATGTTTGTCCATCCCAATTATAGTGAGGCTGAGTAGACGAATCCTTACATAATTTAAGATTGAGTTGTTGGGCGGGGTTGTCATGATGCCACTCATGTTGAATATAATGTATCCATGTGGAAATGGGAACACATAAAACATAATAATTCCTATTATAAACACTATAATTTAGTCAAGCAACAACAAGTACTATATATTTTTTTCTCTTTCACATGAAAGTCTTAGTCATGATTATGGACCTTATTTACATGATCATTTTGAGTTTTTTGATATTATTTGTGTCTTATTTTTCCTTTTTTTCTACACTCCAAATAATATTAGGTTACCTTTTATCATTAATAGGATCCCCTAGTCTATATTCCCTTATTTTATCTTTGTTGTTAGCTTTAGGACACTAGCACCACTTTTAAGATAGTAGCACCACATGGAGCTAGTGTCCACTTATGGATTTAGTGTCTAATGGGTCTTTTCACCCATGTTTGAGTATTAACCCCTTTGTGAGCCTTATCTTATGATTTTAATACCTCTTTTATGAATTTTTTATCCAATAAAGAAGGTATTATATTAAAAATATATATATTTTATATAAAGAGTATCATAAGGCATTTTACATCTAGAACTTACTATATTGACACTTATTTACATAAAATCAATCAATATTACATCTCAATACTCTAAATACTACTCAATCCTCATACCTATACATTTACATGCTTGATTAGATGCGAAATTAAATAAAAAAGCATTATATCATAATGTACATGTTGATGGTGCATGTTCCTTAAGGGAGAATTACACGTGGTTGAATACCCATAAAATTGGGGTTAATGTACGCATTAGATAAGATGATAGGGGTTTTTCTCTACATAATAATAACATCCAAAAACCTATTTTTTCCTTTCCTTTTCACATTTGATATTTTTTATTATTTCATGTGTGCAAGTATATTTTAGAGTTTTGGAGGAGCTTCAATAAAAATAGTGACACATACGAGCCCTAAAATGACACATAACCACCTATATGACCTCTAAAACCTCCTAAAACTTATTTTAAAGTTTTAGACTATTAAGGTGTGGAGCTAAAAGCTTCAACTATTTGTAGACACAAGAGAGGATGCTGAAGAACCAGACGAACTAGCGTCGGCAGCATGACCGACGTTGGTCACAGACAGTGGAGAAGGAAACTAGCAACGGCAAGGAGTCGGCCGACGTCGGCAGCACCAGACAAGTAGGGACTGGCATCGGTCGCCTGTGCGGTCCAAAATTGTTCGTTGCACGAATAGTTAGTTAGTTGAACCGAGTGTTTGCATGCTAAGGGGCTAATTTAAGTCGCGGGCTCTGTGTCTAATTTTAGTAGTTAGAGTTATATTTTTTGTAAGCATGGGATCCTATTTAAAGACCCATAAGGCATGTATTGTAATTATGTAAGAAGGCAAGTAAAAGCATTGAAGCAAGCAAGGTCAAGCAGATCTACAGGTGTAAGGTCAAGGAGATCAGCTGAAGCATTCAAGGAGGGATAGTAACTCAGGCTTTAGAGTTGTTGTGTTGAGCAAGAGAGAGAGGGAAGAAGGTCTTGAGGTGTGGCAAGCCTTTGAGGTGGAGGAAGAAGTGGCATCTTCCTTATTGTATTTTCTTCTAGTAGTATTTAATACAAGAGTGTGTATTGTCTCTCAAATTCTTTGATGTCTCAAGTTTCTAGCTACTTTATCATTCTGGTATAATTTTGTGTTTAATTTCTAATATGAGAAGTAATCAATTGTGCTCTAATTGGTAGAGCTAGAGATCCCCTGACAAGTGGTATCAGAGCTACGGTTTGCAGGAAGCAGGGTATTGTTTTTTATTACAAGTCATTCACAGGGTTTTCTAATTGAGTGGGAGTTCAGCAATGGCAGAAGAAAGCAGGCTACGAATGGAGAAGTTTAACAACAAGAATTATCAACATTGGAGGATGCAGATTGAGGACTATCTGTATCAGAAGAATTTGTACTTACCATTGGGTGGGGTTGCATGCAAGCCCACAGATATGAAGGATGAAGAATGGAACATTCTTGATCGGAAGGCTCTCGGTTCCATAAGATTGAGCCTTGCATCATCTGTGATTTCTAGCTTATCACAGTGCAAGACAATGGAAGAGTTGATAAAGTCCTTGGCAAATTTATACAAAAAGCCCTCGGCTTCTAATAAGGTATATCTTATGAAGCAGCTATTTACTTTGCAAATGCAGGAAGGTGGATCGGTACATACTCATCTAAGTGATTTCCATGGTTTGGTAAACCAACTAGCTTCAGTCAATATTGTTTTTGATGATGAGGTAAAGGCTCTCTTGATTTTATGTTCTTTGCCTGAAAGTTGGGACGGTTTGGTTATGGTAGTAAGTAATTCTACATCTACTTCTAAAACCTTAAAAGTTGATGATGTTGTGAGTGTGATCTTGAATGAAGAAATATGCAGGAGAAGCATAGGTGAATCATCAGGGAATGCTCTAAGTCCAGAAAGTAGGGGAAGGCAAAGGGAGAAGGTTGAGCAAGGGAAATCAAGGTCGGGAAGGAGATCCGAGTCCAAAGGTATTACCTGCTGGTTTTGTGGAAAGAAAGGACATACAAAGAAGGAGTGTTGGTTGAGAGATAAAGAGAATCAACATGCAGGTATGGAAGAAGCAAAGGATGCAAATATTGTGATGCAGGATGCTCTCATACTTTCTTTGGATAGACAGGTAGGATCATGGATTTTAGATTCTGGTTCATCTTTCTATGCATCCCCAAATAGAGATTTGTTCTACGAGTATGAACAGGGAGACTTTGGAGTTCTTTATTTAGGGGATGGTACACCTTGTCAGATAGTTGGCAAAGGGAAAGTGCAGCTGAGATTGTAGGTTGACAACACATGGGTGTTAAAAGAGGTCATGCATGTTCCAATTCTAAAGCAGAGTCTAATTTCTGTAGGAAGGTTGGGAGATGAGGGATGCACAATAACCCTCACAGGGGATTCTTGGAAGGTTACCAAGGGAGCACTTGTTCTAGCAAGAGGTAAGAAAGTAGATACTCTTTATCTGTCTACTTGTATTACTGATTCTACTTCTGGTGTAGATTCGAAGATGTGGCCTAATAGGCTTGGTCATAAGAATAGGAAGGGAATGGAAGTTCTTGATTCAAAAGGTATGTGTTCAAATTTGGAAAGCACAGATACAGTTCATTACAGAAAGAGGAAATTTGATGCTTTTGATAGGAACAAAGAAACCTTGGTGTTTATGGAGGAGATGAAGGATAGAGATCAGTCACAGGGGCTGAATAAATCTGAGCAGGGTAGTATGGATAGAGGTATGATCCAAGAAGAGCTCGTGGATGAAAATTTCATCACTTACAGGAACACACAAACATCGATGTCGATAGCTTGGCACCGATGTCAGTCATCCAGGTACCGACATCAGTCATGTGCAGACCAACAGGGTCGATAGGTCAGACAGGAGAAGTCTGACGTTGGTCATAAGGACCAATGTCGGTAGGAGGGACACTGGCGTTGGCTAGGGGATCAACGTCGGTAGTCAAGATCATTGCAGGGAATCGACATCGGTCAGGAGCAGACTGGGAGATGGCATAGATCAGTCACTGGAATGGATGTTGGGTGAATTAATAGGTCTCAAACACCCATGTGGAGGTCAGGAAAGGTATGTGAACCTCATATTCATTGTTCACCTTCTTTATATTGCTTACTGATAGTCATGAACTAGGAAGATGGAAGAAGCAATGCAGGTAGAATCCAGAAATAGTGGGAGCTTGGCATGGATGAGGAGTGTGAGTCCTTGGAAAACCAAACAGGTATTTGTTGGTAGTGTTGTCAGCTGGAAGGAAGCACTAGATAGAGGGATGGATTCCTGTTTTAGAGAAGAGAGTGGATGGACACATGAGACAGAAGGCTATGGTATATGGTCTTGATTATGTTGCAGAACAATGGAGGTTTGACCATTGTATTTTATCTTTACCAGGTTGGATAATATTAGCTACATTACCCTGTTACTATATTGTGTTACTTGTTGTAGGGTTTCATATACAGGGAGTCTTTCTGAGCTAAGGGTAGAGTTGGTTCAGAAGTATGTCATGGAGAATTTGGGAGCAGCAAAATTCTTGTGGCATAAGAGACAGGTATTGCATCACAGCTTTACATGGTGGTTGGTCTTCAAGAGTGACATTGAAGAGGGATACAGAGCCTAAGGAACAAAATAGATGGTGTATAGGTATAGGTACAAGTTGCAGTTGTTTATCTCCAAGTGGGAGATTGTTAAGGTGTGGAGCTAAAAGCTTCAACTATTTGCAGACACAAGAGACGATGCTGAAGAACCAGAGGAACCGGTGTCGGCAGCATGACTGACATCGGTCACAGACAGTGGAGAAGGAAACCAGCGATGGCAGGGAGTCAGCCGACGTCGGCAGCACCAAACAAGCAGGGACCGGCATCGATCACCTGTGCGGTCTAGAACTATTCGTTGCATGAACAGTTAGTTAGTTGAACCGAGTGTTTGCATGCTAAGGGGCTAATTTAGGTCGCGGGTTGTGTGTCTAATTTTATTAGTTAGAGTTCTATTTTTTGTAAGCATGGGATCCTATTTAAAGACCCATAAGGCATGTATTGTAATTATGTAAGAAGGCAAGTAAAAGTGTTAAAGCAAGCAAGGTCAAGGAGATCTACAGGTTTAAGGTCAAGGAGATCAGCTAAAGCATTCAAGGAGGGATAGCAACTCAGGCTTTAGAGTTGTTGTGTTGAGCAAGAGAGAGAGAGGGAAGAAGGTCTTGAGGTGTGGCAAGCCTTTGAGGTGGAGGAAGAAGTGGCATCTTCCTTATTGTATTTTTTTCTAGTAGTATTTAATACAAGAGTGTGTATTGTCTCTCAAATTCTTTGTTGTCTCAAGTTTCTAGCTACTTTATCATTTTGATATAATTTCGTGTTTAATTTCTAATACGAGAAGTAATCAATTGTGCTCTAATTGGTACAGCTAGAGATCCCCTGACATAGACAATCATTATAGGAATGAAATTAGTTCTATAATTAGACACTAGTGATACTATTTTGATGGAGGTGCTACTGTCATGAACCAAATCTCAATAAATAGTTAAAAGATGAAAGATTCCTTTGTGCCTTTACAATCATTTCTAGTACCCTGATTCGCATAAAACTTTGTTTATCTCTAGATAAGTTCATTTTCTCTTCCCACTTACTATTTTCAAAAATTTTAATTAAATCAATTATTTCCATATTTATTCCAGATTAGAAAAATACTCAGCCTTCTTACTACAAAAGATTTATACTAAAAAAATACCTAAAAGGTTAAAACATTTGGTGAATTTGACATACTTTGAATATTTCTTCAAACCCTAATTTTCCTTAGGGTTTACCTTATCCAAAAAATGTTCATTAAATTAGGGTTAAAAAATTCTAAATTTCTAATATTTTGGCATAACCTATCTAATTTAATCAATCGTACATTAGGGTTTCAATCACAATCCTATTTTCTATTACATACTTTGTTCCAAATTTATCACATTGCACACATACTTATTTTATATTATATTATACCTCTTGTGTGTTTGTTATTATTTTTTTACATTATCTTCTTTAGCAAGTTTAAAATGGCATCTAAAAATTCTTCTACCACTCATCTACTTGATGCACTCTTGAAATAATCTCATGAATATAATAATGAATGGAATAATTTTCAAAATTATAGATTAAATCATAATAATTACTTCATTTATAATGATGATTATTATTTTTATAATTATGGATATGATGATTAATATGAGAATGAAAATGAACATTAGGATCTATTAGATACATAATCTTATCTTTCCTTACACTCTTATCTTATTCCTTGAAATCAAATTTAAAATATAATTCCAAAAGAACCTCTTGTTGGTATTTCTTTATTCCAATGTAATCCTAACATTTCAACTACTTTTTCTACTTCATTATTAAAATTAAATAAATATAAGTTCACTACATGAAATCCACTTGTGCATAATTCAAGTAAAGTAGATAGAAATAATGATTCTTCCTTACCCTTCTTAATTACATTTGAAACAATAAGTACCAGTGATATTACACATTTTATCAATGCATAAATTGAGGTAGATGGAATTATTCCATCACCTTCTTTAACATTCTAAGCTCAATACAATGATTATTTACAACAAGTTGATAATGTAAATGTCTATAAATCTTCTCCTATATGTCATAATATGAAAAAATAAAACATTGTTGTTACTTCTCCTAACCTTGATAATAAAATTTAAAGTGATAATCATGCTTGAATTCCAAAAATAGCTATTAAACAAATGCCTTTCATTACACCTACACTTGATGACACATTTCATAGTAGTAAAAAGTTAACGTATTTCCCTTCTCTCTCTCTTAATGATCATGTGTATGATACTTATTATACTCTTACTTATATAAATGAATTAACTTATAATTTTTGTGAACCATGGGATAATGATGACTATTGTGACTATGATGAAGATGACATATACTCTACACCTTCTACTTATTTTCCTACCTCATCCTATATCTCTTATTAAACCAAACATTAGTTCACATATAAACTCTCTCTATCTCTCTCTCTCTCTCTCTCTCTCTCTCTCTCTCTCTCTCTCTCTCTCTCTCTCTCTCTCTCTCTCTCTCTCTCTCTCTCTCTCTCTCTCTCTCTCACACACACACACACACACACACACATTATTATTTTCATAATTTACATTTAATGTAGAATAAAGTACCTTATATTCAAGTAGCATTTGATACTTCTTTACAGCTTAACAATACAAAATATACCAATCAATCTCCCTTAACCCCACTTACTATAGTATAACCTATTTCTCAAACTAAGATAAACAAGGGTGGTATCTGATTTACCTCTAACCAAGTCCAAAATATCACACATCTAAAGGTTATTGAAATAAAAACAACCCTATCTAAAAAATATTTCTAATACAATGTACCAATGGATAAGATAAATACTAAAATCCAATAATTAAATGAACCCCTTGATGATAATAATATACCTTCACAAGTATTAATTTATTTAATACATGTTCTGGGTGATTTGTATCAACATGTACATCATATAACTTTGGATTAAAAAACATACTAATCTCATTTTGATGCCAATTTTATACATGACAAGCCTATTCCATGTAGAATATCAACTATAAGGTTGGCACACAACTTTTAGATACCAATGTTACCTTTACTTGATGGTCATGGAGATCCATAATTTCACCTTTAGTATTATGATAAATCCATGTACCATATTAAAAATAAGTTGACTCTACTACAATTGTCTCCAAAGTACTTAAATGAGAAAACACTAGATTAGTTCCAACATATAATCCCTAATGGATCTCTAAACACATATGAGGAGATAGAGATAGTATTTATTAGGTATTACATATAGAATAAGGTACCTATAGTCACACATGAGAGGTTACCTTCATTACATTAGGGTAAGACATAACTAACATCTAAATACATTCTAAGGTTCAAAACTTATTTGTATCAATTAATTTATCAACCAACATATTTAGAAGTACAATACATATTTTACATAAGTTTAATCTATCCTCTCAAGGAAATATTACTATATAAAACATCGAAATCATTCCAACATATATGTAACTTATCTATAACATTAGAGGTAGAGTTGATATTGGTAGTTACATAGTTATAGGTGCATTTGTCTATAGGCCCCTAATAACCTAATTTATCTAATTTATTACAAGAGCCTACTCCACTTCTAATCAGGAACTTAGCATAAAAAAGACCATCGATAAAGATAATAAGGGTAAATATCCACTCTACATAAGACCTTATATAGTGAGAAGAACATAGGATATACATAGAGGGATTATATAGTTTTTAGATAAGACTGGGCCTTATAACATTTTATTTACATTAATATATAGGGGATGATCACACTTCCTTATATTGATCATCATCCACCACACCATGTGCACCAACTACTGCATAATCCATATTGTCATTTTTTCAAGATAAATGGACATTTAAATGATCATTATTATGCACTCTAAGATCACATCAACCAATATATTACTCAAGGCATCATGGAGATTACACAGGGGGCACCAATATTTCATTCACCATAATCTTCTAGATCACACTCCTATATGATGGATTTATCTTAGGACATTACTTTTAAGGAACCATTGGTTACTCTTAATATGAGCCTTGTGATGTCTAAGACATATATTTATGATAAGTATTATACACCATAGTTTCAACAATTGTAGAAACTAATTTATAAAAATTAGAACATAACTCTAGTGTGTAAACCAATCAAGATATATGGGAACAACTACAAATTAAAGGGCATAGTTTCAATTCAAAAACAATCAATATATATGGGAATAACTACAAACCTAAGGGTACAATTTTAGTTCAAACACCAGTAAATATATATGGAAACAATTATAAAGATTAGAACATAGATCTAGTTTGTACACTGATCAAGATATTTGCCAAAAATCATATAAATTAGAGTGAAGTTTAAACACGTCAACCAATCAAGATTTTTTCACCAAAGTCTACACATCTACACAATAGCAATGCATCACATACAACTCCAATTGCATAGTCTCCTACATTGACACATCATGAATAATATTGTAATTTTTTCTCCATGCCATCTAGGTTCAGATAGAAAATATTGCTATCACATGATATACATGCATAAATATTATAGAATATAAATAAAAAACAAAGGCCTATACCAATAAATACAAAGTCCTAATCCACTACATATATGTCTAAACATTAAAGAAATAGATACAAATTAATTAATTATAATTTAATAAAAACACTATACAAATATCATCATTTCAAATAAAAAAAGTAATTAAACACATACCATATAACAATTTCCATTAAAAAATACACATAGTGCCTACTTAAACAAGAAAATCCAAATATATATATATATATATATATATATATATATATAACTCATAATATAGTTTTAATACAAATATAGTTCATCACTCAATGATTTAGACATGAATATTAGGACCAAATATTTCACTCTCTCTCTTATATATATCAAATCTATAACTAGAGGCCCTTTTATTTCTATGTGGCCTAGATTGATGACTCCATATAATCTCCCTCTAATGATACATGCCCAGCTTATCCATACACTCGACATGCTATAACTGAAGATGTATGTATTCATATACTATTTGAATACAAGCCCCACTTATAACATCAAGTGTATCATGGTATTCCTATTAAATTCAACACACACCTCATATATATCCTTCATCACTTACCAGTATGTCATAGTGGCTATCTCCACTCAATCAAACAAATGGGCATGCACCCTGACCACATTGGTGGCCCTCTTCACCAATCCATATTACAATATGTCATGTCAACTCACAAAGTGCAAATTCAATAGTTATCTCCTAGTAAGCATCATCCCCCAAACCTAAAAATATCCACATAGTTCATAAGAGTCCTCATCACATAAAGACATAATCAAATTTACATAGAATATGAAAACATATTATTGAACTTACCATCAATAGTGCTTAGGGGCTCTACATCTAATACATCCTCTCTAACCATCCCACTTCTTAAAAATATAATTGCCTATCTATGGTCATTCCACCAAGATGTGTAGGCCTTGGTTACTCCCACATCATCAATATCTAGTATATCAATATCAGGGTCCTGCTCTAACAATAAAATAGAAGATCACTAATAGATGGCATCAACATACTACCTATCTTTGAAAGAGCTTGATAACTTCTCAATCATATCATAGGCACTAGGGGCACATCCTACATAACATCAAATAGTTATATGACCTACTCATATTAAAATCACTCATATACATTGTCCCAATGGTCATGTAACCAAAAACTCACTCAAATATACCTTAGCTTATTAGTATTCTTAGGCCACCCCTTATAGGCCATGTAGGGTCTCAAGATGATATCCCTTGCTATCAAACTATCTAAAAACTACTAAAACTACATAATTTTTCTCATAGGTTCATGACTTGTACATATCCATCTCTCTATAAAGAACTATGGATGAGCTCATCCATCTAGTGCATGTGACACTAGCATGTTCACAATTGTATGCTCATATACCCAAAAATGTAATAATGTCAATGCTCTGATACCTCCACCACACATCTCATGTGTAAAATGATGTAGATCCTTATATCTGTGAGCTAGCATTGTATGACCCCAAAAGTACATAGTGTTATACTCTTTGATATCTTGCTCTATCTTGTGCATCATTTATGAAATTGAAATACCACTCCCATTTATAGCCACAAATGAAGATAGAAAAACATATAGGATCTTCCATAATTATAGAACCTCATAATTCATAATCAAATTCAACAATATATTAGTAAGCCTCCCTAGATGATGTGTCCCCACCACCATGAAATAGAAATATATAGACACCCATTATATAACCCAAGGACTAGTGGCTTCATATGATATATATCTCTACCTAGAGATTGATAATCATAAAATTGATTACACATCCTTTAGTGTAACAATCATATTTCTAATGGGTAACCAGAATGTGCATGTATTCGTCTCATATCTCACACATTACAATCATAATATTCTTATTCCAAGGCATAGGTTCAATAAATGTAACATATCTCAAACCTTCTTTCTTGAGCACCTCCATCTCAACATCCACGAGGGGAAGACCCCATAAGGTCTCTATAATGCATCCCATGTGAAACTCCCTCATGTAGGAATTAACCTAGAAGAGTAAAACCAAATCATACATCACATAATAAAATTAAAAAAAATAGATAACAACACACATTCAAAACTAGTTAACAATATTCACCATCACATCTCAGGATTGATAGACACTAGTACTATATACATGGTAGTAGTTTTGGATATTAGTGTCACCCTCTAGACACTATCTCTAGGTACTATATAGTAGCACCCTAAATTATAAACTAGCACCATTATTTACAAAATAGGCCCTAAAGTTGTTCAATTTCAATTAAGACAATAAAAAGATAACATAAATGATAAAAATAGGAAATAGTTTGAGTTCTTTACTAGGTGGACCTCCTCTATGCCCTAAATCCATGCCTCAACCTCCTCATAGGATGACAAGCTATCTCCTCATCTCCTTGGCATATTTATATCACATAAACACAAAATGATTTAAACTCAAATGCTCTAAATAAACTATAAAATAAAACAAATGACCTATTTAAGTCATACTTACCCAATGCCACCTTATTAAGGTTACCCTTGCACATCAATTTTACTGATTAATACAAATTTTCCCTTGTTATCACTATATCTCATGAACCATAACTCCAATTTATGAACCATTTCTTATAAATGGGACTTGACATCAATACATAATGTCCCATATTGGTTAAACCAATCTTATATTAATTATCAAATCTAAAAAAAGACAAAAACAATATTAATATAGTTAACATAACAACCGATAAAACATCTATCTAATTTGTTTGATTTTATTTTCCTCATTTATTAATTTTAAAAGAAAATAAAAGAAATCAAGTAATAGGGTGTGTCAAAGAATACCTGGTAGATTGCACGTGTGAAACTAGATGAATGCATTAACTCCTCTTTAGCTAGGAAGGAATAACCTATGAATAAAAAAAACTATAAATGGGGTTGGTAGATGGTTGGTTGAGTGGATTGCTTAGTATGAGCTATATCTAAGAAGCGTAATGCTTTCTAGGAGGATATCAATCCACTTTTTATGATAATGATGTTTGAAATGATAAAAAAAGGTACTTACATTTAATGATAAGAAAATAAATATATGTAAGAAAGGAAATGATAAATTGCTTGTTAAAGAAAAATATTAAATTTTGATGTTAGGGTAGTTGGGGTCTAGTTCAAAAAATTATAAAAGGTCCTATGATTAGAGGTAAACATAGAAAAAGGGGTTTGATTAGGGGTAAATGGGTGAAAATGGTTTGTTAGAAATTTTGGTTAGGGGAAGCATCGGTAGTTGGGACTAACCGTCAGTGACTAGGTAACCATCAATGGTTGGGTCTAACTATCAGTGGTTTGGTAACTTTTAATGTTTACCTATATCAATCTAGAGGATGATCAGAATAGAATGTACAAATTAGAAATTTGGTCAAGCAATGATTTGGTTATAAAGCTAGAAGTTGGGAATATGGTACTAGTAACTCTAATAAGATAGAAAGATTAAAAATAGATTAAAGAAAATAACTGTAAGATACCTAAATCTTGGTTAAGGGATCGTATAGTAATCTAGCTAGAGTGATAGTGCTTTAGGTCTTTGAATGTGACTCCAATAGAGCTTCAGATCACTAATGATACTATTAGATACCTGAAAGCATGTTGGATACCTATAAGAGAACTTGACTGCAAAGTAATTTATTATGGATCTTTTTATGCTTCCTCTTCTTTTCCTTTTATATGCAAAATTTTCCAATTATAATAGAGTATGTTGATAATTTGATGAAGAATAAAGTTACCTGTTTTCATCATTTTTAAAAGCTTACTTTAAAGGTAAGTTGCCATTCTAGGAGTTTTTAATCTCATCAAGAGATAGCAATGCTTTAAAGTTTTAAAGCAAGTTTTGGGGACCTAATTTTTGATAGTTAGGCCAACTATAAATAGTCAAGGGGATATAGGAGAATTGGTAGAAAAATGTTGAATTAAATGATGTGTTAGGTTGGGGGGTTTAATGATGTTAAATTTAAAATGAGGTTAGACAAGGGTCTAAAGTAGCATGACCTTCAAAACTATTGTGTGCAGTGTTTAGGTGTGTACATTTTACCCCTTTTTGTTGAGTAGCTTTAATAAAGTTATAGAACAAAAATAAGAGGTTGGTCAAGGTCTGGGTCTAGTTACCCTAAGTATAGGAGGAGGTACTCCCCCTCAAACTAGGAGATGATTGAGGTGAAAAAAATCAAGTCTAGGGTTGATAAAATGGTAAATGGGTAGTCAAAAGGTCAGTGACAAAAAGGGTTTGGCATTTGAGAAATTATTTTGCTCACTAAATATGACTAAGATAGATAATAAAGATCATGCAAAGACTAAAGTTACTAATGTTGTAAAATAAGTTTAAGGTCTAGTAGATAAGGGAACCAATTCACATCATTGGTCATAGTTGATTGAGATAGGCCTATCAAGACATCTAGATAGGTTTGGTGTTCATCACAAGTATCTAAGGTAGGAAGTATTCCTATGAAATAATATAAGAGGTTAGGTCATGCATGAGGTGGTACAAAGTTGAAATGGTCAATGTTGGAAAAATTGATTGATGTGGTTAAAGGACCATACAAAGGCATCATAAAACATGTAGAGAGGTTAGGGAAAAGATAACCAATGCTAAGATAGAATTGGTTGGGTAGGGGTTGGCTGAACTAACTCCATCTACACAAGGTGAGAGGACATTACCTACATAGTTCTCTAGATAGAGAGCCTAAGAGGAACTTTAGGAAAAATGTAGTTCTAGCAAAGATAGAGGGTTGATGAGGTAGGGTGATTATTGAAAAAGGTAAAAAAATGGATGAGGGACCCTAATTGTAAGTGGTTAATGGGGCCCCTAGGGTCGACTATCGGTGGTCACCTTGATAATCGATGATCAGGGTAACCTAAAAAGACATGAGATAAAAGTAAAAAGGGATTTTAATTATGCCATTATTGACTTGATCAAGTTTTTTTGGTGAATAGGTGAGTTTATCATTTAGAATATTTGAAATGGGAATCATTCTTAGGTGAAGGTAGTTGATTGGTTCATTTCATGATAGATGGAGGGAAGATGATGATGTGGGTGCATAATAGTGTGAGGGCTCTAGCCACACCATCGATCATGGAATGAGCTAGGGTTTGTATTTAAATTTGTAGAGTAGGTATAATTTAAGAGGTGGAATTGGGGTGTATATAGGGAATCCATAGTAAGATAATGGAGAAATAGTGGATTTTTAAAATGACTTCAGATGATGATGCCCTAAATATAGGGTTTGATAAAATTATGAAAAATGTTGATGAAAAATGAAATTGGTGGGTTAGGGGTAGGTGAAAAGGGGTATTAGGTGAATAATAAGTCATAGTTTTGTTGTTTTTAAGGTGAATTTGGTTTTGGTGAGGAATACCAAGTGGTAGGATGTCACTATTGGTGGTCACACAGATTGACCATCAATAGTTAGACCTGATCATCAACGGTCAACCCTAAGTGTAAAAAGTGTTTAAGGGACCATCGATAGTTCCCTGAACCATTGGTGGTTGATGAGGAAATTAATGTAACAATATGTTAAATGATTAAATGTGTTTTGAAATGTGTTGAAAAGATTGAAAGTTGTAGACTATGGTTAAAATGTTTTAAAATGTAAAGGGATTGAGTTTAGTGGAAAGATCTAGTTAAAGTTGGTGAGATATGATAAAGTAGGTTTAGGAGAGAAAAATCTAGGGGTAATGATTAAATTTCAATGGTATTGGTTAGAGTATGTCAAAGGTTACAAGGGTGAGATGAAGAGAAAGTCCAATGTGGCACAGTTGTTCTAGAGTGTGAAGTATGTTAAAGAGGTTGTTAGTGTTAATCTGACTATGTTTTGTAGGCCCATGTGTGGATTCAAAAGAAGGACTAAGTCTTGAAGATATTTGTGGAGGATCAAGATGGGTTGACAAATGTCAAGTGGTGGAAGATGGAGGATGTTGGCGTAGGGGACATGAGGCATTACCATCACCTATAATGAGACAAAAATTATTGTGGCACTCATCAAGAGATGGGATCCTACCACAAACACATTCCTATTGCTAATTAAGGAGATGTCAATACTATTGGTGGATGTCCATATGATCACTCAACTTTTAATTTGGGGGGTGATAATATATCACATTGAGAGTGATGAGTGGGATTACTTCATGGATTGGATATATGGTGTAGATCAAGTCAAATCTAAATACCATATATGTGGAGTTTATTATGGGCCATTATACTATAAGGACCCATAAGATAGATGTCCTATGACCATGATGATGATGGGTACATCCTAATTCATAGCACTAGATTTGAGTAGTATGAATTTTTCATGTTTGATGTTAGGAGTACTGATAGAGATGCTTATAGGGGGTCATTTTTTGGATAGGCTCCAATGTTGTTTATGTAGATATATAGAGAGCTTTATGCCTTCAGAGCATAGAGATGATATGGGATTAGCATCAGCTTTATACTTTTTTGCTAGGCATATGAGCACATATGAGTGTTGAGACTAGTTAGGCTACCCTAGTATGGCTATGTGTTGATGGATTATAGGGTTAGTTTCATGATATGGTGATGTGATTATGCACTTTTAGTGGCTGGTGGTGGGGTCAAAGATATAGACTAGTTTTGAGATGCCCTAGAGGGCATGGTGGTAGCAAACATTGTATGGATGTTGTATGTGAGTTTTCCCTTCTAGATAGGTTACAAGTACAATAATTTATTTTTATAGAGTAGTAGTGGGTATATGGCCAATGGGATGGTGAGACTGAGCACATCCTAATGGATCAAGTCAAGAAGTAGTTTATTCTAGCATAAGATATTCCACTAGATGTCTCTCGATACAAGAGGGAAGATGTAGAGTACCCATTATCAGAGCCATAGCTAGAGGCTATTATGTTGGATTATGAGGAGCTTCTAGTGAGAGATCCTATAGATTATGTGAGAGTGACTAATGGATATATAAGATGGTACCAAGCTAGGTATGTGGCCATAGATTTTGGATGGGGATATGGGGGCTAGTATCCCATGGATGTGGATCTAGATTAGGTATAGGGTGGAGGTTAGGATGATCAGATAGTAGTGGCACTTGTAGTAGCACATGCGTAGGTGATAGGTTTATAGGGACATGTGACTATATTGTATACATATATAGTTACTCTATAGGGATAAGTTGTTACTCTAATGGGAAATCATGATCAAGAAATAACTACTCTTGGGTTGGTCACATAGGAGAGGGACTCTTTAAGATAGAGAGGTGGGGTGACCATAGCGGGAAGAAGACTAGCTAACTCAATTTCAAGGACATGGTATGTGGCCACTGTATAGGAGCTCAGATATTATGAGGCTATAGTGTTATCCCAACTACCAGATATGGTGAGATATAGGGAGTATAGGGCCAACATGGTTAGGGGTCTAGTAGTAGCTACACCAAGTCAGTGGGCATTGACAGTGGTGTAGGTAGGTATAGAAGGGGGTCCACCACTAAATGGAAGAGCAAGTATGGGTCATTCTGGTTTAGTTATCTTAGGTGCCTAAGAGATGATAGTTTTATGATGTATATTTTGACATAAACCTATGTACCAATGATGTGAGATATATTTATGAGAGATACATACATTGTAGCATGTATCATTTTATATTATGATGATGTTTATGATTATATTTATGATCACATTCATGTTCATGTTGATCTTGTAGATTATGGATGCTTATGTGGTTTATGATTATTCATATTATGATTATGTTTTTGATTTAAACAAGATGGTGTGATGTTGTTAATTATGATGAATATTATGTGAAGTTTTTAGTTGATATAGTTATGATTAATATTATGATTATAGTTGAGATAGTATTTAAGATGATGATGGTAGAGTAGTTTAGTGATTTATGTTTATTTGTAGATAAGATGAGATTTAAAATGTTATCCAATGAGGATGATTTATGGTGTTGAAATAAATGTTTGTGTTGATTTATTTTGTGCATGGATGATTGTTTATGGTCTAAAAAAGAAGCCTTTGGGATGGATAAAAGTGTTTTATGTGATAATGCAGGATACAAATAAGATTTGATATGATGAGGTTTGGGATTTAGACTAATGTTTTTATGCTGATGGTAGGGTGTTGGATAATGGTTTTAATGTTATACTTGTCATGATAATATATGAATGTGTGAAAAGTAAAAAAAGAAAGACACTCATGCTTATATGAACTAATAAATGGATAAAGAAGAGGCATGATGCCCTAATTAGTAAGGATCCATTAATAAGAAATAATTTTTGGATTGACTTAGTGAATAAAAGCCTATTGAATGATTTGTAAGAGCATGCATTTATTTAAAAAGAGGATGTCTTGATCACTTTGTATCGAGTAAGATTTTAGTCCCTTGAATTTAGATTAGTATAAAGGGAGAGTAGGTGCTAGGTAGGAGGTTGAGTATTACATAGGTTTAATGGTAACCTAATATAGGTTACTATGCCCCTTATATAGGTAACCAAAGATCCATGATAGATAAGTCCATGCTTAATTATGATAAGTAGACTGATCAATGTGGGAAGTCTACCAATGTCATGTATAGGCAATTATGGTATGATGGAACATAATGTAGATTGATCGATGCAGGAAGTCTATGATTGGCACTTATAAAAGAAGATTTTGGCTTATTTATTTTGATTTTGATAGAGTTTTATTTGTTAATTTTTTCTATTTTACTAAGTGGTTAAATTTGATCAATGTGGGAATCTTCAAATGATTAGTGTTTAGTTATCCTTCAAGGGAGAGGTCTAAATTTTTTATTTTTATAATTGTCCTTCAAGGGAGCAATCTATTTTTAAGAAACTTTGAATTATTAAATAGTTATACTTTAAGGGAGTAGTATGTAATACTATGATTTTGAATGTGAATTTAGACATGGACAAGTTTTCTTAGGCTTAAAGTTCTACCCATATGGAACCAAGACATTAACACAAAAGGTTATTAGTAAATGAAAGGGATGGAACTAGAAACAACTGATCATCAGATTCCATCTATTGAGAGATAAAAAGTATCCATTAGAACCATGTTATGGGTATAGTTTGGATACCCATACTTAGGATTAAGTTCTATCTATGATGGATGAATCATACAATTCTAAGATGTAATCAATTATTCCCAATAAGAAAAGGGAAATGTTCATGAGAAGGGGTAAAAATTCTTGTGAAACAAGGGATGAGCTTAAGTTAGACACAAAAGTGATTTCTAACTTGTTCTAACAATAGAAAAGATGTAGGTGTGAAGTGTTAATAGTCTCAAGTTCTATTTTGCATTTAAGAGAGGAAAAATGGTAAGCACTAGATCCAGACTTATGGGATATAATGTAGGGTCCTAACCAATTAAAAGTGAATTTTCCTTTCTTGGTATTCTCCATGTTATTTACATGTTGATTTTCTCTACAAACTAGGAATTTTATGTTGAATTCTCACTTTTTCAAATGTTTATTATATGCTTCATTGATTTGCTCTTCATAGACATGAAGATGATTGAGAATGGTAAGGTAATGATTATCGAGAAGCTCTAGGTGCATAAGGTGTTATTGATGATAGTCACTTTTAGAGAGGATTTCATGTAGGGATATGTGAAGTTCTAGAATTTAGACTTCAAGAGGAAAGATTTCCTCAGCTCCAAAGATGAGGGAGAAAGGTGTAACACCTTTAGTAGTTCAGATACTCATGTGATAGGCTCATAAAGTGAAATGGATATTGAGGTGCCAATCCTGATTAAAAGAACTAACCACCTTTGTGAGAATTTTGATGAGGGTTTTGTTTGAAGATTCTACCTATCTATTGTATTATGTATGATAAGGTGAGGAAAATCTTAATATAATGTCAAAAGAGTCACAAATCTCTTGTAATTTCTTATTTTTAAAGACTTGTTATTATCAGTGATGATTTTATAGGGGAAACCAAAGTGACAAATGATGTGGTGGTCGATGAAATCATGAAGGAATGGTTTCAATATTGGTGTCTTTAGTGGAGGGTATAGTTTCAATTTTGGTATTGATGGGAGGCTCCAAAGGTGGTGATTGGGTGGATGAGGTAACAGTCTCTTAGGGAATGGTCTCCAAAGAGGGCATAGATGGTTCCACAATGGGAGAGGTAGTATGGTTACTTATTTTACTTGGTCATCAAAAGAAATATGTAATTCTACCACTTGTATTAGAGGAAGTGGTTGAAGAAATGATTGCCTCTTTGGGTGTTCACACCAAAGGAGGGGTAGATAAAGCTATGGTCACATCAAGTGCAGAGATAGAGGCAATTAATTCCTCCATTTGGGTCTCTCAAAAAATAGATGGTGGGTTGGTTTCCCCTATTTGGGTGATAGAGGTAATGATCTCTTCAATAATGGCCATATTATTAATAACATTTATTAAATGTGCCTCATGTGAGTTAGATGATTTAGGTTTACTATCATGATATTGGGTGGAAGGAACATTATTTGGGAAAGGTTTACAAAAAATGTTGAGATATTTATTAAGAGGTGCATTGGGGTTATCAAATGTGAGCTCTCCACTAAAAATTAGGTTTTGGATAAGACTTTTGAAGTTATTAAATCTATTAATGTCATTTCCAATAGTTTTGTGAAATGCACAATGGTCGTTTTTGTTATACCACTCAGGTATGGGGCGAGAAGAATTAAATTATTGGGATGGTTTAATTAGTGGAAGCTAGATAAAGTTATATTTGAGTATCTTATCAAAAAAATAAACATATAAATCCCTTGTGGGAGTATATTATCTTAGAGAGGCTTAGTTTTGAGTTTGATTTTGTTCATAATAAAATTTGGAAGAATTATTTTGATGTGATTGCTTAATGGTTAGAGGTGGGGTAGTTTTTAGAACCATCAAACTTGTAGATATTTTTATTTGGTAGTGGATTGGATGGTGGTTTTGGTAGAGGGAGGGTCATTGGGTTTGAAATTATAATTATTATTCTACAATTTCAATTTACCTTCATCAATGGCATGGTTTTCATGTTTTTATGCCATGTGAATGGCTCATTAAATGTTCAAAAAGTTTGAACTTGAAGAGTGGGTGCAATATGCTTAGAACAACCCATAGATAAAAGTATAATTAATTTAGGTTGGGGTAAGGTGAAGGAAATTTGATTGATGAGGTCTCTCCATATAACCATAAAATCAACAATTTACTCATCATCAAATTATTTGATAGAATAGATGTTAGTAATGAAAACCTTTTCAGTTATGTTTACATAGAAATGTTCTATAAAGATTTACACTAGTTGGGAGAAGGAGAAGATGAAGTGTGTAAGGAGAGAGATACACCAATCAAGAGTAGGTCCTGATAAAGGAATTAGGAAGGTTTAGAGGAGGAGAGCATCATCATATACAATCAAGTAACTAGAGTGATAGAATGCTCTCAAATGTTGTTGGGGATCCTCCTTGCCTTGGAATTTGGAAAATTTAGGCAATTCCCATTGAGGAGGATAAGAGGGGATGTGAATAAATGTATTGATAGGTTAATTTCTAATTTGGTCATAGGATAAAATTTTATGAGATCCAAAAATAAAAGATTCCAATTTAATCATTTTTTCCATTAACATCTTGACCAAATCTAGTTGAGGTTGGGAAGATGCATAATTGAGGGTCACATTATGTTGGGGTTGAGTGGTAAATATATAATGATAGGTGGTAGAAGGAACTAAAGAGGCCACATATTGGTAAGTGGTGATGAGAGGTTGAGAAGGTGCCACATAAGAGTTAATTGGCATAAATGTTTGAGTGGAAGGTGGTATGTACCCGAATTGATAGGTTGTAATAGGTACTTATTTGGGGATGAATGTGGGTTGACTTAAAGGTATGGTTGAGGTAATAGGTGGAGGTTGGGTAGGTTAAGATTGGGTTGTGACTCTAGTGTTGATAGGTGGAAGTGTTTGATGTATAGAAAGCACTAAATTCTAAAATGGGGTAGAAATTGGTGGACTGGTTGAGATAAAGGGAAAGGAAAAATTAGGGGTAGAATATAACCCCATGGTAAGGGGAGTATATGGAACTAGAGGTAGAGTTGAACCTCCATGTTAAGTGTGGGCTATAGTAGGAGGTGTTTGGTTATAGGTTGGAATATTAGATTGGGTTTGGATAGCTGTAGTAGATAGGATGTTGTAGTAATAAGAGGCTTGGATTAGTGAGGGTTGGGTTGATGAAACCCCTACCATAAGATGGGGAGGTATAACATAAGGAGGATCCATTGGGGGAAGTGAACGAATAAAGGTAAAATTGGGTAAGTTGTTAAGATAATGTTGAAGGGTAACAATATTATTTTTAAGGAAGACATTGAAGTTCACACCAGCCTAAAAAATAATTGGAATTTGGTTAGGAGGGGGAAACTAATGAGGGGGAAAAGAATGAGGGGAACCCTCAACATCATAAGTGTACTCCATGGAGGAAGAAGAGGATGGTGGTGGTTGGTTGGTTTGATTTCTCAATTGTTGTCTAGTAAAGACCATATGAGAAATTGGGGAATATTATGATGAAACTCATACCTCAAACAAAGAGAAACCAAAAATAATTTAAAGTAATCAATGCATACACTAAAAGTGTGTTTATCTTAGGATTCCTTTTAAATCAATTTTGGCTTATGCCTTAGAGAGTGTGAAGATGAATTTGGTGTATAAATTAGGTACCAAAGAGGCAATATATGGCTAGTTTTAGGTTGTTTAGGTGCTCAAGAGAGAAAATTTGTATTTAACTTTGATACATGCCTTGATATTTGGGCCTACCCCTCCCTTCATGATCTTATAGTGATAAGAGTGTCATGTGCTTAGCCAAAATATATGGAGTTCAAAGTTTATACTCAACTAGAGAGCTGAGTTGGTTCTCCCCTAGGTGATGAAATCAAAATAGGATAACCAGGAAGGGGTAAGGTTTCCTCGAGGTGATGAAATCCTAGTGGGCCTTGTCTCAAGTATGTTTTGATGTGTTAATTATTTTGTGGTTTAGTTTAGTATGTGATTAAAAATGTGAAAGCTAAAATTAATTACTTTTCCTCCTAAGTTATTATATGAACTAATATTAACAAGCAATCAATGGATGTAGAAAGTTTATTTTAATCCCAAAAAATAAATTTTTATATTTCATTTGATGACAAAACATTAAAGGAAGAAAATGGAACTAGTCTCTCATCGGGTGTGCCAAAAATTTTTAGTTTATTTTCCTCATTTCATAATTTTAAAAGTAAATAAAATAAATCTAGTAATAGGGTGTGTAAAATAATACCTAGTAGAATGCATGTGTGAATCTAGATGAATGTGAAAACTCCTCTTTGGCTAGGAAGGAATAACTTGTGAATCAGAAGAAATACTAAAAAGGGGGTTATTAGATGGTTGGTTGAGAAGATTTCCTAGCATGGGCTATATCCAAGAAGTGTAATGTTTTTCGGGAGGCTATCAATCCACCTTTTATGACAATCATGTCTAAAATGATAAAATAAGGTACTTGTATTCAAAGATAAGAAAATAAATATATGCCAAAAAGGAAATGATAAATTACTTATTAAAAATATGATTAAATTTTGATTTAGGGTGGTCAAGGTTTGGTTTAAAAAATAAAAAAAGGTCATGTGATCAGAGGGAAACATAGAAAATGGGGTTGAATTAGGGGTAAATGGGTGAAAATGGTTTTCTAGAAATTTATTCCATAGAGAACCATCAACAATTAGGGGAACCATCAGTGGTTGGGGCTGACTATTAGTGGTTGGGTTGGATTCCAGCCATTTGGTGAACTATTCTATAGTAGTGATGATATATTGATGTCATCATGAATAATGGGGGTTTATTTCCCTAAAAAGGTCAAGGCCCCACTATGATAAGGGCCAAAAATCTTGAGATACATGAAGACCATGGAGAGTTACATGATGAAGGTAAGGGATTGATTACCTATAATGCATGTGTGACATCTGATGGGGGGATTCTTCTTGGGAAAGAGTTTTAATAAACTCATCAAGAAAGGTAAGAGGTATTGGTTGATTATCAAGTAGAGGAGATTCAACTAACTAGTTGACAATGACCTATCCTCTAATGGACTTTTGTGGTAATAACTCAAGATAGAACTTAACTAAAAACATGAGCCACTTAGCCATATATTGGTTTTGATATGGCTTAGAGTTCATATACTTGATGGGCTAAGTTTTAATGATGACATAAGTTTTGTGATTATGAAGATAATGACAAAGTTTGGAGGTTATGAAGATTAAGTCAAGGTAAAGTTTTCTCGGTTGGGTATATTGAGTTTCATATTCAATTAGGGTACATATGATGTAATAAACAACCTTCTCTTTGTTATGTTCATCATGATGTTTGAGCATTTCACAAAGGGAATGGTCTATGGTAGAGATATATAGGTAAAAGGGTTGATCATCTTTAATAAGGGTGAGGATAGGTGGAAATAGAAGGTACTCCTTGATCAAGTCAAAGGATTGTTGACATTCTTTGGCCCACTTAAAAAGAAACATCCTTCTTGAGGAAATGGAGGAAGATTTAGCATTTTTTTGATAATTTAGAGCTGAAGCATTAAATAGATTGAAGTTTCCCTTCTAGGATACGGAGTTGGGCATTTTTGGTAGGAGGTGGCTCTAGCTTTGGTGGGGTCTATTTCAATTTCATGAAGAGAGATGATGAAGCCAAGGAGTTTGCCTAATAGAAATCCAAAGATGTAATTCTTGGGATTGAGTCTAACATTATAATGGATAAATAATTTGAATATGATGGTGAGAATAGCTAGGTGGTCTTGGTGATGCTTGGATTTCCCCAATAGATCATCCACATAATCGTTTACAATCTTATGGATGAGGTCATGAAAGATATAGGTCATAGCCCACTGATAGGTTACCCCTACGTTCTTTAGTCAAAAGGGCATGACCCTATAGTATAAGGTTCCACATGGGGTGATAAAATAAGTTTTAGGCTAATATTTAGGGGTTATAAAGATCTCATTATATCTCAAGAAACCATCCATGAGATATAACATATCATGGCTAGTCATGAGATCAACAAGTTGGTTGATATTAGCTAGAGGAAACTCATCTTTAGGGAAGGTGAGATTGAGGTCATGCAATTCAATATAGAGGTGAAGGCCCCCTATGGGATTGGTGATGGGAGAAATATTAGAAACCCATTGTGGATAGCCAATGGGTTAGATGAAGTTAATGGATAGAAGGCATTGTATTTTTTCTTTGATGAGAAGAGTCATACAAGGATGAATACAATGAAGTTTTTGCTAAACTAGATTAACCTCAAGATGAGTGATGATGTTATGGAGAGTGATATAAGGATAAATTATAGGCATGTCTTGATAAGACCACGCAAATTCTATACTATGGTCATGAAGGAAAGAAGGTTAATCTTATTTCTCAATAGAATTTAAAGATTGGCCAATTTTGATGATGCGAAGGTTCTCTCGAGTTCCCAAATTTATATCAATGGTTGATTCATTTATCATTGTTTAGTTCTTAGGAGGGAGGGATTTATGGATAAAGGAATCCCCCACATAGAGGTAGATGAGAATAGAATTTTATTCTTGACATTGGATGGTTTTGATGGTGGGGGAATTATGTTTGATCATTCTTTGGTGAATGAAAGGAATGGTTTTAGTTTGGCCATCTTTGTAATAGGTCAGGGACCTAAAATAATAGTGGCGATAAAAAAAATGTTAGCTAGGATGATGTCTAAGTCCTAAGATTAGGAAGATGGGGTTGGTGAATTTAGAATTTCTTTATTGGTGGCACTAATGGGTTTTGGTGATGTGGGCTCTTCTAGTGGTTTAAACTTGAGATGAAAGAACTCATAAGGTTTCTAGGTTTCAATAACAAGAAAATCCTAAGGTCCATGTTAATAGAGTCCAAGGCCAAATCCCTTCTAAGTGCACTGATAAAGGTAGGTTTTATGAAGGCTATGTTGCTTAAGTAAGAAAAGTGCAAAGTAAAGGGATGGACACATAAAGTGGCATTGGGAGCTAGAAGTGGCCAATCAAGTCTCCCATAGAATAAATTTTTTTGATTGTTTTGAAGCCCAAAGGGGACAATGGTGCTCATGTTGGGGTCATAATAAGGGTCATTTTGAAGATTCCCATATTCATGTAGAGTAAGGAAGGCATCTAAAGATAAAATTTGATATTCTCCTAATGAGACTCATTGAAATGTTGATTGCAAGGGATCTTCCACTAGAATTTGTGATGAAGGAACTGATGATCAAGTGGATGTTTCATCGTTATGGTGGGGGGAAGTGTTAACAATGGTGGGTGATTAGGTGGTTTTATTAGAAGTTGGTTGTAAGGTGGATGATGGAGGAATAAAAATGTCATTAGGCTAATAGGTCATATTTCATGAGGTAAAGGCACTAAAATTAGATTTGATTATAATAACTTGTCCCTCATGATCAAATTTGATGGATCAATGTAAAGTGGAAGGGACACAACCCATTACATAGATATAAGGGTGTCTAAGTAACACATGATATTAGAACTCACCCTCAATAATGTCAAATAGTTTGGGAATGGTTTAGGGTCCCAAACAGATGTGGAGTACCATGGTCCCTAAGGTGGTTACCAAGGTATCATTAAAAGAGTGAAGGACTAATGTACTATTAGAAATGATGTTTGTGTGGAGCTAAAGTTGGTCATATGCATGGTAGGAGATGATGTTAATACTAACTCCTCCATAAATCATTGCCCTTTTGATATGAGTTTGATTGATGTATATTATGATAAAGAGTGGGGGATCAAGATATTTAGTATGATAAAGTAGTATTTATGAATCCTAAATATGATAAGGGTAACTTGGTAGAGGGCCCTGACAAAGGATGTAATAGGCTATGGATCATTAGGTTGAACCTATATGAAATGTAGAGCCTCCATTAATGCTTGATGATTTTGAGGTGAAGTGTTGATTAGATCATAAAGATTCATTTTCATTGATGTCTGGTGAAATTTTTTCAGTATGAACCATTGGATAAAAGGAGTAGGGTTAGGAGGTGGAGCTCCTAAAATGGAGACTTTAGGTATTGAGGGTGGATATGGATATGCTTGGGTTTTGTTGGTGAGTTGAGATGTCAAAGGGTAAGTTCAATGGATGGTTACATTAGTTTTCTCCTTATCTTTCTATTGGGCCAAGGATTAGGTAACCATATGAATGGTGTGGGCAAGGGGACATGATATTTGGTTTGGTTACTCATCTTTTATAATAGGTGAGGGTGAGGGAGTAGGTGATTTTTGGATGGGTTGGTTAAGTAATGGAGTAGATGATGGGCTTAATGGTGGTTCCTTCAATAGATCATCTTTATTCAAAAGGCTATGAATAAGTGTTTGGAAAGCTTTACAATTCTTTGTATCATGTATATGAGTTATATGGTAAAGACAAATCAAATTATCATTGAAATAGGTTGGTTTAGGATGGGTAATTTTAAAAGGTTTAATTAAAGGCAATCTAATGGACTAAGTTTATAACAACCTTTGAAAAATAGTTGTGTAGGACTCTAGTAAAGGTGTTGTAGGTAAGGGGTTTTAGATTTGAGGGGTGATAACATTATTGGGCATAAGATTATTTATGAAAGTATTAGTTGGAGGAATGATCTCAGTTGGAGGTTTTGGTTAGGTTTTCTTGGATATGATTAGCTGGGGGTTAGCAATTTAGATGTGGAAGTTTTTTATGATGAAGGTTTGGTTATAGGTGAGAAGGTAGATGGGGATAGGTTGGTTAGGAATGATGAAGAAATAGAGGTTTTGGTGGTTATAAGTAGAGAAAAAGGAGATGGTTTCTTATAAGAAGAATAGGTAATAAGAATGGTAAAAGGATGTGGTCCTAAAATGGAATGTAGGTTAGAAGGGGGTGGTATGGGCCTACTTTGTGGTAGAGGTTTGGGTAATCGTTCCTTCTTAATAAAATTAATCAAATTTAGGTTTGTTGGGCTTGATGGGGTTAAGTCCAATCTAAAATGAGGGTGAGCGTGACTAGGTGTGGGAACAATCCCTAGATTCTTAATTGGTTTGGTGAAAGAAACATAAGGTGATTTGGAAATTTTAGATGTATGTGTTTGAGATGGTTCACTTATGACTTTAGAGGAGGTATTTGGTGGGGTGGTAATAATGGGTTTAAGCATGGACTCAATCAAATTTGAATAATTATACTTGATTTGATAAGGAAGGTCAAGTTGATGCCAAAAGGTGGCCCTATTAATGTTAGGTTGGGATGTGAACTCTAAACTTTGGACTAACCTAGAGAAGGGCTTATAAATGAGTGTAATTCCTTGATCACTAGTCTCAAATATTAAGCCCTTGGGTGGAGAAGAAGGAATGGTATCAGTATTAGTATCTTTGGTGGATGTTATGGTTATAGTTTTGGTATTAGTGGGAGGCTCCAAAGGTGGTGATTGGGTGGATGATGTAATATTCTCTTGGGGAATAGATTCCAAAAAAGTCATATATGGTTCCATAATGGGAGAGGTAGGTATGGTTGCTTCTTAGGATTGGTAATCCAAATAAGTATGTAATTATGCCACTTGTATTAGAGGGGTGGAGGAAGTGGTTTTAGTAATGATTGTCTCTTTAGGTGTTTCCACCAAAAGAGGGGTAGATAAAATTATTAGCGCACCAAGTGTAGAGAGAGAGGCAATTGATTCCTCCATTTGGGCCTCTAAAAGAATAGATGGTGGGTTAGTTTTCTCTATTTGGTGATAGAGATAACTATATCTTAAACAATGGGCATATTATTGGTATTATTTATTGTACATGCCTCATGTGAGTTAGACAATTTAGTTTTACTATCATGATCTTGGGTGGAAGGAGCGTGATTTGGGAAAAGCTTATGGAAATTATTGAGAGATTTATTATGATGTGCATTGGGGTTATCAAACATGATCTCTCAACTATAAATTATGTTTTAGAAAAGTATTTTTAAGGTATTACATCTACTAATGTCATGTCTAATCATTCAGTGAAAGGCACAATGGTCATTTTCATTATAACAACTGGGTATGGGGTGAGAAGAATCAACTTATTGGGGTGGTTTAATTAGTGAAAGTTGGAAAAGGTTAGTTTTTATTAGCTTATCCAGAATAGATGCATATGAATCCCCAATGGGAGTATACTATCTTATAGGGGCTCAATTTTGAGTTCAATATTTTTGATAAGAAGATTTTAAAGAATTATTTTGATGTGATTGGTTAATAGTTAGAGGTGGGGAAGTTCTTAGAACCATTTAATTTGTAGATGTTTTTGCATTGGTAGTGGATTGGTTGGTGTTTTTGGTAGAGGGGGGGTCATTGGGTTTGTAATTACAATTCTTATTCCATAATTTTAGTTCCCCTTCATCAATGACATGGTTTTTAAGGTTTTGTGACATGGTGAATGTGTCATCAAATGTTCAAAAATTTTGAACTTGAAGAGTGGATTCAATATGCTTAGCACAACCCATAGAGAAAAGTTTAATTAATTTAAGTTTGGTTAAGGTGAAGAAAATTTGATTGATCAAGCCTCTCTATCTAGCCATAAAATCAACAATTGACTCATCTTAAAATTATTTGATAGAATAGAGGTCATTTATGGAAACCTTTTTAGTTATGTTTACCAAGAAAAGTTCTAAAAATATTTGGGCTAGTTGGGAGAAGGAGAATATGGAGTGTGTATGGAGAGAGCTATAACAATCAAGAGAGGGTCCTAATAAAGGCATTGCAAAGGTTTGGAGGAGGAGAGAATCATTATATGAAATCAAGTAACAAGAGTTACAAAATACTCTCAAATGTTGTTAGGGATCCTCCTTGCCTTGAAATTTGGAAAATTTAGGCAATTCCCATTGAGGATGATAAGAGTGGATGAGAACAGATGGATAGATAGGTTAATTTCAAATATGTTCCTAGGATTAAAGATTTTTAGATCCATAAATAGATAATTCCAAATTAGTCATTTTTCCATTAGCATCTTGATCAAATTCACTTAAGGTTGGGAAGATGCATAATTGAGGGGTACAGTCTATTGGGGTTGAGTGGCAGCTATATAAGGATAGGTGGTAGAAGGCACTGAAGAGGTCACATATTGGTAAGTGGTGATGAGAGGTTGAGATGGTTCCACACAAGAGCTTATTATCACAAATGGTTTAGTAGAAGGTGGTATGTACCCATATTGATAGGTTGTAATAGGTACTTATTGGGGGAGGGATGTGGGTTGACTCAAAGGTATGGTTGAGGTGGCAGGTGGATGTTGGGTGGTGACTCTAGTGCTTTTAGATGGAAGTGTTTGAGGTATAAAAATAACTAGATTCTAAAATGGGGTAGAAGTTGGTGGATTGGTTGATATAAAGGGAAGCAAATAAGTAAGGGTAGCAGATAACCCCATGGGAGGGGGAGTATAGGTAGCTAGAGGTAGAGTTGAACTGACATGTGAAGTGTGGGGTGTGGTAGGAGGTGTTTGGTTGGAGGTTGGATTATTGGATTGGATTTGGGTAGTGGTAGTAGATGGGATGTTGAAAGAAGAAAAGGCTTGGATTAGTTAGGGTTGGGTTGAGGTAAACCACACCATAAGATGGGGAGGCATACCATAAGGACGATCTATTGGGGGACCAAAAAAATATAGGTACGATTGGATAAAATCTTTAGATAATGTTTAAGAGAAACCAAATTTTTTTCAAGGAAGGTAGTGAAGTCTTCATGACCATCAGAAATAATTGTAATCTTGGTAGGAGGGGGAGAAGACAAGGGGAACCCTCAACATCAAAAGTGTACTCCATGGAGGAAGAATATGATGGTGGTGGTTGGTTGGTTTGATTTATTAGTTGTTTTCTAGTAATGACCATATGAAAAATTGGGTAATATTATGATGAAACTCACACCTCAAAAAAATAGCAACCAAAAAGAATTCAAATCAATTAATGCATACACTAAAAGTGTGTTTATCCTAGGATTCCTCTTAGATCACTTTTTACTTATGCCTTAGAAAGTGTGAAGAGGAATTTGGCATATAAATTGGGTACTAAAAATTCAATATATATCTAGTTTTAGGTTGTTCAAGCACTTAACAGAGAAAAAATGTATTGAAATTTAGTACATGGCTTGATATTAGGGTGTACTCCACCACTTCATGGCCCCATAATGATAAGAGTGTCGAGTACTTAGTCAAAATATAGTGAGTTTAGAGTTTATACTCAACTAGAGAGCTAAGATGGTTCTCCCCTCAGTGATGAAATCTAATTAGGATAGTCGAGACGGGGTGAGGTTGCCACTAGGTGATGAAATACTAGTCGGGCCTTGTCTTAAGTATGTTTTGATGTGTTAATTATTTTGTGGTTTAATTTAGTTTGAGATAACAAATGTGAAAGATATGATAAATTACTTTACCTCCTAAGTTATTAGATGAACTAATATTAGAAATTAATCAATGGATGTAGAAGGTTTATTTTAAGCCTAATAAAGAATATTTTAGATTTCATTCGATGAGCAAATAATAAAGGAAGATAAGGGAACTAGTGTCCCATCGGGTGTGCCAAAATGTTTCAATTTATTTTCCTCATTTATTAATTTTGAAAGAAAATAAAATAAATCTAATAATAGGGTGTCTATGAGAATACCTGGTAGAATGCACATGTAAATCTAGATGAATGTGGGAACTCCTCTTTGGCTAGGAAGGAATAACCTAGGAACCAAAAAAAACACTAGAAAGGGGATTTTTAGATGGTTGGTTGAGTGGATTACCTAGTGTGAGCTAGATCCAAGAAGCGTAATGCTTTTTAGGAGGCTGTCAATCCACTTTTTATGATAATCAAGTATGAAATGATAAAATAAGTACTTGTATTCAATGATAAGAAAATAAATATATGCAAGAAAGGAAATGATAAATTGATTTTTAAATAAAATGATTAAATTTTGATGTTAGGGTGGTCAGGGTCTAGTTTATAAAATTAGAAAAGGTCTTATGATTAGAGGGAAACATAGAAAATGGGGTTTGATTAGGGGTAAATGGGTGAAAATGGTTTTTTGGAAATGTATGCCATAGTGAATCATCGGTGGTTAGGGGAACCATCAATGGTTGGGGCTAACCATCGATGGTTGGGTGACCATCAATGGTTGGGTATAACCATTGGTAGTTTGGTGACCATCAGTGGTTACCTATGTTAATCTGGGGGATGATCATAATAGAAAGTATAGATTGGATTTTTTTTTAAAGCAGTGTAAGGGTTGAAAGGTGGGAATATGGTATTGGTAACTCTGATAAGATAGGGAGATTACAAATAGATTAAATCAAATAAGTGTAAGATACCTAAAGCTTGGTGAAGGGATCTAGGAGTAATTTGACCAAAGTGATGATGATTTAAGCCTTTGAATGTGATTTTGATAGAGCTTTGAGTCACCAATGGTACTACTAGATACTTGAAGGTATGTTGGATAGCTATAAGATAAATTAAATGCAAAGTACTTGATTATGGATCCTTTTGCACTTCTTCCTCTTTTCCTTTTATAAGTAGACATTGCCAATTATAATAGAGGAAGTTGTCAATTTGATGAGGATAAAGTTACCTATTTTGTCATTTTCAAAAGCTTGTTCTGAAGGTAAGTTACCATTCTAGGAGTTTTTAATCTCACATAAGAGTCATAAATGCTTTAAAGTTTTAAAACAAGTTTTGGGGACCTAATTGTCGATGGTTAGGACAACCATCGATGGTTAGTTTAATCATCGATGGTTGAGGGGCCAAAAGATAATTAGTAGAAAAAGGTTAAATTAAATGATGCATTAGGTTGGGTGGGTTTGATGAGGTTAAGTTGAAAATGATCCTAATAGACTAGGTGGTTCACTAGACATGAGGTCAGACAAGGGTCCAAAGTAGCATGACCTTAAAAACTGTCATGTGAAGCTTTTAGGTGTCTACACAATCACACATTAAATTATCAAATATGTCACAATAAATGTATTATTCATCCTTAAAACAACATTACACCTACTAATAAACACTAGTAGAACCACCCACTACAACTTTTGGTTATGTATCCTCATCACAGTTGTATATCTCTCACTAAAAGGGGGAAAATATGCATATATTTCTTCAGACATACATATATTCATGTAGACATAGACACATAGGTAAAAATGTTTACACAAATATTTAAATTCATAGGCTCTCAGATGTATAGATACATAGGTTTACACATGTATTTAGATTCACAGATTGTCAGATACATAGATATTTAGATTTGTGGATTCTCAAAAATACAAACACAAATGTCTACATAGATTCATATTTTGTCAGATACACAAGTATTTAGATTCATAAATAGGTAGATACTAAGATATTTAAATACATAGGTTCTCATATATATAGACACACTTGTCTACATATATTCATAAGTTGTTAGATACATATATATTCATATTTATAAGTTCTCATATTTATAGATACATAGGTTTACATAGGTATCTAGATTCATAGGTTGTTAGATACATAGATATTCAAATTTATAGGTTCTCAAATATATATATACATAATATTACAAAGGTATTTAGATTCATAGGTTGTCAAATACATGGATATTTAGATTTATAGGTTCTCAAATATATAGATACATAATTTTGTACAAGTATTCATATTCATAGATTATCAAATATAAAGATATTTAGATTCATAGGTTATTAAATATATAGACACGTAGGTATTCAAATATATAGTAGACATATATATAGATACATAGATATATAGTTTTGACTCAGGTATATAAGTTATTCAGATATTCAGATAAATAACTACATCATTTAGATATCTGAATTAGGGGGCATAATGTAGAGTGCACATCATTGGTATATATTGATTAATTTTGACCCCCAAATTCAAATTTTCAACCATTATAGTTATAAAATTTCTTTAAATCTCTTATTATCCTAGCTCAAAGTCTTTTCATGCCTTATATGGTCTCTAATAGGTCTTTATAAAGCCTTGTAGATTAAGGTTTATTTGGAGAATTTAAGGTAACATTCTTTATCAGTCTTATAGTGGTCTTGTCATGTCCTAGAGTGACGATACCTATTAAATAGGTTAAATAGGTCCTCAAGTGTCCATTTAAGTCATTTCATTCCTTAATCACCTTTCATAAGCATTTTATGATGATTTGGAAAGATTAAGGTTTTTGTATGGACTTTATGGTAAGTTTAACGAAGGAAAAAGGTGATTTTTGCTAACTTTCATGTATATAAAATATTACCAAATTTAAAATACATATAAAAACTCTTTCCAAGGTTCTTGGATTAGTTATATAACTACCACATATGTCAACAAGTTAGAAATGGTCATAATCTGGATTTTTAATGCTAAAGGTGTTTCACTCACTTATACAAACTTCAAAATCTCACTTTTAGGTAAGAAAAATTTCATATGTGTTCCTTAGGTTTCCAAAAGTTTTTATTATGATTTGGATTAAGTTTTAGGTCCAAAACATGCATTAGACACACTCTCTCCTCCATTGTTACCTTCATAATCTCAGAAAGGCAAAAATTAAATGCATGGTATGACTAGGAGAGAGAAAGGCTTAAGATAAAAATTTATCCATTTTTTTGGGTGATAATGAGATTATATTTAGTGTTATTGGTTTGTATATTCATGGCCTCTCATTTATGAATAGTCACCAAGAGTGACAATAGGTCACTATGCCTTATCCATTCAAGCATGGTCTAGTTTTGGTCATGTATCTTCATGTTATAATTTAACAAAGCAAAATTGTTTTTTTTGAGATTTTTTTAGAGGGTAAAATTACCCCTTTAATATTAATTTTCATAAATAAACTCAACCTTCTTAGGTGTATTCAACAAGAGGAAAATTTTCTCAAGAGTATGGAGTTTTAGTCATCCTTTCTACAAGTGTTTTAGTTTTTTTGAATTGTTATTACTCTTAGAGGTTTTTAGGTGATTCATAATTAATTTAAAATATTATAAATTTCCCAAGATTCATGTTCTCTCTCTTGAGAATTATCTCTTTGCAAATAGCCTTTTTAATAGACATCATGTCTTGCTCTTTAAAAAACATGGTACTTTATGCATAAATGGCCAAAAGGAGTTGGTTATAATCATCATTAAATATATAATGAGAGGTTAAAAATAAATTAATATAATCATGAAGACATATAGGTGGTTTGAGAGCCAATTTAAATTTGGGATGATTGAGTATTCAACTATAGTACTCATACACAGGTCCGAATATGAGGATAAGAAGGCAGAGTTTAAAGATGCTATAAAATGACTAAAGAGACTTTGTGAAAAAGTGAAAAAAAATTAAAAAAAATGTAATTACTTTCAATAAGACATTATGGGGTGATAATACCAATCATTAATACCATGACAAACCTTATCTAATGACTACCTATAGCCACACCTTGAGAAGGCTTGAATGTAGTCTAAAACAAGTTTATGCTTGGAGAGATATAGTTTTTTGGAAACTTAAAAAGGTTATAAAACCTAATATGGTGGTTATCATATCTAATAACTTGTACCAAATTTATAAACTCCTAAGACAATCAATATCGCAAGAACTCCCACCTATAAATAGTCTTAGAAAAGAGTGAAAAGGAGATTGCATGTTTGTGGAAACATTATGACTTGAGAGTGATAAATAAATATGATATACTCTAAATAATATGATGTAATAAATTTAAATATTAAATTATTTGAAATTGAAATATCAAAATGCACAAATGCTCTCAGACTATCTGAAGGACTACCTATAAGTTACTTAGACAAGTAGGTTGGTTATGGGCTTGAGAAGAGAATGTAACCTACAATCAATGAAAGGGGAGTTTAGATGAGATCATGATCAATAAATTAAAAAAAAATCAGGTCAAATAACTTAATTTACCAAAATAGATCTCAGAGAGAAGATGACTAAAAACTAATAGTTCATCTAAACCCCTATCCACATAGTCAATGTGAGTTACAGGCCTATATATCTTCGCAAGTGAAGATTATTTATTTATAATGAAGAAAAAGGGTATGAAAAGATAATCATTTAAAATTATTTAATTGTAATTGTATGAATCCATATATATCTTAGACCCATCATAATAGAATGAAATGAAGATAAGCTTTGTCTAGGTCTACTAATCCTAAGAGTCTAAGTCCACTACACAAGCAAACCATAAGTGAAGTCATGAGAAAAGAATTTTGGTGAAGACAAAATTAGATATAAGGGTATTTTATGGTGTAATATGAAGTTAAAATCCCTATAAAATCATATGAGGGTATATAAAACAAGAAAAGTTTTATTTAATCTATCAAGACCATCTTGAGCTCCTCCAATAGGTGATTGTATTCCAAATACCCTATTCTCTTGATTAGTGAGGCCATGACCCTATACATGGAAGTAAATGACATTAAAAAATTGTAATTAGGTCACCATGATTCAAAATCATGTCATCAATTGTTGGTTTGAACCCATCACCTTCATGAATAATAACTAAGAATGTAAACCCCTCTCTACTAGCATGTTTGTAGACCAAGAGTCATCTTCTTACAATCACAACTATACGAACTAGATGCATGAGATACTAATCACCTAGGGATTTTTTAGGGGGATAGTAAACTTTAAATTTTAAGAATTAGTTTAGGTAATAGTTCTTAGGGTTTATTAATAATCTATAATAACCTAAGCCACTCTAAACCCTTCTAAAACCCTAGTAATGACCATTTGAGATGTTGGAAGCACAACCACAGAAAAGGGGGGGTGAATCAATGAGATATTAAAAAAAATTAAATCATAATCAATCATTCCTTTCTCAATAATTATATAATCAATATAAAACTATCAAAGCAATATAGTAACCATACATGATCATACAACACAATAACACCATATGTAGGTAGAAAACCCTCAAGAGGAATAAAACCCATTGAAAAATAGATTGTAAAACTTTTCCTATAAATAAATGAATAAAAATTTATATGAGAAATAACCCAAAAAACATTACCAACCCCTAATTAACCAAGCACCCACTTGGATTTATAAATCACCAACTTGTTAGGAGGCATCAACCCCCTTATTGATCAAACACCCACTCAATCAACACTATTATGACTCAATACCCACTTAACCACTAATTATTTTTACATAATTTCCTTGATTATAAACACCTGATGATTGTATTATTATTCTCTCTCTCTTCTTTATTCTATTCTCTTTCACTCTATCTCTCTCAAATCTACATCTTAGGTTTCCTCGCTCAATATGCCTTTCATTAGGTTTATTAGATCAACTTACCTTGACATCCACATGCAAAAAATATATTATATATTCATCATAGTCTCTCTCCCATACTTTTATTTTATTTTAAAACTCCTTATCCTTGATAATATATCCTCATAGGTCTCTTCTCTTATCAACACACAAATAGGCTTATTAGATCTTATTCTTATACTAGTATTTCAATAGCATACAACTTAGTTAGACGTATACCTTTGAATAATTATATTAAATTTGAAATAAGTCACATAAAATGTCCAAAAATTAAGAAACCAATAAATTAGGTTGGCCATATCTTAATAGGCTACCTTCCTTCTTTAGGTCTCACAGAGACCTATTAGGCCTTCTTAGTCACACATTACACTTTTGATCTTCTTGGAGATCATTAAAAACATTAACATGGTAGTAACACATAAATTGACACATTAATATACCCCTAAATTTTTCATCATATCATCATAACTCCTTTTATCTCAAACTACTACTTGGATCACACCAATAGTATTATTCATATCAGGTTTGTCCACACTCAAAAAGTCTGTCATGAATATCTGAAGCATGAACAAAAAATTGACAAAAAACCATGGAAAAAATAAAATATAGAGAATATTAATGACTAAGGGTCATTACCATGTGTATTACATATCATAAATTAATCTATAAGTACTCAAACCCTTATATGTAAATATCTTACTTAGAACTGCCAACAAGCTTAAAAACACAGTCATGAAGTATTAGGATTGTATCACCATTAATATAACTTTTAAACAATATATATTCATGTATAATATCCCATGGAATATATATAAAATCACCACATTATTTTTATATATTTTATTAGGACATAATGGTTTAGGAACAACTCTTCACTCAACTTACTCAAGTCTATCAATACACCTTAGAAACTAGTCATGCATACTTGGACCTCCAACACTTGAGATGGAACTTACCATGAATAATAAAGAATAAAAATGATAAAATGATATATATATATATATATATATCATTTTATCATATATATATATATATGTATATATATATATATATATATAACACCATAATATTCTTTAATAACTTAAAACTTTGGCATAATTACTTAGGAACACCAATTTCAGTAACATTTATAAAACTGCTAGAATCCCTCAAAATGTAGTCTCGATGAATGTTGTTTTTAGTTCCTATAAGGATAATTCTAATAATTATTTTTAACATTAATAGTTACTATGTTACCTATATAACATCCTAAAATATATATATCATAAGTTTTAGTGGCAACTATTTCTCTTATAGACTAGTTAATTGACCTTCTCTTTCATAGTTCTTGCTTAGCTAGACAAGCCATTTTGGCTTTTATATTTCAACTTTTTATACTAACTCTCAACCTTATATTAAGCATGGATAGGCCATACTAAGTAATTATGCCAAATTTTTAAGTTATTAAAGAATATTATGGTGTTATATATATATATATATATATATATATATATATATATATATAACACCATAATATTATTTAATAACTTAAAATTTTGGCATAATTACTTAGGAACACCAATTTCACTAACATCTATAAAACTAATAGAATCCCTTAAAATGTAGTCTCGATGAATGTTGTTTTTAGTTCCTATAAGGATAATTACAATAATTAATTTTAACATTAATAGTTACTATGTTACCTATATAACATCCTAAAATATATATATCATAAGTTTTAGTGGCAACTATTACTCTTATAGACTAGTTTATTGACCTTATCTTTCACAGTTCTTGCTTAGCTAGACAAGCCATCTTGGATTTTATATTTCAACTTTTTATACTAACTCTCAACCTTATATTAAGCATACTAAGTAATTAAATATAGTTCATACTTAATTACATGCTTAATATAGTTCCAACCATGTACTTCATCTTTACTTGTAACTATATGGATGGCACTAAATGCATTATTTTTTAAGTATTTTTCATTTTTTAGGGTTTTGGATACCTAGAAACTTTAAAAATATTATTAGAGGTAATATGTGATTTATGTCATCTATTTGATCCTAAAAATCTATGTAGAACATCCTAGAAGTGATCAATGTAACTTCATTTTTCAAGGCAATCTCAAATAGGTCTAAAATGAGACTAATTTTCAAGGCCATTTCATGGTTCTCACACTTCCAAAAGGTCTTAGGGACTCAAATTTAACATGAAGGTTGGTTATAGGCTATTTAAAGTGAATCACACACTTTTGGGTGGTTTCACATTTGTGGGAGAGATATGGAGTAGAAAATTATTCTCTAGGTAGGGAATGCTAATTGAATCCTAATTGAGGAGAGAGAATGGGATAATAAGAAAATTCAAATTATATTAAAGACATTAAAATTTTCATGGAGTTTTAAGGGGATACTGGGTCCTCAAATATGTGTCAGTTTCTTAAAATCATCTATAAATTCTTATACACAATGAGGTTTACACATTTTCAAGGCTATAAGGAATGAGACTAAATAAGAGTTTATGGTGTAGAATGAGTTATTTGGGGTAGTTTTATACTTCCAAATGATTTTATTGAGGTCTAATATGATATTTATATTCCTTCCATGGAGAGAGAACACATTAAATAAAATGAACTCAATTTTTGACACTTGTAAGCAAGATTGGCCTAGTGAGATGAAGATATTTTAAGACACCTAAGGAGTTGGATGATGATTAACACTAATCTATATATTGGAGAGCTTATAAAATTATTGAAATGTGTCAATATAATATTTTTAGTGTAACTCAACATGCTCCGATTCTTAAGAATGCCATTTGTCCTCTCACAAGCCAAGGCAAAGGATAATTTTAAAAAGCAAGGCAAGGTATAAAGCAAAGTTTGAAAATTCAATGCCACTTGGAGTATAAGAGTATCTTTAGGAGACCAAAAATTGTCCTTGAATACTTTATGGGTCATTTTCATACCTATTAATTGTTATAAATGTCTCATGAGACACTTGTATTCCTCTCTCCTATAACCTTCTTCTCTTCTTCTATCTCATTTTATATAAATTGAGCCTTGTTTAGATGATATTACATCCTACACTTAGGTATAATGAATCCATATCCATTTTCATCCTTTTATCAATGATAAAATACTATTTAAACTCATTGATTAACTAGTTTTAATATGTATGCTTGTCTAGTTTATCCTATTAAGTGATAATTTTGCTTCCTTGGCATGCTTATCCTTTCTTGCATTCATGTTTTTGTTTGGAATATTTTTTATAGGTCTTTTAAAGTGTCTAAGTGAGGTGTAAGTGTTTAGTGAGTTGTATTTTAAATAGTTTCATGTCATGACCTCTTGACTAGTCCTCCTAGATAAAGTATTCTTCATAACCTTCATGAGAAATACTGATGTAGAGAGGTAGATTTGGAGAAGTGTTTGTTGTAGGTTAGTCTTATGTTTTATGCACATTTATATTTGGTTGGTAGTGGTGCAACATATTTGGTACATCACCCCCATTATAATAGGTCTCTCTCCCTTTTCCTATAAATTAGTAGATTAGTGTTTGAGCCTAAGTGATGCGTTAAGGGGAGCCATCCCTTTAACATATAGATTCACTTCTCCAATAGGGTACACAATACCTTGAGATGTTTCCATTGTTACATCAAATTTGGAAGGCTTAAAATACCTTCTAAAGGGTTAAAATTTGATTGATAACAATTTTGGTACACCAAATGGGACTAAGGTCTAAATGTTTAGAAGGATTCTTGGTGTTGTTTTTCTACATACCAGCCTTTGGAGGTATCCAAAACATCAATGATGACTATGTGCATAGTCATCTAGTTATATCAACCCAATCATTTATTCAAATTATGTTCTATATTCAATCCATTATCTTGGTTAATTTTTTTATGGATGAAATTGAAGTAGTGATCAATTTCATGTAAGTTATTGAAGCTCCTCAATCTTATATCACTCCTTATTAGCCTCACCATGAGCCTTGTCAATCATATAATGAACCTTACCAGTAGTATGATGGTTCATATCAGTCCTATATTACTCTTTAGTATCCTCCTTTTCATCCCAACTACATACCTCAATATCCCTATTAGTCTTGTCATCCTCCTTATTACCATGAACCTCACTCTTACTCCCCTTGTGAGACATATCAGTATTATGATCAGCCTACATCATCCCTATATGGCTATAATAATCCATATGAACATCCTTGTCTTAAACTATGTTATCCTTTTCCTATTACTCCACTAGCTTCCCAAGCTTTTCAATATGGAATGGATGAAATAGGAATCAGAGTAATAGAATTGTCAAGAATGTTTTATTCAACTCCCCAATATGAATAAGTAACTAGGTGGTTTGTATTTGTATCTAATGATCCACTAGAGATGAATGAATTATGTGATCTTGTATTAGAAAGGATGGTGATTTAGGAAAGTCAAAAAAAATTAATGTGTTCAAACTTTTGAATAAAACCCTATGTTCCTTATTAACCTTCCTATGATCCATATCCTCAATAAGAGTCTCCAAGAGAACCTATTAGTGTCAAAGTCCCAAATTAGAACCAAGTAATGAAGTCTTGGGAGAATAAAGAAGAAGAGAGACAAGTTCAATAAATTGAAGTTAAAAAAAACATTGAGCTTATTTAGACACCATTTCCCTCTCCTCAAGTACCTCAAGATACTTCATCTTAGAGGTGTATCTAATAAGGTTTCTAAAATCAAGAAAAAATCCTTAGTGGGGAAGTGTGAAAATTAGTTTGTAGCTGGTCAAGAGCCTCAAGAAGTCTATCAGAATATTTAAGTTCTTGTTAAAGATGATGAAGTGTCTATTTCCCAAATCAACTTACTTTCCTCTAAGATTTCCTACAAAAATATTCTATTCCTAAGGTCTCAAGTTGTAATAAAGCTCCTTCCATCCCTATGACTATCCATCAACCATCCACTATAACTCATACTTCCTCTCTAACTCATGAACATGTTTATCACCTTCTCACCATATCCATTCTTAAAAAGGAACCTATATTATGGGAAGCAAATGAATAATAGATTGTAACTACAAGTGAAATTCAAGGAGAGTGTAATGAAGATACTTCAAGTGATTTTGATGAGAATATATTCATTGATAATCCACTTAGGGAAGAGAAATCCAATTTATGTTTCAAGGATGAGGTTCTAGAAGATGGTCTTGATGGTGTGGTTTAAGAAATACATATAGTTTCATCTAAACTTTATTTAGGGTATAATTGGTATTGAGGTTTAAAACTCTATAAGAAATCAAGATGAAGTCATGAATGATGTTGACATAGTTAATAATGAGCAACAAGATCGACTTGAAAAAGCTGCCCTAAAATCACATCATGACTACATTAAAGGATGTGAAACTCTTGACAAACCTATAATTCTTTAAGAGAAAGAGGAATATGCTCTTCTTTGTGGTCTTACTTATATATATATATATATATATATATATATATATATATATATATATATATATATATATATATATATATATATATATAAAATTAGAGTCAAAGGATTATTGGTAGTAGTACCTTTATTCTCTTCAAGATATTGAAACCATTTGTAAAGGTACATTCACTATTAAATATCATGCTCATGAGGAGATTGATCAAGACACACTCATTGAGGATAATGATGCATTTTTGGTTTAGTATGCAAAGCTCCTTGAAGATATTGATGTACTTGAAATAGATGAGAAGCATTATGAGATAAATAAAGATGCCATCAAGGTGAAAGAAACATTCTTAGATGAAGTATCATTAGATGAGATTGTAGCTAGCAAAGAATCATGAGAAGGATCTTGAAGTACATGATGAGTTCATCTTCATAGGTAACTAGTTTACAGATGTTACCTCACTCAAAAAATTATGAAGATGAGTGGCATTAAAAGAGAAGATGAAAACATAAAGACCAAGGTTGAAGAGGAAACTTGCTTCATGCCATTCCTCATCTCATAGAGCAAGTTTAAAATATTCCCTTTTGACATATGAGGAAAAAGAAAAACTTAGGTTAGTTTTATATATTAATTTACTTATGTTCCATTTTGTGTTTCATATGTGCTTAGCTAGAACATGTGTGTGTTGTCTTTGTTTTTTTTTTGTTTTGAGGTCAAATCAACTTGTCTTGTCATGGTCAAGGTTTGATCGGGTTTGAATTTGAGTGAAAATGACTCCATTTCCCAATGAAAGGACAAGGCTAATAGTCTATTTAGCATAATAGTCATGATATCCCCATGAATCGCCAATTTATTGACTAATTTTAAAATCTAAGGTTAAAATGTCAACCCCTATAGGCAAAAAATTTATTGTCATGTATTTTTATCCTAAATCAAAGTCTTGTCATGCCTTATATGGTCTCTAATAGGTCTTTGTAAAGCCTTGTTAGATAAAATAAGGTAAGGTTATTTCTTAGTATTATAGTCATCTACTCATGTTATGGAGTGATGAGACTTAGTCAAGAGGTGTCATAGGCCCTTGAGTGTCCATTCAAGTCATTTCATGCCTTAATTAACTTTCATAAGCTTTTTATGATGATTTGGAAAGGATAAGGTTATTTTATGGACTTTAAGGTAAGTTTAATAAAGGAAAAAGGTTTTTTTTGAAAAAAATCATCTATATCAAATCTCATAAAAGTGAAAACTTGTAAAAGAACTCTTTCCAAGGTCCTTAGAGTAGTTACATAACTACCACATATGTTAACAAGTCAGAAATGGTTAAAACCTTGATTTTCATCACCATAGAAGGAGCTTTGCTCACTTGTACCAACTTCAAAAGCTCACTTTTAGGTAAAAACATTGTATAGGTGTACTTTGGGCTTCCAAAAGTTATTTTTAGGATTTGGATCAAATTTTAGGTTAAAAATTTTTATTAAACACTATCTCTCCTCCATCATTACCTTTATAAGCTCAAAAAGGCAAAAATAAAATGCATGGTTTGACTTTGACAAAAATTTAGAAGCTAAAAATTTGGCAATTTTTAGGGGTCCTAATTATATTCAATTTATTTGCATTGGTTTTCATATTCATGTACCCTCCTATATGAATAATTATTATGAGTGACAGTAGGTCACTATGACCTATACATCATGCGAGGTCTAGTTTTGTTCCTATTCATTCATGCTTGAATTATATGGAGGAGAATGATTTTTTGGAGTGTTTTAAGATGATAAAATGACCCATTTAATGGTAAGTTTCATCAATAAACTCAACCTTCTCAGGTATCTTCAACAAAAAGAAATGTTTCTCAGGTGTATGGAGTTTCAGTCATCCTTACTGGAAGTGTTTTAATTTGTTTGAATTATTTTGACTCAAAGGTTTTTAGGTGATTTATCATTAATGTAAAATGTTAAAACTCTAAAAATATTAATGTGTTCTCTCTTGATAATTATCTCTTTGTAAATATAATTTTAAGAGAAAGCATGTCTTGCTTTTTGAAAAGTATGGTATGTCCATAAATGGCCTTATACGGGTCTGAACATCAATGTTAGCCCAAGTGGAAATAAAAAACCAATGTATCATGCGATAATTATATTTATAAGGTTATAATTCCAAGGTATTCAGAATCAAGGTCAAATTGTTCTCTCAAACAAAGGTTATAAGGGTGTTTTAGTCACTCACATGTCTACAGACCCATTAGTGAGTATTCATGGGTCTTGGGGCTTATGTTAAAAGTGTTAAACCCTTGAAAATCCATAATATACCTCCTAAAACTAATTATACATTTATTACCTCCATTTAATATCATTAATGACTATGAATGAATGAAGATACCCTCAATTTTAATGAAAAACCTTGTACATCAGATGACTATATGGATAATTCGTACATATAAATGGACAAGTTTGAAGTGGCATAATGTTTGTAAAAATATTTATAGGATTTTATGAGAAGTTAATATTAATTATCATAATATTTTACATAATATCTAAGAAAAATAATCAAGGGTTTGCCTTAACAAGACTATATAAGAAAAAAAGGGACCTATAGGTTACAGGCCTATTGGTCTTCTTAGGAACAAAAACCATTTGTTTATACCAAAAAGAGTTGGTTAAAAAAATTATTCCATATATAATTATAGGTTATAAATAAATTCAAATAATCATGAAGACATCTACGTGGTTTGAGAACCAATGGAAGTTTAGATGTTTGAGTATGCAACCTTATTACTCATACATAGGTCTGAATATGAGGACAAGAAGGTAAAGTTTGAATATGTTATCAAAAGAGATAAGGAAATTTGTGATAAAGTGAGAAAAAAATAACAAAAAAGGTGTAATTACTTTCAATATTCCATGATGGGATGATAATACCAATCCTTAAGATCATGATAAACTATTTCTAATGACTACCTACAACAACACTTTGAGAAGGTATGAAGGTAGTCTAGGATAAGTGTATGCTTGGAGAGATATAGGGTTTGGGAAAATTCAAAAGGTTATGAACCAAAATTAATGTGGTTGTAATATAAAATTGCTTAAATAATAATTATAAACTCCTAGCACATAATCAAGTTCCCAAGAACTAACACTTACAACTAGGCTTAAAAAGGAGTAAGAAGGAGATTGCATGTTTGTGGAAACATATTGACTTGAGAGTTCTAATGAAATATGATCGACCCCAAATAATATTATTTAATTGATTAAAAGATTCAAGGATTGTAAATTTAATTCCTATAACCCACAAATTCACTTAGACTATCTTAAGGACCACCTACAGGTTATTTAGGTAAGTAGGTTGGTTATGGGCTTAATAAGATAAGGTCACCTACAGTTAGTGAGAGTGGATTTTGGGTGAGATAATGATCAACCAATGAAAAAAATTGAGGTAAAATAACTCAATAGACCAAAAAATAGCTCAAAGAGAAGATGAACAAAGACTAATAATTCATCTAAACCCCTGTCTACACAACTAAAGTGAGATGCAAGCCTATTTATCTTGGAAAGTGAAGATTAGTTATTTCTAATGAAGAGAAGAGGTTTGAAAAGAAGAAAATAATTTGAAATTGTTTCATTATAATTTTATTACTCCATATAACTATCAAACCTATCGTAAGAGGATGGAATGAAGATAAACTTTGTCTAGGTCTAATAAGCCTAAGAGTCTAAGTCCACTACATACACAAACCATAGGTGCAGTCATGAGATAAGAAGTTCAGTGAAGGTGACATGATATCTGAGGTTATTATATGGTGTAGTATGAAGTTAAAAACCCCTTAATATCATCCATAGGTAGACGAAATAAGGAGAGATCCATTTAATATTTCAAGACCATCTCAAGCTCCTCCAATCGGTGACTACATTCTAAAGACCAGTCTTCTCTTGTTTGATGAGGCCATGACCCTATGCATGTAATTAATTTAATTTAAAGAATGGTAATGAGGTCCCCATTATTCAAACTCATGGCATCAATTTTTGTTTTGAACCCATCACCTTCATGAATAAAAACTAAGAATGTAGACCCCTTTCTAATGGCTTATATTAGACCATGAGTCAACTTATTACACTCACAACTATAAATTATAGATGTATGAGAGCATAATAACTTGGGGATAGTAAATAGGGATATAAAAATTTAAATTTGTGGGATTGGTTTAGGGGTTAAGGGCATAGGGTTTATGAATAGTCATTAAGAACCTGAGATACTATAAACCCTCCTAAAATCCTAGTAATGACTAGTTGAGAGAGATGAGTTTATAAAGTACATTATATGACCTATTTTTATCCTCTAACCTCATAAAAAATATTATATACTCCAATTAGGTTCTTACCATGTGCTTCATTTTTACTTGAAACTATATGGATGACATCAAATGCCCTATTTTTCAAAGAGTTTTTGTGTTCTATAGGTTTTTAGATAGTTGAACACTTTAAAAATATTGGGAGAGGTCATTTAGGATGTATTTAATCTATTATATCCTAAACATATATGCAATATGTCCTACAAGTGATCAAACAAGTTTCATTTTTCAAGGCAGTCTCAAATAGGCCTAAAATGAGACTAGGTTTCAAGGCCATTTCATGGTTCTCACACTTCCACAGGGTTCTAGGGCCTCAAATTTGACATGGAGTTTGGTGATATTCTAGGTAAAGTTAATTAGATACTTTAATGTGGTTTCAAATTTGTGGGAGATATCTATATTAGAAAATTAGGCTTCAATGGCAAGGAAGCCTAATTAAGGCATAATTGAGGAGAGAGAATGGGCTAAAAAGACACTTCTACTTAGAGCCAAGACATAAAATTTATAATGGAGTTATAAGGGGATATTCAGTCATTAAATATGTGCTTAGTTTCTCAATATACTCCATACGTTGTTATATAAAAGGAGGTTTACATGTTTTCAAGTCTATAAAGAATGAGGCCAATTGAGATATTTTGGAATAAAATGAGTTCTTGTACTTCCAAATGAGTTGTTTTAGGTCTAATATGATATGTATATTTATTTTATTGAGATATAAATAATTGGATAATATGAACTAATGTTTTGACACTTGTAAGCAAGATTGGCCTAGTGAGATGAAGGGGTTTTAAGACACATAAGGAAATGGATGATGATTGCCACTCAGATATCAGTTGGAAAGATATTAAAATTTATGAAAGGTGTAAAGATTAGAGTTGGAGTGTAACTCACATGGTATGATGTTTAATAATGCCACATTTCCTCTCACAAGCCAAGGCAAAGGTAAGTTTTGAAGAGCAAGGTAAGGTGTCAAACAAGGTTTGATACTTCCATGTCATTTGGAGAAGAAGATTATATTCAAGAGACCAACACTTGTACTTGAAGACCTTATGGGGAAATTGCATATGTATTTATTGTTTTAACACTCTCATGAGACACTTTTCTTCCTCTCTCCTATGCCCTTATGCTCTTCTCTCTCATTTTCTATAAATTTATCCTTAATTGGTTGAGATTTCATCCTCCACCTAGGTATGGGGAATCCCTTCCCATTTAAAACCTTTTATCAATGAGAAACTATTATTTAACATCCTTCATTGAATGGTTTCAATGTGTATGCTTGACTAGTTGATCTTGTTAAGTGATAGGTTTTATTCATTGCATGTTTGCCATTTTTTAAATCCATGTTTCAATTTAGAATCATTTTTGTAGGTCTTGTGAAGTTTATAAGTGAGGTATAAGTTTTTGGTGAGTCCTACCAAGTGGTATACTAGTGTTTAATCCTATGTAACTCATCAAGGGGAGATATACCTTGAACCTATATATTAACCTCTCCAATATAGTACCCATAACCTTGAGATGTTCCTATGTTCCATCAAGTTTGGAAAGCTTGAACTACCTTTCAAAGGGTGAAAATTTGATTAATAATAGTCCCCATTTTAATATTATCAGGTTACACTTAGTATCGTCACTAGGTTTTAATAGTTTGGGTCATAATACCATCTACAATGGTTGATTCATAGCATCTTACTTGACCCAGTTTAAATACTCATATTCAAAGTGGGGGCAAGTGAGCCTTGTTTCTCCCCCCATTTAGTTCATATACTCAAATTCAGTCCACATATCAAAGTGTGGGAAAGTGAGCCTTGTTTATTCACACATTTAATTTACATACTAAGATTTAGAGTGGGGTTAAGTGTGCCTTGTTTCTTCACACATTCAATTTACATACTCAGTTTTAGTATAGGGCCATTCACATTGTGTGTGTCTCCCTTGCACATATAGCACTCTAGTTCATATCCACTTTTTTAGCCAAGAAGTGGACCAAATATAGATTACATTCATAAAATTGCAAGTAAATGTTCCTCTTTTTATTTTATTCAAGTAATTTCATTTCATTACATTTCTAGAATAAAATGGGGAAAATCTAAACACCTTAGTTTGGTCAAGCAACCACAATTACTATGTCTTTTGTTGATCTTTCACATGAACATCTTATTGATGATTATATACCTTGTTTGCGTGGTCATTTTGAGTCTTTTTATCTTCCTTATGTCTTGTTTTTATTTATTTTAAACACTCCTTGTAGTCATAGGTCACCTTTTCCTAGTCAATATCCCCTAACATATCTTCCCTAATTTTATCTCTATTTTGAGCCCTATGATACTGGATCCACTTTCAAGATAGTAACACCACATGGCCCTAGTGTCCACTTATGGCTCTAATGTCTGATAGGACCTTTCACCCATGTTTGAGTCCAAACCCTTATATGATACTTATCTTGTTATTTTTTATCCCTCTTTCATTACTTTTTAACAAGTGAAAAATGTATTATATTCAAAACAAATTTCCTTCTATATAAAGAGTCTCACAAGGCATTTTACATATAACACTTGCTATTTTGGAACTTATTTACATAAAATCAATCAATAGTAAAACTCAATAATCTACATAATAGTCAGTCTTCAAACTTAGACATTTTCATGCTTGATCAAAGAGGGGCTTAAGTGAATATTTATCTATCATACCATCCCAGTTGATGGTATACGTCTCTTAAGGGAGAACTATTAACTAATTTTGACCCCAAGGTTGAAATGTCAACCCCTATAGGAAAAAAATATCTTATAATGTATTTTTGTTCTTGTTCATATCCTATTAAATTCCTTAGTGGTTTTTAAATAGTCTTTATAAGGTCTTATAAGCATTTTTAAAGGTAAATTTGGAGAAATTAAGGTAATGTTCTTTCTTTTTCTTGTAGTGGTTTAGTCATGTCATGGAGTGATGAGGCTTGGTCAAGTGGTGTCATATGTCCTTAGTTTTAAATTAAAGTATTTTCATGAATTAATAACCTTTAAAAATTAGTTCATGTTGATTTTTAAAGTTTAAGGTTCTTTTGTCAACTTTAAGGTAATGTTTTATGAGGAAAAAGATGAGTTTTGCTAACTTTCATGTATGATAAAGATCCCCAAGAGAATAATCCATACAAGTAATATTTAAAAGTTCCTTGGATTATTTTATATAAAATATGAGAAAGATATCCATTTTTTGATAAAGTGACTTATGAGTTTTTTGACCCAATTAAGTTTTCTAGGCTCTTTGCATGCAAGCAGTCCTAGCTAGTCATAAGGTGAAATGGTGTTTTCAGAGCTCTATAGGTGTGATCATGATTTAAAAATTAGTAAATATGGTTATAATTAGTGTATTAAATTTTCCATGGTTACCTATAGGTCATAAAATTAGTGGAAATATCCACTATTTTGTCTAAGACCCTGCTCATTCTATTGGCAAAGGGTAGTATTAACACTAAGTGAGTCCATTTGGTCTCAAAGCATAAAATAATTTTAAATAAATCATGAAGGGATATTTAGATATTAAAAATTAATTAATAATATTTACATAAAATATTGGGACGAAATAACACCTAGGTTTTAGTCCAAGATCCCTTGAGGGCTAGCAAAGAGGTAATAAACCTAAACCCCAAGACCCTTGACCGGTCTACCAAATGAATATAGAAGATTGATAAACACTAAAAAATCATGTGAAATCATGGGGGATAATTTTTATAATTTTATTAACTTCTCATAATATTTAATTGAAGTATTAAAACCCAAAACTTAGATTTGACCTCTCTTGAGCCTCAAGAATGCTAAGCAAGCCACCCGAGGACCAAATTCAAATGATCATACCATCTCTCACACTTAGAATGGGAAGATGAGAAATTTGGGATATATTATTAGGTAAATAAATAAGGTTTTAAAATTTTAAGGAGTTTAATTGGATGTTTTTTCTTTATGAACAATTGTTAAGACCCCAGACAGGTCTTAAACCCTTATAAAACCTTGATTATGACTACTCAAGGGAAATGGACTTTAAATTCACCTATAATGTCATATATTAATATTTAAACCTATTAAATTTTGTTTAGGTCTCTAACAATATTATCCAAATGTATTTTTATTCTAATGTCACTTGTATGGATTGATCCAAATACCCTATTTTTCATGATTTTTAGTGTTTTTTAGGTGTTCGAAGAAGGGGAGAACTTCCCAATCATAGGATGAGTTAATTTTAGATTTTTAATAACTATTAAAGCTAAAAAAAATTAATGTTATATTATGGAGGTGGTTTAACAAGACCCATTTTCCATGGCAATCCCAAATAGACTCAAAATAAGATTAGGAAACAATGTGGTTTCTTGGTTTGCAAACTTTCACACAGTCTTAGGACCCCAAAATTGACATGGAGGTTTGTGAAGGTATTTAAAAAATTATTAAAAACAATTAGATATTTTCACATGTTTTGGAGCTCCCACTAGCAATATGTATAATTTATATGCCTTAGTGGGCTAATTAAGCCTAATTTGGGAGAGAGAATGAGTAGTAAAGTACACTTACACTCAAAATTTGATCACAAAAAATTGTGTGGAGTGGTAATGGGATAGATGGTATATAAAAATATTCTCATTTTTCCATAGTCATGTCCAAATTATTCTAGACAAGGAGCTTTACCTTTTCGGAGGGTTACAAGGTTTTGAGAAGGAATTCAAGGTTTTGGTGCAAAACCAAGTATTTGTGAGTGTTTTATGTATTAAAATGTATTTTTATAGGTCTAATATGCTATTGTGAGACCATAAATGGAATAAATTTGTATTCTTGAGAAAAAACTCAACTTTTACCTTCTACACCATGTTGAAAATACTCTTTCCAAGGAGTTAAAATACTCAATCATCATATAAATAATATACTAAACCTTTTAAAAGATAATACACCTTATATACACCACATGGGATATTTTAAAAAATAAAATATCATATTTTAATATTTTGAAAGGTTTGAAAAGGTCTTGAGCCTCCTGAATGCACCTTCTCTCCTTTTTATGCCTAATGTGTTGAAGAATTCAAACTTACACTTAAGAGCTTATAAAAGCCCATGGATCATGGAAATTCCACATGAAAGTATTATAAAAAGATTCAATGAATATTAAAGGAGGAATTACATTCATATTTTCAAGGGGTAAGACTAATCCTTCAATAAAGACATAAGACCAAGTATATAGGGGCTCTAGCAAGGATTTAGGCACTCTCCAAGTGGTCAAGGCTTGACCAATCATGAATAATACATTATCCAAGACTAATAAAATTATAAAACTATAGATAATATTCCCCCTAAGGATATTAAAGTTTTAAAGGTTTTAAGAAGTACTACATAGCATTTCAAGGGGAGAAAAGGCCAAGATTGAAGACCACTATTTTGGGACTGCTTTGTCTCCAAGAATTTTATTTTGATATTTAAAATCATTTTATATAATTTTAATAATAAATATTTTATTTTGGTTGTGCTAAAAGGATTATAAATTTTGTACTCACCTTTGGAGAGAAATAATTATCTTTTGTTCCTCTATTTTTAAGTTTTTTGGTGAATTATGCATTTACCATTGATATAACATTATGAAGCATTGATTTTCCTATGTTATTTTCTACTTTTTCTACCTTCATGAAACATATTTGAACTTATAAACATCATTATAAGTGTCTATATTATATTTAGTCTAATAATTGGATGTGAATTCAATTCTTTTACACTCTTTCCTTGTAAAGATTGAGTCTATCAAGTGCTTCTTATGAAACACTCTTGTAAAAGTCTTTCCTGAGTGTAGATAATGCATTCAGTATTTTCCATTTCATAAGAGTGTTGATTTAAATCATAAGTGGTCATAAAATATTTGTGCATCACTTTCATTTTCAACTTTTCTTTCAATTCCATTGTAAATAGTGTCTTTTTAACCTATTTCATTGTCAGAATCAAAGATAGTATGTTTAAGAATAAGTTTGAGTGAGATAACCTAGGAAACTAGCCCTATCTAGAGATTATCTCCCTTCCAAAGTCACTAATACTTAGGAGATATTTTATGTTCCATTAGGAGTGAGAAATAACACACTTTATCTCAAGGGCACACTCTTGACTGATAATAGTTTTTGGCAGGCCCAGTGGGACACATTCTCCTTGGCATAGTTGAAGTTCAAAGCTGAGAAAAAGTACTTGCATTAGAAGAGGACACTCATCATCATTAGAACTAGAGGATTCCTTCAAGTTTAAAATTTCTTAGTATAAGATAGGCAACACTTTCATTTTAAAGTATACTAAAAGATCATCTAATAATTATATTCCTATTAAATTCATTGAGTGCCTTTTACTTATTATAAAAGAGAAAGATTTAATGAGACAAAACCCTATCCTAGAAAGCAATTTCTATCTCCTAGTCAGCCTATTATTGTAAATAATAAAATTCCAACTATCTATACAGCTATCAAAAACCAAGCTTTTATCTCATTCAATAGAGGTAGCCCACTGAATATAACCCAGTTTAATGATATGCCTATATTAGCTCTTAAGAGCTTCCATTTATTTTTAGGATAAGATCAAATAAATATTGTTGAGTACATCAAGGATGTTTACAACCTTTTTTAAATCCAAAATATTATTCAAGATAACATGGGTATTAGACTACTTGTTACTTATTTCAAAGGAAAAACATTGTAGTGGTATTAAAACCTCCCACTAAAATCCATTGCTTCTTAGGATGACTTAGGTGTATCCTTACTCAAACAATTTGATGACAAATATGATCACATATCCTTAGTTGAGAAACTGATTACCATAAAGAGGGATCCTCATGAGTTCATGACTAAATTTAACCTTAGATTTTAGAAAACATGGACCAGGATACCTCTATTAATCAGGCCATACCTATAACATGTCTATTTATATTATGTTAGATCCCTCAATTCTGAAATTAGTGTCATGATACAGTTAATGGGTGCTACCACATTTCTTGATACATATGAAGTTGTAATAAGAGCTAAGAATAGTTTGATACAAGCTATAAAATTGGCACCTAGGCATCTTATGCCTTTTTCCATGAAATAAAACCCATACCACTCCATAAAGCTCCTCTTATGGATCCTATTCCATCCCCCTAAGCATAAGTATCAACCCCCACTAGCCAATCAACTAAGATTGGAGATTTGAAAGGAATGTTTCAGTCCTTTTAGAATGAGATTATCCCACTAAAAAGGTAGTAATACAAATAAAATAAGCATTACCAAACACATAAATATTCTACTTATCAACCTTTTAGAGTCAATAGCCAACCCTATCAAGGCTTTATAGAACAAAGACCATCATATCAAGCTCAAAGATCTATCACTCAAACCAAACTATATGCAGCTATTCATCCAAATGCTCCAAAATCTTCTAAGGCTATTTTTCTCATGGTTACTCAGAATAACATGATGTTAGATTCAAATTGGCAACCCTCAAACCAAAATGACATATAGAATTAAACATTGGTTAACTAATCCATAATCATGACTCAAATGTCTCAAAAAAAGGTTTCTTAAAGAACATCAACATAATTAGGGTATGACAAAATAATATAATATGATTCATGGTTAAGGGTAGCTATATTATACTTTTATTAATTATTATCTTGATGATCATGTGGTCTTGAATCATGTTAGTGATAATGGTGCCTCAAGAAATATGGTTGAAGCTATGACTAGAGTGAAAAATATATCTACTTAGGAGATAAAATATCTTGTTCATGCTTAAATTACACCTATAAATGTTCCTAATATTGATAAAAATTAGTTTACTACCCCTATACCACATAAAAATCAGAATATAGAGGTTATCAAGTCTCATCAAGCATTACATGTTCAGGATCAACAAGCTATGCAAAAGGTGCAAACAAGGGTAAGTGTAGTTCCTTGTAGTATTTCTGATCATACGAAGAATTCAAATTTTAATATGGTAATGCAATATTTATTATAAATCCTAAAACAAAAGGACATGCTCATACAAGAACTTTTACTCTCAAATTAGCATCAAAACTAGCTAAAAAGGAGAGCATAGTGTTGACAAATTTGGAATAGCCAACAATACATGAGGTCTAAAAAGTAAAAAAAAAGAGATAAATGTGGGTAAGGATGAAGTAAAACAAGGTAAAACACCTCCATTTTAAAACTCTTTGATAGTTGGTGATACATTGGTTCATAACTTTATATTGCGTAGTGGGGCTAGTAACATTGTCATGTCCAAACAAATTATAGATAAGCTTCATTTAGTTTATAAACTAAATGTAAAAGGGGTATTTTATATGGATGGGTGGCCAAAAAATTATATTAGGCATAATTAATAACCTAATGTTTATTTTTCATGATTTACCAAATGTCACCATTTAGTAGGATGTATTAGTGGTGGACTTGCTTCCTTACTTTGCCATGTGTATGTCTAGAGACTTCAGCTCAAAGATTAGTGGCTACCTATTACATAATTAAACATATTTAATGTTCATAATGTTGTCCCCCAAAAATATTAGTCATTTTTTGGACAACATTTGAACTATTTTGGCTTATGGGGCCAAAATAGTTCAAAATAGTTCAAATGTTGTCCAAAAAATGACTGATAATTTTAGGGGACAATAGTTGGCTCCAGTTGGGGAACTTCCTTCAGTTGAAAACTTGGAACAACTAAGGGGATTAGAAACCATAATCTCTAGTGCCTTGAAGTGTGCCATTGAACCGTTGAACTAATGTTGGTTTAATCAACAAGGTTCAAAGGGCTGCCCCAAAACCAAAGGAAAAAGAGTCTTTACGGAAGGAATTGAACCAAACTGATAGCCCTTGTGGAGGGCAATGAACCAAGCTGAGTGCCCTTATGGAGGGAAATGATAAAAAAATTAACAAAGAGAATTCCTTTAGAAAAGTGAACCAAAGACAAACAACCCTTGCTAAGGGCAGGTAAGGAGCAGATGGACCATTTCAAAAGTCCAAAGGATATTTATGGGCTTGAACAGTCCTTGTGGAGGGTATAGTTCTCTTTCAAGAAAATAACATGATAAAATGGTTAAGGCAAGAATCCTTTTGACTTTTTTCTAAAGGAATTCACTTGGGAATATTTCCTTCAGACAAACTATCTGAAAGAATTCCTTTAGACTTTTTATCTAAAGGAAAAGTTTGCCAAAATAGAAAACTCATCAAGGAAATAAAAGCCTGAAGGCTGTCCAAAAGATCCCAAAGGGTAGGTACCCTTGCAGAAGGCTCTCGCTAGGGAAAGTGGACCATTTCTCAAGACCCCAAAGGGGCAAGTTCCCTTTGGGAAAGATCAAACCTCAATTTGTAGCAAAAGCTGCCATGTGTCCCTCATAAAGATGTAGTGGAAGCCACCACGTGTCCCTCATAAAATTGTAGTGGAAGCTACCAAGTGATGTCTTCTGACACAATTTTTAATAACTTTCAAAATAGCAAAACATTCCATGTGTCATCTACAAAAATCAATAAAGGTTGCCAAGTGGCAACATCTGTAGCTTCTTCCTTTTATTGAGTAAGGACTATGGTGGGTCTTGGGAGAGTGGCTAAACTCAAGTAGAATGTGCCACGTGTCATCACCTACATGAGTTCAAAAGAGTCCCAAATTTTTCTAAAGTGTTTCTATGAGTTCAATAGAAGCCACCATAAGTCATCATCTATAAGACTCTCAAAAGGCCCCAAAGCCTCTATAAGTTAAGTGGATGTTGCCACGTGTCCTCACCTATTTCACAATGGAACATGCCATGTGTCACTTGTTAAGAATAATAGAAAGTGGCCAAAGAAAATAGGAAAGACATGAAGGAAGTGCTAAGGAGGATGATAGGCCCACAACTATCAAGTTTAAGGCAACCAAGTAGCCATTGGCTTTCAAATGATGACAAACCTGAACACGTCAAATTTGTGACAATGAAATAACTATTGATCCTTGTAGGCTTAAGCACAGATCCTGTGAACAAATTTAGTGACTAGCTAAAGAGATATCTTGAGAGCTTAGATCACATAGATAACGATGAAATACAACAAAGAAAGGAGGAATGATGGAGAAAGATCAGAAATATCAATGCATGGGAGATGTTTCTCGAAGGTAAAGCAGTCCACTAAGTGGACATCAAAAAGTGAAAATATTTAATGACACAGCTTGTCTTTCTACATTGAGTAAAGCAAACAACTAGAAACACATCAGGTGGCCCATATTAAAAACTAACGCTCGATTCTAGCATAGACATTGGATAGAATTTAAAATACATTGAATGCATCATAAGCCATCATTTTTGCAAAACAAAGTGCCCAAGTCTTTCTTAGAGCACTATATATAGGACTCTCTCTTATTGATGAGGGGGATCTTGATCTGTAATAAAAAATGAAACTTTTCCCAAATTGAAAGACATTACTGAGACTTTGAGCTCAGATTGTTGATCATATTTCATTATTTGAATAAGAAAACAAGTGACTTTTTAGACTTTGTGCTGGAACAACTTGGTTGTTAGGGAATTTGTTCTTATGTTTGTTTGCTTAATATGTTTTTTCCATTTGATTAAATAAGTAAAATTAGTGAAAGTGATCAGGAAGGTGTCCTGAAGCTAGTTGTGGAGAGACTTTGTGCTGCCATAATTATCTTTATTTTGTATATTTTTCTATTCCTATGTAAAAGATCTCGGGATGACTTTGTGCCCTCATTATCCTTCATATTCTATTTCTATGTAAAATACCTTGAGAGAGATTTATGCCCTCATTGTCTTTCATATTTCACTCTTTGGTAGTTGAGGTGGAGACTTTGTGCCTCATTTCATCATGCTATGTTACTGTGCCTTTTTATAGTTACTTATCATCACCCGAAAGATTCCTTTTGTCTACTGAAAAACACTTTTAAAAGAAGAGGAGTGTCTTTTGTCATTTCATTAATATTTCCTCTTTGATTTGTGAACATCATATATGAAAAAAGAGAGATGGATGGTTTATCCTACCCTTGAGTGTTATTTTATATATATATATATATATAGTATATAGCCCCTACATATCTATAGGGAACCTCCCCTTGATGAGAGGAGAGATTTGTCCCCTTTTGATGTAGTAAACTTGCACATCTGGCTAACTAATTTCCCTATGTTGTGGTTAAAGAGACCTATTTTGCTCATTCGTTAGCTGATTGACAAAATATTCACCCAACAATTTTTGGCGACTCCATTGGAGATTTACATACATTTTGAAGCCTCAAGTTTTAGATTGAAGTAGTCCCTACCCTTATCCATTATATACTCTGGTGACTCCATTCTATCTTACCCATTATCATTAGAGCCTTACCATCTCCCTCCACCTCCATGCCAATTGGGATAGAATGTGTAGTTTGAAGCCTCAAGCTTGAAGCTGAAGTAGGGCTAGTTCTTTCCCATTTTTGTTTTACAATCTGACAATTCCATGTTATACACGAAGACAAAGGGCTAAAGGTATTATCAACCCTGTATTTTATTTGGTACAACAAACTAATTCTATTTTGTTTCCTTCTCCATCTCACCTCCAACAAACTAGGAGCTTTCTTCCTACTAAATTCAAGTCTCCATTACTAGGTAAAGCATCCATTTTTGCTATTAATAAAGCTTTTTCAATACTTACCCCTCTGAGATTTTTTATCCCACCTTTCCATAATCATATAATGGTAGTTCAAGGTCCTTAGGGTAACTCTTTTGGCCCACTTAATCTAACTCTACCCCTGCATGAACTTCCACGTAGCTCAAGAAATAATATACCCAAATTATGTGGTGATGGGAAGGTTCATCCTGACAAACATATTGCAGCCTTTAGCATAGCCTTTGGTGTAATAGGAGTGAAATTTGAGGATGTGGCAGTTAGGCTTTTCATAGAAACACTACAAGGTGTTGCTATAGGATAGATCAGTGACTAACTGGAACACCCTCAAAGCCAAGTTTGAAGCTAGATTCAAACCTGCAAAAGATGCACATGTTCTGTTGGCCCAACTCAAACAAATGAAGAAGTAGCCTCATGAACCAATGAGGAATTTCATAGCCAAGTTTGAAAAATTGAGGAATAGTATTCCTACTATTTCTCAACCAACACCTGAGAATCTCAAATGTTTCTTCATCAACTCTTAGCTACTTGAAGTAAGTTTTCTGCTGAGATGTGCTAGCCAAATAGACCTTGATACAACTCAAGATTTGGCCACTGAAGTGGAAGATGACCTTCTCTTGGTAGGAAAGATAAGGAGAGATCTAAATAGAGGTAAATCCTCTTCATCTTCCAAATATCCATCTACAGGTACCACTGATCCAATGGTGTAGAAGCTAGCAAATGAGTTGCTACATCTCAGGAAGTAAATGGCACAAGGGATATCATTAGCTCCTTCATATTGCGATATGCCAAGAAAGACATTACCCAATTAGTCATACCAAGGCAACACTACCAAAAATCAAGGATAGCCAAATCATCTTCCTCTCCCACAAGGGAAACTTACCATTGAAGCACCCCCAACCAATTTAGTAGTTGGATATCTTGAAATAAAATCTAATTTCTCTTTCCACCCTAAATTGAATCAAGAAAATGATGTTGATCTCCTTGCAGAAGTCTAGAAAGAATTAGCTAACAACTCCAACATTGGTTTCCTAAATTACCAGGATGAACCCAGAGGTAAAAATGAAGCAATTGATGGATCATATGTTGTATTCACTTGGTCCCAGAGCTAGTCAGCCCAACAGGCTGATAAGGGAAAAATAGGGGAAAGTTCTCAGCCTACAGTCTCAATTGCCAAATGAGGAACTTCTCTACCTTTCCAACCAAAGGACCCCATGAGTATTAAAAAGGTAAGTACATCAAGAATTCCTCCATCTCCAACTTCAATTCCACAGACTAGTCCTCCCCCTCTTAAAAACTAGAAAGATGAACTACCTTCCTCTATTCCTAATAGATTTCAGTCATTTGACATAATCAACCATGTCAAGAATACCAAAATTCAAATGTCTAAATTTGAGTTCCTACAAGCCAGTCCTAAATAGTTGGATAGGTTATTTCAGTGTGTGAAGAATAAAGTTATCCCTATAGGACAAGATGATAAGAAGGTAACTCATGATTCCCCAAATAACATGCCCATTCCAAACAATCTTGTCATTACTCTTCCAACTACCGCTGGGAAAATAGAGCCTTTCTATGTTTCTCTATTGATAAATGGTCACAAACTAAACAATTGCATCATAGACTTAGGTACTTCAAACAATGTCATGCCTACTAAAGTGGTAGAATCTCTTGGTCTCACACTGACCAAGACATTTGGGAGGTGTTTCTCCATAGAAAACAAACAAGTACCTCTGCTATGACAAATCAATGATGCCCAATTTGCATTTTTATCATTCCTAGACAAAAGGATCAAGATGATAGTCTTGGTAGCCAATGTTCTAGCCTCATACGGCATTCTTCTAGGGAAAAATTTCTGCAAAGATGTTGGTGGAGAATTAAACATGGATCTATCTGAGGCAAGGATCCCTGTCAAAGGCATCATGTAGAGGCTACTTCCTGAAAAGGAAGCAAAATATGTTGTCACTCAGACATTAGCCCCTCAAACCCAAATTCTATTTGAATCTTCAGGTATGGGTAATTATTTTTTGACCACAAAAGATACTCATGTTTTAGCTGATGAAACCCCCAAAAATGATAGTCTAAAATTAGTTTAGATGGAATAGTAGAAGACATGATAGAATGCAATGCAAACACAAAATAATTCTCACTTTCAAGCAAAGAGAAATTTGAAAAAGGATCAATTTTAAATAAGGTATGGATGTTGGAATTTGATGGTAGCTATTCCTCTACTGGTTCAGGGGCTGGGATTGTGTTGATATCTCCTCAAGGAGATATTTTTCCCTCTTCATACAAGTTACAGTTCAGCAATACTAACAATACTACTAAATATGAATCCCTTTTGCTTGGATTGAAAGCCACTAAAGACAAGGGTGTCAAAATCCTTCATGCCAAAGGAGATGCCAAGTTGGTGGTTTTTTAGGTAAGAAACCTGTACCAAACCAAAAATGAGAGATTATGCCACTACCACAATCTAGTCTGGGATCAAATTGAAAGCTTTGATGTTTTATCATCTCTACCATACCCAGGGAATTTAATGACCGAGTTGATGTACTGGTTGTTTCAGAAACTCTCTTAGTCCCTCACCCAAACATCACAAGAGGCAAATACACCATCGAGCTAGTCTTTCGACTGAGTGTGCCTGATAATGCCAATCATTGGCAAGTGTTTAACAATGACAACTAAATCATTGCCTTTTCGGAACAAAGAGATAGCTTCAAATAGTTGCACTTTGAATTCAATAATCCTCAGAAGCTTGAATCAGCTCCTAAAAAGAACACAAATGTAAATGAAGATTTCTTGCGACTCAAAGGGAATAAAATTCCCAAAGGTCTAGTTTCCCTCGAAAAGATATTTGACAAACATGATAGATTCATCAAATATCAACAAATGGATTCAAGCTCCTCCTAGGGGTTTGATCAGATAAATTTGGGTACCAAATAAGATTCCAAGATGGTTAACATTGGTAAATACTGCACTCCTGAAGAGATGTTTAAGTTTACTACTTTGCTCAGCTAATACATGGACATCTTAGCATACTCTTATGATGACTTTAAGTTTCTCAAGTATGATGAAATTTGCCATGACATTCCTCTCAAGGCTAACTCAGTACCTTACAAACAAAAAACAAGGTAGTATAATCTGAAGATATCAGGTACTATTTTATCTGAGATACAGAAAATGCTAAATGCTAGGATAATTTTCCCAATCCATCATTCCACATGGATTACCAACATAGTCCCTGTAAGGAAGAAGAATGGTGAAATTCGCATTTGTGTGGATTTCAAAAATCTAAATCAGTCATTCTTAAAGGATAACTATCCTTTGCCCATCATGGATCAAGTACTTCAGACAGTGATAGGCTCAGAGATGTTATAAATTCTAGATGGCTTCTTAGGATACAATCAAGTTAAAGTTAGTGAAGCAGACCAACACAAGACTACCATCACCATTGCTTAGGGCACATTTTCAAATAGAAGGATGCCTTTTGGCTTGATAAATGCTGGCACCACCTTTCAAAAATCAATGGACCTTACTTTAAAGGATGAGATGGGTAAGTTCATTGTAGTTTATCTTGATGACTTGACCTTTTTTCTAAACATCACTCGGATCACATACACCACTTCCAATAAGTACTAGAGCGATGACACCAAAATGGCATTTCTTTGAACCCCAATAAGTCAATTTTTGGAGTAATAGAGGGAAACTTCTTGGACACATTGTGTCCAAAGGAGGCATAAAGATTGACTCAAATAGAGTCAAGTCTATTCAAGAGCTTACCTTGCCTACAAGTAAGACTATTTTTCACTGTTTCTTCAGAAAGGTGAATTTCTTATGAAGGTTCATCCTCAAGTTTACTGAGAAGACTCGACACATTATGAACATGATGAAGGGGAATTCCACCTTTAGTTGGATTGAAGAAGGCAAGTCAGCATTTGAGGAAATCAAGATTGCCATTACCCATGCCCCGATTCTGGTTTGTCCAGACTACAACAAAGAGTTCATCATATACAGCTATGCTTCTGAACACATGCTTTCAACAATTTTGGTTTAATAGAATAAAAAAGGTATGGAATATCCCATTTCCTTCATGAGCTATCCTCTCAAAGCTCATCAGCTAAATTACTCAAACATGGAGAAACATGTTTATGCAGTAGTGAAGGTAGTCAAACATTTCTGCTTCTACATCTTGAATTCTCACATTGTTGCCTTGGTTCTTGATACTATGGTCAAATCCATACTAACTCAGTAGGAGTTTAGGATGAAAAGAGGCAATTATATTGTAAAGATATAGGAGTTTGATCTAATCATCAAGCCAACAAAGTTGGTACAAGGAAAAGGCCTATGCCAATTAATTACTGATAATAAACCATAATAAATAGAGCATAAAGAAGCAAAGGTGGAAGACACACTGATAGTCCTCTTTGTCTCCACCAAGAATGAGTGGTATTCAAGTATTTCTCATTTCTTTACTTATGGTGAGTGTCTTGCTCACCTATCTTACAAAGAAAGGAGGATATCAAGTTGAAAGCTACCAATTTTGTCCATTGGGATAATGGCATGTACAAGAGGATCCTTGATGGAGTGTTCCTTCACTGTGTGGACAAGGAGCAACAAAGCCAAATTTTGGAATCTTTCCACAAGGTAGCCTATGGAGGACATTTTTCTACTCCTGTGACTATCCATAAAATTTTGTGAGCTAGGTATTATTGGCCAACCCTTTTCCAAGATGCATATAAGTGGGTAAGGAAATGTGAACTATGCCAATAGTTTGCTGGGAAACCCAAGTTAGCTACCCTACCTCTCAAGCTAGTGGTCATCGAGGAACCATTTTAGTAATGGGGAATTGATTTTATTGGAGCTATAAACCCATCTTCAAGTGTTGGACATGATTATGTCCTTACAACAACTGACTACTTTACCAAGTGGGTGGAAGCTATCCCAACCAAGCATGCTACTTCAGAAGTAGTGTGCAATTTCCTCAAAGAGAATATCATTTCCAGGTTTGGGGTCCTAACCAAGATTGTTATTGAAAATGTATCTTGTTTCACTTCCCATGAGATTACACAATTCTGTTTCTACTATGGGATTACTCTCTCCTATTCTTTTGATTACTTTCCACAAGAGAATGGATAAGTTGAATCAAGCAATAAAAACTCGGTGACTATCATCAAAAAGCTGGTGGATGACAACCAAAGGACATGGCATAAATCATTAGTTGATGCTCTATGGGTAGACAAAATTACACCAAAGAGGGTAATTGGTATGTCTCCTTTCCAATTTCTTTATGGTATCAATGCTGAGATACCAATCACCTTGGAATTGCCAACATTAAAATTGGCTAAGGCAATTGAAGATCAGACATATGAAAGCCCCCTTGATAAAAGGATCATGTGATTGACTAAGCTAGATGAGTAGAGAACTATGGTGGTGGACCAAATTGCTACCCATCAAAGTTTGGTAAATAATCTTTTCGACCTAAAGGCCAAAAATCATGATTTCTAGGTTAGAGATCAAGTCTTATTGTGGGACAAGAGAAGAGAACCAAAGGGGATGCATGGGAAGTTTGACTCCCTTTAGAGGGGCCCATTTACTATTCATTAGCTCAATGGTGAAAATAGTTTCTTACTAAAATATCAAGATGGTACGCCCTTTTCATTGCCTCACAGTGGGCAACATCTAAAACACTTCAATCTATGAAGTATTAGATAAGATCAACTTATACAATATGTATATTTGTATAGTCTTTAGTCTTATTTTTGTGCTTTCATTTTTTGTTTTTGTCACCTTTCTTTTGAGTAGCATGACTCCATAACCCAATCGCGCACTTCAAGGCACTAGAGATTCTATTTCTACTCCCCTCAGCTATTCCAAGTTTTCAACTAAAGGAAGTTCCCCAACTAGAGATAACTATTGTCCGCTAAAAATATCAATCATTTTTTGGACAAAATTTGAACTATTTTGATCTATTTTGGCCCCACAGGCCAAAACTATCTCTTCCCTTCCCAAAAATTGTTCTGTGCATTCAAATTCTCCATTTTTCAAGTTTTTTAGATTTTTACAAACTCTATAAGCTTGAATTTACGAACTCTACAAGCTTGAATCTATGGATTCTGTAGGCTTGAATCTATGGACTCTGCATGCTTGAATCTATGGACACTGTAGGCTAAAATCTATGGACTCTATTCTATGAACTCATTTCTATGAACTCTATAGGTTTAAATCTATGGACTTTGTAGATATGTTTCTACAGACTCAACATGCTTGAAATCAGTAGGTTTAACAGGTTCAAAGGCTTCTACAGGTGAGTTCAATCAAAAAAACAAGTTTCCAACACTTAGTCATTTTTAGGATTGGTTCAATGCCTTCATTCAACCAAAAGAGTTAATTGGCAAGCTTTTATGTAGTGTTTGAACCATTGAGCCATTGAACCATTGAACCTTGAACCATTTTGGTTCAATGGGTTTAATGGGTTCAAAGGTTCAATGTCATCAACAAGAGTTAAGTGCATTTATCAAGGTTCAAAGTTTAACTACTTTAAGGTTCAACAGCTCTAAAACACTTATCAAAGAGAAGAAGGCTTGAACCATTGAACTGTTGAAGCATTAAACCACCTTGGTTCAAAGGTTTAACGGGTTCAAAGGTTCAATAGGTTCAACGGCCCTATCGTTCAACATGGTTTGGATCAAAGCATTTGGTTCAAGAGGTCAAGTGAATGAATGGAATACAAGAGATTGAACTGATTGAAACATTGAACCATTGAACCAAAGTTGGTTCAATCGACAAGGTTCAAAGGGCTGCCCCAAAGCCAAAGGAAAAAGAGTCTTTGCGAAAGGCATTGAACCAAACTAACAGCCCTTGTGGAGGGTAGTGAACCAAGCTAAGTGCCCTTGCAGAGGGCAATGAGAAAAAAAATGAACAAAGAGAATTCTTTAAAAAAATTGAACCAAAGATAAATAGCCCTTATAGAGGGTAGGTAAGGAGCAAATGGACTGTTTCAAAAGTTTGAAAGATATTTCTGAGCTTGAATAGTCCTTGCAAAGGGCACAGTTCTCTTTTGAGAAAAGAACATATCAAAATGGTTAAGGCAAGAATCCTTTAGACTTTTTGTCTAAAGGAATTCACCCAAGAAGAAAGCCTGACAGAAAACCCAATGGAAAGTAGAGGCAAAGCGAAGGAAGATTTCCTTTGGATAAACTATCTGAAAGAATTCCTTCAAACTTTTTTTTTGAAGGAAAAGTCTAACAAAACAAAAAACCCACTGAGGAAATAAAAGCCCGAAGGCCACCCAAAATATATTGAAGGGTAGGTACCCTTGCGAGAGGCTCTTACCAGGGAAAGTGGACCATTTCTCAAGATCCCAAAGGGCAAGTTCCCTCTAAGAAATATCAAACCTCAATTTGTAGTGGAAGCTGCCACGTGTCCCTCATAAAGATGTAGTAGAAGCCACCACGTGTCCCTCATAAAATTACAGTGGAACCAAGTGCCATCTTCTGACACATAGTTTCTAGTAAATTTCAAAATAGTAGAATGTGCCACATGTCATCTACAAAGCTCGGTGGAGGTCACCAAGTGGCAACATCCATAACTTCTTCCTTTTATTGAGTAAGGATTGTGGTGGGTCCCAGGTGAGTGGCTAAACTCAAGTAGAACGTGCCATGTGTCATCATCTACATGAGTTCAAAAGAGTCCCAAATGTTTTTATAGTTTTTCAATGAGTTCAGCAGAAGCCACCATGTGTCATCATCTGCAAGACTCTCAAAAGGCCTCGAAAGCCTCTATAAGTTAAGTAGATGTTTCCATGTGTCCTCACTTATTTAACAATGGAATGTGTTATGTGTCACTTATTAATAATAGTGGAAAGTAGCCAAAGAAAATAGGAAAGATAAGAAGGAAGTGCTAAAGAGGTTGATAGGCCCATAGCCATCAAATTCAGGGCAACCAAGTAGCTGTTGGATTTTAAATGATGACAAACCTAAACATATCAAATTTGTGATAATGAAATAATTATTGATCCTTATAGGCTTAATCATAGATCCTATGAACAAATTTAGTGACCAGCTAAAGAGATAGTCTGAGAGCTTAGATTGCACAGATAAGGATGAAATATAATAAGGAAAGGAGGAATGATAGAGAAAGATCAAAAATATCTACACATGGGAGATGTTTCTAGACGGTAAAGTAGTCCACTAGGTGGACATCAAATAGTGCAAATATTTAATGGCACAGCCTGTCTTTCTGCATTGAGCAAAGTGAACAACTAGAAACACATCAGGGAAACACATCAGGTAGCCCATATTAAAAACCAATGCTTGATTCTAGCATAGCCCATGGATAGAATTTAAAATACATTGAATACATCATAAGCCATCATTTTTGTGAAACAAAGCACCCAAGTCTTTCTTGGAGCACTATATATAAGATGCTCTCTTATTGATGAGGGGGATCTTAGTCTATAATTAGAAACAAAACTCTACCCAAATTGAAAGACATTACTAAGACTTTGAGCTTAGATTGTTGATCATATTTCATTATTTGAATAAGAAAACAAGTGAACTTTCAGACTTTGTACTGGAACAACTTAATTATTAGGGAAATTTTTCTTATGCCTATTTCCTTAATACATTTTTTGTCCATTTGATTAAATAAGTAAAATTAGTGAAAGTGATCAGGAAGGTGTCCTGAAGCCAGTTGTGGAGAGAATTTGTGCTGCCATAATTATCTTTAGTTTGTCTATTTTTCTATTCTTGTGTAAAGGATCTTGGGATGACTTTGTGCCCTCATTATCCTTCGTATTTTGTTTCTGTGTAAAAGACCTTGGGATGACTTTTTGCCCTCATTGTCTTTCATATTTCACTCTTTGGCAGTTGAGGTGGAGACTTTGTGCCTCATTTCATCTTGATGTGTTATTCTGCCCTTTAAAGTTACTTATCATCACCTGAAAGATTCCTTTTGTCTGTTGAACAACACTTCTGAAAGAAGAGGAGTGTCTTTTGTCATTTCATTAGGATTTCTCCTTTGATTTGTGAACATCATCTCTAAAAAAAGAGAGATGGATGGTTTATCCTAGCCTTGAGTATTATTTTCTATTTATATATATAGTATATAGCCCCTGCATATCTACAGGGAACCTCCCCTTGATGAGAGCAGATATTTGTCCCCTTTTGATGTGGTAAACATGCACATCTAGCCAACCAATTTCCCTATGCTGTAGTTGAAGAGACCTATTTTTCTCTTTAGTTAGTTGATCGATAAAATATTCACCCAACACATAACTAGGTATGGAATAAAATTAAATATACATTATGATCCCATTTGATTTTTCTACTTGTATCCTTACATGTCAAGTTTTATAAACACTAATTGTGTCATCTTGGATGAGGTGTTAAAAAATAGTGAAGTGGAAGCCAAATCACCTCTTGAGAGAGATAATTATTTATTCATTGATTAATGGGCCTCAAATTTTCATGATCATGATCCATATAAGTTGTAAGGAGGAGGTACTTGGTTTGTGTTATCTCTGTGAGATTGATACCCTAATTCTAGCCACGGTGAAGGATGATGAATCTAGTAATGGTCTATAGTTACTATACATTGATGGATCAAGGAAAAAACATGGTGCTAGGGATGGAATGATGTTGATATCTCTATAAATAAAATCTATTTTTATTTAATTAAGTTTTAGTTTGGTTTCTCAAATAATGTTGTAGATTATGAGGCACTAGTCCATAGTTTGTAGTGGGCTAGGAAGATGAGAATCAACACATTGCAAGTTTTTGGTGATATTGAGATTATAGTTCACCAATTAATAGGTATAAACATATATAAAAACATAGTAATTAGATATTATAATGATATGGAGTTGGAATTACTTGAGGATTTCCAAGATTTTGACATTCAGGCAATGACAAGATAAAAGAATAAACATGCAAATAGGTTGGCTAACATAGGGGCTCAATTTAGCATTCTGGATAATATAAAAAATGAGAAAAAAAATCACACATTAGGATACTTTTGAGGCCTTCCATTCTAGATAAACATGGGAAATTTTAGGTCATTGAGGATGATAATCAAATTATTAGATTCTTGTAAGAGGAGGCTGAATTCTATTCTAAGAATTAGTGAAAGTTGTTGTAGCAGTATGGGGATCAGATTGTGAAAATGAAAACTAATAATTTTCCCTAAGGATTGGTCACACTTGAAAACATTTTAAATGGAGATGATGAGATGAGGAAAGAGAATTCATAACTTTAAACCAAGGAAGAACACTATGCCAACATTGAGATTACAGTGAGAAAGAACTTGAAATTGGGTAAAGTATGCACTCCTTCACAAAAATAATCCTTTATCATGTTATATAGGATTTTTTATAATGTTTTTTCCTCGAAATATAGAATTATAAAATGATTTGACCCAAGTGGATCTCAACACACCATTGAGCTAGAAGCTAAAACCAAACCATTTAGATAAATGAAAAGGCCCATAAATCTAAAACTTGAGCCTTTGATGAGAATCAAGCTTCATAAGCTCATAGAGTTAGTGATAATATTTATAATCAAGCACTCAACATGGGTGGAAAACTTTATCCTAGTATGCAAAAATAATGGTGAAATTAGAATTTGTGTTGATTTATGAGATTTGAACAAGGATTCTATTAAGGAACACTATATATTTACATCCATGGAATAAAATTTGTAGTTGGTTGTAGGTTTAGATACGTTCACTTTTATGGATGGATATAGTGGCTACAATAAAAGTTTTGTTAAAGAAGACAAACTCATGAAAACCTTCACTACCAAGTGGGGGACCTTTGCATATAGAAAGATGCCATTTGGTTTATCCAATGTTAAAGCAACCTTTTGTAGGGCCATGGATATGGCATTATAAAGTCTTATTAGCAAATTTGTGCTTATATATTTTAATGACATAATTATGTTTTCAAAGAGTGCAAGTGAGCACATGATCCATCTCAAATAAGTGTTTGAAAGGTGTAGGCAATTTCGGGTGTCTCTTAACCACAAAAGGTATGTCTTATCAGTTCATGAAGGTAATATTCTTAGACACGTGGTTTCAAAACATGGTTTAAGAAAAAATACTAAAGGGATGGATTAAATTCTTTCACTCTCTCTCCCTAAGCATAAAAAGGCATTGCAAAGCTTCCTAGGAAAAGAAAAATTCATAAGGATGTATATTTCAGATTTTGCCACTTTAGCAAGGCAACTTAAAACCATGCTTAAAAAGAATCAAAGTTTTATCTGGTACAAGTAAGGGATGAATATTTTTTAGGAGAAAAATAAATATATTGTTAGTTATCCTACACTCATAAATCCAAATTTCTCAAAAGACTTCATCCTGTACACTTATGCTAACATAGACACCATTTTAAGTATTCTTATGCAACAAAATCATGAGGCTTTGGAGCATCTAATAGCCTTCTTTAGTCAAGGCTTGGAGGAGTAGGAGATAAGTATTATTTTTTTGAAAAGAATTTTATTTAAATAATCAGGTCTCTCAAGAAGTTAGATATGTTTTTATCTAATAACAAGATACATCTAATGGTTTCCCATCCAAGTATCAAGAAGTTTATTTTGAACAAGGATATAAATGAGAAGAAGGTTAGTTGGATAAAAAGAGTAATCGACTATGATGTGGAAATCAAGGTCAAAAATATTATTAGAGGGAAAGGAATTTGTGAGCATCTAGCCCAATACTTGCAAGACAATAAAAAGGTGGTTTTAGTGTTGAATGATGAAGAAGTTGTAGCTATTCATACTTCAACTTCCATCTGGTTTCATGACTTGGTAAAATATCTTCAAGATGATTATTATCTTTATAAATTAATTTATTCAAGAAGAATATATTTCTTATTTAAATATGTTACATTTCTTTTTTTATGGTGTCCTTTTCAAGAAAGACATCAATGGTATGTTGCTAAGGCGTATAGAACCAAACCAAACACAAAGGTTGCTTGAAGAGTTCCATGATGGACATGGTGGATGAAATTTATCATCAAGGAATAAAATTCTTATAATAATGAGATGTGGGTACTATTATAAAAGTATATTTATTGATTGTCATGTATGGGTTAGGAAGTATAAGCAATGTGTTATGTATGTAGGAAAAGTGAGACTTGCATCCTTACCTTTCTAACCAATTTTGGTGGATCATCTTTTTTTATAATGGAGATTGGACTTCATTATCCTCATTAAGCTTCCTTAAATATTATGACATAAGTGGATCCTTACTAACATGGATTACTTCACAAAATGAATAGATGCAGTAGCATTGAAAGAAGCAAAAAATCTATTGTACTAGATTTTTATGAATGTTTGTTTACTAGATTTAGGGTTCCTTCAATCATCATTTTAGACAATGAAATGGATTTTGTGGGTGATAGGATCAAGTAATAGGTTGTTTAATATGATGTTTACCTTATAAATTTATCAAAATACTATCCATGAGGTAATGGCCTTACTGAGTGCACCAATAAGAACCTATCAAAGATCATAAGAAGGACTATTGAAGATAATTAGAGGTCATAGAATTTAAAGTTAAGTCAGATCTATGGGATAATAGGATCACATACAAAATATCAATAGCCAACTCTTCATACAAGATGGTTTATGGTAAGGAAGTAAGGTTACCCATTTTTCTTGAGTTTCTTGATTTATAAAAAATGCACCAACTTGAGTTGTTTGAAATTGAATAGATGGAGATCAGGTATGGTAATATTATGGAGCTAGAACAAATTAGAAATTAGTACATGTTAGCCATAGAAATTCACCAAGAAAAAGTGAAGAGAGCCTTTGAAAAAGGAGCTTTTTCATAGAGTTTTCAAGGAGATTTGGTTCTCAAGTGGGATGAAGAAAAAGATAAATCAGGAAGTCATACCAAGTTTGATTATTTTTCAAGTGGTCCATACACAATCTCTAGCTACAAATCCTACAATGTCTTCCAACTTGTAAAGATAGATGGTGAGGAGCTTCCAATCTCAGTTAATGGGGTATATTTGAAACACTGTTATTAAGAGATAAGTTAAAAATAAATAGTTATTTTATTTGTTTCCCTCCACATTCTATCTTAGCACATTAGTTTTTTTGTGTTTTATCTCAAATAAGTGATTTGTTTTCACATTTACTTTGTTAGTTAGTTTCCCTTGTTTTGTGTGTTTCTTTCCTTATTTTGAAGGAGAAAGTTATCTTATTTCAAGTCAAATAAGTATTTTATCATGGATCATATTTTTTACTATAATTACATAATTTAATATTGGTTTTATGAGTAGAAATGAAATTCCAATGGTATGGTTCTCAAATGTAACAAACATGTTTCCTAGTTCAGTCACCAAAAAGTTGACAAGTTTGACCTCATAGGTTAAATTGTCACCTCTACCATTAAAAAACTTACTTGTAATATTTTTTCCCCTATTAATTGATGTGTTAGTATTTTAATTTCATTGTAATATCCATACAAATCCTTTATTATTAGATTTTAATGTAGATTTGATGAAATTAAGATTTTTGTCACCATGCTTATTTGCTTGTCTAGCCACCTTTGTGACCAGTTTCATCTTTGTCAAGAGGTGAAAAGATTAAAAAAATCTTAAGATGACTTATGTATTTTTTTAGAGGCATATCATGTTGTATAATTGATCTAACAGGTTGGTGATAGGTTTGATTAATTTCATTACTCAGTTACTCACATTTTGAGACATTTTATGGCTTTTGGAATAGGTTTTGAATGTGAATGATAGTATAAGGATAGAATAAGAACATATTTTACTTTTTCAGGAACTAAAATCATAAAGGATCCATTTTTCATCAATTTCATCAGACTTCTCAAGTGATTTTAGCAGTTTTGGTGCTAAAAAGGTTTATTTTGAGAACATCCATATAATTATTTGAGGTAAAATTGATATTCAATAATCATAAGTACCTTATTTGTCCATGAAAATTTAAAAATATTATTTTAGAAGATGTTTTAGGTATTAAAATTAATAAAATTGATTTGTCTCTCATATCAACCTCCTTGGCATCTTAAGAAGGGTCATTTTCAAGTGCTCGATACGGATAGAGAAGAGAGAGTTATGAGGTAAAACTTTGGTAATTATTAGGATACATATTAATTTTTAAATTATTTTCATTTTTTTAATATTGGTGGCCTCTTATTTATGAATGATCACTAAGAGCATAAGGGGGTCACTATGAGCTAGCCATCCAGATAAGGTGCATGTTTGTCTCCATTTATTCACTTATGAGATCTATAGATAAAAATGGTTTTATGGGGATGATTTTAGGGTTAAATAACACATTTTTTATGTTTTAATAATTATTTATTTTTCCTTTATAATGGGAATTTTGATAGGAAACTAGTTAGCTATCTTAACTTAAAGTTTGGCATTTTTCAAGAAATATTAATATATCAATGGAATGTATTTGTTTTCCTAATTTTTTAAGATCATGTTTTAGGTAAAATACATATATTTAATCCTATAAAATTTTTAGGTACTTTAATCTTGAAAAATTCTTTCTTGAGATAGATTGGTTGGTCATTTGGCCTTTCCATAAGGTATAATTATTGATATAGCAAGATGTTCAATGTGTAAATAGAATATTAGTAAGGTTTTCATGATATTAATGGTATTAAAATGTATTATTAATTATGAATTTTCTACTAGATGATGTTTTATATGGGGTCAAAGGATCATACTCTCTTAAGAGCTCAAAATCTCGATTATAGGCATAATGATTAGGCTAGAAAGAACATAATGGCAAGTAAAAAAATCTATGAGGAATCATGAATATGAAGAAGTTTATTCAAATTAATTATTTTGTTTAATAATTTTTATAAGATCTTAAATATTCCCAATGATAATATGAGAGAAATACCTCTCTAGAGCCTCACCTAGATAACACGAAAAGATTATGTGTGACTAAGTTATCATCTTGTAAGACCTTCCAGAGGACTGTGTATCTTCATAAACATGTTTATGAGGTGTCTGATGAACATTAAAAGTATTTTAATTTTATTAAATAAGATGTTATTTATTATTTTAGATCCAAATTTCATCAAAATCATGAAGAAAAATTGCCTAGAACTCTATTTAGTAGAAATTAAGGTTCTTTAGCATTTCTTAGGGTAAAGGCCATGATCTGGTTTCTTTGATTGATTAAGCTCTTTGAATACCTCTTCAATGGATTTTATATGGTGATTTAGATTCAATAAATAAATTTTGAATCATGATGCCATATCACCTTTTCATATGGCTATTTTCATACAGTCCTTACATAGTGAGAATCACCGCCTATAGCTATATAGTGGAAAACATAGTCATGTTTAGGGTACAATATAAACACACCAAGTAAGATGATACAAAGTGAGTTTATGAGATGAATAGTCAAGATAAAATATGAATATATATATTGGTATCCAAAATAAGGTAAAGTGACTATTTACTCTAGTTCATACAAGCATTAATCTCCACCTACAACCATGAATAATACCTCAATCAGTTAGGTTTCAAAGTCTGAGATTCTTATCTGAAGGTCATAATACTTTCAATGAGTTATTAATGGTTTTAATAGGGTATGAAGATTTTATAATGTCCTCCATTGAATATTATTAAGATATTGACAAGTCAAACATTTGAAAATCCATCTACAGTTCATACATGTGCAATGAGGACCTACAATCATCCTATTTTGACTCAAATAGTGTATGAAGAGAAGGTTAGAGATAGAAGGAAATTAATAAGAGTAATATTATATGGGGATAAATAAAAGTTTCTCAAGTAATATAAAACTAATCCAAAAGGATAAGAACAACTATATGAAATATCTCACCTCTTTCTCAGTCAGCCTATATACACCTACAACCATATGTTAGAACACAGTCAAGATACCTATACAAAGTAAAATTTATATGTATAAGGTTTAGAAAGGATAAAATTATTTTTTTAATTATGTATTAAATTTATAAAAGGTAATAATTATATACAAAGGTATATTAATTACATCCAAGACAATAACCTACAGTTTGTACAAGTATTAAAAGCCACTTATAGGTCTATATAGAAAAAGACAAGTATCAAATGATTTCAAAAGGTCATAAGAGACTTATGAGCCCTATGGATAGTGAGAGTGAAAATTACTTGGTATGGATATATTTAAAACATATGGAAATATAAATAATTGATTTGAAATCCTTGAAACCCATATATACAAGCATCAACTCTATACCTACATTCACCAAGGTGAAAGTACAGTCAAGTATACTACATGGGAAGTGGTGTATAGAGGAGAATGAAGGTAAGAAATGAGTTTGAACAAACTAATTATTTTTATTAAATACTTGAATAAGTTAATAATAAAATACAATGACATTCTCAAGTTATTATTATCTCTCATCCCACCTTAGTCCAAACAAATAATAGTAAATATCCACCTACAATCATTTAGTGACCTTCAAGAAGTCAAATGCACGACTAGAAATGTGGGTAGGGGTCATAAGTAAGAAGATGAAATGTGATTTTGGAAATAAAGTTATATTATTTGATATTTGAATATGACTTATCTCCATAGAGGAAGTGCCCATGAAAATTATGTCCTAAAAGGGCAGAACATAGTCATAACATATAGTCAGTCAAAACATGGAAGAGATCTCTCAAAGAGTCACATGAGATGGTAATAATATAGTTGGATAAATTTATTTTATGATATATAATATTATGAGTAGATTTAATGCATTTAAATTATCTTATTAGGTCATAAAACATAGTCAACACTATAAAATCACCTATATGTTGATAATGTGATGCACTGTCAGTCAGACCTAAGGAAAGAGGCAGATTAAGTTTTGAAAGATAATCTAATCCTAAAATTAGGAATAAAATAAAGTAAAGATAATTTAGAGGGATATTTATATTATGATGAGGTTATAATCACAAAAAACATAGTCAAATTTTGTGTAAACACCTATAGGATGTAAGATAGTGACATGGTAGTTTTAGGCCTAAGAGAGGAACAAAGTACATGGTAAAAAAACCACCAAGACTTAGTTAAATTAGAAAAAAAAGGAATAATATTATAATTTAAACTTGAAAACTGATTAAACAAGTCATAATATTAAAAAAATTTGATTCTAAATATTCCATACACAATCCATGGCATAGAGACTAATAATAGGCCCATTCATAGGTTTTAGTGTGGAATAGTTATTTTTAAATTGGGATGGATTGTATAATATAAAATAGGGATATAAGTGATATGAAAAAAAATCCTTAATTAAATTTTACATAGTGGATAAGGAGATAACACTTATTTTACTGACCTTTAGGGTCAACAATGCTTGTGTGCATACAAATCCTCAATGGAGAAACTCAGAGGTTTAGACCCTCTGAAGAAGTAAATGGTGATGGATAATCATCATAAATAAATTAATGTATGTTTACAAAAAATTATAATGATATCCATTTATTATTAAAGTGAGTTATGGTTTTTTTAACCAAAATAACTTTCCTAGGCTCTTTGCATGCAGGCAATCCCAAGTAGTCATGAGGTGAAATGGTGTTTTGAGAGATCTATAGGTGTGATCAGGATTTGTAAATTGGTAGAGATGGTTATAATTAGTTTGTTAATTTTTTAATTGTTTAATAAATTTCATAAAATTAGTGGTCATATCCACTATTTTGTCTTAGACCTTGCCCATTCCATTGAGAAGGGGTAGTCTTGAGACTGAGTCCATTTGGTCTCAAAGTATAAAACAAGTTTATAGACCACATGGATGGATAAATAGATATTAAAAAGTCATGAAATATTTTTAAATACACTATTAGGAATCAACAACATTCATTTTTTATTCTAAGATCCCTTCAGGGCTAGCAAAAAGGTAACAAACCCTAACCCTAAGACCCTTGACTAGTCTACCAAATGCATATAGAGGAGTTATAAACACTAAAAAATAATTTATAATAATATGGTAGACTTTTTTATATTTTTATTAACCTATAACAATAGTTATGTGAAGTTTTAGGACCCAAAACTCATATTTGACCTCTCTTGAGCCTCAAGAACACTAAGCAAGCCACTTGATATGCAACTTTAGATATTCATACCATCTCTCAAACTTTACATGGGGATTTGATACATTTTGGATATTTGAGGAGGTTAATAAAGAATGTTTTTTAAGTGGAAAGAGGTCAGTTAGACATATGTTCTTTATGAATAATTGTTAAGACCCTAGACACATCTTAAACCCTTGTAAAACCCTATTTATGACCAATCAAGGAAAATGGACATAAAATTCACCTATATTTCCATATATTTATCATAAAACATATTATATGTTGTTTATGAATCTAATGAGGTTATCCACATGTATTTTGATGCTAACATCACTTATATAGATTCCTCCAAATACCATATTTTTCATGATTTGTGGTGCTTTTTAGGTGTTCTAAGAAGGGGAAAACTTCCCAATCATGGGATGAGGTCATTGGGTAGTTTCAATAACTATTAAAGATAAAAAAATTTAATGTTATATTATATATTTATTTAAACTAGGCCCAATTTCCAAGGTGGTCCCAAATAGGCACAAAATAAGACTAGAAAACAAGGTGTTTTCTTGGTTTGCACACTTCCACAAGGTTTCAAGACCCCAAAATTTACATTTAGGTTTTGGACATTATGTTAAAAATTAATAAAAACTTTAAGATAGTTTCACATGTGTGGGAGATACCAGTAGCAAGATTTATACTTTCTAAGCCTATAAAGGCTAATTAGGATTAATATGGGAGAGAGAATGAGATGAAAAGTACATTTATGATAAAATATGATCACCAAATTTTTTGTGGACATGTAAGGGGATATATGGTATATAAAACTATTCTCATTTTATGTATTCCTCTCAATATTCTTCTAGACAAGGATCTTTACCTATTTTGAGGGCTATAAGGATTTCAAAAGAAATTCAAGGTTTTGGTGCAAAACCAAATATTTATGAGTGTTTTATGTATTTAAAGGTCTTTTTAAATATTTTATATTATATTTTGAGACCATACATGGAATAAATTGTATTCTTGAGGGAAAAAATAACTTTTCCCTTCTATGCCTATTGAAAATGAACTTTCTAAGGAGCCAAAATACTAAATCAGCATATAAAGCTTTTAATATACCTTTTAAAAGATAATAAACATTATATACACCACATGGGAGATTATTAAATTCCAGGTATTATCTTTTAATATTTGGAAAGGTTGTAAAATTTCTTGAGTCTCCTAAATATAGCTTATATCCTTCTTATGCATAGTGTATTGAAGGAGTCAAACTTGCACCTAAGAGCTTATAACATCCCATGGATCATAAAAATTCATCATGAATTTATTATAATATTTTTTCAATGAAGACTAATGGTATAATTAAATTACTATTTTCAAAATGGAAGGCCAATCCTTCTATAAAGACACAAGACCTAGTATATAGGGGCTCTAACAAGGATTTAGGCACTCTTCAAGTGGTCAAAGCTTAACCACTCATGAATAATACATTATCTAAGAATCATATAATTATAAAAATCTCTCTCTCCTACACCTTCTTAATAATATTAAGGTTTGAATAAGTACTGCATAGAATTTCAAGGAGGGAAAAGACCAAGTTTGAAAACCCTTATTATGGGGCTGCTTTAACTCCAAGAATTTTATTTTTCTATTTGAACTCATTTTTGAGAATTTTAATCATCAGTATTTTATTTTATTTGTGGTTAAAGTCTTAAGAATTTTGTAATCACATTTTGAGATAAATAAGAAGCTTTTGTTCCTCCATTTTTAGGTCTTTTAGTGAAGTGTATGTTTTTACCATTGATATAACATTATGAGGCATTTATTTTCCTCTATTATTGTCTAGTTTTTATACCTTCATGTAACATATTTTAACTTCTAAAGTTCATTATAATTTTTATATTAGATTTAGTCCAATCATTGTATGTGAATTCAATTCTTTTACATTCCTTCCTTACAAAGATTGAGTCTATCAAGTTCTTCTTGTGAAATACTATTGTAGAAGTCATTCTTGAGTGTAGAGATTATGTGAAATATTATCCCTTTCATAAGATTTTTCATTTAAACCATAATTAGTCATAAAATATTGGTGAATCAGCTTCATTTCCATTTTCCCTTTCAATTCCTTTATAAATAATATCTTTTTCACCCTTTCCATTAATAGAATCAGTAGATAGTAGGTTTAAGAATTAGTTTTAGTGAGAGCACCAAGGGAACCAACCCTATATGTATATTATATACCTTCCAAATTCACCCAAAATTAAGATATATTCCATCTTATATCAGGAATTATAAACAACACACTTTCTCTCAAGGGCACAATCTTGATTGACAATAGTTACATAACTACCCCATATGTCAGTAAGTCAGAAAGAAGTTAGAATCTTAGATTTCAATGCTTAAGAGGCATTTTTCACTCACTTTTATGAACTCTTGAGATAATTTTTAGGTTATTATTTTTAAATAAGTATAATTTTGGATTCTATAGGTGAAATCCATGTTTGGATTGCAATGACAAGTCTTAGAAGTGTAAAAAACTCTTCCTTCTCTCCAACATTCCATTGGTAAGGTTGTAAAGGAAAATTTCAAGTTCTTCGTATAGATAAGAGAGAGAATACCATGTTTTGATATTTTATAAATAGGATGGGTTCCTAATTACATTCAAATTTGTGGTATTGGTTTGCAGATCCATATTGTCTCATTTATGAATAATCATTAAGAAGATAAGGTGGTCTAAAACTATTACTCGATCCCACCAGCTCACTATTTCTCCTCAAAATGGAAGATTAAATAAAAAAGTAATGAGACAAATTTAAGAGTATATATAGATTCTTTATATACATATTTCACATTTATCTAGGTTTCATTTGATATGTGTGGGCTTAATTTGGCAAGAAAATCTCCATTACCCACAATTTGTGAAAGTGGTTGTCATGGTTTCATGTTTATTTCAAAGTTATCAAAAAATTTAGGGATGGAATATGGTTTTATAAAACACTTAAATCTATATAATTCTTCATAAATGATTTTAATTTACCACTTCAAGATCATTTTATAAAACCAATATGTAGTGCTCTCAAGCTCTTTGATTCTGTGTGTAAGTTGCCTACAACATTGGAATAATGAGGTCTTTTTCTCAATTGTTCAAGAGTATATAATAATATTTACATCATTATGAATGAAATTAAACATAAAATAAGTGGTTATAAGCACAAGATATCCAAATATCATCTCTTTAAATATAGAAAACATAAGCAATGCAGACCTATAGGTTTGCAGATTCATAGGTCTCCATATAATGAGAAATGTTTTTCAAAATGTAGAAATAGAGGTTTTTTAAGTTGGAATAATGGTGAATATATTTTATTGTCCTTAAAATTGTAAAATTTTAAGGTTAATGGATGAGTTTTGGTCTCAAGACCTAGTTTTCAACATAATCAATGAACACCCAACAAATAGCCCTACAAGCCTATAGATGTAAATAATAAAATGTGAGGTGTCATGGTGCTTAGTAAGGAGGTGTATAGTTTTTTAAATATATAATATAAATGGGACAATATTTTATGAAAAAATAAAAGTCTCATAGGTATTAAGAAGTTTCTTAGTAGCCTATGAAAACAAAATGAAGACCTACAGGTGTTAGACCTGTAAGTCCTTATTTTAGACTAAAACCAATTGTCTTAAAAGGAATAATAAGTGTTAAAAAAATAAATAAAAAAAGATAAAAAGTATATAAGGAAAAAAACAATAAATAATCTTATGTTTTTGATAATCGAAGGGTTTAAGTGACTAGTGTCATAGTCAATAATTGAGTTCATAATCCTTAGATACTCATACATGTTTGTATATGGAGACAAGAAGGTAGAGTTTGAAGAACCTATGAAAGAGAGAATGGAATTTGTGAGATAGTGAAAATTCACATATAATTATATATTTTTGAATTAAAAATTCCAATTATTAAGTGGAGAATTCCAACTTCAAATCTCATGTCAAATCCTTCCTAAATGATCACCTATAACTACAATTTAAAAAGACAGTCTTAAATAAGTGTGTGTTTGTGAAATGTAGGATTTTGGCCAACTTGAGAGGGTTATAAACTATTAAAAAAATAAAAATTTAATTTATATATTATTCAAGTTTCCAATTACTTTTAGACAAGTCTTCAAACCCAAAATTTAGTTAAACCCTAAGAATGATATTCTACAAGTTTACAGGCTAGTTCAAGTTTGAAGAGAAAATAAAATACATAGTGGTGAATTTGGGTTTTGGTGAATGAATGAAAAAATAAATATATTATTTCAAAGTCAAATATTCAAAATTAAATTAAATTAAATATGACTAAATATACCTCTTCAAACCTTGAAAACATAGAACCTTCAAGACCATCTACAGTCTTGCCTACTTTTATGAGAGACATTTGCTTATTTGAGAGAGTTAGAGATCTATGAGAAACCTAAGGAGAGTTAAATAATTTTATATGGTTCATAATGATATTATAACTCCATAATATCCTCATACTTAGTAAGAAAGTGTGAATCTAATACTAATAATCCTTGTTTAGGCCAAATAAGCCTAAGATCATATATAGTCCCATATGGACAATCATGGAAATGGTGATTTTTTAGGAGTAAAATTAAATTTTGAGGACTTTTAAAGGTTAATTAATATATTAAAGACCTCTAAGAGCATCTAGGGATAGTGGAAGGCAAGAGAAGTGGCATCTAAGCCTTTGAAACCACCTTGAGCTCTTCAAATCGTTGAATAATGTCTAAAGCTAGACTTTCACTCACTTGGTATGATCATGAACCTATGAATGGAGATAATTAAATTTCATAAGAAGTAATAAGGTCCATAGACTAAAAAAAATTTGAATTGTTTTTTAGTTTAGACTTTTGTCCTGCATGAACAATGCCTAAGACAATTAAACCCTCTCTAATGACCTATTTGCAATCTAAGAGTCAACTTCTTACACTAACAATTTTATGAACAAGATAGATGTGAACTTGAGCCCATAGTGAAATTTTATGAGGGTTATAAAATTGTAAATTTTGGGATTGGTTCAGGTTTTGATGGCCCAAGGTTTATGAACAATTGCTAAGAGCCAAAGCAAGTTTAAACCCTCTTAAAACCCTAGTATATATCCAATGTGAAATATTGACTTATAAATTGAATTAAATTACCTATTTTGATCCTCTAACCTCTTTAACATTATTATAGACTCCAATTAGGCTCTTACTATTATTTTATTTTGTACTTATAATTGTAAAAACTACATTAAATGCACTTTTTCTTATAATATTTTAAGGTGTTTTTAGGGTTTTGAGCAATGAATAACTTGAAAAATATTGTAAAAAGTCATTTGGGATGAATTAACACTATTAAATCCTAAAAATATATATAATTCATCCTATAAGTGATCAAACAATTCTCATTTTTCAAGGCATACTTCAAAAGGCTCAAAATGAGACCAAGCTTCAAGACCATATCATGGTTCTCACACTCCCACAATGTCCTAAGGCCTCAAATTTGACATGGAGTTTTTTGATATTATAGATAAAGTGAACCATATAATTTTGTGTGGTTTCACACATTAGTGAGAGATATGGAATATAAAAATTGTTTTTTAAGCAATGAGGCATAATTAAAGCCTATTTGGGAGAAGATAATAGCATAAAAAGTACTTTCACTCACTCTCAAGACCTAAAACTTGGTAAAGATTTGTAAAAACATACTGGGTCCTCAAATATGTCATTATTTTATGAGTACCATCCATAAAATTTTCTACACAAGGAGGTTTATATGATTTTAGGGATACAAGGAAAAGAGGCCTAATGAGATCAAAAGGTGAAAAATTAGAGTATTAAGGAGAGTTTGAAGACTCCAAGTTATTTTTTATATGTTTGATATGATTTTAATATGTCATCCATGGTGAGATAATTCATTAGATAAGATTAACTCAAGTTTTGAGCCATTTGGACAAGGTTAGACATGATAGATGAAGGGGTTTCAAAATACCTAAGGAGATGGATGATGATTTCCAATTAGGGTTCAAGTAGAGAGTTTATAAAACTAATAAAATGTGTAAATAAAATATATTTAATGTAACTCAACATGATCTGATGTTGACTAATTCCACTTGTCCATTCACAAGCCAAAAAAGGGGCAGTTTTGAAGAGCAGATACAAGGTGTCAAGCCAAGTTTCAAACTTCCACACCACTTATAGGAGGAGAGCATACTCAATAGAGTACAATTGTATTATAATACCTCTTGAGACAATTTAATAACTCCTATTTTGATTGTAACTCTCTTTGGTACTTGTCTCTCTCTCCTTTATGGCCTTTTCTCCTCTTCTCTCTCATTTCTTTATATATTTAGCCTTGATAGGATATGTTTGTATCCTCCACATGGATATGGAAAATCCCTACTCATATAAACACTTGTATGTTTCCTTTGGACTTCAATAAAACTATTTTTTTCTTCCTCATGGCTTGATTCTAGTATATGTTCTTAGTTGGTTGATAAATGACTAGTGATAGTAATTGCTTCCTTTCATTTGTACTTTCTTAGTTATATAAATGTAAGTAGTAGTCATATTTTTAGGTCACATAGTTTTAATAATATTTTGTGTGTTTGAAAAGTGAATAATTCCTTCTTAGTGTTTTTATATACCTATGGATCAACTTCCTAGTTTATGCATGCCTAATGGGACTAAAGTCTAAATTAGTGGAAGGATTTTTGGTGTTTTTATTATATATAATAGCCTTTTGAGTCATTAAAAACATCCATGGAAACTCAATGAATAATTAACTAGTTATATTATCCCATTCAATTTTTTCAAGAAATTTCTATGTTCACTCCATTATCTTGATGAAGTTATTATGGTTGAATTTTAATTAGAGTTTAATTTCATGCAAGTTGGTGGATCTCCTCAATGTTATATCATTCCTTATCAGCCTCACCATGAGAATTATAAATCCTATAATCAACCTTATCAATAACATGATGGTCCATATTAGTCTTATAGTACTGTTTACTAGCCTCCTTGGCGACCCGACTACATACCTCAATAGCCTTATGAGTCTTGACAACCTCCTTACTACCAATAACATCAATTTTACTCTCCTTGTTATCCACATAAGTCTTATTATCAGACTACATTACCCCCATATGGCTATGATAATGCATATGGATAACCTTTTCTTCAACCATGTTATCCTTCTCTTCCTCTTCCACTAGCTTCCCAAGATTAAAAAGATGAAATGGATAAAACGGAGAGAAAATTACTAGAACTATCATTAAATTTTTGTTCTACTTCTCAATATGAAGAGGTGATTGGGTGGTTTATAGCTATATCTAATGATTCACTAGAGATGAATGAGTTGTGTTATTTTCTATTAGAAAGGATGGTAATTCAAAAGAAATAAAAAAATGAGGTTGATCAAAATTTTCAATAATATCCTTGTGTTTCTTATCAACCTTCCTATGATCTATACCCTTAAGAAGATCCTCTAGGAAAGTCGATTCAATATCCAAGAGAACCTACTAATGTCAAAGTCCCAACTTGGAACCAAGTAGTGAAGTCTTAGGAGAAATAAGAGGAATAGAGCCAAGTTCAAGAGATTGAAGTCAAAGAAAACCTTGAGCCTATTTAAACCCCATTTACCTCTAATAAAAAACCCAAATCTACTCCATCTTGGAGGTCTATCCAATAATATTTTCAAAACAATAAGGATGCCTTAAGTTGTGAAGGATGGAAACCAATTTGAAACTATTGAAGAGCCTCGAGAGGACTATAAGGAAATCAAAGTGCTTGTTGAATAAGACAAAGAGTCCATTTTTAAACTAAACTTTCTTTCCATTCAATCATTCCTACAATAATATACAATATTCAGGACCCCAAATTACAAGATTACTCCCTCCATTCCAAATCCCACTCATGAACTTATCCATCACCCTCACACCACATCCCTTTTTGAAGAGGAACTTATCCTATGGGTAGAAAATGAAGAATAATTTATAGATTTAAGTATGGTTCAAAAGGAATATGATGAATATTATTCAAGTGTCTATGATGAATAATTCACCATTGGTACTCCACTTAGTACATAAAGAAGCAATTAAACATTCAAGAATGATCAAGAGTGTGAGTTTGAGGAAGGAGTGCAAACTAATCAAGCTTCTATGGTAGAGGAAGAAGATTATAAGTATGTGCATCAGGTTATATCTCTTCAAGAGGGATGCCAAGATAAATATGAAGACATTTTTCAATATTACCTAGATGTATGCATTTAGTTTGAGGATCTTCAAAGACCTATAGCTCCTATTGGATATATTGAAGATGATGTTGAGGATACTCTCTTTCTTGAGAAATAATGTGATGATCCACATGATGCCATTCAAGACCAAGTAACTCATGTCATGGAATCCTTAGAATATAAAAATGAAGTTTCTCCTATAAGACAAGAGATGGTTATGTTTGATATAGGCATAAGAATCAAGAGGCATCATGATAAGGAGCTTGAGCCATATGATAATTTCATCTTCATAGGGGACTATTTTGATTATATTATTTGAATTTAAAGAATGCTAATAGGAGTGGAATTCAAGAAGAGGATGAAGATAAAATGAGAAAGGTTTAAGAGGAAACTTGCCTCATGACACTTAATACCTCATGGAGAAAGATATAGTACAATATTTCCCTTTGATCCAAGAGGAAGGAGTTGCTTTTAGGTTAGTTTTATATAGTTGGTTTCTTTCTTATTTGGTACATTCCCTTATCTCTTAGCTAGCATATGTGTGTGTCTTATTTCCTTACTTTGTGTGTATTTTCTTTGTTTTACGTGTTTGGAGGTTAAATCAATTTGTATTGTCATGATCAAGGTTTGATATGGTCTGAATCTAAGAGAAAATGACTCCATTTCCTAATGGAATGACAAGGTTACTGGTCTATTTAGAATAGTCGGCATGTTAACCCCATGAATTTTTAATTTGTTAATTAATTTAACCTGAAGGTCAAAATGCCAAACCCTATAGTTAAAAAGTCTCTTGTCATGTCAATCTAGTCTTCATGTCCCATTACATGACTTAGTGGTATTTAAATAGACTTTATAAGGTCTTATTATCATTATTTAAAGTAAATTTTGAGAAATTAAGGTAATGTTATGTTGATGCATGTAAGTGTATCATAGGTAGTTCTGAGTGTTTAAGAAACACTACCCATTTCTAAATTCAAAGAATCCAATGTAGTTGTAAGTTGTGATAATCATGTTATCTTTGGTAGAATAATAGCAAAATAAGTGAATTATTTCACAATATTTATAAATTTTGGTTGTTGGAATAAACCATGGATTGATAGTTAATACTTATGAAAATGAAAGAAATCTTGGCTAATTAAAGTGAATTATTATCAAATAACTAAATATAAGACTAAACTAAAGTGAATACTTAAAATGAAGTTATTCTAAAGTGAAATTATCAAATAAAAATCAAAAGGAAGGGTAGGGAAGAGAAGAGAAGAAACATGTTGATCTTGTTGATCTTTAACACAAATATTATGAGAAAGTTCAAATATCATCCAAATATGCACTTAAAACCAACATATAACATGAAATAACATAAGCTCAAATCCAACAACACATTAGGCAAACATCTAAGGAAATTAAATAATGTAGATAAAGACTTGGTTCACTTCAAATATTTACCCTTATAAGTAAACAAAATAATCAAATTCATGTTAAAAATAAAGATAATGAAATGAATTTAAAAATATTTAGCCAACCTAGCATTAAAACAAGTTAACAAATCTACATTTGAAAGAGTGCACATAAAGAATTAATAAGAACCATTCAACTATGAAATACAAACCAAATAATTGAGAGAGAAACCATGATAAAATTCACACAAATAAATGAGATAGACTTTTAAAAATTCCCTATTTACATTAAATTTCCCCAAAATTAGCACAAAGTTCTTGCTCAAAAAATTTCCTTTTATTACAATAGTCAATACGTCTTTATATAGACAATTCATGAGGTATGTTAGTTGATCATGTCAATTAACAAGGATAGTTGTCCTTTTAAAATCATTTTAGAAACCTATACGTATTTATAAAATGATTAACATATATGCAATGTGCTTTACAAAGGTTACACATACCTTTATAAAGAAGAATATTCTCTTTTCAAAATATTATGCATGATTAGCTAAAAAAGAATATTCTTAATTCAATTAACTCTGAGACCCTTTTGTTGAGGTATTCCCTCATTTTTGTTGTTGAAAGGTCCATATTTATCTCTCATGTTACTCATCAATCAACTTTATATTAACTTGACACTCAAAAACTACATAGTTTTAGATGTTGAATCACCTTGGACTTCTACCTGACCCTGAAGTTAGTTGACCACCTAGTTGACTTATCTAATTTATTAATTTATTGACTTGAACCCCCTAACCTAACTCCTCTAACTATAATTTTTAATCCACTCCATTTTTAACCTATTTTCACCCACTACCCTCTAGGCCCTCAAAATTTGATGGTCAACCCAACCATCGACTGTTAGCTTGACCATCAATGATCAGCCTAACCATTGATGATTAGATTAACCATCGACGGTTAGATCCTCCAAGCCTAATTTAAATTCACTTCCAGCTATGTAAAATATATGCATCACACATTTTATCAACTTCCATTTTGTGATGCAAACCATCTTTAAAACATTGTAATTATCAAGTTTCTCCTGGATCCGTTAGGCAACTTCCTCCTACACAATTAGTAACTTAACCTTATAAAAAGATAAGTATGAAGAAGAAAGGATCCAAAAATATAAAAATATAGAACTCTAGTAATCCACATCCAAGCCATCTTGTATCCAAGTATCTGACACCCCTTTAGCTAGTAAGCAACATCAATGAAGATCCAAACCTCTTTTAAAATCACTTTTGAAGGCCAAAGTACTATCACTCTGGCTAGATTGCTTCAACCTTCCACCACCAAGTTATATGTACCTCTTTCTTGTTTTATTTTATTTATATTCCATTGCTAATCTCCCTACCCTATCAGACCCATCATAATCATATTTTTTCATTCCCCTTAATCCATAATAGACCTTTGTTTTCCCAATTACCTAATCTACCAATCATTTTCTAATCATTTCTAAAATTTCATAGGTAACTATCGATGGTTAGCCTGACTACCAAAAATTACCTTAACCATTGATGGTCACCCAACCATTGATGGTTAGCCCAATTACCAATGGTTCAACCAATCATTGATGGTCACTATGGTAAAAATAATAAGTTATTTTCACCCTGTTGACCCTAACCAGACCCTATTTTCTATGTTCCTTCCTATTCATATAGACTTTTTTGATTTTTTAAACCTAAACACAACTATATTAGCACACGCATTGACCCAATTCTAATATATTTCATCATTTTATTTAATAATAAATTTACTTTCATCTCATATTACATGCATTTACTTTCTAGGTATTGAATGCAAAATTCCTTTTTATTTATTTATATTAACTTAATTGTTATAAATAATAGATTGACAGCATCCTAGCAAGCTTGTGCTTCTTGGATCTAGCTCACACTAGGTATTCCACTCAACCCTCCATCTAAAAACCCCCTTTTCCTAGTGCCTTTCTTATCTACAAATTATTCCTTCCAAGCCAAGGAGGAGTTATCACCATTGTCTAGATCACATGCACACTTTATCAAGTATTCTTCTACAGACCCTATTACTAGTTTCATTACTTTCTTCCAAATTAATAAATGAGTGTAAATTAACTAAAACATGGTGGCACTCCTGATGGGACCCAACATCCCTTTTTATTTGTTTATTTTATGCTCATCGAATAAAATCTAAAATTTATTTTGGGCTTAAAATAAATCTTTTGCATACATTGATTATTTTGTTGTTTTAATTCATGTAGTAACTTAAAATCAAATTAATTAATCTTAGTTTTAAATCTTGTTATCACACACTTATTCAAAAATATAACTAATTAACACATCAAAACATACTTGAAACAAGTCCCAACTAGGATTTCATCACCTAGCAATAAACCTTACCCTTTCTTAACAATTCTACTTGGAGGTCATTACTAAGGGGAGAACCAACTCAGCTCTCTGGTTGAGTATAAAATTTGAGATCACTTATCTATAAATTATTTCCACCTAACCTCAACAAAATGTACCACCTTATTATGCTACTTCCCAACCTCAAACATATATGATTCAGATGTTAATGGACAAAATGACCAACCTAGAGTCATCTATCTCTAGGTCTCATAACCTTTTATCATATGATAAAATCTATAATTAACCCATACATCCATCCATTCCTATCCATTCTTGTCCTCCTCAATTGGAATTACCCAAGTTTTTCAAATTATAAGTTAAAGAGGACCCCCCAAAAAAAATTGAGAGCATTTGATCACTCTTGTTATTTGATCACATATGACGATGCTCTCCTCCTTCATAACTTCCCCATGTCTTTATTAAGACTATCCCTTGAATGGTATAGTTCCTTCACCAAGCACTCAATATTTTCATTCTCCCAACCTACCCAAATATTTTTAGAGTATTTCTTAGTAAATTTATCTAAAAATGTTTCTATTACCGACCTCTATTCTATTAGGCAATTTGATGATGAATCAAATGCCAATTTCATAGAAAGATGGAGAGGTCTCATCATCTAAGTTTATTTTTCCTTACCCTACCTTGATTTGATTGAGATCTTCTCTTGGGGTTATGCCAAACATATTTCCCCCACTCTTAAAGGTCAGACTTTCATAACTTTTGATGAGGCATTCACCATGACACTTAAACTTGAAACCTAAGCCATTGATGAATGGAAATTGAAACTACGAAACAATAATTATAGATTTAAATATAATGAACCTCCCTCCACTAGAACCACTAACTAATCTAGCCATCCCAATAAGAAATAAAAAGTATCTATAAACTTATTTGTCCTTAAAACTACTCCACCACCAACTACCATTCAACCCTATCAAACCAATTCTTCCAATGCTTCCTACCAATAAAACTATAAGAAAAAATGAGATCCTCCAAAATAATACACTCCCATAGGGGAGTCTTATGATTTAATTTTGGACAAAATGCTCAAATCTTACCTCATCCAACTTCCACCTATCAAACCACCCCAATAATTTGATACTTCTTTCCCTATGCCTAGTTGGTACAATGATAATGACCATTATACCTTTCACCAAGTTATTGGACATGACAAAAATAGATGCATAAATTTAAAAGTCTAGTATAAAACTTAATTAATAGTAGATAACTTTCATTTGATAATATTAATGCACCTTTTAATCAGTCCCTTGACATCTTATGCAAACCTTTTCCTAATCATGCTCCATCTACCCATCATCATGAAAACAAATTAGAATCATCTCACTTTCATGAGGCACACATGATCAACAATATTATTAGTGAGACCATTGTTGAGGGGACCACTTCCAAGACTAATTATTTATTTATTTCACTTATGAAAGTAGTGGATTCACCTTCTATTCATTTGGATACCCAAATGAAGGAATCAACCACCTCTTTCTCTTCACCTATGAGACCTTGGTTTTATCTACCTCTCCTTCTATGTAAATACCAAAGGAGGTAACCTTTGCATTAACCACTTCTTCTTCCACCCCACCCATTCAAGTGGAAGAATTTCCCTCCATTCCTGTAGACACCAAAACCAAGGAAGTAACCATGTCTATTACTTCACTTGAGGATACCACACATACCATCCCCATCATAGAACCATCCATTATTTCTTTGGAAACCATCCCAAAAGAGAGGGTTACCTCATCCACCCAACTACCAATTTTGGAACCTCCTATCAAGAACAAGGATGAAGGAGCCATTCCCTCTTCTCCCCATAGGGGCTTAATTTTTGAAACTAATGAAAAAGAAAAAAAACACATCTATAAGCCTTTTTCTAGATTAGTCCAAAGTCTGGAGTTCACTTCTCAACCCATCTTTGATAGAGAAATTTTTTGGAATCATCTAGGGATCCCTTATCAAAATAAATTTGAATCATAAACTTCCCTTGAATCTACCCTTAAACCCATTATTACCTCCCCATCAAAAACTCCTTCCAAAACCATAGGCAAACCATATCAAATACCTCCATCTAACATTGCCAAATCACCTTATGCCTCTCTCACTAAACCTATCAAGAATTTAGGAATCCTTCCCACACCTAGTCGAACTCACCCCTCATTGAAGTTGGACTTAACTCTATCTAATCCACCAAAAAAACCCTCAACCATGTTAATTAATAAGGTAGAGTTACCTAGATTTCAACCTAGAACTACACCCATACCACCACCTTCCCAATTGCCTTTTATCTTAGGACCTCATCCTTCCACCATCCTAATTACATATTCTTCCTCTAGTAAGCCATCCCCCTTTTCTTTTCCTAAACCTCCACCCAAAAAATCATCTAGTTCCCCATCATTATTAACCAACTTATCTACCTCTACATTTCCACCTATATCCAACCCCTCATCATCTAAATTTTTAACCTTACACTTTTGCATGAATCCTATTCAACCATCCTACAAAGGTTGTTATAAAATTCTTCCATTATCTTACCACATATAAAACCATTCTAAACCTCCAATACCAAACCCTTGTGGTTCAATGATAACTTGACTCATGCTTACCATAGGGCACCATGACATGACATGAAGAACTTAAAAGCTCTCTAGGAACTTGTTCAAATCCTATATTATAAGGATGATCTATTATTAGACAAATCTCTTTTGCCTCCATTACCAATCCTACCATTAACCCAACCTACCCAACCTTTACCTATGCCCCCACTCTCATCTAAGAGTGAGGAGGAGGAATTGAAGCAACCACCACACCTTAAAAATTCCCCCATCCACACTATTCATATGGTTACCCACTTGTGGGCCCAACAAAATGATAAAGGAAAAGCTCAAAGTCTCCATTCCTTGGACATACCCTTCAACCCTTCAACCTTCTAATCAATCCCAAACACCTACACCTTTACCCTCACCTTCACAGCCACCAAAACCCAAAGTATTCATTTTGGGACTTTGTCCCTCCAACCCTTCTGAATCCATCCAACATATCATGTTTAAATAGATTCACTAGACACTGGTAAAGATGAGACTTTATAAACTAATCAAGCCTCAACTCACCATCATCAGGCACTGATAAAGGCTCTATAATCTATATAGGTTTGACTAGATGACCCATAACCTCTTTCACCCTTTTTTGATTCCCTCTAATTTTCTTCCTTCATCACCTTTTAGGACTCTAAAATACCTCATTTTCATCTTGAGGATTCTGATCCACCACTCTTTATTACCATATACATTAATTTCACCCACATCAACAGGGTAATGATTGATGGAGGAAATAGCATCAACATTATCTCCTCTCATAATTATGACCAATTATAGCTACCCAAGAACATCATGTTAGAAAGCAAAGTGGTACTACATTCCTTTAATGATACCATGGCCATAACCTTGGGGATAGTTGTCTTTCATATCTACTTGGGACCTCATATAATTCCTAAACTATTTTACATTATAGAAGATGAGTTCCAAAACAATGTGTTACTTAGACACCCTTATATCCATGCCATGAGTTGTGTCCCTTCCACCTTAAATTGATGTGTCAAATTTGAGCACGAAGGCCAAGTTGTTACCATCAAAGTTGACCCTAGTCCTTTTCCTTCTTGAAATATGACATACCAGCTTAATAATGTTATTATTCCTCCCTCATCTACCTCATAATAAACCACTAACAACACTAGATCACCACCAACCAATACTAGTAACACTCCCATTCATAATAGTGATGAAGCTTTGACTAGATCATCTATTCCTTCTTCCCACATCCCCATAAAGGACCCTTGGAATCCATGTTCCAACATCTCTCCCTTAGGTAATATCACCTTTTATCCTTGCATGATTTCCCTACTATACACGAGTATAGGAATCTCAAACATGACCCTTTCTATGATCCCAACATTGGAACCATTGTCCCTTTTAGGCTTCCTAATTGTTAAACAAATTTCATTTATGGGGGACTCGATCAATGACTTCTCACCACTACCTCATCCATCTGACCATTCACCTTTGACTTCTCTTATCTCAACAAACCATCCTTTGCCAAAGATTACCTTTACAAGTGTACTTGGAAGGGGTTTGGTCTCAGCCTTTATGAATAAGGACCTCACAATTTACCCATCATTAAAGCTCAAACACCTCATGAGTTGTTTGGCCTTGGGTTCATACCACCAAAAGAACCCATCTCACCAAAACCCATTGCCACTATCGATGATGGGTATGTCCCATCTTCACCAACCCTATCTCCCTCAATGTTTGAAGACTCTAATATCATACCATCTAAATTTTTTTTATCAATACCATTATTTTGGGCCCTTTAACCTATCAAAAGGGTGGATAAATTAAAACCCTTCCTCTCATCCATCCTAAAATGATAGAGAGGGATTATCTTACCATCAACACCATCCAACATCAAGATGATGATTCCATTCTCACCTACCTCAATGTAGGGAATTATTCTATCCAAAAATCCCTTTCTCCTAAGAACCAAACCATGATGAATGAATCCACCATTGATATCAGCTTGGGTACTCAAGATAACCCATGTATCATTAAAATAGGCTAATCATTAAATTCCAGGGAATTATAAAATTATCCTTATTTCCTTCATGACCATTGCATAACATTTTCTTGGTACTATTAAGATATGCCTAGAATTTACCCTTTTATTTCCCTCTAAAAAATTATCACCCATCCTGAGGTTAAGCTAGTGTGGCAAAAGCTTTGTAGGATACATCCTTGCATCACCCTTCTTATGAAAGAACTTCAATGTCTCTTATGTATTGACTTCATCCAACCCATTGACTATCCACAATGGCTTTCTAACATTGTTCCCATTACCAAACCCATAGGTGGACTTTTCCTCTGTATCAATTTCCATGACCTTAACCTCACTTGCCCAAAGGATGACTTCCCTTTTCCCAACATCAACCAATTTATTGATCTCACAGTTGGACATGAAATGTTAACCCTCATGATTGGTTTTTTGGGATATAATCAGATCTTGATTACCCCAAAATATCAACATAAAATATCCTTTATAAACCCATGGGGGGCCTTTTGTTACAGGGTCATGCCTTTTGGTCTGAATAATTCTAGATCAACCTATCAACATGTTATGACCTATATCCTTCATGATCTCATCCATAAAGCTATAGAGAACTATGTGGATGATCTCCTTGGGAAATCTAAACACCACAAAGATCACCTAGCCATTCTCACAATCAACTTTGATCAAGTAATCCATTATCATGTTAGCCTCAATCCCAAGAAATGCATTTTTGGGGTCTTATTTGGAAAGCTTCTTAGATTTATTATTTCTCTTTGAAGAATGGAAATAGACGCCACTAAAGTTAGGGTAATCTTGGAAATGCCTCCTCTTACTAATCTTAAGCAACTCTACATCTTGAAAGGGAAGCTGCAATCCATCCATTGCTTTATCTCCTATCTATCATATAGATGTCAACCCTTTCACCATCTCCTCAAGAAAGACACCTCTTTTAAATGGATCAAGGACTGTTAACAAGCCTTTGATTTAATCAAGGAATACATATTATTATCTACCTAAAGAGTACCAATCATTATACATTTATATATATACCATAAACCATTCCTTATGGTCAATGCTCACTCATAATGATAAGTAAACAAAGAGAAAACCATTTATTACATTAGCCACACACTCATAGAATATGAGACTAGGTATACCCATCCTAAGAAACTATGCCTTGCCTTAGTATTTATGGCCTCAAAACTCCATAATTACCTTCTTAATCATAAAACTTGTGTCATCACTAACACCAACCCACTCAAATACATGCACTCTAAACCATAGCAAAACTAGTGTATGGCTATGTGGCTCATGCTCTTAGCTAAATTTGATCTTGTATTCCTTCATAAAAATTCAATTAAAGGGAAATTCATCATCAACCAATTGGCTAAAGTTCCTCTACTATAAAATCAACCATTTCCTTTTGCATTTCTTGAAAAATCCATTATAAATCTTTCTTAGGAAGAACCCACTTACTAGATGGCCATTTTTTTATGCCTCCAAATTCCAAAATGGTGGGGGTGATAGAATTATTTTGATTCCCATTAATATTTAATCTCATCCCTTTTCATTTAAACTTGAATTTTAATGCACCAACAATGTGGCCAAATATGAAGCCCTGATCATAGGTCTCCAAATTGCTCTAGATTTGAGAGTCAAAATAATCATTATCTTTGGCAATTCCTAGCTTATCATCAATAAAGTCAATGGATCTTATCAATGTACAAATTATCTCATATTAAATTATAAACAACTCATGGACATACTCTTAAAATCATTTTATCATTACCTTAACTAGTTAGTTCTCTAATCTACCAACAAGTTTTCAAATAAGATGGATTCCATTGCTTCCCAAATCCCATCTCAGCCTATTGAATCCAAACTATTTGTTACCATCCATCATTTTATCACACCCTCATATATAAATTCTAACCTTATTACCATTTTTAATGTGGAATCATCACCTTTTGACATTTGGTATGACCAAAATTTTGACTACCTTAACATTGGTATTGTTCCTCCTAACCTTTTGAAGAATGATCAACGAGATTTTATTTAGAGTACCTCTCATTACATCATACTGAGGGGAGTCCTTTATAAACATGGTTTTTACAATCTCCTTTGTTGCCTTTGTATTCATGAAGTTTCCCTCGATATCAAGGAAATACATGACATAATCTATAGGGGCATTTTAGTGGCCTAACCATCGCTAAACTTATCCTTTGCCTTGGCTATTATTCACCCACCCTTAATCAAGATTGTTATGATTATGTAAATAAGTGTGTCAAACTTCAAAAACATGATAATTTACATCACGTATATTCCCATGACCTTTGAATATCCCAGGAATACTGGCCCTTCTCGTAATGGGTTTTCAATCTAATTGTAAAAATCAACCCTCATTATTCATAATGTCACCAATATATCATTACCATAACCAAATATTTCACCAAGTGGGTGGAAGCCATCCCTCTTATCTCCACCAAAGTTGAAAATATTATTGATTTCATCAATCATCATATCATTTGCCACTTGGGTGTTCCCCATAATATCATCACTAATAATGGAAAATATTTTAAAAATAAGAAAGTTCAATATCTTTATGATGATTTCAACATTAAATTAAGCTTTTCCTCACCCTATCATCCATAATCAAATGGAAAACAAAAAGCCTCCAACAAAATTCTCAAAAATATGTTAACCAAAATAGTCAGTAATTTAAGTTGGGATTGACATTTGCACATCCCTTTAACTTTATGGGCCTATCACACTAGCATTCAAACCTCTATAAGTGTTACATCTTTCTCTCTAATCTTCAAAGCTGAAGTAGTCTTGCCTCTAGAAGTCTATATTCCCTCTCTTTACATCCCTCTTCATGAGATCCTTTCTAAGAATGATTGTCATCAAGAATATCTAGCATGTCTTAAACTACTTGACAAACATCACCTCATTGTATTGAATCATCTCTGTGTCTAAAAAAATGAATCAAGAATGCTTACAACAACCACCTAAAAGATAAATAATTCAATATCAGAGACCTCATCCTTAAGGAAAACCAACATGTAACTAATATGGAGAAAAGGAAAAAAGGCAAGTTTTCTTTCAATTATCTTAGACCCTACATCATAACCCATAATTATCAATCAGGAGATTATCATTTATCTTCTCTCAAAGGTAAGCCAAAACCTGAGCCTCTCAACACTTCACATCTACATCCCTTTTATTTTTAAAATAAGGATTACGCTCACTTGTGTATCTAAATTAAGCTCATCCATTGGTTTATGAGATTTTCACTCCCCTTATACTTTAACCTTAGTCTTGTTGAAGACATTTGATTACAACATAGAACCATGTGATTATCTATCATAGTTATAGCCTAATCCTAAGCATGGATACGATGGTTCTACCCATGGCATGGTTTTCATGGATGATTTTCATCTCTATTCATATGGAATCCCATGATAAATTGTCTTTCAAACCACTTTCCCTTATCTATCATTAACCTCTTGTGCTAAAAATCTTGCTCCCATAAACATTGACCTTTAAGATCAAATAGACTTGTCCATGTCTATAACCAAGCATTAAAAATCAAATTGGGATACCATAATAGTATTTGTGTCCATATATCTAGCATTGTAGACTACTCCCTTGAAGGATGGTTGTACAAAACTCAATTGCTTAAAAGATAGATTGATCCCTCGAAGGACAACTATAAAAACAAATCTAACTTTAGACCACTCCCTTGAAGGATGGATACATCAAATTTTGTCAAAGAAATCATTTAAATCTTCGTGTATTGATCAACTTCACTAATTATATCAACACCATAAAAGCAATAATTAACCCTATGTCAAAATAAAAGCAATCAAGCTACAATCAAATTTTACATATCGAATTCGTAGACTTCCCACATCGATCAGTCTACACATTATATTAATGCATGGACTTGTCTATTAGGGTTCTTTGGTGACCTAGAAAAGGGGAAACCTAACTCACATCAAGTTCCCACGTTACTCATTTCCCATTCAACCATCTACTTGTCACCTACTTCCCTTCTTCATTTCTCTAAGATAAAGGGACTATGAGCTTACTTAACACAAAGTGATCCCAATACCTTAGTTTTTAATCAAAGCATCTTCATGAAAAGCATTCGAAAGGCTCATTTTCATTAATCCAATCTGACTTCAATTTTGTTGGGCCTTTATCAATGACAACATCATGCTTTTCTTTCCATATCATTATTAGTTTATGAAGACATGTGTCTCATGATTCTTTTATTTTTTACCACATTTAGGTTGTTACCTATACCTACTTTATGTGTATTCCTATGTCACATACCATATCTAGAAATTTATAATTTCATCCATATACATTTCAAACTATGAGACCAAACATTAATCATATCATAAACCATAATCCAAACCATCATATCCATAATCATTACCATGAATAAACACATCATCCACAATATAATCCCAAAAATTATTAGTATATTAGATTCAAAATCAGAAGCACATTCTCATATCTATCCAAAACACAAAATAGACCATATTCTCCACATGGGCATGAAAATCCTACCATTTCCTCACATAAAAATATAAATATGCACATTCCTAAACATTTAAACTAATGAACCATAAATAAACAACATCATAACCATGAAATAACCATGTCATATCTATGAACTATGTCATCATTATATTTACCATCAACATATATATTTTATCACAAAAATAAAGTAACCATGATCATATATACAAATTTATGTTATACCCACACTTATTATCATATATACATTATAGCCATCACATGAGAAAAACATCCACAATAAAAATCAATCTACATACCGAGAGCCATCGTCACCTCATACTCATAATCATAAAACATCCATAAACATCGTAAAAATCTAGTCCATGCCATCATGTCATCAATATGAATTAATATCATCAATACATAATCAATACATATCCATAAACATCATAACATAATCAAATCATGTCATCAATATTACATGATCATCATATACATCAACAAGGAAATACATGAAATAATGTATCCATGTCTCTCTCACTCATATAAATTTCACATATCAAAATAAAAATCATATACATAATTCCATCTATCAGGGCCCTAGTACCCCAATGCCACTACCCCATCTACACCTGTACCTACACTTACACTACCATTTGGTGGTGCCCCCTTAATATCCCTACCTGATCAACTATGGAAGCCCACTATCCTAGAGTGTTTATAGATGGACCCCCTATTAGGTTATCCATGTAGTCCTCATATCTCATCTCTAGTGGTAGTTATGCCAACACTATCACCTCATAATATCTCAACTCCTTAATAGTGGCTAAGTACCATATCCTTGAAACTTTGTTGGGTGGTTCTCCTATTACTATTGTGGTCACTCCTAACATTTGTCTCAATAAATCTCTCTCCTAAGTCACTAACCTAAAAGAGATCCTTCCCTAATAATGTTCACCAATCAAAGTGATAATTTGCGCCTACAAAGTAGCCACCTATCCCTATAATCTAGTGATTTGGGCCTATGCCACTCCTAGTACTATTTGTGCCTATCCATATGGTCCACCACCCTATAAAAATACACCCAAAACATCCACATCCATGGGATTCTAACCACCATCACCCCATCTAAAATTAGCTACTACATACTTGGCATGGTACCAAGTTGCATACCCATATACAACATTAACCTCATCTATAAGAGCTCTCACTAGTAACTCCTAATCCAAAATGATGTCCTGTGGATATGTCTCTAGGAATAGGAGCTCTACATCCTATCTCTTATATCTAGGAATATTTGGTGGAATCCCCTACACTAGTCCAAACTATCTACACACTTGATTAAATGGGATAAGCTTCATCTCACCATCCCATCTCGCATAGATCTAGTGCTAGCTCTACAATGATAATATGTGGTAGCTATAACCTGCCCACCTCAGTCAACTCACATAGGGCCTCCACACTATGTATCCCACCATCAAACCATCTAAAGCATCTCTAAATCACTATATATCTTAGCCACCACCACCAACCCTTGTCAGCATATAATCCCCTCTTTATCTCATAAAGCCCACTCTATAGTCCATTAACACATAACCATCCCATGGTAACCCCAACAGTCTTAACACTTGAATGTGCTCATATGCCCAACAATGGATCATGAACCTAATTCTAATCCCTTACTACTTATGTGCTTAGAAGTCCTAGAGCTCCCTATCAATTTTCACTAATAACATGGGGGGCTAATTTAACACAGTCCTCCCCAAAAGCATCTCCACTAATACTCTTAACAAAAGACATATAAATAGGCCACTGATCAAATTTGGTAGTGTAAAGCATGACACCTCCATTATCATCATAATAAATAAACATCTATCCCTTAGTCCCCTATGGTATAATGGCCCATAACAAACCCCACCTACATGATATCTAGCCTACACCTGATCTATTCTATATATCAGCTCCATAAAATAATCTCTCCTCACTCAATACATGATAAATTAGCTCTCCCCAAATGGGTATCCATGTGATACAATAAATATACTCTAGGAAAATTGTCATTTCCCTCATCAGTAGTAGAAAGGTGTTCATATCTAGGTCTCATCTCTTGATGAGGGCTACATCCCATAGTATGCATTGATGGTGTCTCAAGGCTCCTAGTCAAACCTCCTCCATATGCCTCCACTAATCTTCTATCATCCCAATTTTATCCTTGAAAAATATCTTAGGGACTCAGTTCCTCATCTGAATCCACTCATGAGCCTACCATAAAACAACATTAGCCTACCTACTTAATTGTCAAATTCAAGCTCACTACCCATCTACACTTATCTTTTTCACCCAATTTCCATATAACCCCCTCCATCTACCTTATTACCTATATAAATCAGCCAAAGATATACCTCTATTCATAACACACCAATACATTATTTTAAACCACCTAAATACTTCTATTAACCCACCCCATCAAACCCTCATCATATCTAACTCTTTCAACATAAACTCCATCCATTATCTACATATCTTCAAGTGTTTACCCACCTTAACACCTTTTTAAAAATGTTAACCACTCTTTCGAATAAGTAGTCATCACACTTTCACTACTTTCCACAAATATTCTAACCCAATTCACCTTAACCTAATTTCTACTTTTACAACCTATAACAAAACATTCAATGCCTTTAACCCAATTTCCATTTTTATGACCTATTATAACATTTTCAAAAATTTAAAACACATTTAACTACCCTCAACATATTTTACCCTTTTATTATTTTTAGCCAATCTTTCACAATAACCATAACCACTATTAACCACTTTTAAAATAATTTAAAACCCCCTTAAACAACACTTTAAGTTTCAAACCTTTTAATAAATTCAAATATACCCCCTCTATTCTCCCAACTCCCTTGACCACTGATGGTTTCTCAAACTATCGATGGTCCCCTAAGAACCCTTTTACCCCTAAGTTTGACTATCAAAGGTCAGATAAAACCACCGATGGTCACTGTGTGTGACCATTAGTTATACAACCCTCAAATCCCTAGCCTCATCACACACCCCAAAATACTTACCTACCCAAATTAACTTACCTAAAACTAATCCCCATTCCCAAACCCAATCTACATTTTCCTTTTAAATTTTCCACTTGCTTTACCCAAATTATATAAACCTGTAGACGTAGGTCATCATTTACCCACACCCATGCCAAACCCTATTTTTCTCATTTTTACCTAATCAATATAACTTCCAACCATTATAATTTACTTAACTATCAAATTTAAAACAATACCCACCTCATTTTACAATTATTGGCATGGTTAAAGCCCTCATCCCACTACTCAGACACATCCTCATCCACCCTCCATTGAATCCACAATTAGTCAACCCTACACATGCTATCAACCAATTGCAACACTTCACCTTAGCACACTCTAGCCGAAACAACAAAACACATAAAATACCTAGTGCACATGTTACAAAGAGATGAATAGTATTAGTTTTTTAATTTTTATATTCTAGCTTTTAGGGTTTCCCCTTGACCATCAATGATAGACCCAAGATAAAACCCTAACCATCAATAGTTAGGATTCCCTCCACCTTTTCCAAAGCTTTTCACTATACCCAACCTAGGTGTTGACCTTAGGAGATCACCTACTCTCAACTAAACTAGGATTTGATCTATTTGTTGACCAACCCACTTGACCATGTCCACCTTAATGTTGGTTATTTTGACACAAAATTTTCACATGTTTTGCAATGAGCTTACCTTGATCATTTTAATCACACCAACCCAATTTACCATGCTAACCCTTTTGAAATATACAACACCTCATTTATGACTAGACCATTTGTGTTGTTTTAAAGGAGCTCTTCCTACACTAGATACATATGAAAAATGTTGACCCTATCTAGATGCCTTGATAGGCATGACCTGATCAACTATGACTAACATTGTGGACTAGTTACACCTATCATATATCTCCTTAAAACTTGACCTTATTTTCATTAACATTGGAAACTTTAGTCTTTGCATGATTTTTAATATCACACTTAGTCATATTTTATACGCATGTTTGTGTTTCAAATGTCCAACCTATTTGATGTCACCCACCTTGTGACTCATCTACCTTATATCAAACCATAACTTAATTTTTCTTTCACCTCATCAGATCCTAGTTTGAGGGGGAACACCTCCTCCCATACTCAAGGCAACTAGACCTTGACCAACACATCCTTTTTTTATATAGCTTATTCATTCAAAGCTACATAACAAAAAGGGGAATAATATAGATAGTCAAGAATTGCAAAATTCTAGATGTTGAATCATCTTGGACTTCTACCTAACCCTAAATGTAGTTGACCACTTAGTTAACTTAGCTCATTTATTAATATACTAACTTTAAACCCCTAACCTAACTCCTCTACTTGAAATTTTTAATCCACTCCCTTTTTAACCTATTTTGACCCATTATCGTTTAGGCCCTTAACCATCGATGCTCAACCCAACCATTGATGGTTAGCCTAACCATCTATGATCAAGTCCTTTAAGCCTGATTTAAAGTCACTTCCATCTATGTATGAGATAAGCATGACACATTTTAGAGAATTATGTTTTGTGATGAAAAAAAATTTAAGTATCACAATTAACAACTTTATCTTAGATCCATTAGGCAAATTCTTCCTACACAATCAAAATCTACACCCTATAAAATGAGAGAAGTAGGAGGAAGAAAGGATCTAAAAATCTAAAAATTTAGAACTTTAGAAATATGTTTCCAAGCCATCTTACATCTAAGTATCCATCATCCCTTTAACTACCAAACAACATCAACAAAGACTTGAAACTCTATCAAAATCACTTTTGAAGGCCAAATTAATGTTAGTATAGCTGGATTGCTTTAGCCTTTTACCACTAAGTTATAGGTACCTCTTACTTATTTTATTTGATTTATATTCCATTTCTAATCTTCCTGCCCTATCAAACCCATCAGAATTTTATTTTTTCATTCCCCTTAATCCATAATAGACCTTTGTTTTCCCAATTACCCAATATACCAATCCTTTTCTAATCATTTCCATAATTTCACAAGAAACCACTAATAGTTAGCCTAACAATTGATGGTCACCTCAACCATTAATGGTCACCCAACTATCGATAGTTAACCCAACCACTGATGGTTCACCCAACCACCGATGGTCACTATGGTAGAAAATAACATCTAGTTATTTTCACCCCCTTAACCCCAACTAGACCCTATTTTATGTGTTCCTACTAATTCATAGAGACTTTTTTGATTTTTTAAACCTAACCCCAACTATCTTAGCATCATTATTGACCTAATTCTACTATGTTTAGTTATTTTGTTTAAAAATCAATTTACTTTCATCTCATCTTATATGCATTTAATTTATAGTTATTGAATACAAATTTCCTTTTTCTTCATTTATATCAACTTAATTGTTATAAATAGTGGATTGACAACCTCTTAACAAGCTCATGCTTCTTTGATCTATCTCATGTTAGGTAGTACACTCAACCATCCATCTAACAAACCCCTTTTCCTAGTATCTTTCTTATTTATAGTTTATTCCTTCCAAGTCAAAGAGGGGTTCTCACCATCATCTGGATTTTGCACATGCTTCACTAGGTATTATTCTACACACCCTATTACTAGTTTCATTACATATTTCCAAATTAATAAATGAGTAAAAATTAACTAAAACATATTCTCTTTACAAAATAATATATATGCCTTACAAAGGTTTCACATGCCTTTGCAAAGAAGAATATTCTCTTTTCAAAATATTATGCATGCTTAGCTAAAAATAATATTCTTAATTCATTTAACTCTGAGACCCTTTTGCTAAGGTAGCCCCTTATTTCTAATATTGTAAGATTCTTATTGCTCTCTCATGATGCTCATAAATTATCTTTAGATTGACCATAAGTTACATGAAGAGTTCATCCTCTTGATCTATTAGGCCTTTGAGATTTTATCATCCCTTTTTAATGCTTATTTTATGCTCTTAACCTCTCTAATCTTCTCTTCTATAATAAAGATCATGTCCATAATCGTATGATTATCTTCTATGGTTCTTATTTGGCTCTTGATTTTCAATTATTGAATAATTAGGGTGGCTCTGAGCTTAAAATCCTCATCACTGATGAGATTTATGGAAATGAGTGTGGATGGTTTAGTGATCATGATCCCAAGTATGTACTCTATCCTATCTTCTAGTTGTTTACCATCCATAATGAGACTCTCCAAGTTTTTGGACCATGTGCTCAAACTTTAGGCCTTGTCTATAAGTAACCCCATGACTATGTTTAGGTGATCCAAACTAATTGTCTTGAAGTTAGGAATTTGATTCTCAGTCAAAATATTGATTAAATATTTTATTTTGCTTCTAGATTTCTACCATTAGTTAATTAGGCCATTGACTATTGAATCTTACTATTTCAACACACTCTATTTGGACTTTATTGACTTTAAATAATTGAACATGTCAAATAGATTATATTCAAACATTATAACCATTGCCTTTGAACTGATAAGACCACTTATTTCTCTAAGTTCTCCTTTTGATGTTGCATGACTTTGAGGTAAGTTTACAATTTTTTTGATGGTGCTTTGGCTAATTAAATCATGTTATCCTCAAATATGGGATTCTAACTAGGGTTTGTTCCTCCCACTAGATTTTAATTAGTCAAGAGTTCTAATTTCTATAAGGTGATCTCATCTCCATCAACCAAGACCTTTTTCTCTATAACCCTTTGCAATATAGTTATCTTGGGATCAAACTTGACTCCTATTGATGATTCTATCGCTTTAGGAGTTAGGATTTCCATTTATGCTTCACTTGGAGCTCCTAGAATAGCCATTTTTCTCTCCTCTTCCTTTCATATACCTAGGATCCATGGCTTGATCTCCTCATGCACTGAGATATTTATGGCCTTCATCATGGCCCAAGAGTGGTGTCTGTCAAGAGTCTTTTATAACCTAGGACCATAAATGAACCATTATAGAATGGTTGGTCCATAAATCACCTTCTCTTCATGAAACAAATTAACTTCACCTAAAGGAGGGGTGAAATTTACCTTGGGCTTCTTGGTCTTTACTAGAATAATGGTTATTTCAATAATTTATCTTGGGGGGATCCATAAGAAGTAAGTTCAATGCTATATCTTTCCCCTTTTATTTCATTGTCTCCTCAGCATGAGCTTCTTCATTATCTAACTCATAAGCCAGTGATAAATTTTTTAAAGCATCTTCAACTATCTCACTAGGGTCTAATGCTACCATATAAACCTACTTCATTAATGATCCTTGTTCTTCTACTTGGTTTGAAGAAGATGCAATCTCATAAATCCTTCTTTCATCTAGTCTATGTTTAACTTATTTCTCTATTTGGGAATTGATTAATTGAGCTAGTGGAGGTCTAGAAGGTGCACCACTTAGCAAATGGTACTACCTTAGCCCTAATTACCATTTGTCATCTCCTTTTTAATTTTCATCTATCCTAGATTCAATCCTAAGGTTATGATTATCCAATCTCTTGGTGATGTAAAATAATGAGGATGGTTTTGTGTACATAGGGTCAAAAGCAACATGATAATGATGATAATGTACATTAATCCCTTTAACCTTCAAATGTTCCTTAACCCTTAGATAACGGTCCCACTACCTTAGCTCATAAATTTTTAGTTTAAAGTATGTTCTATGTCTAGATGTTACTTCTATGTTATCCCATTGCTTGAATGTAATCCTTATAATAGTTATTGGAAGGTTGTGGAGGATCCCTTTCTTATTGATTCTACATAAGCCATCAATGCCATGGAATAATTGATATGCTACCTCCTACTCTATGAGCTTATTGGGTACATGGATGGATATATGAAGAGGTTGTCTCTATGTCCCTTTAATTCAAATGATTATTCAATCTATGTATAACTAGATTTCACCCATAGCTTTAACAAATTTCTTAACTAGTGGGTTGACCCTTTCCATGGGATGACTAGTTATAGCCTCACTAAGTACCAAATAAACATAGTCATAGATAAATTGTATTTGATTTTTTTACTTTAATATGTGTAGTTTGGAATAATATTGTGAAACCATTTGTGTTCAACTAGGTGACCATTCCCTTAGGTTGGGAATCTTGGTTGTATAAAGAGGGGCATCCAAAAGGTATGACATACAATAAAATTGGGTTTTCTCCCTCTTTATAATTGCAAATATCTATCTACTTAAAGCAATGTTAATTACTTCACCTAGAGGAGGGGTGATCAACTTTTAACCATGAAATAGTGTAAGGGTACCTAAATTTAATCTACATATCCAGTGGTTGAATTCCCGCACAACTTGTTCATCATTGTCATAATCATCCATTTTCTAGGTCTGAATTGACTAATGGGGATGTTGTTATTGAAGTCTGAAAACACTTGGCTATTAGAATATATCCATAGGGTAAGGATGCTCTTAAAATCATTCTCTTTGACTCAACTATTGATTGAGGTTTGGTCTATTTATGGTTTCAACAATTTGTAGTAGTTCTCAAAGGCCATGGGAGAAATGTTGGCCATCTTCTTTTGAGTATGTCCATTAATCAGCATGCCTTTATCTATTTTAGCATCCTAAAAAATGGGAGAAAGAATTTCTATATAGTAGATTACCTCAGGTTTAGCCACTACATAGTATAGACACATCATTTGTAGAAAAACTATGTCATAGTATGGTCTTTTTGTACACACATTCTTCTCCTTATCTCTTATAATGGTTGGTTATTCTTTGAATGTCTAGAAAAGCTTAGACCAATTATTTTATCTTGTATTTAGGGTGGTGGCATCAAAAATTTTGTCCTTAAAAATCCTGCCTTATGCATCTAAGGTCAAATCAATCTCCACCTCCTTTTTGGAGACACCTTTTCAAGTTGTTATGGCTATGAATAATGTTAAATTACTCACTAGTGAACTGCACTTCAACTTTGGATTGAATTAATTTTGCATAGATGATACTTCAAATCTCCCTGGATTGATTATGAAGAACACAAGGTTAAATTAGGGCTTATGTTTATGCTAGGGCCTTTCTAAATGTTTTTATAGAGTGTTAATGGTGGTATCTATTTGAATTGTGTGAGCTTTGTGACTTGGATTTTGCTCAAATTTGCACTTTTATACCTTTTCCTTTCTAGGTCCATAAAATATTTTAAATTGACACATATGCCAACATGGAATTACCATGTCATTATGTTTATTAACTTTTAAAATGTGACTATTTATTTTAAGACATGTTTCAACACCTTATTGGGTCTAGATATTTGAAAAGTCCACTTAGGCTCACGTCGTTGGATCTATTTTCATGAATCAATGTGGTTTTTTGATCCTCATTTTGTAGGTTAAATTCCATTGATTTATTCTCTATATTACCTATGTTTATTACACGTATCAATTTTGCATTCATTTAGAGATTCAATAAAATGTTAATGTTGATCTTGCATTGTTGATCTGGATTACATAGATCAATCATGCTCTATAGATATTTATTCACTGGGTTCTATCATTCACTCCATGTAGCATTATATATCTAACATGGTTCTTATGATGATGACATTTTTCACCTTCTCATTTATCCCAAAGTTTTATTGAAGTTCTGACTTAATATGCACCATCAATCAGAATGTGTATACTCAGTTTTGTATCATCAATCTTTGAAGACATGTTCAATCTTTCATTATCCATTGTGGTCATAACACTTGGCATATTTACACTTGCTCATTGGGCCTTGACTTTTCAACCTTTACTTCACACTATCAGATCATCTTTAGAAAATCAAATGTGTTCTATCAAATCTCAATCTAGGGGGTTAAACACCCTCACCATTAGATCATCTTCTCTTAAGAAAATGCACACCATCAATATTATAGACTATAAAATAAATCAAGTATTGCTCAAGAAATATAGATAACTTAGGCTAAAGTTGTAGAATATGGGTTTATTCATGTTGATAAACATGATAAAACCCTTTAGGATGAAATTTTAAGCTAAGTTTTAAAACATAATAAAGGGGACCCAATGTATAGTTAGTCCATGTAAATATTAAATAATTAAGGGGGTCTCGGGACATAAAGAACTTAGGATAAATATTTTAGACTAAGGTCTTATTTGTGTTAATAACCACAAAAAAGACTTTAGGATAAAATATAAGCTAAATTTTAAAAAGAATATAAAGTATTCCCACATTTTTTCAAATAAAGTGACCCTACATAAATTTGAATTCAAATTAAAAGGTCCTAGGTTAAAAGACATTCAAAGGTATAAAACCCTAGGTTTTAACATTGCTTATTCATGAATTCAATCAAATGATTAAAGACTTAAAGATTAATAAAGGGTCAAATTATCAATTGAATTATGAAACCCTAAACATTATTTACCCACTTGGGACTTCATTAAACCTACATCTTGAAAACACATGAAGAAACCATTGGCAAATTTAGGCAAAATAATAAAAGGATCAAATGGAGACATGCTAGTTAAGATAAATGAGAAGTAAGTGTAGGTGATCATTAAATAAAAAACTCAGATCAAGTGGTATTTCAATTCAAAACTAAAATTTGAAATTTTTTGAGACAAGGGTCCCATTTTCAAAAATAGGGGTATGTTGATCTCAATAAATGGCAACTTCTGGGGGAAACATAGCAATATGTTAGAATTTAGAGACTCTAGTTTATACCAATAATTAGGCTACTTATTCCACATGATCAGGTACCATGGTTAAGATCAAGACATAATTAAGACAAGTCTTACATATGTAGAATTAGGATCAAACATAAAAACATAGACATCATGTGTGTGTGCTTTGATTCCACTTATTGATTGTCATGGGATTTAGAGAATAAATTATGTATTCATGACCTTGACCACTAATATTGACTTAAAAAATATTTAGATGTTATTAAAAAAACATGCTTTAGCTCAAGGAAGGTTTGGGGATTATTCTGCTACCATCCAAGTGTCCATATCCCTAATAGATATACCTTTGGCTCCACTCAAGACCTTTCTCCTTTTCCATATAGGCATCCATAGCCCCAATGGAGATTACAAAAATCACGTTTGCTTACAAATATTTTGAAATTTTGCAATAAATCTCTTATTTTTGAATTTTTAGATATATTTTGCTTTTTGACAAAGGTTGGGAGCTAGATTAACCATGTTTTGGGATTTGGTCAAATGTTTGATCTTCAAACAATCACCTTTGGCTGTGAATTTTTTCTCAAGTAATTAATGTTTTTTACGTGCAAACATGGCTTTACCTTAATAATTCAAACTTTCATCTTACATAAGTAATACCTATCAGAATTAGATTTAAATTAAGAACCATGTTTAATATTTTAGGAATAACCATCCTAGATACCAACCCTTACAAAGTTCTCAACTCTATAACATCAAGCTCACATCTCAAGATCTATGACCAACCATTTGAAGAAGTCATACTTGCATTCCTGATTTATGGAGTCCTTTGAGCAACTACATAAATTGGGGATTGAGTACTATATTGAAAATACTTATTGAAAGTAGGGAGTAAAAATAAATAAAAGGAAACACACAATAAGAAAATTAGTAGCAATGAACAAATAAATATTTACATGCACTATGTATAAGCAAGAAAAATGAAAAGAAAGAGAAAGGAAAGAAACTAATATAAGCCTAGATACATTAATCCTAACTAGTATTAAAGATTAATCCATGTATACTTGAGGTGGAATAGTAGATAATTAGTGATTGAGATATTTCCCATTTGTTGTCAATGCGAATTTTGATCCTTGCAAGTCCTTGAACTTAAACGTGTTATCTCTTAGTATTTCAGAAATTTGATAGGATTCAATCCACAAAGGTGTAAATTTTCCATTTTTTCCAAGAGGTTTAAATGATTTTTCCCAGATAAGAACTAGGTATCCTTACCTAAACACCTTAATTTTGGAATGGTTATCAAAACATCTCTTCACTATGGTTTGATGTTTGCTGAAATTAACAAAAGCTTCCTTTCTTGCATCTTTTATTTGAATAATGTCAAGTAACCTTGAACTTGGAAGTTCTTTATCCTCTCCTTCCATGTAATTTTAAATAAAATTTTAATTTGTAAGATTGAGTGTGATGGGGAATACAAGTTCTTGACCATATACTAGTATAAATGGTGATGACTTTAGAGCTTGCTTGACTCTTATTCTATCAGCCCAAAGGGCATACTTGAGTAACTTGTGTTAGGTTATTGTTTTTTCATTAATAGACTTCTTGATGGATTTCATTAAATTCTTATTTGTTGACTCAAAAAATGCATTACCTTGGGGGTAATGATTTAATGAAAACTTGGCAATAATGTTATTATCATATTCCCACTCTATCATCTCAATGGATATAAAATCAGATTCATTATCATAAACTAGAGACACTGGTGTTCCAAATCTTGTGTATATGTTATATTTTAAGAACTGTATCACATCTTTAGTCTTACATTGTTTAGTTACTACTTATTCCATCCATCTAGTGCAATAGTCAGTAGCAGTGAGCACATAATTATAACCTTTTGAAGAATTGGGGTTTATTACCCCCACAAAATCAAATTCCCATTGATCAAAGGCTTTATCAATCTTTAATAGCTTCAATGGCATGTTTGCTTTGGGTTCATTAGTGTTGAATATTTGGCACTAATGACACTCTCTCACATGCTTTTGAGAATCTTTTAAGAATGTAGGCTAATAATAACTAGCTCTACGGATATTATGTGTTGTTTTCCTTCTTGATGGGTGTCCACTTCCTAGCTTCTCATAGAAAGTACTCAAAATATCACTAGCTTCCTTTTTGGAAACACATCTCAAGTATATCCCTTCAAAAAAATTTCTAAAATTACTCCATATTTGATTAGGAAATGTGCTTCCTTGAGCCTTAAACCTCTCTTTTGTTCCTTATTTAAACTTGTAGGACAATTTTCATTGATTAGTAAATGAATAATTGAATCATACCAATCATTACGTTGAAAACTTTGTTGTTCTACCTGCACGATACTTAAATTGGGATTAGTATTGGTAATTAATTGGATAAACCCTTGACACCTTACCATTTTATCAGTCTCAATTTTTAGATCATATTCTTGAAGTAAAAATATCTACTTACCTCTTCTTTCCCCTAATTCACATTGGTTAAGCATGAGATTAGTGGTAATATCAAGAAGTATAACATGTACCTTGTTTCTAAGGATATAATTCCTAAATTCATTCATTACCTTGACTAAATAGCATGCCTGCTTGTCTATTAGGGAATGGTTCAACTCAAAAAATTTAAAATTAGTACTCATGAAAGCAATAAGATGATCACATCTATCTATCTTTTGAGTTAGGATAGTTATAATTGTATGGTCAAAAGCAAAAGAATAAAGATAGAAACATTTTGAAAAATTAAGACTTATCAATATTGGTGTATGAATTATTGAGTATTTTATGTCCTTGAAAGCCTTTTTGGTCTCTTCATTCCATGTTATCTTGGATTCCTTCTTCAACATGTCATTTAATGGATTTATGATCTTTAAAAAACTTGAAATAAACTTTCTCACAAAGTTAATTTTACCAAAGAAAGATTGAATCTCTTTTCTAATATTATGGGGTTATATCTTAGACATAACATATACTCTATTAGGGTCTATAGAAATCATCTCTTTATTTATAACATGTCCTAATAATTTTCCCTCTATTACACAAAAATGCTCATCTTATGGTTGACAGAAATTTAATACCTTCTACAACTTTCAAATACCTATTTCAAGTACATGATGTGGTCCTCTTTATTTTTATAAAATATAATCAAGTCATCCATGTAAATGATAATGCACTTACCTATTAGCCCTTGTAAAATGTGGTTCATTTCTATTTGAAAGGTTGCATCTGCATTTATTAGTGTTGGTAATCATTAAATACCTATAAATGGTTTATATTATCAGGGACTGAGGGATAAGGAACCAATTCAACCTTAAGGTTTTCTAGTTTAGAGGCTTGGTTGGGCATATGATTAGCTGTAGTTGAGGCTAGCTCATCAACAAACTTATTTTATTCTCTAAGAATTGAGATAATGTTGAAACCATAAAATTACTCTATCAAGTTCCAAACTCTAAATTTATATTTCTTAAGGTAAGATAATTTTCACTGATACTTACTTCTTACTTGATTAACTACTAGCTCTAAATTACAATAAACCAGTAGTTTTTTGACCTTATATTTGATGGAAAATTGTAAACATAAGATTTGAGCCTAATATTCTACCAATTTGTTAGTGCATGGAAATTGAAGTCTATAAGAATTAATGAATTGTTTTCCAATAAAATTAATAAAGGTAATTCCTACACTAGAATCAAAATTACATATTGCACTAGAAAAATATAATTTCTATATCCTAAGAATAGCATGAGTATCTTTAGAGTCACATGCCTTTGAGGTGTCAAGAGTGTAAACATGTAACTCCTCATTTACCATGTTGACCCTTCCATTTATATCATTATACTTAGTGATCATACATTTCATCTTGGGCTCTCTTTTAATTTTGATTTAGTTTGGCACTCCCCTCCATGGAAGTCATATGTGGGAATAATTAGTAGACATGTAGCCATTCAAGGGTTTGGCCTAGTATCTACTTAGTATCATCCCATAAGCATTAGGAATATCCACCACTTGGATGTCTAAAAAAAAATTTATCCTTGGCTCAACTATAAGCTACATGTGGGCATTCATCAATTATCCAATTACTTTCACCTTGGATTTATTTAATTGAGTAAAAACCCTATCAAATTTAATTAAAGTAAAACCTAGTTTCTCATAAATACCTTTAGGCATGATCTTAGTAGATGCACCTGAGCCTAACAGACAATAATGTAAATTCTTGCCAAACTTTTTGACTATAAGCAAGAAAGGTTGGAGATCTACTTTGTTATTTTACATAGCAACATTAACATGTGTAGGCTTGGATGACTTACTAGGTTTGTTAGATATAGATTCAAGTAAAAAATCTTTTTGCTTAGTTATTTAAGTCAATTCATGCAAGGCGATGTTATCTTTAATCTTCCTCATATCCTCAACTATTTTGTACACACCTCTAGTATAAGTATTAGATGAATCAACATTAGGCTTAGAATTACTTACCTTTAGAGGCTCAATATTTTTGTTAGCTATAGGTTAAAAATGAGTTTCAAAATTATTTGGTGGATTAGATGTGGTCAATGGTTAATTTTGATCCCTATTACTTAAAGGATAGGTATTCTTCAAATACTATTAAAAATCATGCACCTCTTTAGGAGCATCCTCAAGCTCATTATATGTTTGGAATAATAAGTCAAATGTTTCCACCATCAAGGTTGTATCTACATATTTGTATGATTTGGAAGATCCATATGTACTTACAAAATTATCTTTGTTAGGTCCACCTTCATGCATATTCAACTTATCTTGAAACAACTCAAAATCATTACAAATTTAAATATAGTCCAACTCACCATGCTTTGAAGTATTATGAACCTTGTAATATTCAGTTAGAGAAACATCACAAATATTAATCTTAGGGTTATTCTTACTTGATGATGACTCATTACTATTATTGTTATTTCCATTATTACCTTTATGAAACTAGTTGTTAAGCCTATTGAACCTTTGATAAGAGTAATTTTTATTGGAGTTATCACCATTATTGCCTACTTACTTTTACAATTGAAGAAAGTCAGTACTCAATTTTGAACCATCTTAAGTATGGATTCATTCTTAGTCTTTGGTGACTCTATATTATGAACTTGATTACTATTACTAGTTGTTGGCATCAAAGCTCTCTGGTCATGTGGATGAAATCTAGTTGTAGAATTATTCAATAATCCTAAATTTTGGCTAGGATGAGCACGGATTAAGAGAAATTAATTCAATACTAGTGTCTGATTGAAGTCAAACACATTCTTCTTGGAAATAAGAATGATATTCAGTGTAGGGATAGTGGGGTTAACATTGTGAATGACATATGCAAGCTGACATTGAGGTTGCATTTGATCATTTATTATTACAACTTCATCATAATCTAAGGCTAATGTTTTTATGAGTCCAACAAACCTCTTAAGAAATATAGAATCCATGGGGTCTAAATCATCCTTATAGATTTCCAAATCCAAAGCCTCATCATGTATATAAGGAGCTATGGTCCTACTAAACATCTTATATAATATATCATTAAAGGATCTAATGGTCTCACTAGAATGTCTATTAACTATGGTTAATTGATGATATATAATGCAAGGACTAATGTTTTTTCCAAATTGATCAGTAAAGATTCTATTAAAATCATTCTAGCTAGTAATATAGTTCTCCATAAGGTTGAGAAACCACTCATATGCAACATCTTTGAAATTAAACAGAAAAAATCTACATGTTACATCTTCATGAATTACATTAAGCAACCTTAAAGTATCTTTAAAATATTTAATGTGTTCTTCAACTATGACAATACCATTAGGACTAAAAGATGGAAAATATTTGTTAGGGTTTCAAGGTAGGTCATGTACCTAACCAAGCAAATTGATAGAAGATACACCTAACCAAGCCATAACTTAATAAATATTTAACACAATAGCACTTCGAGTAGGTGAAGTAGGTTGATATTTAGAAACCCTTTGCTTACCTTTATCTACTCTTGCTTTCCTATGGTCTTCTAATGAGAGAATATGAAATCTTGGTTTTGACCTTAACCTAGTCATGATCCTTGGTAGTTCTAACTTGTAAACCTTGAGTCTTATCCAAAATATAAATTATAAACCTTATCTCTAAAAAAATTAATGATATCTATCTCAATTCTTGCAAATAATAGTCCAATCCTTACCTATGAGTATATTTGCATGTCTAAGATCCCTAGGTTAAGAAAAAATTATGTAAATTTATATAAATCCCTTTAAATAAGAATTATATTTGATTGAATAATCTCAAAGATATATCTAGACCTAAGAATATTGATGATATTTACAATCTAAAGTTAAAATAAACCCTAATTTGCAAAGGATCAATCAATATTTGAACAAATTTTTCGTCACTAATTTCAAATAAGGAAGATTTATTTAACTCAAGTTACCTTTACAAATATTTACCATGAATCTTTAAATAATGACAATCTTAAACTAAATGAGCCTAAACATTAGTCTCAAATTTCATGCATCAATGATCTTTACATTGTTATGGTAAAAGGAATAAAAGTGTGCAAAGAAGTCATTGATCTTTGAACAAATTTCACCAAAATTAGCAAAGATACCACAAATTTATAAAGATTTAATTAAGGCCCTCCTTCTAGTGCTAGTGGAATGCATTATCCTATTGATGAATGTAAGTGTATTATAGGTGGTCTAAGTATTTAAAAAACACTACTCATTTTTGAATTTAGATAATCCAATGCATGAGTTGTAGGTTATGATAATCTTGTTATCTTTTGTGTAATAATGATAGAACAAGTGAACTATTTCACAATATTTATAATGTTTGGTTGTTGGGAGCAACTATGGCTTGATAGTTAATATTTATGAAAATGAAATTAATATTCCTTAAGTGAATTATGATCAAATAACTAAATATAAGACTAAAATAAAGTGAATACTTACAATGGATCTATTCTAAAGTGAAATAATCAAAGAAAAAGCAAAAAGAAGGGTAGGGTAGAGAAGAAACATGTATATTTTGTTTATCTTTAACATAGATATTATGACAAAGTTCAAATATCATCAAAATATGCACTTAAAACCAATGTATAACATGAAATAGCATAATCTCAAATCAAAGTACAAATTAGGCAAGCATCTAAGTAAATGAAATAATACATATAAAGACTTGCTTCACTTTAAAGATTTACCCCTACAAGTAAACATCATAAACACATTCACGTGAAAGGAAAAGATAACTAAATGAAATTTAGAATCTTCATCCAACCTAGCATTAGCATAATTTAACGAATCTTTATTTGAATAAGTGCACATCAATAATCAATAATAACCATTCAAATATAAATTTCAAACCAAACAATTGAGAGAGAAGCCATGATACAATTCAAAAAAACAAATGAGACAAAAAATTTAGAATTCCATGTTTGCATTAAATTTCTCCAAAATTAGCACAAAGTTTTTGCTCCAAAAATTCCCTTTTCTTACAATGGACAATACCTCTTTATATAGACAATTCATGAAATATTCTAGCTGATCATGTCAAGTACCAAGGATAAATATCCTTTTAAAATCATTTAAGAAACCTCTATATATTTATAAAATGATTAACCTTTAGGCAATGTGATTTAAAAAGGTTTTGCATGCCTTTACAAAGAAGAATATTCTCTTTTCAAAATACTATACATGATTAGATAAAAAATAATGTTCATAATTCAACTAAACCTGAGACCCTTTCACTGAGGTAGTCCCTTGTTTCTACTATTGTAAGATCCTTATTGCTCTCATGTTGCTCATAAATTAGCTTTAGATTGACCACAAGATCCATGAAGAGTTCATCCTCTTGATCTACTAGGCCTTTGAGATCTTTATCAACCATTTTTAATTCTTCTTTTATGTTCCTAGCCTCTCTAATCTTCTCCTTTCCATTAAATATCATACCCATGATCCTACTATTATCTACTCTAGTCCTTTGGTTCTTGATTCTCACTTCTTACATGATGAGGGTAGATCTAAGCTTAAACTCCTCATTAATGATTAGACCTATGGAACAAAGTGTGGATGTTTTGGTGATCATGGTCCCAACATATTCTCTATCTTGACTCTTAGTTATTTACCATCCACAAGGAGACTCTCCATGTTTTTGGACAATGTGCTCAAATTTTTGGTCTTGTCTATAAGCAACCCCATGACTATGTTTAGGTGAACCAAACTATTTTTCTTGATATCAATAAGTTTATCCTCAGTTAAGATATTGATTAAATCATTTATTTTGCCTTTGTATTTCTACCATTAGTAAATTAATCCCTTGGATGTTTCTTCCTTCTGGCTTAAGACACTATGTATTGACTTTAGTAATGTTAAAGAATTGTACATGTCAAATAAAGTCTCTTCAAAAAAATTGACCATTACCTCTAGAAATTATAAGACCACTTATTTATCCAATTTAATCTTCTATTATTGCATGCCTTTGAGGGCAGCTCCTAATTTTTCTCATTGCGATTGGGATAATTCTAGCACATTCTCCTCAAATATGGGATTATAACCAGGTTTTTATCCTACCACTAGATTCAAATTGGTCAAGGGTTATACTTTCTAGAAGGTGATCTCCTATCCACCAACCATGACCTTTTTCTCTATTTCCCTTTGTAATCCAACTATCTTACGATCAAACTTGACTCCCACTAATGATTGTGTCACTTTAGGAGCTAAGATCTCCATTTGTGCTTTACTTAGTGCTCCTAGAGAAGACATTATTCTCTCCTCTTAATTTTTTAGAGGCAATATCTATGGCTTAATCTTCTCATGTACTAGGATATTGATGCCCTTCATCATGGCCCAAGAGTGGTGTCCAGTAGGAGTATTTTATGTCCTACATATATAAATGAACCATTCTAGAATGGCTGGTCCATAAATGAAGTTCTCTTTACTAAACAAATTAACTTCACCCAAAGGAGGGATGAAAGTTACCTTGGGATTCTTGGTCTTTACTAGAATAATGTCCAATTCAAATTTTATCTCGAGGGATCCACAAGAACTAAGTCCAATTCTATTTATTTTCCCTTTTCTTTCTCTATTTCTTCAGCTTTAGCTTCTTCATTATCTAACTCATAAGCCAATGATAACATTTTTAAAGCATCTTCAACTATCTCACTAGGGTCTAATGCTACCATATGAAACTCCTCCATTAGTGATCCTTTTTACTCTAATTGGGTTGAAAAAGATTTAATCTCATCAAGTCTTCTCTCTTCTATCCTATATTAAACTTGTGTCTCTATTTGGGCACTAAATGATTGAGGTAGTGAAGGTCTAGAAGGTGCACCACTCAACAAATAGTACTGACTCAACCCTAATTACCATTTGTCATCTCCTTTCTGATTTCCATCTAGCCTAGATTCAGGATTGAGGTTATGTTATTTCAATCTTCTCGTGACCTCAAATAATGAGGATGCTTTTATGTACACAGGGTCAAAGTCACCAGGCTAATGATCATAAGGTACATTAATCCCTTTAACCTTTAAATGTTCATTAGCCCTCAGATAAGTGTCTCATTGCCTCAACTAATCAATTTTTTATTTAAAGGATGTTCTATGTCTAGATGCTACTTTTATGTTCTCCATTTGTTTGAAATTAATCCTTCCAATAGTTATTGGGAGGTTGTGGAGGATCCCTTTCTTCTTTATTTTGCATAAGCCATCAATTCCATGGAATAATTGATATGCTACCTCTTACTCTAGTAGTGTATTGGGTACATGTATGGGTAGCATGAGAGGTTGGATTTGGGTCCATTCAATTATAGTGATTGTATAATCTAGGTATAACTAGATATCACCCATTGCTTCAACATATATCTTGACTAGTGGGTTGATCTTTTCCATGGGATTACCAGCTATAGCCTCACTAAGTGGTAGATAAACACAGTCATAGACAAATTAGATGTGATCTCTATAATTGAATATGTGTAGTTTAGAATAATATTGTGAAATTGTTTGTTTTCCACTAGGTGACTATTAGAGTCTTAGGTTGCACCCTAGTTATGAAAATGATTGTTTAAGTCCTTTGGCTCAAACCTAGTCCAACATAGGAATGACCCTAGGTTGTGCGTCACCTAATCTTATATCATACCTATAAGATTTTTAATGAGGTTATCTCCTTTGATATGAAAATTTGAATTTCTCTTCTTAAGACTTAATTTATTAGGATGAAAAGAGGAGAAAATACATGAATGAAAACCTACTTTAAGTGTGGTGATGCAACAACTATTCAATGATCCACTCTCAACTCGAACACTTTCATGACTACTAATGAATCCAGTAGGGACAAGGATTGATTATATTATATGATATGGTTCCAAACATTAGTATTTTATATGAAGGCTAAAAAGAGACCTAAAACATTAATGATATAAAGAGATAGGTCTATGCAAGATACTATGGGCTTATGAGACTTCAAGAGAAACCTCACTAACTAACACTTCACAAAACTTGAAAGAAACTAATAGTCTTGAAGTAAGACATATGAAGGACACATAGGTGATAATTAAGTAAAATACACTCTATAAATCAAATTATAATAAAGTACACTTAGAATTTAATTAGAATTTGATATGTCTTATATTACTTCAAAAGAGTTTTAGAAAGTGATTTTGGTAGAGCTTTGCTATATGAAGTCGAGGGATTTTTTAATCAAGAGTTCCCAGCTAGTATTTATAGGAAGAAAGAACATAAGAGATAGAAATTGGAATTTAAGGAGTCATTAATGAGATCAATACCACTCAGAATAACCACCACCACAATCCTTCTTGGGCCTTCCTCTACATTAATGTCAATGTATCTTTCTCTGGCATGATGGAGAATGTGAAGATCAAGATCAGCTGTAGGAAGAAATCCCCACCACCACATAGATCCTTCTTGATATCCTCTACACTAATTCCTTTAACTATATTCCTTAATCATGGTTTATGTTCTTCATGTTATAAGTAAATTAATTGAGCTTGCTTGTTGATGTTCTTTTTGACATTCCTTGTGCAGTCATCATTATGGCATGCTTCTAAATCTTGAATATAGATCTATTATGGATGAAAATAAATCACCCTATTGGAGTTTGTATAGTCATGATTGGAAATGAAGATCTGTAATCTAGGGCCTCATGATTTTGAATGAGACATAAAACCTATGTCTAGAAGTTCTCAAAAAGCTTTATAGGGATTTAATGGCATTAGATGGATTTACAAGGTCTAGTCCTAGTTATCCAAATCATGTTTGATCTCACATATATGTATTCTACCTATTCAAGTTGGAAAAATACTTTGTATAATGTTTCTACCTTCATGGCATCCTTTTGAAATATTTTCCCTGAATTGATCTAAGTTAAATTCATTCTCCACTTGAAGTCCCTAAATTTCAAAATTTGATATTAATCATTAATCTCAATCTAGGATTCTCACATTGTCTCAATTTTATCTCCTCATTCATTCCCAAGAGCCTACTATCAACTCTTTGACTCCTTGACCTCATGCACATAATATCTCCCTTTACATGGATTAAAGACATACTATTGATTTACCTAAAAATTACCATGGTCATGACACTTGGTAGCTTCTCTTTCATCTTCAATATCTACTAATTTTTTGACTTCTCACTCTCCATCGATATACTTTGGTATGATGGATCACACATTTTTTTTTATCTATTTGGGCCTATTAGCCTTATCAATCAATTTAACCATTATATTTCTATTCAGGCACCCAACATCTTGACACTTGTTAGACATGCATGCATCTTAAGATCTACTGACATTTTAACTTGATTTTCACCATTGATCTTTTATGCATAATAAAATGTTCACCATTAGATCTTTGGGGCCCACAGACTCATTAAATTGACACTCACCATTGGATCTATACTTGAGTTATTATGATCTTGACACTTGTCAACTACACATTCATGCTTGGAACACTTAAATTAAAATAGATATTCACCATAGATTTAGCTTAACATCCCCATGCACATCTTACTATGAATGTCTAACTTTAAAGGCTTATATACTGAGATAGCAAGCTCATCAAGACACTAAATTTGCATAGCATGATTTAGGCATGAAGAACTTCATGTTTGTTGACCAAATTTGACCCTGCAGGTTAAATTAGGACCCTTATAGGTAAAAAATAATTTTAGGGTATTTTAGGGGTCTAGTATTATACAATAGGGTGTATTATAGTTATTTTTATGTAATTTAATGCCTTTTAGACTTGATCATGGTATAATTAATCTATATGTCATTTTTAGTCACTTAGTAGGCATTTAGGGGTCATAAATGAAATATGAATGGTTTTCAAGGTGTCCAAGTGTATTTTTTCCTTTAAAAAATATAAGAGGTTAGCTTACCTATTAGTAATGTTAGTCCCATCTGAATCTTGGAGGTTATCTAACTAAAAATCAAGAAATCAACTGAGAAAAGAGGAGTTTGGAACTTGTATAGATCATGAGGGAGTTTGACACATGGGATAAGGTTGTCAGATGATTATTTATCTTCCCTAGAATCATTTACATGATTTAAATAATCTGGAATTTTCATTTTCAATCTAAAATTTTTCTTCTCCTTCTTTTCCCTTCTAGACACATAACCAATCAACAGGTTTGTGCATGGTATGGATAGTTGGAAAAGTTTCAAACCAAATCCCTTTTGGAGGTGAAATTAAACTCATATAGATTAATTTATATAAAAATATTTCTAATATTTTTTAAATTTTCTTTATAAACCATCTCTCACAAGTTGACTATGTTTTTCTTATCATTGTTTTGTGCACCCTATAGGTTTTACTTTAGATTAGAGAATTCCATAGAATTTTTGTTAGATATGTTGATTCCAAATGATTTTTTCTCTCTTATAATATTATATCCATTATTTATTTAGTGTTTTAAGGTGCTTTTATATGCAAATCATCTCATATTTTAGGAAGGTTCCACCATGTGCAGTCTCAGTCAATTTTCCTTATTTTTAGATTTTTTGGGTTTTTACAAAGGTCTTATGTGAAGAGTATATGAAGTTTCAAAAGTAGAAATTCCTTATTTATCACCTTAAATTCATTTTTAGTATCATAACATCATGCTTGGATCTAGATTTTAGTCCATTGTCATACTCACTCAGCTCCAATATACTCTTTAGTCTCAATCAAGACTTGTAAAGACTTTAAGAACATCCATAAAAGTGTTATTAAAGTTTCAAAGATGTGAGATATCCTTTAGAAAAATAAGGTAGTTATTTGATATTACATATGGTTAAATAAAGAATGATTTTTGTAGTCATGTTCATCATTTACACATAGTCATCCATGGACACACACCTACATGTGCTTGACAGAGGAAAACCACCTTGGATTAGAGGTTTTGAAACTATTTTCAAGACCTTCAGTATGATATCACCCATTTGGATAATTGGATAACATTATAGGTCTATTAATGAGGTCTAAAACAATTCACATTGTCCATATTCTACCCACTTCCTATATACATTAGGATGTCCACTTACAAGTGGTAATAGTAGAGGTATGAAGGTACCTATATGGAGGAAATTGAACATATTGAAAACCTTATTGATATCTTAGTATGTTATGTAGATAATAATAAATGTATTTTAGGTGATAAGGTGGTAATAAAACAATGAGAAACCTTTTCAAGTATAATTATATAGGTTTAGGGATTTTTTCCCCAAAAACACATAATAAAGCACCTTGACATTTTATTGATATCTTATAGCAAGGTTATCAAAGGCTTTGATGCATATTGGTGATCAAACACTGTAGTTTCCACATTGGAGAAAGAATTTTAAAAAATTTAAAGGTATAATATTAGTGGAAACTAATTGTTGGAGACCTCAAAGTTGTGATTTGATCACTAATTTCCTTGATTGACATCTACAGGATTGAAAGCTAGCAGTCCTAACCATGATTTGATGATAAAGTTTTTATAGGTAGTGAAAACAGTATCAATGATCTAAAATATCATCAAAAGAGTGTTAAATTTTGTGTTTTTGGGTCCCATGTGCACCTTTAGGTTCCTCTTGCCTAAGATCTTACTATACAGTGCTACCAATCCATCGTATGAGTTTAGGAAAAGAAACACATTTTAAAGTTGAGTAATTTTTTTGAGTTGATATGTCATTTTATTCCAAAATAAATCAAAATTTAGTTGGATAAATAGGTATATTTACTTATTAAGTACATCTTCAGGCACATCTTGGTCTAAAAACACTCACGTATAATTGACTGTAGGTAGATAGTAAGCTAAACATGACATCTAGGTGCTATATTGCATAAAATCAAGGTGAAAAAATGAGTCAAATAATTTTTAAATGACCATATAATCTGAAATAAATTTTTTATATATTTTATCAATCCTAAAATAATCAATCATACACCTATAGTACCCCACATAGTCAATTGTAGCTAACTCTGAGGGGTAGAGAGGTAAAGAAATAGGGTTTGATGTGGCCTAACCTAGACAAGATGAATGAATAGGTCCAAATAATTTATAAAGGATAATATAATGTTTTAATAGGACCCATTAACTATTTTAAATTCTTAATCCTTGCAAAGTAATCTATAGGTGTCCATCCAAAATAGAGACACTGTCAAGAAAGCTACACATAGTCTTGACTAGTCAGGGAATGGAAAGAAGTATGTAGGGAGTTGAAGTGAATAATAGACTTGGGGAATCCTCATCATGACCATCATTGTCTCTATAGGCTCTTGACAATGTAAATTAGGTAGAGAAAATGTCCTAACTAGGTAACATATAGTCTATAGTCCAAACCCTGCAAACAGTTTCTTCTCCAAGTCTATCTTAATGTTTTAATGCATTTGGGGGGTCTAAAGACCTAATAAAAATCCCATTTTTTAAAAATGTATCTTCATGGATTGGATATTCCCATCCAATTTTCTTTCTAGATAAATATGGGAAATTTCCTTTATTTTATCTCAGATAAAGGGCACTCCCCTTGAGTGTAAACTAGTAGGTTTTGGTGATTAAGGTGAAAAGGGTCGGGGAGGAGTTAAAATAACCTTTAAAGGAGGTTTTTAAAGTTGAAACACACTTAAGGAAACATTTTAAAAATCTCACAAAAGGAGGAATCTAAATAGGGTGCTCTAAACCCTCAAGGTTATAGTCAAGCCTGTTAGGAAAGGTTTAGGCCTAGTGTCGAAATGGGAAGTCACTCACACTTCTAGCCTTATATATGCATTATAACTATAGAGAGGATTAAAAATAAAGTTAGTCAAACATTAGTCTATAAATAATAAAAAATTCATAAATAACTACCTAACTAATATTTTCAATTATTATAGGAATTACAAAGGATAACAAGAAATAAAATGAAAGAAATCAACATCATATTACCTTATGAAATGGATTCACCATACCTATGTTTCTCACAAGAATGTTATCCCTTGATAAACCATCCTTGTCTTTGTCAAAAATGTGTAAAACTCATCCAATGTCTCAAGAACACTCCATAAAACCTAGGCTCATGATTCCAAATTACTAAACTAGCCTATCAATGAAGCTTGGAAACAAAATCAATGATCAAATGCAAAGGATTGTGGAAACAATTTAAAATTATAACTTTGAAATGTTCAAGCTTAAAATTCATGTCCATGGCCTTTCTATTTATATATTTTTAAGATTAGTCAGGATCAACCATGATCATCCATCTTAAGATTTAGATGTGTGGCCATGGATAATCCTAATATTTGGAATTAAACTCATAAATATCCTCAAGATAAATAAGCATTAAAGAGGCATGGGAGGCATTAACTAGGCATGGTTGACCCATAATCTTGATATGTGTGGGATTCATGTCCTAAGGATGTCTTCCCAAGAAATGATGTCACCTAATGATGTAGTTAATAAGAATCCATTCTCAAAAATAAATATTCAACAACTCTCATGGAAAATCCACTTAAGCTCTTGATTTGGATTAATTTGCCTTAAATAAGGTTAATCAACATTTGTGAAATTATTTGAAAATTGGCCATTAATTAATCAAAATGGTGAGAAACTCATATTATAAGGTCATAATTTGACTGAAGAGGAATTAGAAGGTGATGTTAGATGAATTGGATCTATATTCCCATTTATGATGTTGACAACAACAAATAAAAAAGGTACCTAATGTGTACCAATGAATTAGAACAAAAGAGTGATCCAGAGCACTAGATGGTGAAATTGTCATTTTGACTCAAAATGATCTAATCAAAGTTAGCTAGCTCATAAAATGCATTGCCCTATTTAGGGAAACTTTGACCTAAACTATCACTTATAAGTGACAAGTTCAAAAAATTTAGGGAATTTTATGGATTTTGACCTGAAATGTGAATTTGAGTGCATTTCGAGTAAGATTGATAATTTCAACACAAATGGTGTTAGGAATTGGATGTCTACATTTTGCCCCTATTTGAGAAGGCATAGTGAGACATCCAGGTGAAGCAACATATTTTCAAAGAAAAGAGTTGTCAATAATAAATTAGAATAGACCCATGATGCCCCCTCAAGAGGACATATTAGGATGAAAGAGAAGGATGTACTCTCAAAAAGAGAGAGAAAGTGAGATGTTAACCCATGGAATAGATCACATCCAGATGAGTTAATGTTTACACACGTGATTACCATCAATGATTAAAATATAATTAGAGGTATAATAAACCCCAAATATGGGAGGAATATGAAAGATATAATCTATAAATGGAAGGGACACACTTTAAATGTACTCAATTTGAGAGTGCAAGCTACATGCTTACAACATTGATCAATCCTAAGAAAAGTTACACACTAAAATATTACCATCATGGGATTTAATGTGGAGAGTTTGGAATTATAGGAAAAGAGAGAATGTTCTACTTCAGGAAGGGAAGTACCACTAGAAAAGGGTCTCTAAAGAAAATATAATAAAAATTACTCTAGTAGAGTATATTTGACCATGATAAAATATTTTTGCCCTAGTAGGGCAAATTTTGATCATTGATAAAGAATAAATAATGATTTTACCTTGTAGATATGATTTGATTTAGAAGTGGTTTAGATGTTGTACCCTAGCATGGGTAATTGGAAAGAAAAATAAATCAAAGATATAACTAAAAAGATAGGTTAAAGGGAATGAGAACAAACATACATGCGATGGTGTAATGGCTTAGATACCATATAACATCAAGCATATGAGAATGTACAAAGTGATGTGTCAAATGAAAATAAGAATGGAGATAGCTGAGTTGACCTCAATAAAAATTGAGCATTGCCTACATAGTTTTATGGACTCATGTTCCAACATGAACTTTAGGCCAATGTAGTTCACTAAAGTTTGGGAGAGAATGGAATGAGGAATGATGAAAAATGACCAATAATTAATTATAATCACAATGTATGCAAAGAGATGCATATCTAAGCATAAAAAAATAAGCCTGAAATGCATGCTACCTAATAGCCTAATTCCATATCATGAGCCTAGGTTTTGTAAAGTATTCTTGAGAATCATTCATCAGAGCTAATGTTGATGCTATGAAATTGAGAATTGAGCACAAAGTGCTTGCTAGAGAAAAATAAATTATTCATCATCAGTATGAATAACTTAGAATGATATAAGATTCCAATTATGTTGAGCTAGTTAAAATGTGAATATCTATAATGAAGGATAATGGTGAAACAATGACCAAAACTAGAGTTACAATGATTTACATTTAAACAACAAAAACAAGCAAATATAAAGACAAAGATAAGCATAAATGAACATAACTTGGAATCAATATATGATCTTAAGTAGGAAAAAAATGTTTTAAAAATAAAAGTCAAGAATGTCTTAACAACATGAGACCAAGATATGAATAATCAAGATCCATGTGGACCATCAAGGCATTTTTGAACACAAAAGAGAAAAAGCAAAATCAAACATAAAAACAAGACACCAAAAATAATCAAATAAACAAAATGGTCCAAGAATAACGTAATAACATAGAATCAAGATATAAATAATCAAGATCCATGTGAATCATCGAGATGTTCTAAAACATGAAAAGAGATAAGCAAAAACAAAGAAGGAAACACAAGATCAAGAAGAAATAATAAATTTAAAAAAGGAAAAGAAATAAAATGAGAGGTGCGAAATCACAACAAAACACTAATAAAACACAACAAAATAGTAAGAAAACTCAAATAAACATACACAAACAAAAACCAAGTTAGTGTAGTTTAAAGACAAATGTTCATACATGTGTGGTAGAGGCATGATTTTTTACCAAATCATAACAAATAATAATGAGATAATAATTGTTCCCTAATTAAAGAGGAATAATGACAAAATAAGTGGGGGAAGAGAAGAAAAGGGAGGGGTTGGTTGAGCTGACTCCTGATGTATAAGACAAGTGGATGCTACCTACATAGTTGCATGGATGCATGTTCCAACATGAACTTTAGGCCAAATGTATTTCTCATAGGAAATGAGATAGAACAAAAATTATGATTAGAGCAACATGATTTATAGAAGAAATGGAAGATATGATAAAAAAATGATAATGGTCTAGCAAATAAGAAGATGATTAGATAAGAAAAAATGACCTTGTAAAAAGGCAAGTGCATGGGACAAGATGAAATGAACTAGTGTTTTTGTGCTTTCAAAATGGAAAGAGAATAACATGGTGGAACATGAATGTACAAATGTATATAAGAATGAGATAATGTTTTTCTTATTTCATGGATCATGTTCTAATGTTTTTGGTATTTTCAAAGTATTTCTATTGTTTTTGATGACTATGTGAGACCATCTAGTCAAGGAGATACATGTCTTGAAATTAGAGGTTCTAATAAGATAGCTAAGCCAACTATAATGGCCCATGCTTTCAAATTGATGAGAGTAGGGATCTTGATAAAATAATAAAGAGTAAATGTGATATAGAATAAAGTGCAACCTAAAGTAAAAAATAAGTATCTATATTCATCTATCTATAAGAGTGTGGCAATGGTCTAAAACTAAGAAGATATTTTTTTCACTAGTCTAAAGCTACACAATACTATCCTAGTCAAACTCTTTTATATAACTACTACCGAAGATGTTCATAATGTTCATGAGACATAACCAAAATCATAATTGGTCAAGGGATAAAAAGTATTCAAGATTATAACATGCCTTAGACATAACAAAGAATATGCTTCTTGAAGAGAGCAATCTAGAATGAGATGAAGAATGTGTTCAGAGTGCCAAGGATTGAAAGCCTTTACTATCAATAATAATGAAAAGTGGAATAGGGTAGTATAAAGTCTATTCAAGGTAAGATAAGAGGGTGGGATAAAATTACGACAACACAAGTTGCCCCCAAGTGAAGGTTCTTATAAACAATGGTTCAAAACTATTCATGTGTATAGTTTCTTAAGGTGTATGATGTTCATGGGCTCTGAAAGTTCTTCAACATTAGGTTTAGCCAATTGATATTCTCTTGATCCATATTTTATTGTGAAAAAATATGGTTCTAACCAATTAGACTGAAACTTGACTTTCTTTTTGGGCTCAACATTTGTATTCTTCTAGTTCTCTTTCAAAACTAAGTCACCAATCTCAAATTATCTAGGGAGAATGCATTTGTTGTGGCTTATCTACATTCTATTATGATAGGCATACGTGTTTTCTAGGGTAGCCAAATTATTACCATCAAGAATCTCTAGTTCATGCAGTCTTGAGGCTCTAAAGTCTTCATTATCTTCAATGTGCTCTAGTGATATTCTTAATGATATGATCTCAATCTCGATCAAGATGATAACTTCAGTGCCAAAAATAAGGGAGTATAAAGTAGCTCCTGTTGGGGTATGATGATTGGTTTTACAAGTCCAAAGGGTAGGAAAGTGTTTCAAGTGCCAATTATGGCCAACATCATTGACAATCTTCTTTAATATGGATCAAATGGTTTTATTTGATGCCTTAGCTTGTCCATTGCCTTGCAAGTTTTATGGATTGGATTTATTGTGCTTGGTCTTAAATTTTACACAAATATATTTCACATCTTGGTTCACAGACGATATGCCATTATCATATACAATATGGGATAGGATGCCATAGCAATAGATGATATAGTAATGAATAAATTTGGCTATTTGTTTCCTAGTTACATAAGTGAGAGGAATGGCCTCAATTCACTTGGTAAAGTATTTGGCTGCAATCAAAATGTGCTTATGGCCATTTGAAGATGTCGGGTTAATTTTCCCAATGAAATTGAGACCCCATGTTGAGAATGGCCATGGTGTTGTAATCATCTATAATGTTAAGGAAGGTGCATGTATCAAGTTTCCATGTTGCTAACAAGGAACATACTTCTTTACATAATTACAAGCATCTATCTCCATTTTGGGCCAATAATATCCTATCTTGAGGAGTTTATTTTCTAGGACTACACCATTGGTATGGGCCCTACACACTCCTTCATGAACCTTCTTTAGTGTCAGCTTGGATTATCTCAAAGATAAATAATGACAAAGTATTCCATCATTGCCTTTATGATAAAGCATGTTTCTAAGGGGGATATAATGTGTTAAGTGATGAAGGAATAGTTTTTATTGGTTATTATAAAGGTTGATGGGAAATACATGACTATGGAAATAGTTATAAAAATATTGGTACCGTGGTAGCTTAGGTGAGGGATTAGGATCAACAATGGTGCATATCCTCTCTGAATCTGATATAATATGTGATAGCTAAAGAAACATTTCAATTAGAAACTGATACTCTTTATCACTATCATGTATTCGAATCATGAAACTAATTGTTGCCATGGCATTGGCAGATTATTTTTGACTCATGGAACTTGATCAAATTACAGATATTGAAAATGTGTTTTGAGGTTATCAATAATTTGCTTGTAAGGAATAAGCTTATCATCCTTTGTTTGATATTGGTTAGATGTCTAATTTATGATTATCTATGAACCTCCATAGACCTTTAAGATTTGAATATCCCACTATATATCAAGATAGAGTGCTATAACCAATGCCTCATATTCAGTGATATTATTTGTACACTAAAATTGTATATGGAATGTTTTGGGGATCAAATCCCTCTGTTGGATGATCAATAATATGCCAGTTCTGAACCCTCAAGATGTGAAGGATATATAAAAATAGATCATCCACTATTTAGGTTCTTGTGATGCTTATTCTATCATCATGATAGAATCATCTAGAAGGTCAAAGATGAGAGGTTAAGTGGCCATAATAGGAGCTTCTACAAGTTGGTCAATAAGAAATTATCCTTTTATTGCCTTTTGATTATGGTACTCAATATCAAACTCACTAAGGAGAATAATACAATTAGCCATGCATCCTTGAAGAGCTAAGTAAGATAAGAGGAACTTGAGAGGATCTACTTTAATGATAATAATAATTTTGTTATTTAGCATATAATCTCATAATTTTGGAGTGGTGAACACCATAGATAAACATGACTTCTCAATAGGTATATAATTATTTTCATAGGATAACAATGTTTGAATTAAATAATAAATAGTGTGCTCCATACCATGATCATCATGTTGGGCCAAAATTTCCCCCAGTGCATGTTCTATGGTTGATATATAAAGAAGTAGTGGCTTTCCTTGTGTTAGAGGTTGTAAGATTGTTGGATTATCCAAGTATGTTTTAAGATTTGTAAATTTTATCTGATAATCTTCATCCCATTGAAATATTATCCCTTTCTTTAAGAGATGGGTAAATGGGTGGCACTTATCTACCAATTGAGAAATGAATCTACGTATAGACTAGATCTTTCCTTATAGACCTCATAACTATTTAAGATTGTTTGGTGGAAGCATTTCCATAATAGAATTGACCTTTGTAGGGTCAACTTTAATCCCTCATTGTGATATAATGAACCCTATATTTTTTCTTGATGTGACTCCAAAGACACATTTCTTAGGATTCAAGCAGACTTTATATGCATGAAGCCTCTCAAATATTCTTGATAGAATGTCAAGGTGTCCAAATATTCTCCTTGATTTTTCCAGTATATCATCAACATAGTCCTCAAAAATGTCATGTATCATGTCATGAAAAATGATAGTCATTACACACTGATATGTGGCTCCAACATTCTTCAAACCAAATGAGATGACTTAGTAATAGTATATCCCCCATGGAGAGGTGAACAAGGTTTTATGCTAATCTTTAGGGGCTATCTTGATCTGATTGTAACTAGAAAATCCATCCATTAAAGATAACATCTCATACCCAACAGTTGAGTTGATAATCATGTTGATGTTGGGTAGAGGAAAATCATCTTTGGGGCATATTTTGTTGATATCATGAAAATCAATATAAATACGTATGCTTGGGGTATTTTTACTCACTATTACTATGTTAGAAACATATTAAGAGTAGTCCAATTATCTGATAAAATTGTCTCCTAACAACTTTTACAACTTAGCCTTAACTAAAAGGGTGATGGATGGATGCATCTTTCTTAAGCTTTTCTTGATTGGTTTAGCACCAAGGTGAACAACAAGATGATGCACAAATAAATTTAGATCCAAGCCTAGCATGTCAGAGTATGCCCATGAAAATATGTCTATATAATCCTTAAGAATGGGTATAATATGGTCATGTTCTACTTTATTAAGGGAATCTCCAAGATAAACAATTTTTGGATCCTCATGGGTTCCCAAATTCACTTTTATTATGCTCTCTATAAGGAGTGTGGATTTATCTTCTATAATTATATAAAATGTATGGTCATGATCATTTTCCTCTATTAAATCTTCTTGTTTTTCCTCCCAAAGATTTAGATAATATGGAGAAACAAAATTTACCTTCTTAGGTAAAGGATAATTAGTAAAAACCTCTAGAAACTCAAGAGCAAGATGCTCAAATATTTGATGTTGTTTTGAAGAGATGCTTGTACTAGCTATGGAACTTCGGCTAGATGGAATTTCTATGTCCTAAGGGGATGAGAAAAATTTTCCACCTCGGAGTACCTAAAATATATTTTCACTCAAAGGATTATCTTTTTCTTTACTTTTTATTTTATCAACAAGTGTCTCAAAGAGGTTTTCCCCTTAATATCTCGATGTTTGTTCATTATTATAACCAAGAAAGTTTTTATACTCTCCAAATTAGTCATAAGGATCCAATGAAAAATAAAAACCCTACTTATGATCACCAATGGAGAATTCATCATATAGGCCCATGTATTCTAAAATTGATTCTTCATTTTGATACTCATCGAGGCATATGACCAAATTTTGTTGATCCCAATCTATGAGTTTAGGATGGCAAATGCATAGGTTACAGTGAGGGTTTGATTCGAGATGGGAAGTGGAAATTTTAAATATATAATGTCCTACTTCAATAAGGGAAGAACCATTAGGATGGTTTTTTGCTTCAGGATGGGAAGATCCAATAGGAGTTATAGTCAATATGGTATTTGAGTCAAACAAATTTGAGTTAGCAAGCTTAGCAAAAATGGCTATAGTGGAATGTCATGTCACTATTAGGAGTCTCATTACTAATCACTTTAGAATATTCACTATCAAATGTCATTAGGTCATCCTTTGGTGGTTTAAATTTGAGGCCATGATTCCGATTGATACTCTAGCTAATGAGGGCTCTAAAATTCCTTACACCTATGGGCCAAAGCCTTTCCATGTATAGTCAAGATGATCCATTATTTTGTTAGGGATAGGGTACTTTGGATTATAAAAACAAGCATTAAGGCATTTAAAACATAACCAATCTCCCTTGATAAAATCCTCTTGATCTTTCTCTGGTGCAATTGCAAGTACAAAAACCATAAGAGGTTTTGGTTGTTTCTTCTTTGGTTGCCAAATCTGATTAGGTTTATTAGGAGTCTAAGAAGTTTTAGGCTTACCAATTTTTTTTAGGGATTTTGGTAATTTTTCAATATAGAGGACATCCTTTAGATGGTACGTAGAAATGCCTATGTCTTTAATAATAACCTATTTGGCTAGAGCTACAAGTAATGGATCAGTTGAAGTGGAGGGTAGACAACTAGGGTATATATAATTAGATTGATATGGATGAGAAATGATGGATTTGTTCCTTTTTGAAATTAATTTAGATCTTGGGAAATAGTTATAGTTATAAAAATCTACTTTAAGATGTCTATAATATTGATATGGCTATTGCGTAGTAGGAATAGTAACCTTGATCCCATCATGGGGAAACCTAGGGAATTAGTGAAGAGTAGATGGAACTACTTGTACTTCATGGATCTAATGAAAACCAAGATGTATGTTATAAGGAATCTCAATATCCATAATATATAATAATGTGTGATGACAAATAGACCCAACCATAACTAGCAACCAAATTATACCAGATGACTCCCTCTTAGCATTGTCATAAGCTTTTATTGTAATAGTTTTCATCTAAATGTATTTATCCATGTAGCCTAATCATCATACCAATTTAAGAGATATGATGTTCAGCCCTAAACCATTATCTATAAGAGACCACTCAATCTTATGATTCATAATGATTATCTCAATGTATAGTGGGTTATTGTGGTTTGGGATGAGGCTGGACATGTCTTTTTGATCAAATGTGATTTGGCAAAATGAAGACAAGTGTCTAGCTAGGTTTTAGAACTGATCATAGTTTATATCATTAGGCATAATAAACTCTTACAAAAGTTTGTTTAAGACGGTTCTATAGACATCAAATTTTTTCAAGAGTTATAATATGGAAATTTGTGTAGGAGTTTTATCTAATTGATCTATTATACTATAAGGACTTTGAATTATGGATTGAACTATTTTAGTCTTTATTGGGATAGTAATTGGCTTTGGAACTATTGGCACAATGTTCTCATTGGGTTTTGTGGAAGAAGTGGGTGATGGGCCCTAGATGGTAATTCGTGGGCATCTAGTTATGACTACACAACCTAGAGGTGGCAAGGGGTTATTATAACTAAAATATGAAGGCAAAGGGCCTTGGATGGTGACTCATGGGTGACTAACTATATTGCTAGAATTTTGGGTCAATGAGGAGCCTTTATAATTAGAATAAATGTGTTTTTGTTTAAGATTAGTAACCTATGTAAATGGAGTAACAACATGATGATGTGAACTTGACATGGTATTACTAGGGGAGAGGGTGCTGAACCTATAATGATGTGCCCTATGTTGTGAGGAACATGAGATTGGCTACATGGTTTTATAATAATAGTGGCAATGTGGGTTGTATAAATGCATCACATACTATTATTATAATTATAAGGTACATTATTATAAGCCACATTGTTAATATAGGCATTATGATCTCAATTATGAAAATTATGATTCTAACCTTGTTGTTGGTTTTGATTTTATCTCTATCCTTGACTATGACCATTTTGATTGTTTCTTGGTGGTGGTGGATCATATCAAGGAAAGGGGTCTTTGTAGATTCCCATATCCTTATTTGTGCACTGATTATGGGCCAACTTTATTTCTAGTTCACCACTTTCAATAAAGTCCTCAATAATATGTCATAATTGAAGGCAAAACTATGTATTGTGACTAGCAACATGGTGAAAGTTATACCATTTGATCTCTTTATACCAATCTAGTTTTGGTTAATCATGAGGAAATGGCCTTGATACTAGACATATAATTAAATTATCTATAATGAGATTTTGTAACACTATTTCAACCAATTCTCCTAACTTGATAAAGACTCTAAAATTTCTATGAAATTTCCTTTGTGGAGGTTGTCTCTACAAAGTAGGTAGTAGATTTGGGGGAGTTAATTATGCATTTGGAGGAGGCATAACCTATATCATTTGTACATATCTTATTTTATTCACCCTATTTACAACCATGTTCTTATTTTTTCTAAAGCCTTTAGGCTTATCCTGCATAATTGTTTGAACTAGTGATTTAGTCTGATTAGATGATTGACCTTACACAAAAATATTAACAAGGCCTAAAGAAATAAGAGCATTCTCAATCTGCACTCCTTTGTCAATAATTTATTCAAATGAGTTAGCACAAGATAACCATAGATTATGAAAAACTTTAGGATGATTTTTTTTGCAAAGATATTAGCCAACTATTTGTCTAGAAAATTATGTTGAAAGTGGCCTACCAATGTTATCCACCTTTATAGATATGTGGTTAAACTTTCACCATCATGTTACATGGCTTTGCACAAGTTAACAATGGTTAATTAATGTTCTATGTTATATGAGAAATGGTTAATTTTTTTTATAAGTTGTTCCAATCTGTAATTGATCCCTTGGGTAGTTTAAGTAGCCAATCAAGAGCTTGTCCTACTAAACTTCATGGAAATAGTCATAGTAAGTACTCACTATTATATGTAAATTCTTAACATAAGATGAAGAATGCACATATGTGTTCATGTGGATCTCCTTTTCCCTTGTAATTGTTAAATTTTGGTGCCTCAAAATGAGATGGAAAGGGGTTTTAGAGAATAGATAAATTGAATGGATATGGGCATATCTCATCAAATTTGTAATGTTTGAATCTATTGTTCATCTCCAATCTTTGAACAATTTCCTTCATAGAATTTGATTCTTACATGTTTGGTGCATTTTTGGATTCAATAAGATGTTGTTGGGGTAGAATGTGTCACTAGTTTTGTTTCTATTAGGGTGGAATGTGCCCCTAGTTTTATTGTTGTTAGGGTGGAATGTACCCCCAGTTTTGTTGTTTTTGGGGTGGAATGTGCCCCTAATTTTGTTGCTATTGGGGTGGAATGTACCCCTACTTTTATGTGGATTTATAGGGAGTGTATACCTTTTGATCTATGACTTGGTTTTGATTTGCTCCTTTAGTTGAGAATATAGGCTGTTGATTCTTGGATTGTAAAATGTTCTCTCAATTTGGTTTTGTATTTGTTGATTTTAGAAATTTCTATGTTTATTTACCAATTTTTGGGTTGGTTGAAAATAACTAGACAAATTGTCTTAAGGGATTTCCTCAATTCAAACTGAATGTTTGGGTTTTTGAGTTTGTGAAGTAATAAGAGGTTCTTGATGATTGAATAATGTATGTTCCCTATCAAATGGAACACTTTGTAAGATCTCTTATGACTTTAACTATTCATTGAGATTACCTTAATCCACTATGGTAATGTCCTCATCTAATATTTGTTTCATATTTTTTACCACATTTCCTTATTCTTTCAAAGCATCTTTGTGAGTTGAAGTGGTAACTATGGAGTCAATTAAGTCTACAACAAGTTGATCTACATATCATCAAATTATTATCTTGATCTTAGATAGAAGATCTAGATTTATGGGTTTCAACTCTATTTATATTTATTTTCCTTTGTTATAGGAAGAAGGTATGTCTATTTGTGAAAAAGATTGATCTTGCCATCATAATTCTCCTTCTCTTACTAAGGTCTGTAATCATTCTATAGGAAATTCAGAAGGAAGTATAGCACATGATTCTATCAATCTAAGAAGGGATTCATATTGATATTCTTGGGGTTTATATTCATTGTAATCATATTTGGATCCTACTATTGCATGGATATCATCAAAAATAATGATGTTATCCTGAACATCATATAACTTGTCATCTTCGTAACTAAGGCCATAAGAGGCCCCACAATGAGTGAACCTTTGAGTCATGTATAAAAGATTTGTTCTATGTTTTTGACTAACTTTATACCAATGATTGGCAACCAAACAAATCATGCTTTGACTCTCTTTCTAAAAATATAACTAGGCTACCAATGAGGCTTTAAGGGAGGGTGATTTGAAACCATGCACAATTTAGAATATTTGGTTCATGAGTTTACTCAACCTTTGGTAAGGTTGAATTCATATAGATCAGAAGAGGGTAAGGTAACTCAAAGACCCAAGGTGAAAACTAGTACACCAAATCCTAGATCTTTGTGATACACCCATACTATAAAAGCTAGTTTTAAATTTGACAAGTTGATGCTAGAAAATTAGAGGAAATCTCTCCAGATTAAAAAGAAGACAAAATGGACTAAGAAACTTAAGATGTAAAAACATACCGGAATCACTAAGTATAAATCTAAGATCAAATAGGTATCACAACATCACCACATGGTTCTAGTAGGATAAAATATATTTTAGGACTTAGAGTGTGACTAATATGCAAGATGACTTGAGTCCACCAAGACGATAATGTGATTTTGAGTCTTAATATATGACCTTTAATCCAAATGCAAAATTAAACCCAAGTTAGAATAATATTAGTGTGAAAATGGAGAACCCACTTTGACACACCAACCCTTAGAACTTAGAAAGGTTCAATTTTAAATGTGGATTATAAATGAAAGATTTAAACAAACTAGGTGAAAGATCTAAACTCAATTGGGTAACATGACTGTGCCAAAATAGATGACATGACACAAAGTTTTTTATAACAATTTAAACAAGGAAAAGATGAATTTTATAATTGGACAATGTAATGCCTCCCTTGCTCAATAAAATTTAGGACAATGTGTTTTGGTTAAGTTTAACGAGTTAAAAATTAGTTTTAGACACAAATCAGGACCAAGTAAGCTAATGACCAAAAACAAACATCTTAAGTCTAAACTTACAAGGTATGGTAAAGTGGGGTCTATTAAACTAGAAAGTTTTTGATCATCTTAGGGGAATGAATTACACAATGAATTTCACGTCAAACAATGAAAAAGATAAGCACAAAAATTAGGTGACCATAGCATTGGCTAGTTGTAAAAAGGTCTAGTCTTTCTTACAACCACTACATCCTACTATTTACTTAGTGTAGTGTGATGTCCAAATGTAGATATGTCCCATGTGCAACTCCAATTAGGAGCCAATTAAAGTCAATGTTGGGAGATGAAACCCCAGGTCAAAGCTTTTCTAAAGAATTAGTGGAAGTTAATGGCGTCCCCCTCATAAGCCAAGTTTGTATCAAAAATAAAGAAATCATAGAATAGAAAGACTTAAGGGATATTTTTAAGATCACCCAAACTTTAACAAGTTTTTGGGGAGAAATTTAAATGAATTTCTTTTGAAGCCTTAGACTAGGCTAGTTGCAATAGGAATGGCACTTTTGATTTCAAAGGTTCCCTAAAGGGGACAAATGGAAGAGCATACATGCAACATCCATCATTTTTCCAAACAAAATTTAATTGAATAACTATTGCAAAAATGAATTGAAAAGTGTGTTCAATTTTAAGCCCAAATAAAAGATTTGGTGGTGTTCATTTGACCCCATGGTCTTAAGATTGTGAACTTTGAAAACATTCATTTAAGCATCTAAATGTTTTACTAAACACTAAAACAAAGTTCCTAATTTATTTTTAAACATGTAAAAGGTGATCTAAAACATGTTTTTAGAAAATGTCAGGCTTGGTCCTACAATAAAAATGTTAGCATGTCCTTTAGAATTGAATCTCTTTTTAGTTTGAATTAATGAATTTTAGGAAAAGAACTCTTGGGTCTATGTTTTAATAAAAACATAGTGATCGACATTGGTTTATATAACCGACAATAGTTACATTTTCTAACTGATGTTGGTTATCCACCCAACATCGATTATACCAATGTGACTGATGATAGGTATATAACTAATGTTGGTTTTGATAATTGACATAGATTAAGATATGCAACCGATGTCGATCTGAATTGTTGATGTTGATTACTTTGTAAAATTATGGCAAATAAAAACAACAAAATAAAGCTAGACAATCAATTTGAAAGAGTTTTAAGGGTCCAAATGAATATTTTAAAGCTTTAAAATGATCTTATTAATGTGTGGGATGCATCTAATCCCATCGAGCATGCCAAGATTTAGAGAGGATTATAAATCAAGTTAGCCAAACATTAGTCCATAAATAATGAAAATTACATAAATAACTAACTAACTAAGCCTATCTATTCCTATGGGAATTACAAAGGATAAAATGAAAGAAAATTAAAGAAATCAACATCATATTACCTTCCCAAATGGATTCACACTACCTATGTGGCTCAAAATCATGTTCTCCCTTGATCAAGCATCCTTGTCTTTGTCAACAAAGGTGGCAAAGTCCTCCAATGTCTCAAGAACACTCCATAAAACCTAAGATCATGATTCCAAATCACTAAACTATCCTATTAATGAATCTTGAAAACAAAATCAATGATCAAATGCAAAGGATTGTGGAAATAGTTTAACATTATAACTTTTCAATATTAAAGCTTAAAATTCATGTATATGGCCTCTCTATTTATAGATTTTTGAGATTGGTCAGTATCAACCATGACCATCCATATCAAGATTGAGATGTGTGGCCATGGATAATCCTAATATTTGGAATTAAACTCAAAAATATCCTCAAGATAAATAAACATTAAAGAGGTATGAGAGGCATTAATTAGGCATGGGTGACCCATAATCTTGATATTTGTGGCATTTATGTCCTAAGGATGTCTTCCCAAGAAATGATATCACCTGATGATGTAGTTAATAGGAATCCATTATCAAAAATAAATATTCAAAAAATATCATGGAAAATACACTTAATCTCTTGATTTGGATTAATTAGCCTTAAACAAGTTTAATCAACATTTGTGTAATTATTTGAAAATTGTCCCTCAATTAATCAAAATGGTTAGAAAGTCATATTACTAGGTCATAATTTGATTGAAGAGGAACTAGAAGGTGATGTTAGATTCATTGGATTTGTATTCCCATTTAGAATTTTAACAACATAAAATAACGAAGGTATGTGATGTATACTAATGAATTAGAATAAAAGAGTGATCTAGAGCACTAAATGGCAAAATTGTCATCTTGACATGAAATGATCTAATCAAAGTTAGCTGGCTCATAAAATGCATTACCCTATTTAGGGATACTTTGACCTAAATTGGAACTTTTAATTGACAATATCAAACCATTTAGGGCATTTTATGGATTTTGACCTAAAATGTGCATTTGAGTGCAATTCAAGTAAGATTGACAATTTCAACACAAATGGTGTTAGAAATTAGATGTATACACTAACAAGTTAGATCATGTTCATAATGCTATTATAGGTGTTTCCCATTTTCAAACTTATAGATAAATCATAAATAATCCATTTTTGGGCTCAAAGACAATGTTAGGCCTATGGGAATGAGGACTCAAGATTGACGAGGTAAACTTAGATGCTCACATATTCTCTAAGGTTATGAATGGAGTTTGAAGGAATTAAAGGATGAAATTGTAGGTCTTGAGATTTGATATAATTCAATTTTTTGGTAGTTACAATGTCCAATTTTCATGAACAATCCTTAAGAGAAAAAATGACTTAAAATCATTTAAAAACCTTGGATAAGGACCCACTGAAGGAAATGAAGATGGAAATCTACTCTAATGGAATAGTTTGCCTATAATTATGATTATATGTTGTATAATACTCTCTTAGGTTACTCCCCATGATTTTAGATTATATAAAATTGTATGGATGGGGTATAAAATAGGGTATTCAAGACTATTTTGTGCATTTTTCAAGTTATAAGAGGTCTTAAGAGATGAAATAAACTTTGGAAGGAATATTGGGACTTAAGATAACCCCCGATGTCCATTTAATGCCTTATAAAAACTCCTAAGAATTCCTAATGGAACTCTCTTCTTAGCCAGTCAAAATTGACATAGTGAACATGATAGTGAGAAGGGTGAAAACTTTAAGTGAGATAATTTTTAAGGTGTGTTTGATGCCTCTAAGGCCATGTAGGGTCTTTAAATTTTCATAAACTCCCTTGTATTTTTTTAATGGAAAATTTATGCCTATTTGGAATCGAAGTGTGCAAGGAGTATGAAAGAGGAGTTTTATTTAACTACAAATTGTGATGGCTCACTTCTAGAAGATTAGAAATGACTAAGAATGAAACCAATGTATGTAAAATCATTTATGTAACCCTTCCATCTTATTACAATCATTAGACCTATCCCTAGTTAGTTTTTGGAGGTTAAAAGAAGGGTGAATGATGAAGGCAATTTCCTTGTGCAAGTTGAGAACTCCTATACCACATTTAAAGAGTTTCATGACTTGGGGTAATACTTGTGTTTTCTAAATTTGCATGGTTAGTTTCATACTCTATTAAAATACACATGAAACTCGTTCTCTTAGCATAACAAGTATCCTTATGACCTTTGGAGTTCTTTCCTCTCCTATCTCTATTAGGTTTTATAAGAACTAACTATTTTGGCCTTTATTAATGCTAATTTACCTAAGTATGGAGAAGACATAATCATTTGTATACCATGAATCAATAAAGAATACTAATTTTTACCCCTTCCATGACTCTTCATAGTGTGTTCACTTGAATGATTGATCTTGCTCATGTGATGACTATTGTTTCCTTAGCATTGTTGTCTCATTCTCCCACTTATTTTCAACTTGAAAGCTTCTTATTTCAAGTCATGTGAAGTTTTTAATGATGTTCCAAGGTTGAATGAGTTATTATATTCAAATAGTGACATTTTAGGAATTTTATCTAGTCCTCCTAGCCTAAACATTCATTACAACCTCATATTGAAACATTGATGTGAGAAGATTCAAATTGGAGAAGTGTATGTTTAGTTAGTATCTTGGTCTCATGTGTGACATTAATATAGTTGTTATTCATCAATAAATTTGGTTTATCACCTCCTTAAATATAGTTTACTTTTAGTTTTCTCTCCCTTTTCCCTCACAAGCATAGGTGTAGTAGTGATCTACAAGTGGTGCATCAAGGGAGCTAGCCCTATCTAGAGATTCACCTCATCCTTAGGTTACCCACATCTTAGAGGTATTTATTGTGCCACTTGGATGAGGAGAGCTAAGAAATCTCATCAAAGGGTAAAAATCCAAGTGACAATAGTTTTTGGCATGCCCAGTGGAACTATTAATCCAAGAAGTTGAATGATTTTTGGTGTTGTCTTTCAAAACATCAGCCTTTAGGGCATCTATCTAAACATCAATAGAAAATATGAGATTAAATTAGTTTGTCAAGTAGCTTGGGTATTCCTTTTTAATATTTTTTATAATCATTCCTTATGTTCTTACTTCCTAATGGAGTTCCATGGTTGACTTTGGTGTTGAGTATTATTTTACATAACTTGGTGAGGTTTATTAGCCTTGTCATGATCCTTACTAGATCCAGTATGATCTTACCAAATCCAATATTATCCTTACCAATCTTGTTATGAGTTTTATTAGTCTTATAACCAACCTTCTCAATATAGTGTTCCTTCTAGTCAACCTAGTCTCTTTTCAAATAGTCCATTTCCACTTTCAAGTAAACTCTCTTGGGCTATGAGAGGTACATGATAGATATTGACTCAAAAGGGTACCATGGTCTAGATATTCCTATTAATTTCATTCATAAGATGATATATACATTAAATCTAGTTAAAAAAGAGTGGACACCTATTGAGAGAGCCAATTGGCAAAGGCTTACAAGTGAAATGCTAAATGTGGGTGGCCTAGTTACATCCTTAGAAGATAAGATAAGAATTCATGAGGAGTAGCCTAACCAATTTTATCATCCCTAATATCCACCTCCCAAATATTTATATCAATCCTACATGGTTCCTACTTATGAACCCAATCAAGCTTTTCAACATCATCTTTTTTCCAATCAGCTCGAAGAAAGAGTTGGAAAGATATACCTTATTTTTTAAGGAAATATTGATAGGTAGATTGAGTTGGATTATAAGAAGATGAAATAGTCCATATAATCATAAAATAAAGTGAAATTTAATCCCTAATTTCCCTCTTCCATTACATCCCCACCTTAATATGAGACTCTTAGATATAAAATCTCAAGTTAGAGACAAGGTGGAGAATCCAAGCCTAAAGAGATCCTAAGTTTCTTAAACACTTCATCCACTCTTCAAATTTAAAAAACATATCAATAAGAGACCACTAAGATTAACATCCTATGTTGGAATAAAATAGTGGAATCATGGGGAAATAAAGAGAATATAAGCCTTGATAAAGAGTGTGAAGTTGAGACAAATTTTGATCCTATGTAAGTACTTCCCATGATTGCTTAAAAGACCTCTTGTGTTCCATGTCATCCCTCTTATACTACTTATCTTCATGAAGATGCCTATTAATTTTAAGAGAGAATTCTCCAATATAATCTAGCCAAGCAGATTGAAGAGTTAGAAGTGAGAATGAAATTGTTGAGTCAAGGTGTGATGGAAGGTTTAGAGCTGAAAGAAGATCATATGCCTGAAAAAAACCCCATCTAACCTTACTCAAGAGATTCCTCAAGATAAATCAGACTTTAATGAATATATTATCATATGGAATGGATAAAACCAAGTTATTTTAGCCCAAGCTCTGCCTCCCCTTCCTCAAGAGATTCCAAAAGGATCCCCTATAATTCATTCTCAATCTGAATTTGAGTTTTATGTGCCACCTCCACCAAGAAGTTCATATTTTCCTCACCCCATGACCCTTTTCCTTGATGTACCTATGGTATGGGAATATAAAGAGGAACATTTGGTTAGTAAAAATTTAGAACTCTTGCTTGAATAAAATGTAGCTCCTTGGCAGCCTATTTGGGCTAAGTCACCTAATTTCAAAATGCCTAGTCTTGGAATAACCAAGAAGGAGAAGGATATTGAAGATATTTCATCCCTTGAGAAACAAAATCAGATTATGATAGTTGATATACAACTTGAGAGTCATCAAGAGGTCCTAAATTCCAAGGAAGAGGTGAGTCCTTGAGTTGAGTCTTCTTGTTTGGTTGATAATGAAGAATGCCTTCCTTATGACAAAGAAAAAATCTTGGATGAAGTATTTTTGGATTCTAAAGAAGAGGATGAAGGATATTATCTTGTTTTTCTCATTCATGATGTTAATAAAAAAGAAGATGAGGACTTATGGCAGAAATTTCAAAACATTTACAATGAGTTTGAATCTCTCAAGGGGTATATAACTTCATTAGAGATTATTTCAAGTGATGGTAAGAAAGATGACAATTTTCAAAATGTTATATAAGATCAAAATAAAAATTAACCTTAGAATTTAGAGGTCAAAGCAAGCTTCCATTCACCTCAGTTTTCCAAGGAACAAGAAACTACTCCTCTTAAAGCCATGCCTACCAAGGAGATACAAGTCGATCATGAGATGAAGAGTCAAAAGTAGTATGAGGTATGTGTATAAGGAAAAGAGTAATACATTTACATTGGAGACCTATTTGAGGATGGTATACTTGGGAGCATAGAAAGTGAAGAGCTAAGAAATAGGTTTGATCTATCAAGTATCCAATCCAAATATAAACATGCTTGGCACTATAATTCATCTCATGAAAAAGGAGATGCAAGGAAATTTTATTTTGATCTTAGAAATGGAGGTATGATTAATTTTTAGTTATACATATTGTTTTTTTATTTTTTATTTTTCCCTAAGTGCTTTGAGCACATGTGTGTGTGTCTTGTTAGTTTGTTTGCTTTATTTTGTGCGGTTGAGGTAGTCAATTGGTCTTGTCTTGATCAAAGCTTGTTGTCAATGGTAAAAGTAATATTGTGTATTTTAGACTTTATATGACTCCTTAATCCCAATGAACTGATAAGGCTACTGATCTTTAGCATAGCAGACATGCTACCCCTATGAGTCACCAATATGTTGACCAAATTTGACCCTATAGGTCAAATAAGGACCGTTATAGGTTAAAAATTGCTTTTAAGGTGTTTTAAGGGTATAATATTATGTAATAGTGTGTATTATAGGTATTTTAATGTAATTTAAGGCCTTTTACCCTTGACCATGGTCTAACTAATCTATATGTCATTTTGAGTCACGTAGTAGGCATTTAGGGGTCATAAATGCAAGTGGTATAGTTTTAAAAGTGTTGAAGTGTAATTTTTTCGTTTAAAACATATAAAATTTCATATTACCTATGAATAATGTCAATCTCATCTAATTTTTTTAGGTTATCTAACTAAAAATCAAGAAATTAACTAAAAAAAGAGGATTTTGTCACTTCTACGGTTCATGAGGGAGTGTGAAACATGGGATAAGGTTTTAAGATGACTCTTAAACTTAATAAGATTCATTTACACTCTTTAAATTAATTATAAGTGTCATTTTAAAGCTAATACCATTTTGTTCCTTTTTCACCCTTCTAGACACATAAAACTAATTAACAGGTTCGTGCTTTGTATGGATAGTTAGAAAAAATTCAGACCAAATGCCTTGGGAAGGTGAAATTAAACTAAAATATATTCATTTATATAATAATATTTTAAATATTTTTATATTTTTATTTATGAACCATCTCTCACAAGTTGACTATGTTTTTTTGCTCATTATTTTGTGTACCCTATAGGTTTTGATTTAGTTTGGACAATTTTGTATAATCCAATTGGAGATGTTGATTCCAAATGATGTTATATCTCTCATAAAATTCTATCCATATTTTTTTAGTGTTTCAAGGTGTTTTTATATGAAAATCATCTCATGTTGTAAGAAGGTGCCACTATATGCAGTCTTAGTTAGTTTTCCTTGTTTTTAGAATGCTTAGTTCTCTACAAGGATCTCATGTAAAGATGATATGAGGATTCCCATGTATTTATGCCATATTTGTCACTTTCAATTAATTTTTAGTCTCATAACAACATTCTTGGATATAATTTTCAATCCATTGTCATAATCAGTCAACTCCCATCTACTCTTTAGTCTTAGTCATGACTTGTAAAGGCTCTAAAAACATCCATAGAAGTGTTATGAAAGTTTCAAAGTTGTGAGATATCCTATATAAACATAAGGTAGTTATTTAATATTAAATATGGTAGAATAAATAAGTATTATTTTAGTCATGTGTAATATTTACACATAGTCAGCCATGGACACACATTTATAGGTGCTTGACATAGGAAAACCACATTATATTAGAGGTTTTGAAACTATTTTTAAGACCTTAATTATAATAATCACCCATTTGGATAATTTGAGATGAGTCTAGGTCCATTAATGAGTTATAAAACAATGCACATTATCCATATTCTATCCATTACTTGTATACATTTTGATGTCCACCTACAAGTGGTACTAGCAGAGGTATGAAGGCACTTTTACAGAGGAAATTGATCATGTTGAAAACTTTATTGATATCCTATTATGTTATGTATATCATAAAATACCTATGTGAGGTGATAGGGAGGTAAGAAAAATATTATAAACCTTTCCAGGGATAATTGTATAGGTTTAGGGAATTTTCCCTAAAAACATAAAACAAAGCACCCTGGCATTTTATTGATATCTTATAACAAGCTTATCAAAGGCTTTGATGTATTTTGGTGATCAAATATTGTATTTTATACATTGGATATGGAATTTAAAAAAATTTAAATGTAGAATATTAGTGGAAACTAATTTTTGGAGACCTCAAAGTTGCCATTTGATCATCGATTCCCTTGATTGACATCTAAAAAATTAGAAGTTTTGAGTGACCTTGCACTCCAAGTTGGTGTTCCTAACCATGATTTCATGATCAAGTGTTTTTATGTAGTTAAAAGAGTATTAATGGTACAAAATATCATAAAAAAAGAGTGAAATTTTGTGTTTTTGGGTCCCATGTACACCTATAGGTGCCTCTTGATTGAGATCTTAATAAACAGTGCTACTAATCCACAATATGAGCTTAGAGAAGGAAATACATTTTCATGTTCAAAATTTTTGTTGAGTTGATAGTCCATTTAATTCCAAGAGACATAAAAATTTAGTTTGATAACTAGGTCTATTTACTTAGTAAGTACATCTTCAGGCACATCTTGGTCTAAAAACACTCACTTGCAGCTAATTGTACGTAGATAATAGGCTAAACATGGCATCTAGGTATTGTATTGCATAAAATAAAGGTGAAAAAATGAGTCCAATAATTTTTAAATGACCATTTAATCTGAAATAAAGGTTTTAGATATTATCTCAAGACTAAACTAATAAATTATATACCTAGAAGACCCCATGCAGTCAATTGTAGTTGATTGTGAGGGGTAGAGAGCTAAAGAATTGGGGTTTGGTGTGGCCTAACCTAGACAAGATGAATTAATAGGTAAAAATAGTTGATAAAGGATGTTTTAAGGTTTTAAGAGGACCCATGAACTATTTATAAGTTTAATCCATGCAAACTAATTTATAGGTGTCCCTCTAAAATAGAGACACAATTAAGAAAGTTACACACAGATTTGACTAGTCAATGTATGGTAAGAAGTATGTAGGGAGTTAATGTGTAGAAAAGACCTTGGGAGTCTTCATCATTACCATAAATATATCTATAGGATATTGATAATATAAATTATGTAGAGATAAGGTCCTAAATAGGTAACATATAGTCCATAGTCAAAACCCTACAAACATTTTCTTCTCCAAGTCTATCTTAACATTTTCATGCATTTGGGGGGTCTAGTGACTTGATAAAAGGCTCATTTTTTGTACAGAGCATATTCATGGATTGGAAAATCCCATACAACATTTTTTTGTCTAAAAAAATAGGGTAAGTTCCTTATGTTTTTTCTTAGACATAGGGCACTCCCCTTGAGTGTAAACTAATAGGTTTTAGTGAATAAGGTGGGCTAGGAGTCAAAATAACCTTTCAAGTAGGTTTTTAAAGTTTAAAAACACATAAGGAAACATAAGAAACATATCATAGATTGAGGAATCTAAATATGGTGCTCTAAACACTCATGGTTATAGTCAAGCATGTTATGTAGGGTTTAGGCCTAGTGTCCAAATGGGAGGCCATTCACACTTCTAGCCTTAAATATGAATTAAAACATATTGTATCATGTTAATAATGTAATTATAGGTGTGTTACATATTACACCTTGTAGATAAATCATTAGGAATTCATTTTTTAGCTTAGAGACAATGTTAGGCCTATGGGAATGAGGAATCAAGCTTGACAAGGCAACTTTGGATGTGCACATATTCTTTGAAGTTATGAATAAAGTTTAAATGAGTTTAGTAATGTTGATGGAGGTATTTAACCTTATATAGTGGGATTTATTGGTAGTTACAATTTCCAATCTTCTTGAACAATCCTTAAGAGTAAAAATGAATTAAAACCCCTACAAACTCTAAGATAAGGACCTAATGAAGGAAATGAATATGGAAAGCTGATATAATGAAATATTTTTCCTATAATTATGATTTTATGTTGTATCATACTCTCTCAAGCTACTCCAAATGCTTTTGGAGTGTATAAAATTGTATATATGTGGTACAAAATAAGGTATTTATGATGGTTTTGTGCATTGTGCAGGTTATAGGAGGTTTAAAGTGATGAAATAAACTTTGGAAGGAATATTGATACTTAATATAACTCCCCATGTCCATTTAATTCCTTGTAAAAACTCCTAACTATTCTTACCATTGCTTTCCTTTTAGCTAGTCAAAACTGGCATAGTGATCATGATAATGAGAAGGGTGAAAACATCAAGTGGGATTATTTTTAAGATGTTTGATGCCTCTAAGGTCATGGAGGATCTCAAAAAGTATCATAAACTCTTTTTTTGTCAATTTTCATGGAAATTTATAAATTTTTGGAAGCCAACTATGAAAGGTGTGTGAAAGAGGAGTTTTTTTTATTGTAGATGGTGATGGCTGACTTTTAGAATATTCTAGATGACTAGGAATGTATCCAATGAATGGAGAAGCATGTATGAAACCATTATCTCTCATTAAAATAATTATAATTTTCTCTAATAATTTTTTGGATGTTTAAATAAGGGTGAATGATGAAGGTACTATCCTTATGCAAATTGGGAACTCCTATGACACATTTCAAGAGTTTCATGACTTGGGGTGATACTTTTGCTTCCTAAATTTCCATGATTAGTTTCATACTCTCTTTCCATGCACATATAACTTCTTCTCTTGGCATTCCAATTGTCCTTGTGACCTTTAGACTTATTTCTTCTCCTCTCTCTCTCTCAAGTTTTATAAGATCTAGATATTTAGCCTTTATAAATGATGCTCTACCTAAGTATGTAGAAAACCTTCTCATTTGCATACCATGGATCAATAAAGAATAATAATTTTTAACTCTTCCATGACTCTTCATAGTGTGTTCACTTAAATGATTGATCTTGCTCATGTGATGACTGTTGTTTCCTTATCATTGTTACCTCATTCTCCCACCTATTTGCATCTTGAAAGCTTCTTCTTGCAGGTCATGTGAAGTGTTTTATGATGTGTCAAATTTTATTGAGTTATTTTATTAAAATAGTGCCATTATAGGCCTCTTATCTATTCCTTCTATCCTAAACATTCATCACAACCTCATAATGAAACTTGATGTGAGAAGATTCAGATTAGAGAAGTATATGTTTAATTAATCTCTTACTCTCATGTGTGACATGAAGTTGGTTAGTATTCATCAATAATTTTGGTGTATCACTTGATGATAGTTTACTTTCAATTTTCACTCTCTTTTCCATCACAATAATATGTGTAGTAATGATCTACAAGTGGTACATCAAGGGAGTTATCCCTATCTAGAGATTCACCTCATCCTTAGGCTACCCATAGCCTAGAGGTGTTTCAATTGTGCCTCTTAGATGAGGAAAGATGATACATCTCCTCAAAGGGTGAAAACATAAGTGATAATAATGTCCATGTGATCTTTTGGCCTGAGAGACATTTTAAGCATACATACAAAAGTTCACAATCAAGCTGACCGGTCTATTTCTCTGGGATGTGTGATGATGGTCTGGTTCTTATATACTTGTACTTGAACTATTGTTTGAATATACAAGGCTATAATGGACTTATAAGGATTTTTAAAACCTAATTTATATTTCCAAATTTTATGATCACCATGGACACTTGCTTTCTCAAACTTTGACAATTTACATTTTATGTTTACTAAAAGTGTTTCAAAATATTTGCAAGTCGTATGTAATCTTTGGACCATGAATTACATATATAACTCTATTTAGATCAACCATCCAGGTAGAGGCTTTATATGTAGGCTAAAATTGGCCAACATTTCTAGCAACTCAATGAGCTTGACCAACATGTTGGTCATGAAACCTATAATTTGATTAAGCTTATTCATGATGACTAGACACATGAAATATTACTTACAAAAGGATTATACCTAACTCCTAGAAACACTTTGAAGAAATTAAATTCACAAAAATGATAATAAATCAATAAAACACACTAAAAACTACCCAAATAGTAAAAAAATAATAAATAGAATAATGTACAAGAGCACTTGGAGTTAGAGATAGACCTATCTACCTATTTATAAATATCATGAGACAAAAATAGTAGTAGAATTTAATATACCTCCCATTGATAGGGATGGGAAGGATTTCTCCATTTAATCTATAAATCACAAAGGCATTACTATCCTTGCAACCTATGATAACATAAATCCCACTCCAAAGGTTGTCAAACTTGGAGTGCTTTCTTGGTTTTGCATGATCCTCATCCCATTTGAGGACTATATAGCCTTGTGAGAATGTATTTGAGGAATCTCTCTTATCAAATTACCTCTTCACTTGGTGATGATTGGACCACATAATTTCCATATTAGTTTCCCTTATTTCCTCTAGCTATCTTAACTCATTCAACCTTATCTACATATTCTCATCCTTTAGGAGCTCAAGTTAATGTGCAATCTCTAATACAATAATTTAAAGAGATATAAGAAGTTTGTCTTATTTCCCATATAAAATAAGGTATGGGGAGTGTCTATTATATTTATCAAGTTTCACTCTATCTATCCATAGGGTAATCCTAATTCTAGTATGCCACTCCCTTTGACCATATTCCATAGTTCTCATGATAATCCTCAATAAGTTATTATTTGTGGACTCTACTAGTCCATTTCCCAATGGGTAATAGTTAGAGGATTCCTTGAGATAAATTCCATATTAAATATCCCACTCACATACCTAATTACTGCTAAAGGCCAATGCATTGTTAGAAATGATTATAGAAGGCACACCAAATCTGGTCACAAGGCTATCATAAAAGTCCAAAATAAAATCTTCATTAGCTTCCTTGAGGTTAGTTGCTTCAACCCACCTTGTAAATTATCTTTTAGCTATAATGGTCCATTCATGTCCTTTACTTGAAGGGAGTGTATCATCCTTATGAAATCTGAGCCCCATTGCATGAAAGGTTGTTCTACTTGTATGGGTTGCAAGGTAAGGGTAGCTAGTATTTGATTACCAACAAACATTACACATTTTAGGAATTTACTTACCCTAGAGTGTGAATATCGAAACATTATGTTCTAAAATTACCCAACTCTAATTATATTATAGGTTATGGTCTTGGTAGAAAAGTACCTACCAATTGGACCATCATGGAACTACTCAAGCAACTTATCTATTTGGCATGATTCCACATACCTAAAAAACATGACTCATATGTCTATCTTAAAAATTAATCCATCTATCTAGACATAAGGTATAGTTTTCAACTTGAAGTACCTTATATTCTCTCTATCTATTCCCATAAGACATTGGCCTAACTCAATAAATCTAAGTATATAATGTGTCCAATTGAAATATGTGTTGTTTACAATTGCTTGTTGACTATTATGGATTTCCAACACTTGAAATAATATTTTAGATAATATGAACTTATGTACTTAAATTGGATGAGAGATATTCTTTGAAAATGAATAGTTTTTAGGTTTTATACAAGTTTTATGTGAAGATAATGGTAATAATTTGGATCTAGTCCCCATTTATTATATTAGAGATAATTTAAAACTAAATATTTTTGAATAATTTGTGTGCATTATTGATATTTATTTTTTATTTGGACTATAGATAAGTCCAAATTATATGAAATGGTCTCTCTTGATATTTATCTTGTTTTACCTCTAATACAAAGTGTTCACATAACCCTCTTCCCCTTACAAGTTTTGTAACTCTAACTTCAAGATCATACTCCATACATCTTGTCACCCATCTAACTCTTTTATCATTGAGGTCTCTATTGAGTATAAACTCTTTAATACTTGGGTTCACCACCATGAGTATGATCTTATTATTGGAGAACATGTGCCTAAATTTATTCAAACCTCTCACTAATGCAATCACATGCTTCTCTATAGATCTATGCCTCTCCTCTAACCTTCTAAGACCTAATTAAAGAAAGCAATAAGTTGTTGCGAACCTTGCTCATTTTTCTTCATGAACATGACAAAGATTGCATCTAACATAGAGAAGGTATAAAATTATAATTCTTTGTTAAAATCAAGATTAAAAAGTGTAGGGGCATGAGAGATGGCCTCCTTGATGGACACAATACTCCTCTTACCTTATTTAGTCCATGTAAACTCCTTACATTTTCTTAGCATGTGGGTAGGAGGCTTGACCAGCTCTATAAAGCTTGGGATAAACCTTGTTGTAAAATTAATCTTTCCTAAGAAACTATGTAGACCCTTCTTTTGCCTGGGTAAAGGTAAGGATAAGATGGATTCAACTCTTTCAAGATTTATGGAAGTACTATCCTTCAAAACTTCATGGCCTAATAACCTACCCTCATTAACACCAAATATACATTTTTTAGGAATTAATGACACACCATATTCTCTACATCTTTCAAATACTAACCTCAAGTGAGCAATGTGATCAGTTGGGTCCTTTGAGAAAATAGTGAATTCATCTAGGTAGATGAGCACCATGTCATTGATCAAATCTTCAAAATCAACATCGATTTCCATATATAAATTCACTCCAACATTAAATAGTCCAAAGGGAATTTTCATATATGCATAAGATTTTTATGGTGAAAGCAATATTATGCCTATCTTCTTCCTTGAACATAATATAATTATAAACAAAGTATCCATCAAGAAATGAGAATCTCTGAGAACCTACCACCTTTTGAATAATTTGATCCATTGAGGGCAGTGGGTATTGATCTTTTAGGGACACTTTATTAAGGTCTCTAAAGTCAACACATAATCATATTTCCCCATTATTCTTCCTCATTGGAATAAGGTTTGCCACCCATGATGAATGTTTAATGGGGAATATTATCTTTGATTCAATCAACTTAAATAGTTTCATTCTCATCAACTCCTCAACTTTTGGATTGGCAAGCCCTTGTTTCTACCTAATTTGTTTTACATTGCTCTCTATTTCAATGGTATGTTGTGAAAATTTAGGATAAAACCCTTTAAATACTTTTATTCTCATGTAAATACATCAAAGAACTGTTGGCATAAGTAACAAATACATCTCTCTCTTATACTACGTTAATCTTTCCCAACTTCATCAATTTATCTTTGAAGATCTATATTCTTTAATAATTTTCCTCCTTTGATGAGATACATGCCCCACCTCTTCTCACTTTGTCATCTTCATTTAAGATGATTTCTAATTTCACATTCCCCTTACACAACTTTCTAGATCTCAACTACACTATCTAATCATCATATTTATGTTGGAATTTATTTTGATTCTTACTATAGAATTGTGCCTCCTACATCAAAAAACAATAATTTGATCATCACTATCAAACACTTGCCAACTCAAGTCATTGTCAGGTATAACTATCTTGCATATGACCTTGATCTTGTCTTGACATTGGTTGACTTTGATTCCTTATACATCCTCATACTGAGCTTTAATGGATGCAATCCTATTTGCATGTTGTTTTGCCTCTCTAAGTATAGATTATATATTCAATGCTAAGAAGTCCTCTATGAGATCACATGCACAATGTTTGTAAGCTTTCAAATGATGGTTTCTAACTGCACTTATGCCTCTCACTCAATCATCAAGGTATGACTAGTTAAAAACATGTCTCTATTCATCCTCAATAGGCATAGTATATCCATATCCCTCCATCTTAGTCATAATCTCCCCAAATCTAGGCCTATATACCCAATCCTAACTAGAATATCTCATAGCAGTGTATGCAATTTCAACAATCACACCCTAATATGTTTATGAATATTCCTTGTCTATTTATGAACAAAACCAACACTTCCCAACAAATGCCTCCTCTATAAAATGACCTCAACCATAAGTCCATCAAATAATCTTGAAACTATATATATAAACTGATTAAGGTCACCTCTTCTTCTTGCCTCTTAAAAACCATGTAAAAGAGCCTCATATTCAGTTGTGTTTAAAGTGAAACTAAATTTAAATCTTGAAACTATATAGTACTTCTAATTTGAGGGTGAAACCAACATGGCTCTAGCTCCACTACCATTATTTGAGCTTGAGCCATCAAATAATAAAGTTGATATACCACCTTCCTCTTGAGTGGTGTTAGTTAGGCAAGGTATAACAACACCCTCCTTATGCATATAATACACTCCTAAGCCTGCTTCTTCAATATCAATACAAGGGTCAAATCCATGATTTTCAACTACCCATTCATCTAAGTACATGTCTAAAATTCCTTCAATATGGTCATGAGGCTATTTATCACTAGTATTTTCATCCTCCTCTAATATGGTATAGTTGACATTTACAAGGTTAGGCATATAGGGCTTTAGATGGAACCTAGAGATATGTTATAACATAATAGTCACCCTAGTCCTATATTTAGTCCTAAAAACCATGTATGACTTGTCAAATGACAAATATCTACAAATTTTTGTAGTAAATTCCCTAGATAGGCATAGGGCAAAACATGGGGGTAGGTTTATAACCATTACATCTTGAGTGATGACATAAATTGGGCAAGCTACCAATGTGATCTTAAGATATGCTAATATACCTACTATTTTAGCATGGGAACCATATAACTAGACAACACCTTTTTTAGTAGGAACAATCTTAAGCTCAAGCTTATCTACTATGGCTTTAGGCATAACTAAAGTTGAAGCTCCTAAATCTATCATACAATTTACACTAATTAGTCCCCTATGATAACTTAAAAATAGAATGGGGTGTTTGAAAACCTTAGGGGGAAGAACAACATTATTAACTTGACCTTGATTAGGATATTGACTAGGAACTTGAATTTGACTAAGTTGACTACTATTTGTAAAAATAGTGTTCACCTTATTAGCTATCTTGTTCACATGATAATTATTGATAAAGGATCTCTTTCTATCCTATAATAGATAGAGAATCATAAATAGACATAATTACATTATCCTTTTTCATATGATCCACAATATCGAAAAGAAGACTAGTACCTTTGAACTACACCTTGGAATTAGACGTATCACTTGGCACTTGAGTGACATGAGGAATGAAAGGAGACTTCTATTGATTTCCATGATATTGTGGTATTTTATGAGTTATAGGAATTTTATAAGCTATTTTTGAAGTGGTAAATTATTTACTAGTTTTGGAGACATTGAAAAAGACTTAGGTTTCCCCAAATTATCATCCAATATCTTCCTCTTAAACCTTGTATAGGCTGCAACTGGTTCATCTATCCTTTTTGTAGTCTACCCCATGTTTGTTGTTACATGATCAAACATATGATCCACTTATTGAAAGTTCAATCATGTGGTGTTAGCTAGTGCCTTACCCATGTTCCCTTCCTATTGAATATGAACTTCCAATGGTGTCAAGGAAGGCATATTACCTTGATTCATTAGAGGGCCTTATGGTGGAGGAGGCATTCTTTCATGGTCTTAGAAATAAGGATTATGTTTCCAAATAGGATCCTAATACATTTATCCACTTATAACCATTGCCATCTCATTGGATTACCTTTTTGATTACCATTGACCCTCTTGTACAAGGTTGTTTTATGTGCATACCAAGGCTCTTGAGCTACTTGGAGTTGTGGGGTTAGAACTATTATAAGATATACCTTAAGTAATTTGGGGTTGGGATTGTTGATTTGATGGATAAGGGGATATATTTTAGGATTGAGAAGGGTATTGGTCTTGGAAGTGATCTTGGTATGACTTATATAATGTATGTTGTTGTTTCTCTATAGCCATTAGCTTGTTATTTTGTGCCTTCAACAAGCTCTCAATCCTTGAAAATTTATCCACTTGAATATCATCAGGTTGGGTTTGATTGTTAGAAGTGGAAAATAGATAAATGGTAGGTGGGGTTAGCTAAATTTTAATAAAAATTGGCATAATAGGTCTTGTCATGAGTTTCCCTACTTATATCAAATAATTTTATACCCTTATAGATATTTCATAATCCCTAAGAAGAGTTATCCCACCCATAGATTAGATCATGAATGCAATGTTTGAATTTAGTCCTCTCAAATAGAAAATAAAATCATAATTGGGAATGGGCTTAATGATCATAGGGATCCTATACCAAGAATTTTGGAATCTATAATTGAAATCAACCATAGATTATTGGGATGCCCTCTTGATTGAGGTGAGTTGTCCAAAAAGTGACACATGGTCACCTATGTCCTCAAAATGTTTACATAGGCACTCACCAAAATCATTACAAGTATTTATTGGCATAGGAACTAGATCCCTTTACCATTGTAAGGCTTTTCCTTTCAAGTATTTGGCTAGTAATCTCATGGCTATATTCTCTTGTGTAATATTATGTACTAAACAAAGGTTTATAATGTTAGTTATGTTGTCTACAAGGGTGGTGGAGTTTTATATTATAAAATTATGGTAGAATATTCAAAGAGGAAATAATAATATCATCATGTGTTTGAAGGTTAAGAGGACTTCCATAATTGAAGGGTACAAAAACTTGCATTTTGGGCCTTACCATTTACATAGTACAGGTTGCACTACTTAAAATAATAAGATGACCATGAGATAAATATTTATTTTGGGGATAAATATTTTTGTATTAAAAATTTCTATTTTATATAAAATAAAATGTAGTTGATTGAATTAAAAGGGAATACATTTACTATCTGACCTTGTAGTAACCTTTGGCATGAGAGGTGTTGTCTGGATGATGCTTTTGAACTTTGAAACTTGGAGAATCTTTGGCTTTTGATGATGGTGGATGTCTCCCTCTACTATAAATACTTATTCTCAACTCCATACTTTGGCTATGCCAAAGAGAATGTGTCCCATTGAGTGTGCCAAAAAATGTTGGAGGCTTAGTGTAAGATTTGGCTGAAAAGTCACCCAAGAATCAAAATAAGTGAAAGGAAATCATAACAAGTGTTGACCAAATTTTGGCCCTTTAGGCCAAAATTGGGCACCCCTATTTGCAAAAATTGTCTAAGTATATATCATTATCTAGGTTTAGTACTTAGATTTTATTCTAAAGAAGTTTTCTTTGACAAATCCCATAAAAAATGCAAAAATCTATTCCTTTCAGAAAGTTCATTTTTGGTCTTTGATAAGCCTTTGCTAAATTCTTTTGGGTTTTTTTACTATAAGCCTTTTTTTGAATTCTTTTAAAAAAATTTGTTTGAATATTTTTCCTTAAGTGTATTTATTTAATACTTTTCACTTGGCCAATTGATGAATTATTTTGGATAATTTATTTGAGACAAATCTCCCAAAGACAAAGTGCTAAATTCTTTTAGAAAAATTGTCCACGTAATTTTTCCAAAAAATATCTTTCAAGCTGAAAATGACACTTTCAAAATTTTTAAAGGTTATGTTTCAAGGCAAAAAGGACACTTACAAATTTTTTAAAGGGTTTTTGATCCAAAAATCAAAATATTTGGTTGAAATATAATTTAAGAAACAATAACAAAATAATTCAAATAATGTTATTTCTGATAAGAGATGTTTTATTGATCAAATTTGCAGACCCAAACATATGCTTATCTCTAAGAAGAGATGTATAATTTCCATTTCAGGTTACATCTTCATTTATACATGTTTTTAAGGTGTGGGGAGGATTTGGAAGGTCACCAATCTCGAGGGAGATGAATTGGTATGACTTCCATGATTTACAACAATATAGAATTTGAGGAATTACTATTTTTAGTAACTTACTATTTTTAAACTGCACTATTAAAATTAAAATTTGGGACACTTTCATTGGGTTTTAGGGGTCCAAACTTCATTGAGTATAGATCCATGCCATCTCACAATGTTCCCCTCATTATTATCTTTCCATCGGTTCAAACGATGAGTCAATTGGAGGTACAACACAAAAGTTAAGGCTCCCACAAGTTTTGTCATCAATTGGTGTGGACCCATCACCCGAATTGTCATCTAAATTATTGTCCAGATAATTATGTTTCAAGTTTTATGAAGGGTATGTGACAAATTTTCCCAAGGAATTGTTTCAAACATTTTATCTGATACAACTTTATTGAAAGGCACTTCAAATTTTTTGAAGGGTATGTGACAACTTTTTTGAAGGGTGTGTTCCAAATTTTTTGAAGGAATTATTCAAGGTGAAGGAAACTTTCAACTCTTATGAAGGTTCACTTGAAAGAATCTGAAGGGTATTTTTCAAGGCAAAAAGGACACTTTCAATTTTTTTGAAAGGTATGTTCATTTTTGAAAAGGCCTTTTTCACTTTGTCAAAGGGTAATTTTAAAGAAACAAAAGCACCAAATGGAAAGTTTGAAGGAATGAATTATTTTGGAAATATTGTCCAAGGAATTCTTTCAAAAAACTTATCCAATACAAAGAATTAAAAGGGCAAAAAGTGACTGCATGAAAAATGTCTAAATAAAATGCTTAAGGAATGACAACTCGCAAAATGTCAATTTTAGATTGCAGAACTAGCTGTTGGAGTTTAAAAGAAAGGCTCAATGGGAACCTGAAGGCAAGAATAAAGGTAAAAAGTGGCAATTGTAATTGAGGAAATTGTTTTAATTGTAACTTAATCAATTATATCTAATTTAATTGTAACTGAGGCATTTGGTTTGGTTGTAACTTATTTGTAACTGATTCATTTGGTGATATGGCATAGCTTTCCCACCTCTCTCCCATATGAAAATGTAATTTTTTCTCTCAATTTGGCTAATGTCCAAGTGACCCTTGAGATTCCTTTGATTGATATACCTCTCAAGGCTATATATATGTATTTTCTTGGCTCATTTCATAGCCTCTATTGTTTATTGGAAAAACTTTGGCCAAATTTGTACTTGTAGAAATCTTGAAGAAATATACAAGTGATTTATCCATTCACACATTGTAATATTGAGTATAAGTTTTAATCTTATTGATAATGACTAGTGAAAGAGTTACTTTCCTAGCATGCCAATCTATGGTCACTTACTAATGTACAAAAGGGGTGTTGTTGCAGGTCTCTATTAGTATTATTTAGTAAGTGTATAAGAGTCTTAGAAGTGGTATATGTTTTTTCTCTCCATGGAATCATTCATCACCATCCTAAGTGTCAATTACCTTCCTAAATATAACTTATGAAATACTAATACAATAATGTCTTTTTTTATGAGTTTGTGTGAAACATCCTTGTTGACCTTCAAGTAGTGGATTTTTAGTCAAATAGGAGGATTATACATATTTTCACATCACCATTTTGTTTTCTTAGTTTTTTTCTTAACCCTTTTCATACACAATTGATAGATCAGAGAGATCAATAAAGGTGCATCAGAAGTGAAGAAAGATGAGAATACTCCTCATTTTTACCTATATATATTTATTATTGATTTCATGGTTCATAATTACATAATTTATAATGGATCAATCACATCAATTATGCTAAAATGTATAACAGATAAGCTAGGCCTCAAGTATGATCTAATGACTAAAGGAGTTTTGCAATTGGATGGATCACTACCAAGACTTTGGGGGTAGTGAAAGGTTTGAATTTGACCCTTCATTCTGATTCTATTTTTTTAATTCCCTATGATGTATTAGTAGTAAATTTACCTCCTTATTTTTCTCTTTTCTTTTTGAGGGAATTTACATCCAAGATAGGTGGATATTTGGTAGCCAATTGGTCCTACAAGGTGTTTAGAACAAAATATGGCACTAAGGTGAATTTTGATTTAGAGCCTATTCATTGAGATCACTTAGAACCATACTAACCTAAGGTATTAAATGTTAACTATGATATCATTGATGAAGAGGAGCTTCATATTGACCAATCTCCATCATCTTCCCTTGAGGGAGTTTCTGATTTGTTCCTAGATGAGTGAGGAGATGACAACTATGAGCATGATCCTTACAAGTTTATTGAATACTATAGTCTTACAGTCTATTATATGCATTAGTAAGGCTCTTTAATGCCTAGTTTTATGAATCCAAGTGAGTATGTGCATGGCTTGTGGTATCTCTTCTTTGATGGGTCTAAAAGCAAGATGGTGGTAGATAGTGGAGCTATGCTAGTTTCACCTTCAGAGGAAAGGTATTTTTCAGCCTTCAGATTTAAATTCTCATGCACTTGTAATGTGGTAGAGTATGAAGCCCTTATATATGGCCTAAAATGGGCAAGGAAAAGAGGTGTCAAGGAATTTCACATGTTTGGTGATAGTGATCTTGTTATGAATCAAGTTAGAGGGCATAATTTGACCAAGAACTCCTTGCTCAAATCCTATAAGCATAGAGTTTGGGACCTTGTAAAATATCTCATGGAATTTAACATCATATTTATTCCAAGGGAAGACAATAATCATGCTAATAGGTTTACATCTATTGCCTCTCAATTTGATGTTCAAAAGGGCATAAAGGAAGAAAAAAAACTAGCCCCACCTAAAGGTGATTATGAGACCATCCATACTACATAATGTCACCAATTAGTATGTCTTTGATAGTGACCATAAAATAGAACTTTTTACACTATAAGAGGTTGATTTTTCTTCCAAAAATTAGTCTAAACTGGAAGAATAATATGGAGGATAGATTGTCCAATTGAAGTCCAACAAGCTTCCTAAAGGCTTAGTGACTCTTGAGAGCATTTTCAATGAGGATGACCAAGTCAAAAAGGAAAAGGTAGGTATGTCCACTAATAAATATAAATATGAAAGGGTATAAATATTTAAATATATGATACTTACACTTAGAAAGGTATGCACTAGTCAAGAGAGGCATGATTTCATTGAACTATGCAAAGAGTTTAGTGATATTTTGCATGGGAGTATAGTGATTTGAAGGGTTTTGACCTGAGCTTGGATCAACACACTATAGAGATAGATTAAAATTCTAAACCCATAAATCAAAGGCAAAGGAAAATTAATCCCAATATTGAGCCTCTCATGAGGAAAGAACTTGCCAAACTGATTGAGTCCAAAATCATCTTTCCCATCAAGCATTCTTCTTGGCTAGCCAACTTAGTCCCTGTTAGAAAGAAGAATGGGGATATCAAGTTGTGTGTGGATTTTAGGGAGTTGAATTGAGTTTATTTAAGATATAATTATCCCCTCTCTTCTATGGAGCAAATTCTACAAGTGGTGGTAGGTAGTGAGAGGTTTTCCCTCTTAGACGGTTATTCTAGGTAAAATCATATTTTGGTGAAAGAAAGTGACCAATACAAAATAGTCTTCACCACCAAATGGGGCACATATTCTTATAGTGAGATTCCATTCAAATTTTCAAATTTTTGAGCTAATTTTTAATGTGAAATGGATATGTATTTTCAAGGATTAATCAATGTCATTGTATTGGTATATCTTGATGATGTGATAGTTTTCTCCATGGAAGTAAAACATCATTTAAATCACCTAAGAATTTTTTTGAGAGGCGTAGAGAGTTTAGGATCTCTCTAAATTCAAATAAGTGTGTGTTTTTTATTCATGAAGGAAAACTCTTAGGCCACATTATTTCTAAGAGAGGTTTGTCTATTGATCTTGAAAGGGTAAGTGCCATCTTGGCATTATCTTTGACTAAGCATAAGAAAGATTTACAAAGTTTATTTGGAAAGATAAATTTCATTAGGAGGTTTATTCCTAATTTTAATAACCTATTCAAGCCCTTTACCTCCATGCTAAGGAAGGATGAGATATTCACTTGGACAGGAAGGAGGAAAGAGAGTTTTGAGGAGATCAAGCAATCCATTGCCCAAGCTCCTACTCTTGTAAGTATGAACTTCTCCAAGGACTTAATTTTGTACACTTTTTGGAATGAAGAGGTAATATTTTTAATTCTTACTCAAGATAATGATGAAAATTTTGAACAACCTATTGCCTTCTTTATTGAAGGTTTGGAAGGCTATGAGACAAGATACACATATGTTGAGAAATAAGTGCTTTCAGTCATAAGGATTTTAAATAAATATAGGCATATGTTGTCTAATAACAAGATTCACATTTTTGTACCTAATTCTAGTGTGAAATAATTTATATTTAGTATATATTTTAATGAGAAAATGGTAGGTTGGATCACCAAAGTGATAGAGTATGATGTGGATATCAAAACAACCAAGCTAGTGAAAGGAAAATGACTATGTGAGCATCTTGCTTTAGACTTGAAAGAGTAAACGGAAGCTATTTTGGCACTCCATGATGATCCTATAGTAGTTTTACCTTCATCTATGAGAATTTAGACACAAGACATGATCCATTTCCTTTAAAATGGTGAGATTCCAGTAGGTCTTGATAGGGCTAAGAAGAAGGTACTTTAAGCTACAATACATTCCTTATGTACTTTTTGGAGTGTTATTTAGAAAGGAATTTTGAGGTGTGATTTTGAGGTGTATTGATTTGGATCAGATTGAAAAATTCTTGCATGATTTTCATGATGGTCTAGTTGATGGTCACTTTTCTCCAAAAACCACAGCTGCTAAGATTATGAGGGCTAGTTACTTCTGGCCTAGCTTATTGAAGGACACTCATGCTTAGGTGAGGAAATGCCAAAAGTGTGGTATTTTTTATGGAAAAAAAATATATCTACCTTTCCTCTTCATCCAATCCAACTTGAATAACCCTTCATGCAATGGGGTTTGGATTTCATAGGTCTGATCAATCCTCCTTCTAGTGCTACTCATAAGTGGGTGTTGACAACCACCTATTACTTTACAAGATAGTTGGAGGCAATATCTCTTAAAGAGGATAATGAAAGATTATTATTGTACTTCTATGATGGTATAGTAACTAGGTTTGGAGCTCCTTCAATAATCATTTTATATATTACATTAGCCTTCTTAAGAACAAGGACAAGTGAATGGGCTTTGAAACATGGCATCTATCTTAGTACCTCCTCCAACTACTATCCCTAAGGGAATGGACTATCTGAGTCCAAAAATTAGAACTTGATTAGGATGATTAAGAGAATAATTGAGGAGAATCAAAGGACTTATAACACCAAGTTAAAGATAGCCCTTTGGGCTAATAGGATCACCCTAAAGAGAGCAATTAAGAACTCACCATACACAATTGTGTATGGAAGGGAAGCTAGACTTCCTATCTCACTTGAGTTAATAGCTTTAGATATTACCTATTAGTTGTAATTAATGGATAATGATAACATGGATGTTAGGATATTTGAGTTGATGGAGCTTGAGGAAACATGAGATCAAGCTATGCAAACCATGACAACTCACTAAGAGAAAACAAAGAAGTATTTTGAAAAGAAGTCCATGAAAAGGATTCTTATAGAAGGAGACATTATCCTAAAATGGCATGAATATAGGACCAAAACTAGAAGGCACAAAATTTTTGATGATTTGTGGAATAGCCCATATGTGATCACACAGTGCAAATAACACAATGCTTTCTAACTCTCAAAGTTAGATGGAGAGGAGTTACATATCTTAGTTAATGGGATATATCTAAATCATTATTATTGAGGTTTCCTTTTCTTTTATACATAGTTTCCTATTTTCCTTGTGTTCCCTAAGTGCTTATGTACATGTGTTAGTTTGTCCTTATCTTCTTTTGTGTTATCTTTACTTGGTCTTGTTATTGTGTGATGTGTTTCTTTGTGTTTTATTTTGGCATAATCCTTGTTATTCATCTTCAAGAATCCATTAACTCCATTGGCCCTAAGTTGGATAAGGCTACTGGTCTGATCAGTATAGAAGGCATACTACCCCTACGAGTCACCAATTTGTTGACCAAATTTTGGCCCTTCAAGCCAAAATTGGGCACCCCTATTTAGAAAAATCATCTAAGTCTATATCTTTGACCAGGTTGAGTACTTATCTTTTCTTCAGAAGAAGTATTCTTTGACAAAGCCTGTAATAAATTTACAAGTCTATTCCTTTCTAAAAGTTCATTTTTTGTCTTTACTAAGCCTTTCTCAAAAAAATTCAAGTTTCTTATTCTAAGCCTTTTGTCAAATTCTTTCAAAATTTTATCTGAAGCTTTTTACTTAAGTGTATTTCTTTTAGACTTTTCACTTGGCCAAGTGATGAATTATTTTAGACAATTTGTCTCAGACAAATCTCCTAAAGATAATGTGCCAAATTATTCTAAACAAATTATCTGAGAAGTTTTTTTGAAGGTACTTTTCAATTATTCTAAAAGATATCTTTCAATCCAAAAATGACACTTTCAACTTTTATGAAGGGTATGTTTCAAGCCGAAAAAACACTTGCAATTTTTTGAAGGGTATGTTACAACTTTTTCGATGGGTATGTGACAACATTTCCCAAGGAATTATTTTAGACATTCTGTCTGAGATAAATTTTTTGAAAGGCACTTCATCTTTTTTGAAGGGTATGTGATAAAATTTTTGAAGGGTATTTTTCAAATTTTTTGAAGGAATTTTTCAAGCTTAAGGACACTTTCAACTCTTCTGAAGGGTCACGTGCAAGAATCTAAAGGGTATGTTTCAAGCTAAAAATAACACTTTTAACTTTTTTGAAGGCTATATTCATTTCATAAAATGCCTTTTTCACTTTTCTAAAGGGTCATTTTAAAGAACCAAAATGTACAAATAGAAAGTCCAAAGGAATGAATTCTTTTCTAAATATTGTTTGAGGAATTCTTTTGGAAAATTTGTCTAATACAAAGGAATTAAAAGGAAAAAAAATGATCATGAGAAAAATGTCTGAAGAAAATGCCCAAGGAGTGACAACCCAAAAGACATCAATTTTAGATTATAGAACTAGCCATTGGATTTTAAAAGAAAGGCTCAACAGGAACCTAAAGGCAAGGATAAAGGTAACAAGTGACAATTGTAACTGAGGCATTTGTTTTAGTTGTAACTTATTCAACTATATTTGATTTAATTATAATTGAAGTATTTGGTTTGATTGTAACTTATTATAACTAATTCATTTGGTGACATGGCATATCTCACCCACCTCTCTCCTACATGAAAATATAACTAGTTCTCTCAAGATGACAGATGTCCAAGTGACCCTTGAGCTTCCTTTGATTTCTCTACCTCTCAAGGATATATATATGCATTTATTTGGATCATTTCATAGCCTCTTATAGTTATTATAAAAACTCTATCCATATCTGTACTTGTATAACTCTTGAAGAAATATAAAATTGATTCACCATTCACACATTATACTATTGAGTATAGGTTTGAATCTTGTTGACAATGACTAGTGAAAGAGTTACTCTCCTAACGTGTCAATCTATGGTCACTTACCAATGTGAAAATGGGGTGTTGTTATAGGTCTTTGTTATTTTTCTTTACTAATTGTATAAGAGTCTTAGAAGTGGTATATTTTTATTCTCTTCATGGAATCATTCATCACGCTACTAAGTGTCAATTACCTTCTTGAATCTAACTTACAAAATACTAATGTAGTAATTTATTTTTATTGTGTGTTTATGTAAAACATCCTTGTTTACCTTTAAGTAGTATATTTTTAGTCGAATAGGAGGATAATACACATTAGGGCATCACTATTTTGTTTTCTTAGTTTTTTTCTTAACCCTTTTCATACACAAGTGATAGATTAGAGATATCTTTAAAGGTGCCTCAAGTGGAGCTAGCACCTAATCTAGAGATTCATGTCAACAAAATTGTCACCCATAACAAGAAAGATGATTCCATTTTTCCACTTGGATGAGAAGAGATGAACATCTCCTCAAGGGTGAAAATTGGAGTTTCAATAGAAAGGAAACCAAAATTGATAGAATAAATTATATTCTATTCATCATGAATGCTAATATAAAGCCTTCACATGCTTTTATATCTAAAATGAGAGAAAGAGGTGAGTATATATAGGATATACCACCTAAGAGACTAAAAACACGTGAAATGTGGGATAAAAGATTTAAAAAACCCAACCCTAAAGTAAGCTTAAATAAGTGTGAAAAGGTCTCAGTGATGGAACTGATTAGGGGAATAACCCTTTTCACACTAGGAAATGAGAAAAAGACCCCAAAAAGGTACTAGACATGAAGAGAAACCTTTTACACTAATACCCCCCTTAAGTCCAACTTGGAAAAATATCTTACAAAATCATATAAGAATGGGTCCCATCAATTAGGCCTAATAAATTACCCATGTACAATTTAAAAACCCCTCAAAAAAGAAGATAAGTAGAAAATTGAGTGGGAAAAAACTCCCCCTCATGAGAATATGAAAGAGAAAGTCAAGTGACCCCCTTGGTAGAAGTGATGGTCTATACCCCTAAGATATATTAAAGATGGAGATATTTATTCTCAATAAAGGGTTCTTTGAAGATATCTACAATTTACTCTATTTTCACAAAATAATAAAAGTCAATGACCTACTACTAAATTAGTTCATGAATAAAGTGCATGTGAATCTTGATGTGCTTGGTCTATTGATGATGAATTAGGTTATTTGAGATCTGGATCACACTTTGGCTATCATAATAGATAATATATGGTTGAGGAATAATGAATCTAAACTCCATTAAGATATTCTAAAGCCATATAGCCTTAATAGTTGCATTTATAGCCCCTCAATACTCAACCTCAATTGAGGAGAGAGTAATAACATGTTGCTTTTTGCTTTGCTAACAAATGGGGCCAGAACCAAGATGTAAGTTATATCCAAAGGTGGAATTATGATCATCAACATCACCAACCTAATTATAAACTCATGTATCTAACCAAGTTTATTCCAATAACTATTGCATAATGAACCCCATGTTGATGAGTGGCCTAGATGTCATGAAGTATGCATTTGGATGCTTTACAATGAAGATCATGAGGCTATTGTATGAATAATGAAACTATGATAAGTGTAAGATAAATATTAGGGTGAGTATGAGTTAATTAGATGAGGTTATCAATGAGTCAACAATACAAAGTTCCATCAACAAGAGGAGTGAAATACTTTACCTCAAGCTTGACTCTAGATAGAAAAGGAATTGGTACAAGCTTATAATTAGTAATGTGAAGTTGAGAAAGTAGATCAAAAACATAATTAGGTTAAGTAAGTGTAATCTTGGAAGAGGACTGAGTGATCTCAATCTCAATAAAATAGTGTAATGGACCCAATTTAGTCATGGAAAACCATTGGTGCAAAGCAGATTTGACATTGCCAGTGATGGATGAGGTACTCTTGGTAAGAATTAGGTGAGAGTCATCCTAATGAATAATATATACATTTGGATCTAATTGACACCATAATAATCTTATGGAGAGAATAAAGGAGTCCATCTTGGCATACCAAGCTTGAGGGGCTTGTTTGAGTCCATAAATAGACTTATGCAATTTTCAAACCAAAGAAGAGTCCTAAATGAATCTTGGTGGCTGATCTATGTAAATATCCTCCTATAAATACCTATGAATAAATTCACTCTTCACATCCATATAATGTACAACCTAATTATGAGTTGTAGAAATGGCAAGTGTCAAGTGAATGGATTTCATCTTGGTAATAGGGGAAAAAGTCTTAATGCAGTCAATACTAGGAACCTGAGAGAAACTTTTGGTAACAAACCATACTTTGAACTTGTTAAAAAATCCATTTGCTACAAATTTATTTCAATATATCCACTTAAATAAAACTATATTTCTTCCATTATGAAGTGGAACAAATTCCTATGTGTTGTTCCATATCAATGAGTTGTACTCTTCTTCCATAAATAAATCCCATTTAGAAATACCTAAAGCTTCCCAAAAAGATTTTGGATTAGAATCTATGGAAATATAATAATGTGGGAGTTCTTAGTGTGATTATTATTTCCTTTTAGTATTATAAGGATCCCTAGAAAGAGTGTTGATAGAATATAGAGTTTTTTTGGCCTATTGAGGCATAGAAGTAGAAGGGGATATAAGAGGAGAATCTTCAACCTCTAAAGGGACACCCAATGAAGGTAGAGGTGGAACCTCATGATCATCCCTATGGATAGAAGAAGTTGATGGAAATTTTTATATACTACTATCATCTGAGTCCATAGTGAAGGAAGGAATAGTAAGAGAGGATGAGCTAGGAGATATTTTCTCAAAAAGAACACTTCACTCAATGAAAAGTTCACGAGTGTTAATATCTAAGATCCTGTATCTTTTGACACCATTAGTATATCTGATGAATATGTAATGGTGACTCAGAGGTTCCAAACATCTACATTTCTTGGAATGTATGTGAGACCAAGTAGAACAACCAAAGACTCTAAAGTGTCACACAATAGGTTTGAGACCATACCAAGATTTGAAGGGAGTGATTCCCTTTAAGGCCTTATGAGGAACCCTATTTTGGATGTGTGAATCACAGTTGATGTCTTCAACCCAATGTGTTATTTCCATGATAGATTTAACATTAATGTCCTTTGAGATCTCTCTAATAGTCCATCACCATAGCCATAATACTAATGCATTTCTCATACAAAACTCAATAAACTATTTATAACTAAAAGATAGATTACAATGCAATCTCAAATTCTCCTATCTTTTAATTCTTTGAACTTGAATGCACAACATAAGTTCATCATAAATAAGAGTAAGAGGAGAGTGGGGAACAAATAGGTGGCCTTCCTACTAGGTGAGTGGCTTGGCCATTGTCCCCCACTAAGGACTGAGTGGGTAGGCCATTATCCCCCATTAAGGTGTGATAAGGACCCACTATACACTAAGAACATATGCACATGTTATTAGGAACTAATCATATGTGAAAATAATTAGGAGCCTATATAATCTTAAAGTGTAAAAGTGTGAAAGGGAGCCAAAGGTAAAATTGGTTTGGGTGAGAACCCTTTTCACACCAACACTTAGGCCTCACCCTAGATGAGCAAAGGATTGTTCAAGTCCTATTACTAGAACCTAGTCTAGCATGGGAATGACCCTAGGATATGGGTTACCTAATCTTGGGTCAGACCTATAGGACATTTAATGAGGATAGTTCTTTTGATATGACAATTTGAATTTATGTTCTTAAAACTTAATCTATTAGGATGAAAAAGGGAGAAAATACATGAATGAAAACCTAATTTAAGTGTGGTGATGCACCAAATGTTCAATGATCTACTCTTAACTTGAACACTTCATGACTACTAATGAATCTAGTAAGGACAAGGACTGATCAAATTCTATGATAGGGTTCTCAACATGAATATTTTGTATGAAGGCTAAAAAGAGACCTAAAACTTGAAGGATAAAAAGAGATAGGTATATGCAATACACTATGGACTTATGACACTTCAAGAGAAACCTCACTAGATAACACTTCACACAGCCTATAAGAAACTAACAATCATAAATCAAGGTACATGAAGGACACATAGCTGATGAATAAGAAACATACACTCTATAAATCAAAATTCAATAAAGTACACTTAGCATTCAACTAGAATTTGAGATGTCTTATATTTGTTCAAAAGAGATTTACTAAGTGATTTTGGTAGAGCTTCTTTATATCAAGCTAAGGGATTTTTAATGAAGAGATTCAAGCTAGTATTTATAATAAGAAAGAAGGTAAGAGAGAGAGAGAGATAAATTAGTGCTAAAGGGGTCATTAATGAGCCCAATTCCACTCAGAATAACCACCACTATAATCTCTTTCAATCCTTCCCCTGCATTAATGTCATGATATCTTTCTCTAGCATGATTGAGAATGTGAAGATCAAGACCAATTGTAGGAAGAAATCCCCACTATTACATGAATCCTTTTTTAGCTCCTATGCATTAATGTCCTTCACTATCTTCCTCAATCAAGCTTGATGTTTTTCATGTTATCAAGAAGATACTTAAGATTTATCATTGATTTTCTTTCTAAAATTCCTTGTGTATTCACCATTATACCATTTCTTCTAAATCTTTAATATAGATCTATTATGGATGAAAACTAATCACCCTATTGGTTTTCATATAGTCATGATTGGAAATGAAGATCCATATGATATGGCCTCTTCAGTATGAATGAGACATAAAACCTGTCTAGAATCTCTTGAAAGTATTTAAAGGGATTTAGTGGCATTAGAAATCTTTAAATGGTTTGATTCTGGTTATCCAGATCATGTTTTATCTCACATTTATGTTTTCTACCTACTTGGGTTAGCAAAATACTTTATCCAATTTGTTTGCCTTCATGGCATCCCCTTTATATATTTACCCTAGCATGACCTAAATTGAATTGATTCTCCATTTGAATCCCTTAGCTTTTAAATTTTGATATAGATCATCAATCTTGATCTAGGCTTCTCATATTATGTTAATTGTCAACTCCTCATTCATTCTTAGGATCTTGATATTATATATTTGAATCCTTGACCTCATTTGAATTGTAGATCTCCCTTTACATGGCTCAAATGCATACTATTGATTTACCTAAAAATTTCCATGGTCATGACACTTGATAACTTCTCATTCATCTTCAAGATCCACTGACTTATTGACTTCTCACTCATTATCAATCTACTTTGGTATAATGAATCATGTACCATTGATCTATTTGGGCCCACTATCCTAGATAATTAATATACACTATTAGATATCTACTCAAGTACTTAAGATATTTACACATGTCAGCCACATGTTCATCTTAGGATCTTGTGACCTTTTGACTTGATGTTCACAATTGATCTTTGATGCATGGTCAAATGTGCACCATTAGATATTTGGGGCCCATTGATTCATTAGATCACCACTTTTCATTAGATCTTGACATGATTTCCTATGATCTTGACACTTTTTATCTACATGCTTACCCTTAGAACATTTGAATTTAAATGGTTATTTACCATAGATTTAAATTGGCATCCCCATGGATGTCTTAGTATAAAAGTCTAACTTTAAAGGCTTATATATTGAGATAACCAACTCATCAATAAAAAAAATTGTAGAGCATGATTTAGGAATGAATATATTCATGTTTATGTGATCTTTTAGCCTAAGAGTATTTCTAAGCATACTTATAAAATACATAATTAAGCTGACTAGTCCATTTCTCTATGATGTCCAATGATGATCTAGTTCTTCTAGACTTGTGATTAAACTGTTGTTTGAAAATCCATTTCTCAAATGGAATTTTGATGCTTGTGCAAACCTAATTCATATTCTTAAATTTTATGATCACCATGGAAACCTAGTTTCTCAAATTTTGATAATCTACACTTTAAGTTTACTTAAAGTGTTTCAAAAGCTTTACAAGCTATATGTGATCTTTAGACCACTCATTCCATTTATAACTCTATTTATCTCATCTATCCAAGTAAAATATTTGTATCTAAGCCAAAACTATCCAACAATGATAATTCCCTTAGGTTGGGAATCTTGGTTATATCAAGAAGGTCATCTAGAAGGTATGACATCATATAAAATTGGGTTTTTTTCCTATTTACAATAACAAATATCTATCTACTTAAAGTAATGCTAGTTACTTCACCTAGAGGAGGGGTGATCTATTTTTCAACCATGAAATAGACTAAAGGCACCCAAATTTTATCTACATATGTAGTGGTTGAATTCCCACACAACCTATTCATCATTGTCATAATCATCCTTATTCTAAGTATGAATTTCCTAATGGGGATGTTGTTATTGAAGTCTAAAAACACTTGGCTCCAAAAATATAGCCATAGGGAAATGATGCTCTTTAAATCATTTTCTAAGGCCTAGTTGTTGATTGAGGTTATGTTTATTTGTGGTTTGGGTAATTTGTAGTAGTTCCCACAGGGTATGGGAGAAATGTAGGCCATATTATTTTGAGTATGTCCATTAATTAACATGATTTTATCTATTTTAGCATCCTTAAAAATGGGAGGAATAATGTCTATATAGTGGAGTACCTTGGGTTTAGCTACTGTATAGTGTAGACTAGTCATTTTTATAAAAATTGTCATAGTATAGTCTCTTTTTAAACACATTCTTCTCCTCTTCTCTTGTAATGGTTGGTTATTCTTCAATGGTCCAAAAAATATTAGAACAATTTTTTTCTCCTATATTTAGAGCAGTGACATCAAATCTACGTCCTTGAAAATCCCCCCTTTAGAATTTGAGGTAAAATAAAGCTTCACAGCCTCCTTGAAAATACCTTTTGAATTTTCATGGCTATGAATTTTATAAATTTCTCACTAGTGGACTAAAATTTAGATATAGGTTGAGTTAATTTTGCATAGATGATAGTTTAACTCTCCTTACCTCAATTATGAAGAACACATGGTCAAATTAGGGCTTATGTTTATGCTAGAGCGTTTATGAAGGTTTTTAAAGAGATTTAATAAGGACATCTATTCAAATTATGTGATATTTGTGACTTATATTTTGATTAGATTTACATATTTATACCTTTGCCTTTCTAGGTCCAAAAAATCTTTTGACTTGATGTGTATCCTAACATGGAATTTCCATGTCATTATATTTATTAACTTTCAAAATGTGATAGTTACCTCTAGGACACATGTTAACACCTCATTGGGTCTAGTTCTTTAAAAATTCCACCTAGGATCACACCTTTAGATCTATTTGTATGGATCAATACAATTCATTAATCTTGATCTGAGAGGTTGAATATTATTGGTTTTTTTGTTATATTTCCCATGGTTATGATACTTATCACTTCCACATTCATTCTGAGCTTCATTTAAATGTCAACATTGATCTTGTACCATTGATCTTGATTGAATGAATGAATCACACTCCATTGATATTTATTCACTAGGTTCTATCATTCACTCTATGTATCATTGGATCTCTGAAAGGGTTTCCATGATGGTGACACTTATCACCTTCTCACTCATCCCAAGTTTCTTTAAGTTTTAAATTAATACACACCATCAATCAACATCTGTAAACTCAACCATGTACCATCAATCTTTGGGGACATGCTCAAGATTTAACTATCCATTACAGCCATGACACTTGGCATCTCTACACTTGTTCATTGGTCCTTTAATTTTCAACCTTCACTTTGCACCATCAGATCATATTTGGTGGATCAAATGCATTCCATCAAATCTCAATCGAGGGGTTTGAACACCATAACCATTAGATCATTTTCACTCAAGAAAAAGTGCACCATCAATCTTACAGATAATAAAATAAATCAAGTAAGGTTCAATAAATATAGAGAAATTAGGTGAAAGTTTTAGAATATGTTTTTATTTGTGTTAATAAACATGATAAAACCCTTAGGATAAAATTTTAATCTAGGTGTTAAAACATAATAAAGGGGACCCTGTGTATAGTTAGTCTATGCAATTAAGAAAGAATTAAAGGGGACTCAATACATACATAACTTAGGATAAATATTTTAGACTAAGGTCTTATTTTTGTTAATAAATAGGAATAAGACTTTAATATAAAATATAAGCTATGTTTTAAAATGAATATAAAGTGGTCCCACATTTTTAAATATAAAATGGCCCCATATAAATCTGAATTCAAATTAAAATCTACTAGGTTAAAAGACATTATTAGGTATAAATCATATGTTTTAACATTATTTACTCATGATTAAATTGAACCATTAAAGACTTAAATATTAACAAAGGATCAAATTATCATTTGAAGTATGAAAACCTAAACATTGTTCACCCACTTGGGTCTTCATTAAACTTGCATCTTGAACACACATGAAGCAACCATTAGCAAAGTTAGACAAAATAAAATTAGAACCAAATAGAGATATGCTAGTCAAGATAAATTAGAACTAGGTGCATGTGATCTTCAACTAAAGAACTCAGATCAAGTGGTATTTCAATTCAAAGCACAAATTTGCAACATTTTGAGACAAGGGTCCCCATTTTTTAAAATAGGGTTATGTTGACCTCAACATGTTCTTTCTTGGTCTTTTAGTGATTTATTCATGTCATAGAGTGATAAATATTGGTCAATTGGTTTCATAGGTATTTAGGTGTCTATTCAATTCATTTAATGCCTTATTCAACTTTCATAAATATTTCATGTTGATTTTTAAAGATTAAGGTTCTTTTGTGGACTTCAAGGTAATGATTTATGAGGAAAAATATGATTTTTTATAAATTTCATGTAATAAAAATATCCCCAAGAGAATAATCCATTAAATTACTCTTTAAAAGGTCATTTTAGTAGTTACATACCTATCACATATGTCATCAAGTCATAAAGGAGTTAGAATCTTAGATTTCAATACTTAAGAGGCAATTTTCACTCACTTGTATGGACTTGTGATCTCAATTTAAAGTTAAAAACATTGAATAAGTTTCCTTTAAAATTTTACAAGTGAAATCCACCCTTGGATTGTAGGTATAGGTCTCAAAATTGTAAGAAACTATTCCATCTCTTTATTGCTCCATTAACAAGCTTACAAAGGCATATTTCAAGTGCTCGGTACAAACAAGAGAGTGTAGACCAGGTCCTAAGATTTTTTGTATAGTATTTCTTCCCAATTACCTTAAAATTTGTGTTATTGGTTTTTATATCCATCCCTTTCCTTTATAAACAATATTTAATAAGACAGGGTGGTCTAAAATTACTAGTCAACACCACAAGCTCATTGTTTGTCCTCAAAATTGTAATTTCAAGAAAAATTAAGGCATGGAATAAATTTTAGAGTGTCTCTAGGGTTTGTACAGACATATTTCATGTTTCTCCATGTTTCATTCCACATGTGTGGGCTCAATTTGGAAATAAAATATTCATTGCCCATAGTTTGAAAAGGTGGCTATCATGGTTTCGTATTTGTTTCAAAGTTTTCAAAAATTTCATGGATGGAAGAGGATTTTAGAAAAAAATTAACTCTCTCTAATTTTTCATAAATTAATCCCTTTCACAATTTAACATCATTTAAAACAAACAATAAGTAGTGCTCTCAAGCTCTTTGATTATGTGTGTAAGCTTCCTACAACATTGGAGTAACCAGGGATTTTTTTCATTTTTCAAGGGTATATAATAGTATTAAACACACTAGGAAGGAAATTAAACATCAAAGAATTTGTTACAAGATAAATATATCCAACTTTCATCTCTTAAAATACCTAGAACATAAGGGATGCAAACCTACAAGTTTGTAAACCTATAGGTCTGCATATCATGAGAAATGTTTTGAAAAATTTCGCAAGAGAGAATTTTGAATTTGGAATAATTTTGAATATAATTTAGTGTCCTTAAAATTATATAATTTTAAGGATAATTAAGGAGGTCTGGTCTCAATATCTAGTGCTCAACATAATCAATGAGCACCCACCAAACATACCTATAGGTTTGTACATGTAAATAAGAAAATTTTAGGTGTCATGGTGCTTAGTCAGAATGTATACAAAATTTTAAGTATATTATATAAATGGAACAATAGTTTATACAAAAATAAAAGTGTCAATGGGCTTAATAGGTTTTTTCACATCCTATGCAAGTAAAATGAAGACTTAGAGGTGACAAACCTGTAGGTCCTCATTTCAGACTAAAACCAATTGTCTTAAAAGGAAGAATAGGTATTGGAAGGGTAAATAAATGTAGATAAAAATAAATAAGTAATAAAGAAATAAATAAAATTATTCTTTTGAGTATCATAAGGTTGAAGTGGCTAGTGTCATAGTTACTAACTAAGTTCACAATCTTTAGATGTTCATACATAGGTTTCTATATAAATACAAGAAGGCATATTTTGAAGATGATATGAAATATCCAATGAAATTTGTGAGATAGTGAAAATTAACCTATAATGATATTTTATTTCTTTCAAAGTGTGAATAATGGAGTGGATAAATCCAACTTCAAATCTCATGTCAAAGCCTTCCTAAATGATCACCTATAGCTACAATTTGAAAATATAATTTTAGACAAGTGTGTGTTTGTGAAGTGTGGGATTTTGGGGAAACCTAAGAGGCTTTTAAAATATAAAATATAATAAAAAATTAATTGATATATTATTTAAGTGTATAATGACTTGCAGACAAGTTCTAAAACTTAAAATGTAGTCAAACCCCAAGAATGATCATCTATAGGTTTGCAGGGTAGGTCAAGCTTGAAGAGAAATTAAAATACATAGTGGTGAATTCAAGTTTTGGTGAATGAATGAAAAAATAAATATATTATTTAAAATTAAATAGATTCAAAAGGAAATAAAATTAAAATATGACTAAATAGATCTCTTCAAACCCTATAAACATAGAACCTTCAAGACCATCTATAGGTCCGCTTACTTTTAGGATAGACATTTGCTTATTTGAGAGAGTTAGAGGTATATGAGAAACATAAAGAGAGGTAAATAATTTTATATGGTTAATGGCAATAGAATAAATCCATAATATCCTTAGACTTAGTAATAAAGAGTTAATCTAATGTTGATAAGCTTTGTTTAGGCTAAACAAGCCTAATACCATACACAAGCCCATATGTATAGTCATGGAAAGGGTGATATGTTGGGAGTAAAGTTAAAGTTTGAGAGATTTTAAAGGTTCATGACTATATTAAAAACCTCCAAGAGAATACAAGTACAATGGAAGGCAAGATAAGTGGAATCTAAGCCTTTGAGACCACCTTGCGCTCCTCAAATGGATGACTACAATCTAAATCCATAATTTAAATTCCTTGGTATAATCATGAAACTATGCACATAGATAAATGACTTTTAGATGAGATAATAAGTTCCATACACTACATAATTTTAAAATTGGTTTTTGGTTTAAACCTCTATCCTACATGAAAAATTCCTAAGAATGTCAACCCCTCTCTAATGAATTATTTCCAATCCAAGAGTCAAATTCCTAGACTCACAACTATATGTATATGATGTATGGGAACTTGATCCCCTAAGAAAAGTTAAGGACATTTATGCAATTTATAATTGTGGCATTGGATCTGGTTTTGAACACCCAAGGTTTATGAATAATCACTAAGAGCCAAAATTGGGTAAAACCCTCCTAAAATCCTAGTAGAGACACGATGTGAAAGATTGACTTATAAAGTACATTAAATGATCTAGTTTGATGCTATAACCACATGGGCATTGTTCTAGACTCCAAGCAAGTTCTCAATGTGTACTTTGTTTTTACTTAGAGCTATAAGGACTATGTTAAATGCATTATTTTACAAGGTTTTTAGGTGGTTTGCAGGGTATTGAGCTATAATAAATTGAAAGCTATTGTAATATGTCATTTGGGATGTATACCAGCTATTAAATCTTAAAAATCCATTCGTGAAATCCTCAAAGTTATCAAAAAAATCTCATTTTTCAAGATAGTCTTTAACATGGTTAAAATAAGACTAGGTTTCAAGACCATTTCATGGTTCTCACACTTACATAAGGTATTAGGGACTCAAATTTTACATGAAATTTGGTCATAGGCTATGGAAATTAATCACACACTTTTGTGTAGTTTTACATGTGTGGGAGAGATATGTAATAGAAAACCAGTCTTCTAGGTAAGGAGGCCTAATTGTGGCCTAATTAGTAGAAGAGATTAACAAATAAAAGGCACTTCCACTCACTCTAAAGACCTAAAAAATTTCATGGAGTTGTAAATCAATACTGGGTCCTTAAATATGTCCTTATTTTATCATTCCCTCGATACAATGCATAAAAAAGGAGGTTTATATGATTTTAGGGTTATAAGGAAAAAAGGCTTAATGAGAGAAAAAGGTTCAAAAATGAAGTCTTAAGGAGATTTTTATGACTATAAGTGAGTTTATACAAGTATAATATGATGTAAATAGGTCATCCATGGAGTTAGAATGCATTGGATAAGATGAACTCAAGTTTTGATCCATTTGGACAAGGCTAGGTGTGGGAGATGAAGGGTTTCAAGACACCTAAGGAGATGGATGATGATTTCCATTGAGATGTTAGTTGGAGATATTAAAATAATTAAAGGTGTTAAGAGTATACCTAGTCTATTACTCAACATGTTCTTATGTTGAATAATTCCACTTGTCCATTCAAAATCCAAAGAAGGCATAATTTTTAAGAGTAAATGGAAGGTATCAATCCAAGTTTCAAACTTCCACACCACTTGTAAGAGGAGATAATATTTAGGAGAGTAAAATTGTATTATAAAACCTATTTAGATTATTTCATAACTCCTCTTTTTATTTTAACTCTCTCTGAAACTTGTCTCTCTCTCCTATTCCCTTCTCTCCTCTTTTATCTCATTTCTATATATATTCAACCTTCATTAGTTATGTTTCTATCCCCCACCTTGGTATGATGAATCATTACTCCAAGAAATACTTGTATTTTTACTTTATAATTTAATAAAATTGAGTTTTATCTCCTCATGAATTGTGTCTAGTAGATGTGCTTAGTTGGTTGATGAATGGCTAGTTATAGCAATTGGTTCCTTTCATTTATCCTTTTTTAATTATCTCTATGCAAGTAGTAGACATATTTTTAGGTCACATAGTGTGAATAATATATTGTGTCTGAAAAGTTAATAACTCCTTATTAGTGTCTTTAGAGACCTATGGATCATATTTCTAGTCTATGCACCATGCTAGCCTCTATATGAAACACTCAAGCCTAGAGACCTTCCTATTTAAGTAGTGAAATTGAATTCATGTTGTATTTCATGTCTTTATTATATTATATATAGGTTTAGGACAAAATATTTAGTGCATCAACCCCATTATATTAGGTTTATCTCCATTTTCCTAACAAGTGGTAGATTAATGTTTGAGCCTAAGTGATTCATCAAAGAGAGCTAGCACTTCAATCTGGAGATTCACCTCTCTAATAGGTCACCCAAAAAATTGAGGTGTTTACATGTTATTAAAATTTTGTAAGAGTTGAAATACATTCCAAAGGGTAAAAATTTGGTTGATAACAAAAATTACATGCAATTCGAGACCCCTAACATTGGGGTTAATGTAGGCAGTGGCCAAGACAATAGGGGCTCTATCTTGCATGATCATAACATCTCACAACCAAGTTTTTCCTTTAATTTTTGCATTTGATCCATTTATTATTTAATGTGTGTAACTATTTATTAGTTTTTTGGAGGAGATTCAACTAAAATAATAGCACATACGAGCCCCCAAATGACACAAAACCACCTACAGGACCTTCAAATCCTCCCACAAATTCCTTAAAAGTTTTAGATAGTCCCTAAAAGAAGGGAATTAGTTCCAAAATTAGACACTAATTCCACATGGAAATACTATCCTAATAGGGGTTCTACTTTCCTAAACTAGATCTTAATAAATAATTAAAAAATGAAAGATTCTTATGTGCCTACTCAGTTGTTTCAAGTACCATGATCTATGTAAAAATCTATTTATCTTCAGATAATTTCCTTTTCTCTTCCCACTTGTTATTTTGGGAAGTTTTAATTAAATCAATTATTTTTATATTTATTCTAGACTAAAAACATACTCATCCCTTTTAATACATAATTTTTACACTAGTAAAATCCCTAAAAGGTTAAAACACTTATTATTCAAACAAGAAAAAGATGGCATCGACAACCAAGTTTTACTTTATTTTTTGTATGTGATATCATAATTATACCGCATGATTTTATAAACCCATTTTTTCTTATTTTTGGAATATACCAATTTCTTTAGAAAATATTTGAGTCTTTGGTGGGAAATTTTGATGTAAAATATTCATCCTACCAAGTATGGATGCAATTTATTAACTTTATGAAGGATAGTTGCCATATATTTATCATACTTGGATCATGCTGAATTATTCCTAATGAGAACCTTTCTAGTGAAGGAAATGGGGAATCCACCTTGAATAATCATATAACCAAGGCATATACCACATGTATCAAATTCAATAACAAATGTCTTCGAGAAATCAAGCATGACCAGTATGGGTGTGGGGAACATTACCTCTTTAAGGTGATCAAATACTTGTTTAGATGCTAGAGACCATATAAAGGAGTATTTATTGTGCATATTCATCAAAGGGGATGAAATTTTAACATAATATTGGACAAATTTATAGTGGTACCTAGTGAAGCCAACAAATCCATGTATACCTTTGAGTGTCCAAGTTTTAAACAATTTTTTCATAGGCTCAATTTTTGTATGGTCTACATGAAAACCATTGTATGAGATAATATATCCTAGTTAATAAACCTATAGTTGACTAAAATAACACTTAGAATGTTTTTCACATAAGTGGTTCTCAACAATAAGTTGTAAGGCAATGTTGAGATGTTGTAGGTGATCCTCCCAAGATAGGTTGTAGATGAGGATATCATCAAAGGAGACCCATATGAACTTATAAAAAAATGCACAAAATAGTTTACTAATTAATCCTTATAAAGTGAAAGGGGAGTTAGTAATCCTTAATGGAATGATAAGGAACTCATAGTGACCATTATGGGTGAGAAAGGTCACTTTGTAAATATCTACTTCATGTATGCATATTTGATGTTAGGCAGAGTGCAAATCTAACTTGGATAAAATTTTGACACTATGGAGTTCATATAAGATCTCATATATTACTAGAATGTTAAATTTGTCCTTGATGGTGAGTTTATTCAATTCTTGTAAATTAATCTAGATATGCTAAGATCCATATTTTTTATAAAAAATAAATATTAAAGATGAATATGGGCTAGTGTTAGGTTGAATGACTATGACATGTATGATATTCTAAACCATCTTATAAATATCAATATTTTGAAGATATTGGTAATGGTATGTCAAAATTTTAGGTTTTCCACTACCTATAAAAAATTAGATGCAATGGTCTTAAGGGCAGTGAGGTGATAGTGAAATTAGTTCCTTAAAAATTATTACATGCTTGAACAAAATATTTTATGTCTAATGGTTGGCCAAAATTAGTTATATGACCAATATGAAGATAAAAGAGTTGATAAATTATTCTGTGAGAACCCTTTTAAATATTTTTGTACATGACATGAGAGCTAATGATATCAATGGATCAAGGAAGGCCTTTCAATGTATATTGGTGGCCATTCTCAAAGAACTACATCCATAGCTCAAAAAAATACCAATGAATAGGTCCAATAATTATTAGACATTTTACACCACTAAAAACATTATGTCTAACCAATGATAAAGTGAACATGTCAGTCCTAAGGTTATATTCTCCAGCAAAAATGTGAACATTGAGACACTTGCCCTTCAAGTCAATATTTCACCTTTGGAAATCATCACCTTGAAAATAGAATAAGGATGCACAAAATAATATGCCTACTTACCTACCTAAGGTTTGATGAATTTATGAGTACTAAATTAATCAATTATAATGGTGAGGGTTTGTTTCTTAAAAAAAAACTTTATACATATTGTTTTTGGAGTGGTTACCCCTACGAAGGCATGTATGGAATTTTATAGACGTAAATCTAAGGGCCTTGAATAATTAGTTCCTAATAAGGTCTATCTAAATGGGAAAATGATGTATCCTCCCATTATTTTATATCATGTATGGTATCAATAAATAGTAGATACATTTTTTTCTGATACATTTGTGGCCCCTAACCCATTTATCATGATAATTGTAGCATAACCCCTTGTCATGACATACACACATTTATAACTTGATGAGACATTTTATGGGTGTTTCCTTGAGAGGGTACTGTGTCAGGATGATATAAGAAATATGTCTTGGATGGTATCCAATTAGAATTTCAACATTGTGATGTGATTTTATCCTATGAGTTTAGCTAAGCCCAAGGCTTCCATCATGGTGTGAGGTTGGAAAATATTAACCTAGATGAAAATCACATCCTTGAGTTTGATGATGATGAATATCTTGAGGAAATTATCAAAGAGGTCATTAGTATAATTGTCTAATTTTTCAAAATTTATTTGATATTCTGAAATTGTGTTAGTTTGATGAAATCTATTCAAGGAAACTATGAAGTTATCTAAGCATTAGGCCCAAAACTAACTAGTAATATTTTGGAAAAAATAATAAATTCTAGTTTTGGATTGGACTTATGGTACTATTGGAAAACTTCTGTCTCTAATTGGAATGAATATATAGGTAATTTTTATTCTATCATAGCATGATGAAAGATTGCATACTATTTGGCACAGTAAAGACAACTAGTGATTTTAGTAGCATAAAATTTTGTAAAATCTAATTTAACTCCATGTAGTGTCCTCTAGATGATAATATAACATACTAACAATTATCCCCATTAATTAAAAGTTCTCAATTTTAAATATGGAGGCTAAGGATGTGGTCATTTATCTCATACAATCATGATTAATTTTTTATAGAGGTCAATAATGTCTAATGCCATGATGTGGGTCATTGCACAGGTAAAAAAAATTTATAAGATGGTATAAAAGTTATGGGAAAGGTTGAGTGAAGTTATATGATTTATTTATGGAATTTACAAGATGATTATAATGGTGTAATTTACAAAGATGAAAAAAGAATCTTTCTGACTATAGCAAGAAATATTTTTTTATGGGAAATTTTAGATTATTTTTAAAATATCCCTTAACATTATTAGTTTGGTGAGATAATTATAATGGTGTATTTATCTTATGGTCATATAAAATTTTATATACTTTTTTTTGGTAAAATAATTATAGTTACAATGCAATTGGTTGGTAGTATGGCCAAAACTAGATCAAAGTTTGGGGCTAATAATAAAACTTACAATGTAATCAACCATTTGTATGGCTAAAATTAGATGAAAATTTAGATATCATAGACATAAAGTAAAATTATATTGCTTTCCCTTATTTCCAAAACTATATAAAAATTTAGATCTTATAAAAAAATTAGAAATAAAATTCTTTACCAAAGCTTGACATTAAAGACATAATAAACCACCGACAACATAAATACCTATAATAGACATTGCATTAAGAATACATAATGTATACATGGTGGTTTAGGGATCCTATAAAAAAATATCAATGTATATAGACATGTTTTAAAACATGGATCATTCCAATTATGTTCTTTTCCCAAAAACCTTTAGATCTTGACACATGTACAACTTTTAAAACTCAACTTGTATTGATTATTGGTTGGAAAAATTAGCTCACAGTGATGACAATAGAAGGTGAAATATTAGTAACACCACTTTATTACCACTTTATAATAACCAAGATAATATAAGGGCAAGGTGAGAACATGTGATGGATAGAATTAAATAGTCCTAACTTATTGAAAATGCTAAAAAAATCAACCTATAAAGTGATATGATACTAAATGATAATATCCTTCCTTAAAAAACTAAAAGTAGACTAAGAATATGTGAAATTAAATTGACTAATTCTATTAAAATAAAGTAGAAATTAATTAGAATTATCTTTTTCATATTTGAGGGGAATATATCCTTTGAGCAAGCTCAATTCAATAGAATTTATGGATGACTTCTCAGTAGTCTAGACTCTTATTTATACTAATTTATCACTATCTAACTAATAATCCCTATGAATGTGGGATTATTGAAATGGGATTGAGGAATGTATTAAAAATATTATGAATCTATAACCTTTTATTAAGTAAATAAATTACATACATATGGTTAGGATGAAGGGTCTTAAAATTATTCATGTTTATGACTTGGTAATTCAAGGGACTTGGCCTTTTTGGTTTAAATAATTGCTTAATTATTATACCTCATAAATATTGGCATTAATAAATATCATATATAATAATGAACCTTATTATAGGTTTGAATTACCGATAATTTTGATTTATTTAAGGTCATTAAGGACATTTGAAACATAATAATTATTATCTTTAGATACACGGTTTGCACGTACAATGTGAATGAAGTATTTTCATGGATTTGTTTTGGGACACTTTGATGGATATTATCTAACCTAAGTCAAAAGAACATAAATTTTTTTATTAGGGTTTTATTTTTTGTCATAAAGATAAAAATATGTATATGTGCTAAATGAAACTCTATAATTGTATTGTGATGGTCCAAAATTCATGTATAGTCTAGTTCTATTGGTTGTGCGTTGAGTGAAATGTGGAGAAAATAAAATAAGATGAGTTTAACCATGAAACCCTTGAATCATAGTCTTGAATGCCTTGTTCAGTTGGAATGAGTAGAAACATGGGGAAAATATGATTTAAACCCTATGCTAGAAAAGGTATGGGGATTGGTTTTTGGTGGTAATAGTTTTGGTGGACGACATTGTGGGTTGGACAATAAGTTTGAAGGGAAATATGAAGAGGGAAACCAAAAACAAAGAGAAGAAGGGACTCAGTTGTTGATATTCAACATAAAATAAGTAAGTCTTTGTATTTAAATTTATATAGCAATATAGCTATGAAATATATGGTTTTAGTAACCTTGATATGCAAACATGTTGTGGGAGGAGAAATTTCCTTCACATAACTCATTTTTATTTCATAATGCTAGTTTTTTCATGTATGGATGTGTTTATTACTTGTTTTATGGTGATTATAAAAACCCAAATTAATGTTGAGGAAAAAATTTGTGGGTTTGGTTATATGAGTTCATCTCACCCATTTAATGGTGTAAATATGATCCTTTATGAGAATGAAGCTAGAGAAAATTTTCAATTTTGATAAAAGTGGTGGATGTAATTTTATCTAAGTATTTAAACAATTTTGGTGGCATTATATGTTTTGTGCATTTTGTTAGTGAGATGTACCTCACTATTCTGCATGTTTACTACTCTATTTTTTGTCTTGGTATTCTAAGTATGGATCTCATTCTTATATATTCCTCTATTTCATTTATGTTTATGATTTTGAGCCTCTATGTTGTCTTTTATTCTAGCCATGCACTGATGGTTAGGGTGATTAGGACCACCAATGGATGGGATCATATTAATCATTACTTGATTTTCATGAAAAATGTTATTTTTGGATGTATATGGATATAATTTCTTTTTATGATAAATATACTTTGGAGTTCAAATGATATCGAGGAATTTGACCTTTTTTAGTAATGCCTTGTTTCATTCCATGATATGTTAGATTTTGCATTGTATCTATTTAGGAGTTGTTCATTTAAATATGACTTATTAGTGGATGCACCTTTTTATTTTTGAATTATCTAATATGTTTTAGCATGATTTTAAAGTTAACCAAATTTTATGTTTCAATGGACATGGTTATTAGATGCTTACATTTTTTTTGGATCATCATGATTTAATTTAATTAATAGTCATGGTGAATGTGAGGGACTATTTATTGTTGATTGTGTTACTTACTACAATGGATCAAACTTAGTGATATGAATGTAACAAGAAAATGGTAATCTCATGATATTATAGTGTATCAAAATGCACTTTTAATTTATAAATCAAGTTTTTATAAGTTCATTTTTGTAGTTTATGATGACTGTATTCAGGTTAATGTTATTGTCATGTTAATATTTTTCAAGTGTAGATGGTCTATGAATGATAATTAAAAAAAAGTTATTATGGGTTAATCAAAGTGACCTGGTATAATATTTAACATGCAATTTTTATTAATGAAATAATATTTTTGAAGTAGAATGGAATTTTTATGGTCATAGAAGTCTCTAACCATTTGTATGCTAAAACATGTGATTTTTTTATAACCTTATTGTCCACATTGAAACATAATAATTTTGAATGATTTAATATTTTTATATGATTAATAAAATAAAATATATATGGAAAATACTCAATCTCATTCCTTTCTAGTCTTCTACATAACAATAATGTTAACCCAAATATCATTATCATAAAATAAAGAAACTACACTTGTATGAACTTGATTTCCAAAATACAAGTACATTTTGATGCACTATAACATTTGATAATATATACCTTATTAAATAGTTATTAGGGAAACATTTTTTTAATTTTTTTTTTGACTAATGAGATTTTATTAATACCTAGACCCATTCAATTCTATTAAAATCAATCTATTATGTGATATATATATATATATATATATATATATATATAGAGAGAGAGAGAGAGAGAGAGGTGTTTTTAGTTCCCTATACTAGTTTATAATTTTCATAAATGTTTACTCCTATTAAATTTATTGCATGAAAAAATAGTGTAGAAATATATGACATGTATCTTGAATGATTTTAACTAGTATTTATGTAACTTTCATATATATGTTTAAAAATTAAAATAAAGGGGTCATTAGGCATATGATATGAGTATAGATATATGTTTATGTTATGTATTAGTAAATTTATAAGTAAAATTATACTGTGGATACTAGTGTCTTACATGATAGTGGAGCTAAGTACCATCTTGATGCCTAGTGACTCAGATGGAAACTTTTTTAAAGGCTTATATTGATATTATAATATAACCTTGTTTATGAAATTATTAAATGAATATAATGGTTATAACCTACCTATTGGAAATAATCTTAATGAAATTCATAAAGTGGAATCAATTTCCTACCTTAGAATAAAGAAAAGTTGTCCCACTATGTGGTGATAAGGATTTGTACTCGACATGGAATATTTACATAAATCTTCAAATGCTAAATTACTGTAGTATAGTCATGTGGTTAAGTAAAATTATTGTTGATGAGTGATCTAGGAAGGTTTTCTAACATGTAAAATATAATTAAACTCAGTTATATAAATTTTTGAAATTAAGTAATTTTTGATATTACAATAAAAGATTATTTATTTGTATTAATCAATTGGTAAGTTAGTGTTATGTTAAGATTAATATATATCAAGTTATATGCATAGAACTTGGATTATATGCTACTGGGAAGTCTTATGGAATGTTGAGTACTCATTTATCTCCATTTAAGGTTGAATTTATGTTAAAACTAAATACACACTTTGGTTGTATTAAATATGGAATAAATTATATTTGTATATGTTTAAAGGGTGTCATAATTAAAGTAATGTTTATATTATGCATGTTACACTAACATGGAGTTAAAAATCATTTGATTTACATAGTACATTTAATTTTTTTTGATATTATTCTAAAACTAAAACCCTAAGTTATTTAGACAAATCTAGAAAAACTAGGGGCTTGATTTTGGTAGTGGTTATAGAAATTCTCTATTATATTCCACAATTTCATAAATAAAATGCCATTACAATGTTAAAGTGGTAAATTTAGGATTAATTGTTAGACTTAGTTAATGACACTTAACTTAGTTTATTAATGTCATTCATAGCTACCATGAGTAGCTAAAATACTATTTAATGTGAATTCATGAAACATTTTAGAACCAAATAAACACGCACAAGAATTGATGTTATAAAATGGAAAACACAACCTTAAAATTAAAAAAACATAATTATGGGTTGTCTTTTGAGGAATGTGATAGTTTTATTAGATCCTGGTTATACTATAGGATACTTTGGGTAAACTTTAGGCTGAACTTGTCTTGATGTCTCATACAATGGTGAGGACTCGAGTGAATCATCACATTAGAAATGTTGGAAGTGATTTCGATAGAACTTAGGATTTTGATGAAATATTGATTTTAATGAAAATGTTGATAATAAAAATAATAATTTTGAAGGTAACAACAATATTGATGTAAATGTGAATAATGCCACTACTAGGAAATATGTTATTTTGGATGACATATTGGGTTTACTCCATGGCATTCATGTCTAGATGGGAAATTTTGGTTAAGTGTTGACTCACCTAAAAAATATGAAAGAACATGATGAGAAGGAAGCACCAAGGGATGTGTCATTGAGATAATAAAATTTTATGGATACCATCATCAAGGATCTTTATAATATTCCACCTCCTACTTTATCTAATGCAAAATCTAGAGATGTTTCTAAAGCATGGTTAGTTAACCTATAAAAATATTTCACTTTACACAATATGGGCTCAAATGTCAAATATTATTGTTGAGTTTCTATGTCATCCCAATAATCAGTGTTAGGCCTCTCAAAATCATATAGAATATTAGCACAGTTGTGAGGTCCCAAGCACTTTAGATATAATAAGTGTAAACTCTTCCTATCTATGTTTAAGCCAAAATTAGAGTACGAATATGTGTATTAGGGTAATAATGATTCAAACCAGTATAAGGATGTGAATACATATCTTTGCACAAGATTTTATAGCATGTGGGTTAAAAGGCATGCAAAGCTTTACAGTATGGGTCCCCAGACTTTGAAATGACCAAGTAAAAGAGATGGCACAAGAAGTGGTTATGGTAGCACTCTAGCATGCCCTAAATATTCATATTGGTGTGAAATCTAATTTAAAATATTATTCACACCCATCCAACATATCTCTACACCCATGTGTAGGATCTCACATCTATGTTGTTAAATGGTTCAGCCCATAGCCTTTCTTTTTCCATCCATGTGTCACACCTATAATACTCCTATCTATCAATTTAAAGAGCTTCCTTGAGAATCTATCAAAGTGCCATATTTCAAGAGGTTGGTAGAGTTAATGAGGGTTATTAGATGTATTTTAGATGAACTTGAGGTACTGTTAGAATTATATACAAGAGTGGCTACTTGGCATTAGTATTTGAAGTACATGCCATCCTATGACACTGATAGGTAAATATTTTAGTTAATAATTCATGTGCATCCATAAGTAATCCTATCATCAACCCAAGTTCAATAATTGAGTATAACTCGAAAATCATGGCCATGGCATTATAAATCCATTAAATGTTTCACCCATCACCCAAGTGGTGTATTTATTGTAAAACTAGCTTGATCTTCTATAAAAGCCTAGTTATTCCATTATGAAAAGGGTCGACATATTTTAAGTAGCCTCACACTAATATAATTTTCCCTCCATGAGTACTTGTATTGGCTAAGTATTATATATTAATGAAAATTAATTTCACCTCTTTCTATTCTTTTGATGATTTGTGTGCTATTTGTATTTGTTGCTCCTTAACTATGGGTAATGTTTTCCCCTCTCTATATTATCCATCCCCTACACCTCATCATTAAAATTAAAACTCACTTATATGTTTTTTATTGTGCACACTTAGGTCTATGTTGATGCTACCTATGGACTATTTATCATCCCTTTCAATGTAGAACTATGTTCCCATGCCTCTATGAAAAACACTTATACAAGTAGAGTAATTTGGAAAAAACTATGTGATATTGTCTTATTCTCAATAATTTCTAGTGTGCTTATAGTAGTATGAGCACTCACTCTATTCTGGGTGCATCTCCTTTTAATTTCATCAGCGCTTACCTTTTCCCTCCCTTTTCCTCAAAGTTATTAGGTTTAGACTAGTGATAGGTTATCTTTCTGCTCTTTAGGTCTACGTGTTAGTCTTAAACTTGGTGAACTTAGAATAGAAGGAATCCAGCCTAATCCAGAGACTCATCTAAAGGAGTGCAAGGCTCCCACACCTTTGGGACATTTCCATCATTATGATGAAGTAATTGATGCTCATGTGTATAAATTCAAGATAATAATTCTACACCTAATAGCTTAGACTCTTGCACCCTATGAAAGGACTTTACGCTCAACACCCTAATACAAAGCTTCCCCACATTATCAAGCATCAACATGTGTACATTTTTAATGATAAAAATTTCTATCATGCCTAGTGACACCAATAGTAGAAGCTAAATAATCAGTGCTTTCCTTATCCATCAAGTGTATAACACATTAATCAAGAACACCTAGCAACTCCCAACATATATGATTTGTGAAGGCTAGCCTACCTATTTACATGCCAAAAATAACAAGGTCATCTACAAGAGGCATCAATTTCCATTTTAGTGAGCTTCAAGTGCTATCTATAAGAAGGAGAGTTAGATCATTATCATCCCTTATTAGAAGGTGTGGCACAAGGGGATCCTAGTGAAATCTATTATAAGATACACTAAAAGGATTCCAAGAGTGTTATGCCCCTGAACTAACACCTACTAATTTTTCAATATTGTGCTAGAAAAAATAAGTACATGTGCATAGCATCAGTAATAAGTTACCCCCATTCTATGTCTCTTTGATCATCAGCCAACACCTAGTATATAATTGTATGATTTAATTTGGTGCAAGTAGCTCAGTAAAACCCAAAAAGATTATGGATATACTCATAATTATGTATACCCCTATTTCAAAAGGAGTGGTCTAACTTGATGGAATAATAATCAAATATATAGGTGTAACCAAGGATTTAAATCTAACATTGTATACATGCCCAAACTTTTATATTTTATAAGACATCACTATCATCGACTTACCTCCCTATTTCACCATCTGTCTCTCTCAAGACTTTATGACAAAGATGTGTGGGTATTTATCTTAAAATTAGTTGTATATGCTATTGAGAACTAAGTACAGGAAAAAATTGACCATAAGGGTAGAGCCTATCTTTAAAACTCATGTCAATTTATACACTCCTAGCCTAGTTGAGAAAAACTTTGAAATGTTCAATTAAGAGGAGAAATCAATTCTCCATGAAAGTTTTACACCATTAGAAGAAGTCCTAGATGACTTGCTAGATTAATGGGCATGTGAGAATTTTTAATGTGATCAATATGATAATGTAGAGACTAGGTTTGGTATATATTACATCATGGAAGAGAATCTAACACCACCTAAATTCATGAAGATGCACAAGGATCCTGAAGGCATATGGCAGTTATACTTTGATCGATCCTAGAGAAGGAATGGTATAGGAGCTGGTGTCATGTTGGTCTTACCCCAAAAGGAAAAATACTTCTATGCCTTTAGATTAAAGTTTTTTTTACATGAATAATTATACCAAGTATGAGGCACTAATTAAATGACTTTAACTTGCGTAGAAGAAAGGAATCAAGGCACTATAATTGCTAGGTGATAGTGAATTGGTTGTCAAACAAGTTCAAACATAGAGCATGAAAAAAAAGGCTTGATGAAAACCTACAAACATAAGGTGTAGGATATAACTGAATGGTTTTATTCTTTCAACATTACCTCCATACCAAGAGTATATAACACTGATGTAGATAGTTTGATAATCATAAGTGTGTAATATGACATTTTATGCGACATAATGAAAGAGTTTGAATAGTTTATCAAGCTTGTGGTCAGACTAGCAATTTCTAATAACATGGAGAACTGGAAAGTATTTGAGAATGATGAGAAAATAATCAATTAACTATAGGATGAGGTAGAGTTTTATCCCATAAACTAGGTGAAGTTATAGGCCCAATTTAAATATCAAGTCATCTAGTTGAAAGGTAACAAACTACCTAAAGGGATGGTCACCCTAGAAAGTATATTTGATTTTGATGACTAATTCAGAGGAGAAAGGCACAACATGATAGCCAAGGAAGATATCTATATGATTATAAATATTTCATAGGGAAAAACTCTTAAATATAGTAAGATTTTCTCTATTCCAAAAATCAAAAGATTCATTCAAATTAGTAGGAGATATGATGGCATCTTCACATGGAGCTAAAAGGATCATAGAGTTTTTGATCTCGGTATCATGCAACATAAAATTGAGCTAGACCCTAACACATAATCCATGTACCAAAGATAGAGGCTTGTTAATCTAAATATGGAACCGTTTATGTGTAAATATCTCCCCAAATTCATTGAGGCTAGTATAATAATTCTAATCAAGCACTCCTCATGGGTCACCAACTTGGTACTAGTGTAAAATAAGAATACGTAGATACATATTTATGTGGAATTTAGGGACTTTAATAAATATTCCCTTAAATACCATTATCCACTTTTACCTATGGAGAAAATCTTATAAATGTTCATAGGCATGGAATGATTTATATTTCTAGATGGTTATTCAAGTTATAACCAAATCTAAGTGCAAGAGTGAGACCAGTACAAAACCACATTTACCACTATGTGGGAAACCTTAGCATACCAGTGCAGGTTGTTTAGCTTAATTAACATATGCATGACCTTATAAAGAGAAATGTACATGTATTTCATTGATATCATCAATAAGATCATATTGGTTTACCTAGATGACATATTTTTTTCTCTAAGTGTGTGAAGGATCATTTGGGTCATCTGGAGTAGGTATTTTAGAAGTGCCATGAATTTAGAATATCCCTAAACCCAAGTAAATGCATTTTCATATTACATGAAGGAACCCTTATTGGGAATATTATTTCTAAATATGGACTCATAATTGATCTAGAAATATTCAAGGCTATGTCATCTCTTCCCCTTCTAAGAAAGAAAAGGAGTCTCCAGACTTTCCTAGGGAGAATCAACTTTGTGAGAAGGTTTGTGCCTAGCTTCACCATCTTGGTCAAGAATCTCATTACAATGCTAAAGAACAATATTGTGTTTGGTTTGATGTATGAAGGCAAAGATAGTTTAGAGGCCATCAAGCACACCATTGCATAGGCTCCCACCTTTATTAGCCCAAATTATAGTAAGGATTTCATGCTTTATGCATTTGATAGAACTAAAATAATCTCAACCATCCTAATGTAATAAAATAAAGAGCATCTAGAGCAACCAATAGCCTTCTTCAGCTAGGAACTAAAGGATTATGAGTTGTGATATATCTTAGTAGAGAATAAAACACTCACAATCATAAGGGAATTGAATAAATTTAGGCACATTCTCTCGTACAATAGATATAGCTCATGGTTACACATGCAAACATCAAAGATTTCTTTCTCAGTAGGGACATTAGTGAGAAAAGGGTTGGCTAGATCACTAAAGTGATGGAGTACAAAATAGACATCTAAGTTACTAATATAATTCAAGGAAAGGGACTATATGATTAGTTAGTAAAAGTGGAAAGGTCAAAAGATAGTGCAGTCTTACTATCATATAAGGAAGAGCATGCAAATAAAAAAGCTACTACTAGATGGGTGAAAGACATGAAGACCTTACTTTGACACAACATACATCTACTTGACCTCAAAAAATCCAAGCACAAACATTTATGTATTCAATCTATTCCTTATGTGCTATTAGGAGGTGTGATTTTCTATAAATATTTCTATAGGGTCCTCTTGAGGTGCATAGAACTAGAGAAAATTGGTAGAATCCTTATAGAATTACATGATGGCCTTTCAAAAGGTGATTATTTTTCTAAGACCACTACTATGAAGATCATGAAATATAGTTATTTTTATCTAACTCTATTTAAATATGTGCATGCTTATGTGTAAGCTTGTAATAAATGTACCTTCTTCATAGGTTAATAAAGACTTGAAGCCTTACCATTGTGCTTGATTCAAGATGACCAACTATTTGTATAGTGGGGCCTATATTTCATGGGCATGATTAACCCACCATCAAGTGATGGCACAAGTGGATTCTCATAGCCACTGGCTATTTCACATGGTGGATAGAAGTGGTTTCACTTAAGGAGGCTAATGAGACATCCATCCTCAAATTTTATGAAGACATTGTAGTGAGATTCAGTGTTTTAGACACCATTATCTCTAATAAGGTGATGTATTTCATTTTAACCAAAATCAGTGAATGTGCCATCAAGATCAACATCTATTTGAGCACCTCATCAAACTATTACCCTCAAGGTAATGGTCTTGATAAATACATAAATAAGAACCTAATTTATATTATCAATAGGACTCTAGAGGATAACTAATGAGCTTGGCACACTAAGCTGAAGACCATACTTTGGGTTGATTGAATCATGCCCAAGAGATTGATGAGAAATTCACCCTTCATGCTAGTCTATTAAAAGGAACCTAGATTACCAACATTACTCAAGTTACCTTCATTAGAAATCACCCACTATTTAGATTTATTTGAGCATGATAACCTTGAATAAATAACGGTAAAAATCATGGAGCTCAAAGAAACTAGAGCACAAGCTAAGCACATCATGGATCATCAACAAGAACAAACTAAGAGGGTCTTTGACACAAAAAATAGCACCAAATTTTTTTAAGAAGGGGACTTAGTGCTCAAATGGGATCGTGATAGAGAAAAAGCCATAAGGTACACCGAGTTTGATATAATATGGAGTGGTACATATACCATAGCTTGTTTCAAGTCATCCAACACCTTCCAACTTACCAAAATGAATCAAGAAGGTATGTCTATCCCAATCAATGAGATTCATCTCAAACACTATCTCCATTAACTATTTCTCTATATTTGTAAATAAGTAGAGTATATAATTTTTCATTTCCCTGAAGGCATGCCTCCCATGCCCTTATTTTTGGATTAGAATTATTTCTTCTAAACACTTTTGCATAGTGTTTTCTTAGTTTATCTTTTTTACTCTAAGCACCTTTAGCATAGTTCTTATCTTGTCAGGTGAATCTTAATTCATTTCAAGAAGCCAGAAGCATGTAGTCAATGCATCCACAAGAGAAAGAACTAAAAGTTCCAAAAACTCTATGCCTAATGGATTGATCAAAGGTCATTAGCTTCCCACTTAATAGGAAACTAGCTTGTAAAGGTCACTAGAAGTGTTGACTTTCTAAGTCACCCCCTCGATCAATGTGATACCTCCTAGGATATTACATAAGATTAGCATAGTTGTGAGGTCCCAAGTGTTTTTGGTATAAGAAGCATAGATGTCTCCCATCTATGCCTGAGCCCAAACTGGAGGCACAAATTTGTGTAGTAGGCTAGTAATGATTCACACCAGCATAAGGATGTCAATACATATCTTTGCATAAGGTTTTGTGGCACACAGGTCAAAATATGCACAAAGATTTAGAGTGTGGGTCCCCATAATCTAAAATGACCAAGTAAAAGAAATGGTGCAACAATTGGTAATGGGAACACTTAAATACACCTAAAATCTTCATCTTAGTGTGTGCTCTACTTTAAAAGCTTCTTCATGCCCATTCAATATGGATCCACATCCATATGTAATATATAACATCTACACCCTTGAATGGTATATCCCACATCATTTCTTTTGGCATCCATATGTCACACCTATGCCACTTCTATCCAACAATTCAAATATCTTCCTCAATAGTCTATTGAAGCACCATGTGTCAGGAGGTTGGCAAAGTTAATGAAGGCCATTAGAGGTAGTTGAGATGAACTCAAGGTGCTATCATAATTAAATACAAGAGCGGATACTTGGCATTGGTATTTTAAGTACATGTCATCCTCTAACACTAACATATAACTCTTCTAATTTCTAATGCATGTGCATCCAAAAGTGATCCTATAATCAACCTAAGTCCAATCATCAAGAAAACTTCAAAAAGCATGACCATAGAACTAGAAATGAGTTAAATGTTTCACCCATCACCTAAGTGGGACATTTATTATAAATCTAGCTTGATTTATATAAAATCCTAGTTCTTCCATTATAAAATGGGTCAACATATTTTTAGTGGCCTCACACTGTTAGAATTTTCCCTGCATGAGTAGTTATATTGGCTAAGTCTTATAGATTAATGAGAACTAAGTTCACCTCTTTATGTTATTTTGATGATTAGTGTTATATCCACATTTTTTGAACTTTGACTATGATTAATGTTCATCCCTCTCTCTATTTTCCATACCCTACACCTCCTCATTAAACTCAAAACTCACTTGTATGTCATATGTTGTGCACACTCAGGTTTATGTTGATGCTAACTATGGACCTTTTATCATCCCTCTGCCTTTTGTTCCCATGCCTTTATTTAAAACACTTATGCAAGTGGAGCATCTTGGAAGAATTTGTGTGATACTGTATTGCTCTCAAGCATTTTTAGTGTGCTATTTAGGTGCATTGATTTTTACTTTTAACATCTCTTACATTCTCCCTTTTTTTTCCTTAAAGTTATTAGGTTTAAACTAGTGATAGGTTACCTTTCGACTCTTTATGTCTATACACTAGTCTTTAACTAGGTGCGCTTAGAATAAAAGGAATTTGGCCTACTCTGAAGAATCCTCCTAAGGAGTGTAAGAGTCCCACACCTTGATGATGTTTCCATCATTATGGAAAATAAATTGATACTCATGCATGAAACTACATGATAATACTTTTACACACAACATCTTAGACTCTTTTACCCTACATAATGCCTTTCATCTCAGTGCCCTACCACAAACCTTCACTATGTCACTAAGCATCCATGGATTCACTTTTCAAATGATAACACTCATATTAGGGTCTACTAGTTGGTAGGTGATGTTACCATGTTTTGGAACCATTTGTGTGATCTCAAGGGTTATGACATAATGACACTTTCATGGGAGACTTTTTAGAGGTAATTTTTGAAGTGGTACATAAATATTACCTTTAAAAAATATAAAATTACATAATTTTAGCTACCAAAATAGGGTACTATGACTATTTTGGAATACAATAGCAAGTTTATCATCCTCCCAAGTTATGTAAACTACATGCATGATGAATAAGATAAATTCAACAAGGTCAAACTAATATTATACATTTTCCTTCATAAATTTTTGTAACATAATAGAAGAGTGGTGATAATAATTACATAAATATTGTCATTGGTTACAAGGAAATTAGCTATCTAATCACAAGGTGGATGCTACTATAAATAATAAGAAATGATGACATGTAATCTAATCTAATTAAGACTAAAGGCATAATTTATAGATTTTATTTGACTATTTTAATATATTTTGGTCCAACTAATAGTTTAATTTATCCTAAAACTACTTATGAGTGAAAAACTAAACCTTCTAGACTAAGAAAAGGATCGGATGTATAATTTAGCATAGGGATAAGAGTGAATTTTTTTTAATGCCTAGCATAAAATGAAATTAATATTGGGGTCTTAAAGACTCAAAGTAATTTATTTATGTCACATTCAGTGTCTTATGAACTCATTATTATCATGTATTAACTATAACAACATCGAGTGAAATTTGATTGTTTCAATAAAATAGTACATCTTAATTATGTCGATAAACCTATTAATGTCCAAGGTGTTATAAATCCTTTATCCAAAAATACACTTTAGAGCTTGCATCTAAAAATATTAGTGAAAAAAGGGTGTATATTTATTATGTATAGTTAAATGAAGTCCTTAAGGAGGATAACCCTACTCTTTTAGACTACCTATCTTGGGTGAATTAAAGACATGTTTCTAAAATAGCTACCTAGATTACCTCTTAAGAGGGAATTTTATTTCTCCATTAACATAATACATGGATCTACACCTATATCCAAATCCCCATATTAGATGAATTTGGCATATCTAAGAGAACTCAAAGATCAGTTGTAAGGTCTGAAGGATAAATGGATAATTAGGAAAAGTGTATCAGCTTGGGGATCCCTAGTTGTCTTCAACAAGAGGAAGGATGAAACATTGAGGTTTTTCATTTATTACAACATGTTGAATAAATTCACCATTAAAATAAAATATCCTAATCTAATATTTGATTATTTTTTTGATCAAATTAAGGGAGAAGATATATTTTCTAAGATAGATCTTCATTTGAGGTATCACCAACTTCACATTGAAGATGAAGATGTGCATAAGACTAGTTTTAGGATAAGGTATGGGAATTATGAGTTTATTATGATTCCTTTTGGTATAAAAAATGAAATTAATTATTTTATTGATATTATGAATAATGTGTTTCAAGATTTATTTGGTAAATTTGTAGTGGTTTTCTTTAAGATATTATGATCTATTCTAAGAATGAGACAAAACATGAGAAACATTTATGCTTAGTTTTTCAAAGTGTAAGGCAACACAAGATGTATGGTCAGTTTCCAAAGTTATGTTTTTTATTAAATAAAATTTCACTACATATGGTATGTTATTTATGAATAAGTACTTGTATTTGATCCTGTAAATATTATAGCCATTAATGAGTAGACAAATGTTAAAAATTTAAATGAAGTGTATAGTTTCATAGGGTTTGCTCATTATTATTAGAGGTTTGTGTATGCAAGAAAAACTAATGTTTTATATAACTTATAATAATCAATAATATTTAACCTTAGATACTGTAATCAACTAACAAGTATGCTTTGGAATACACTTAAATTAGGGTCATGACCAATAACAGATCTGTGAAACCTACACTAAGGGATCTCTTATCACACTATGGAAAAGGAGAGGTTTCAAGGCCTCTAGTCAAATGCCACATTATTATATCTGTATCTAGGTCTTATGATTGTAAATAGTATTAAACAAGTTAATCTACTAAATAATTATTCAATATAATCTAGTAAATGCATATTCAATCTAATCTAGTGCTCACCAAAGATTGTGGCAAAAATGGGGAAGATAATAAACACACAAATAAAAATTTATCTATACCATAGAAATGAACTAATCAAGGAGAGATAAAATACAATATATATATATATATATATATATATATATATATATATATATTAAATCTAAAATATATACTTATCAAAATATGAAGGGCTAGGAATATACTTACCTTGTTGAAGTAAAATCCATCATGCCTTAATATATCCCTTGGCCAATGGTACTTTGCAATAGGTTATTTTGGGCTTGTAAATATCATAAGTATAAATCATCTCTAGCCTAACTTATCCTATGCATACAAGACCTATAAGAGATAGGTGCTACTTCTCTAAGGCAAAAACCTAAGTAATGAAACATCATATTGATTGTATAAGCAAATTTGAGAGCAATAATGTTGCACAATTAAATTATTCTCTTTTATGAATGAAATGAAGGGGCTACATATATATATATATATATGGATTGAACTTAAACCCTCCCAAGATTTTAGCTAATGCAGTTGAATTAGTTGACTTCATTAGGTGATAAATAGAGTCGTTGCGTCTCACACTATGTCACTTAAGCTAACATAGTTTTGCAACATGTATTAAACCTAAAACAAGGTCGACCTAGTCAATGCACTAGGAAATAATGTAAAAATGGGGTTTTTCCTAGTTAGGGGTTATTTTTGGTGGTGAGTTTCTTAGGGAAATGTGTAATTGGGGTTTTAAATATTATGGAAATGAATATGAGTAGTTTTTATTGGTTTTAAGTGGTGGTATAGGGGCCAAAAATCCTACAAAGCACCAAAGGCCTACCAACCCCTTTCCCAGTGCACCCTTTAAAGTATGCATATAGAGAGATTGATATTTGATGGGTTCCTTCAATAGAGAAAACATAAATAAATAATAATGTTTAAAAATATTATGTATATACATATTCCCCACTCCAATCTCATCACATGTCATGTGTTTTAACATGGTATGGTACTTTGGGAAAATAACATATAAACCCACAACTAAAAAAATGTATTAAAAAACATAAATTTAAATGACCATAAATAAATAATTAAAGTAATTTAAAAGTATCATATAGTACCTTGAATTATATTTATCATTGAATGAATGTATATTGCATTTATAATTTTGATCATGGAAGGTGAATTGATTGCTTTGGAAAAACCCTATAGATATAAAATTAAAGAGCATAAATAAACAAACATAGTGAAATCAAAATAACTAAACTTTGTATAACTAAACTAAATCACTTGGTCAAATGGTAATCTAATTAAGTGATAATTTAGACCCAAAAGGACCAAGGATAATAAGACTAAATTAGGTAAAATAATAATTCAATGCTACTAAATTACCAAAAAAATCAAACAAAATATACATTAAGTAATAAAATAAACAAACTAGATCAAACCAAGGACATGTGAAAGTAAAATTATAAATATAAAATCAATATAAAATAAGTAACAAACCAAACTTAAACAAAGATGGAAAAGGAGAATAAAGTAAAATAACATTGATGAGTGAGAAGTAATAATCAAAAATAATTTAACAATGGAAAAAGTAAAACAGAGAAATGGAACAAGATTATACACAAAAAAATTGATAAATAATTCTTATAATTTTTAAAAAAACTAAGAAAATCATAGAAGGATAAAATAATGGTGTAAAAAAGTAATGCATAGTCACAAAAAAATGCATATCTATTTTTAAAGATAAACCAAACCAAAAAACTATCGATAACATGTTTTAATATGTGAGAAAGAGGAAATAAAATATAAATAGAACCAATTTGTATGCAAAAAAATTAGCACATACTAATCTATGCACTAAACTCCTTAAGGTCTTGTTAAGGTCACTGATGTAATAGATGGGTTGGGGGTTTGATTGATTTTTTAGTATAATTAGACTAGGGATACATGGTGGAAATATATTATTATAATGGAACTAAAAGACATCATCTCTAAGGCCCTTTGGTCTTTGATATCATAAGGACGTAGAGTTATTGGTCAATATTGGCTTAGGTAAATGAGGGGGATTGGGTTGAATGACTCATGGGTGAAGATCTACTCTATTGAGTTCACTCTACTCAACCAATACCATCCACATTAGAATGATATAGGATGAAGTTAGACCTAAGGAAAAGAATAAGGGATGGATGGGTGACTAAACTTGGATGATATTGTATTGACATCTCCTATATTATGGGAGAATAATGATAGGTGGATCATGGATCCATTATTGTTCTTATAAGGTGGCTAAGGACTCTATGATTATAAGGAGGATTGGAGTCGATATAAATACCTCAAATATCAATTTGGTGATAATGTCAAACTATGTGATGATGGTGGGACTAGGTTCTATAACTCCAGGGAATAGACCATGAAAAATAAGACCTCGTGTCTCAAGAAGGGTAATCCAAAAGAGATGAGTCAATT